>JAWPHD010000097.1:0-667554 GCA_037043455.1 Cyrtodaria siliqua
TTTAATTAACTTATCAGTATGTACCAGTTTCAGTTTCTGGTAATATTTACCATTTACTTCTTTGCTGAAATATATCTTTTGTTTAAACACCGATTCAAAAAGTTTTAGTTGTTGTGAACTAGACCTGAATGTTGTGTTATTTAGGTCACATTATGAATATATTGTTGTAGGAAAATTAATACCGAACTTGTTTTACATGTAAGTTTTAAATACAAATGTATCTCGATAGGTCCATCTAAATAAAAAAAATTATTTCTTTTACATCGATTACGAATAAGATCCATAGCTCAAAACACTCTCGGTGTCACGGAGGACAGCGTTAGCGTGATATTTCTGTGATAATCCTGTGTCTTAGTTCTTTAACGTGAGGGTATCATACCCAGCCTTCTGGAGTACAGCATACGCAGTACTTCTTAACAGGGCGTAGAACATGGCGTACCTTTTGGGAGTTTTTGTGTTTATTTCTTTTCTTTTTTTCCGAAACCTTTTGGGAGTTGTAACCCGCATACCAGATGATTAAAGTGTTGTCTTCTCTTCCCCTCTGCCCATATTTTCCTTTTACATTGTTTCCCTGTAACATCTCATCTTCCGTTGATATATGTTAACCCCTGTCTATTCCATCTTTTCTCATTGCTTCAGCATAACGAGGTCTTCAAACTCCCTCAATATATTTCACTCTTTGACTATATCCGCATTTGTCATTGCTTCCTCATATTGTCGTCTGTTCTTCTTTCCCTCTATTTACTTTGCATAAAACCCAATTTCTCATCTCCCTCACATAATGTTTTCATACTCCTTGCTTAATGTGTATTACTGCATTTCACACCTTTCTCATTATTCCCCAAAAGCCTTCCCAACAATCGTCGATCTGTTCCAATTTTACCTATATCTCACAATGTTTTTACATCCTTGTCTACAGTTTCCGTCACAGTGACCTACTTTTCAGGGTATGGTCCGTGCTTGATGAAAGGTTATGCAGGAATATGGAAAACACAAAATGCTGACTTTATTTACGCCAATCTACGCCCAACACCACCCCAACCCCCACCCCACCCCGCCGAAACTTAAACAAAAAGGTTAACGTAACGCATATTTTAGAGAAAGTAGGTCATAGTAACCTAGTTTTAAGGATATGGTCAGTGCTTGATAAGAGAAGGTGCAGTTAACATTTGATAAATATCGGACATTGTAAATTAAATGCTGAGATATAACAAAAACTTAATTCCCCCCGCCCCCCCAACGCCCAAACTTAAACAAAAAGGTTAACGTAACGCATATTTTGGAGAAAGTAGGTCAGAGTGACCTAGTTTTCAGAGTATGGTCAGCGCTTGATGAGAGGAAGGTGCTGGATGAAGATCGGACATTGTAATGTTGAGATATAACTAAACTTTACCCCCCCCCCCCCTCTCCCCCTCCGCCAAAACATAAATAAAAATCTATGTTTGGTATCCGGCCCAACTCTATTCGCGTTGGATCTAGTCCATCCAGTTGGCCGGTTACCAGACTTCATTGTAAATGTGACGTCATTAGGTAAACAAATAAAATAATGGTGATTATTACCAGCTGAGAGTCAAGGTAACTGTATTTCTACCTAATCTTTAAAAGCTACTGCAGTATCGATAATCTAAAATACAATGTTTAAATGAAAACGCATCGCTCTTTAGTGATATAGATAGATGTTACGGCAAAGTCGGTGTCGGTGGGTGGGGATATTGTAACCACTGCAGTTGCCAGTGCAGTCTGCTATTCCAAGTAATGTGCGCGTTTTTATTTAGAACTCAGATGTTGAACGGTGCTTAAAGATTCAATTCTTTTTATTAAGTTCTGTAAGATGGTTTGGCGTAGGAACAGGGGTGGGTGTGGCCCAATAATCTGAAAAGTGGGGAGCGAGAGAGTGATCCGAGTATGTTAAAAGGGTCCTGGGCGGCAGAGTATGTTTTGGCTCCCACTCCACCCCCTGCCTCCCCACATGCCCCGCAAAAAAAACAGTGTCCTGAAATTGTACAGTCTAGTGGCGAAAAAATGCATTATAATTAAGAAATAATCTGATCTGTATCTGATGAATGCGTAGTATATCCCAATACTGGTATTGAAATATCTAGTCCAATCTCGGGGAAATAAAATATAATAAATACGTACCTGTGTTTTATCGGTGAATAAAATACAGTTAGGAGTTCAGATGGTTGCTGTTTATTAAATCACGAGTGCGTTAACACGAGTGATTTAATTACTCACATCGGAACGATTCTATTCGATTCTATCACAACTATAACCCCATTGTTTACGCTATTGTGGGGACACTATATATTATCTCGGAGGTCAAGGTAATCAGGCTGCCATTGGGCGCCCTCATATGCAAATTTCTGCGCGGTTCAATATGCTTAAATACACTAGTATCACATGACAAACAATTAAGTCATTGCTTACGTCATATAGCTTGCGTTGCATGACGTCAAACGTTCTCAGCTTGAACGTTCAAGAAGTTTATTAATGTTATATGTACTGATGGGTCTATATCGGGTGTGTGAACGGTTTGGGGGCATGGCAAGTTCGTTGTAATTAACATTTCATTAAAATTACTGTTGAGTTTGTCTTCGTGATGTATACATGTATTTACCAAGTGATGTCATGTAACGTGGCGCTTCCAACAGATGAAATATACGCGGGGAATTAATGGAACAGCTGTATTTTATCATAGCATAACATACTGTGGTCTCTCTTCTTTGTATATATGAATAACTGCGCAGGTCGTGTTAGAATTAATGTTAAAAATAGAAATAAACATGAAAATCCAGCCAGTAGAAAAGTCAGAAAATACACTTATACTCTAATAAAAATGAGCATATACACAAATATCATAAATATACACAACTAAACGCATATCAACTGGAATTATTTTATTGTTTAAAATAAAAATAATAATGCCATAAGAAACAAGACAGAAAAATTACATACTTTAATAGAAGTTGTCTAAGTTCAAGGCCTGAACACAGATTAAAATGCACATGTTATACTTCATATTGACTAACCGATTATAACGGATGGTTGATCGGTTACATCCAATCAATGGTGACCAATTATCCATTGTAAGTTTCAACCGATTGCCCATCACTTGTAACTGGCAGATGAATGATATAATTTGGATCTTGCACAATTTTGAAAAGAAAAGTATACGTATCTAATTTCGAATACTTTTACAGTTTATGGAGCTAATTGCTCAATCTGGTTTGCATGTATAGAAAATGGCTACTGAATACACTGATGATAATTTATCTTTCTTGCACTATTTATGATTTTATCATTACCAACCTCCCAAGGCACATTATGATTGATACTATAACAACAGGTAAATAATGTGTATTTAAGTATTGATTCAATAATTTGCGGTATTCCTGGGGTTTAACGACGGTAGTGGTTGGCAAATTTACCACAAACGCAAAGTGAATGGAAAATTTACCATGAAGCTATATATGGTAAAGTTGCCATTCACTACCACCGTTCAAACCACAATATTTACATTTCTATTGCATTGACCTTAAATGAAACGCGTTTATGTACTGCATTTAAATTCCCAGTGAAATAACACGTTTACGTTTTAGGCAGAGCTAAAGCAAACAAAGTATATTTTATTCGTTTGATTAACTTGAGACCTGTCGTAAGTTGCTATAAAAAACGTGCAAGGCTGGCAACGTCACTGTTACCAAGTACATAAAACGATTAAATTCAATATTTCTATATTTTTACGGGTTATGAAAAACATAAGCTAGTTTAAATTTAGCGAGAAGTATCTCGGACTTCACACACTTTAAAGTAGCCTAATGTTTTGCATAGCCTGTCGAAGGATCTACAGATTGAATTAAATCCTTAAAAAATCAATTCCTCAATGGATTAATCTAGTTTTTCATTTGCCCGACTCCAGTACATGCTTGTTAACATCCCTCTGCCAGGCAATATTTTCCTTTTGCAGTGTTAAACAGTAGCTTCTTTAACATATATTTGTTAATGGTGTATCAACACATTATCTAAGATTATTTAGAGCCGCCCCAGACAGAGGAGAAGGCTTTATAGGAATCATATAACCTTCAATACACGGGACTGCCCACTTTATGTACGGCGCATCCATGGCCGGGATAGTAACGAGGCTGTGTCTAAAACGTTCTCGTCTCTCATAGCTACAGGTTTGTATCTCACTGTAAGCTTGACTTGTCAAGTGAGAAAGTGTCAATAATCATGGACGGCTGGAGGTATACAGTACTGGTTCTACCCAAGAAAAAAAATGGATCTGCTTCTACCACAAACAATAGACCGTCATATATAGCCTAACATGTGCTAAATATGACGTAAATGTAACACAACATTCAAACAGTTTATGTCCACATAAAAAAGACAAATCTAAGAAATTAAACGCGTTCCCATGGGCACATTGTAACACTCAGTGGTGCAAGTAAGATCTATAGAATCAAAGTCTACCATGCTGTGTCACAACCGTTTCAGAAATTAAGACGTTTTAGACAAATGCTATCAATAGCGTTTGCTGAATCGGTTATACAACTATGTTTTGAAAATATGTGGGTTTTTTGTTGTTGTTTTTAATATCTTTTATATTTTTCAGTGCCATTTCTGCCTTAATTAAGCTGCACCCTTAGATGTCCTGAATGTTCAAGAATGTCCAAGAAAACAATATAATATGCGTCAGTCTTCCATTGTTTGTGGTTGTTTATGACTGCGTTCTGCTTTAATAGTAAAACTCAGCATTAATAACCTGCATCGGATGCTTGAACATGCAACCGAACTAAAAAGGACTGGATGTACATGTACCATTAATGAGGCGCAGGTATCTTTGGTTGATTGATACAAAAGTGGGAATAAGTGATGTACCAGACAATCATTTGTGGCCAATGATCAGTTATATAGTAATTGATATTAAGTTATGACATTCCACAAGAGATCATTGCCAAAACTAGAATTCTGTTATCGCTGAAAACCAAAAACAAAACATACAAGTTACTTAGTCAAGAATCAGTCGGATTACCACCATCTCAAAATAGTACAAAATAAACTCCTTTTTTATATACAAGCAAAGGTAATTGTCTTCGCGTACAATGCAGAGACGGGGAAGCTAACCCGAGCTGCATTCGTCAAGTGACATTGGTGAGAAGTGAGGGAGTTCAAGTACGCTACCCAGACATGATTTGATATTTTGTAGCGCTTCCGTGGTTGAGAGGGTAAAGACGCTGCATTGTAAACCATCTCAACGCTGCGGGTTCGAATCCCACTGCAAGCTCGACTTGTAAGTGTCGATTCTTATGGACGACGGCAGTATACAGTATGTGTCTTACATCTTCTCCAGGAATAAGTGAGTGGTCGGCTTCCACCACTAAAAAATGTTGACCGTCATACATAGCCTAAAACGATGGGGACAATGAAGATAATTAATATGTAAATTGTTTGAAAATAAAGGTGATTTCTAGATAATATACACTCTTCCTTCGAAAGAAAGTATTCCTGTAATGTATAGGTGTTCGTATTACTTTTATACTATTCAATGACATTTAAATGATGATATCATTCTAATATTCAATTTTGATATAACCAGATTTGGGGGATATCTCATTATTTGAATAGGTGATAGTAATCATTTGTAAAAGTATAGGTGAATATATCACCAAGAAAAATATTAATATCTCTCATTTAAATAGTGATATCCGTTCGAATTAGTGATGTCACTCATTCATTTTGAATGCTTTTTAATTCCGGTTCGCTATATCACATATACAAAGGAGGGATATCACTCGTTTGTCTACGTGATATAAACAACTAGTATTAAAAGTCAATACGGCACCCGTGATTGTTTTAGAAAAGGTACATGCATGCTATTTATATCCTAATCATCATATAACTTAAACATCACTATTATAACACCCACACTTACGAAACGCCATACTTACATTGTCTTTGTGAGAGAAGGAACCATTTAGTTTTTATAACTTTGAAACCATAACACACACACTCCTGAAACTTCATAGGTATATTGAACTTGATGAGAGGCGGGACCCTTTAGTTTTGAGGATTAGTAGATCAACGGTCAAGGTCGCCATGACCTAATATTGAAAATACGCATTCCGTGCGATAACTTCGAAACCATAGCACCAATATTCATGAAAATGCATGGGTACATTGTAAATAAAAAAGAGAAACAACCTAAAGAAAACAAAAACTTAATAGTGTGCAGTAGTCTATCCTCATAAATGTGCTATCTCTGTGTTAGCTTATACTTCTGTTGGTCATAGACAGCACATCGCTTATGATGATTCTTGCACTGGAAAGTTGTTATCATAATTTAACGAATCAATTAAAGTAGGGTGTTAATGAGATGCTTAGAAACATAGAAAACATGCAAACCCGGTATACAATGATAAACTGATTCCTAGAACGAGTAAAACGGCAGTTATGCTGATCTTGTATATTCTGCTGCTGTTGTTATGATTGCTGCTATTGTTGGCTGCTATTGTTGTGATTGCTGATGTTGTACTTGCAGTTGGTGTAGGCCAGGATTTCGATTTAAATGTTGAAGATATAATTTGGTTTGTACCTCGCCCCCGGTTATACCATTGAATCCCAGGATAGAAATTCATATTTTACAACACTCTTGACTATAATATCTCCTGGGTATACTGTTTTGACGTTGGTGTATGGTACATTGCGGAGACGCTAAAACCCGGGTCATAGCTTTTTGGCGGCTGCCGCAAGCTCTTGTCAAAAGAATAAGTTGTGTTTCTCAGAGTCTGGCATTTCAACTTCGATGTATATTTGTGTAGTTGTGTCATTTACAGTATATTAGCTTACCGTAAAGGGAGGTAATATCCAACATTCGTTGACTTGCCTTTGACATGCTACAGGTCATTATTTATATTGTCATGCATTGTTTCTTTATTTATTTAAAGGGCATATGTCATTTATTGATTTACTTGCTATGATGTTTGTTTCAAGTATAATACTTAGTACCATTGTCTTTATATTAGAACCAGGTATATTTGCCTAGTTTTTCTATGCATAATCGGCTTCTCCTGATCTTCACAGCGTGCACGTCGCGGAGAGGGCTACTTATCTCTCAGGTTCAGGAGAAAACCTCGTTAGAAGTTGCTGATTACCAAATTAGTATAATTATAATTAACACTCAGATTATCGGGAGCAGATCTCGTTAGAGATTCCCATTAGTAAGGTCCATATAGGGTAGTCTGTTCAAGATACCAGGGGGAAAATCTCGTTAGAGGTTCCTGAAAATTGTTTATATATTTGTTGAGGTTATATTGATTTATACAGTTCTATCAAAAATAGTGCTGGAATAGATTTTGGATTCACTTTCATAATATAGAGGTTAATACAATTTGTCGAGTACCTTTGCGACTTTATTCAAATTATTGTTTTCCTGAAGTGCAACAGTCCACACCCCGTGTACGAACGTGAAAAGAAAGTAGCCTCTCCCTTTGGGATAACATTACCGTGCCTGATTGCTATCCAGTGACCAGACACGGTGTTGTTCACATTTGGCATAATTTGTCGTAGACCGATAATGCCAGAGCGTTCGTCTATACATATTCAAAAACACACACTCAAAACGGCTACATTTGAAAGGGACCGGAATATGACATTTTGGTCTTCATTGTATTCTGGGACGGTGGTATATGGCTACCCTGACTAACCTGCCTTTTCAATACACATATCATCGGGATCACGGTCAAGATATTTAGAAATAAATTCCAGAACATCCTTCATTATTGCACAATCTGAAATTTCACTATATCCCTATAAAATATTGTTATTTTGACCATATTTTGCTTCAACCTCTATGATCTTGTAAGTCACTTATTGTATTTTACCGGTCAATAAGGGCCTCTGTACTCTCGATCCGCTCATGGTGTTTTTTCATTTGTTCATTGTCAAGTTTAATTCGTTATGTGAATTTTCTACATGTTCCATTTTAGAAAATAATGGCGTCTTTTCCTCACCTGAGTTAATGTCATCGCTACCTGTGTTATTTATTTTTCGTTTCACCCTCTGTTCGCGACATTATTTTACACCCTACCCCATACGTTACCGTTCATCGTTCTTGTCGCAGAAGAGTTATTAATATAATATTATATTTTAAAAGAAGTTCAGGGTTACGACAATATAATTTTGCAAAGATTTATCGAAGTTGATGGTAACGGCAGTCCTTATGGAGTATTTTTGAGTATATAAAGGGTTCGAACTCAACTCAACTATAAGCTCTAGAAAACAATGAAAATGTTGATAAACTTCATAAGAAGCTGCTCTGGGAATATCCCGTATAAGAGGGATAATGAACAACATATTAAACTGAAATCATCTCTCTTGTCATAGATTTCGATAAGTATTTCTGTTCTTCGATTTCAATAGAGATATGTAAATCCAGAAAAGGAGCGACAGTATCAAAACTATTAGCTTTGTCGAGTTGAAGTTAAGTTAGGATAGACAGTATTAACCACAGTAGAAAGTAAATAGTTGTCAATGCTCAGTATGTCATCCAGATACCGAGAGGTGTCATTAAAGGCTTCATTTACATCTGCTGGAGTATCTGGTGAAAGACTTAACATGATATATTTTACATAGCAATCGGAAAAAATATCTGCGGCAAAAGGTGAACTGTTCCCTACCTGACAAAACTATTGCCTAATAGAAAAATAATATGTGCTTCATAAACTTTTTGGCAAGTCCTCATTGTGTAACTGTCCAAAGCTTGAACATTTATTATATGAACTATCCGATACTGTCACCGACGTCAGTGTGATTAGGCGTCAAACGCCAATTGACCCATTTTAATGTAACCTAATACTTCATTGTTATATACTTTATATAAAGCTTCTCGACTTAAATATTAGAAATAAGCCACGCTACTTAGAAGTAGATATTGAGATAAAATATCTGGCCTATAAAACCGTCTACGAATAGATTATATTTTTTATTTGTTTTCCAAAATTTTGAGCAGTTCGATTACAATACAACTGTTACAGTGCGTGCGTGCGTGCGTGTGGTCTCACCGACCCGTTTATCAAAATCTTCGCATTTTCCGCCAAGTATAATTTTTTTTCCTATGCGTTATCTTTAATGTTCATAAAGCTTCCGAGTATGTTATAAGGAATAAAACGAAATAATATCTAAAGGGTCTTGCGCGTAGTTGTATATAATACTTAATTATCTGACTTAATTCATACGCATATAGTTAACTCGTGACTACTATTTTAAGATTCGGATGTGGATAATAACCTCTACTTAGTTGAACATAAATTTGGCAAATGACACCATCGTACAAAAAACAATTGGCGAGAAGTTGTTTTGATGCGATGTAGGATAAGCAGAACATATGAAATGGCGAGTTCTCCGTCCCCCGTCCTTTCGTCATCCGTCTGTCCGTTCGTTTTGTCTCGTTAAAACGATAGGGCCTTCATTTTTCAGCAGATCTTTTCCAAAATTGGCCATTGTGTTGATATCAATTAAAGCTCAACACACCAGAGTTATGACACTTGATTTTGTGAGATAGTCCCTATGGTAGTCCGATAACTTGGAAACCGTTGATATCCCCACCCACTAACCATGCACACACTTACTGATCATGAACAGTCGGTACCACCATCCATCCATCGTAAGCTCTTGGGTCTACCCCCACCCCTGGGAGCATAACCCCCGTGTCATAGCTTGGAAACTGTTGAGATCTCCACCCTAGAACCATATGTACACTTCATGAACAGACGGATACAAACATCTAACTAGCATCGAACCCGGATGCGTACCCTCCTCTGGAGACTTAGCCTCTGTGTTATACCTTGGAAACCGTTGAGATACGTACCCTATGACACTTACACTGGGCATGAACACATGGATACAACCATCCATCCAGCATCGACCCCGGGGTCCACCCCTACCCTTGGGAAAGTAGCAACAGGTCATAACTTGGAAACCTTGAAATCGCACACTCTATAAACAAAAATACACTTTTGGGGTTTAACAGATGGATAAAACCATCCAACCAGCATTGGCCCCGTGGAGTCCATCCCCACACTGTGGAAATAGCCCCCTTGGTTATAACCAGCATTGCCACTGGAGCCATATATACACTTACTGGGCTTGAATACTTAACGGCCATCGCGGGGGTTATAGCTTGTTTGTCAATGTTTTCATCTTTGTGTAGATCATCAGGTGAGCATTTCATGGCATTCGGGGTACGTTGGCCATCTTGTTTACAGCATAGAAACTTTGTTTTTCATTTGAATTCTGCCAAATATGTACAGCCTGTAGAGCGATACAGACTCTTTTGTTATCCTCGTGTTTCAGGCGCGATATGACACATGTATGTACTGGCGTACAGAGAAAAAATTATTCGATGTCTATACAGCGCATAATTTATTTCACAATGGTGAGACAAAAGTACCATGTTTAGACAATCAACTTGTTTACTACCACTCCTATATCGACTGTGACCTTAATTCACATAAGCCTTTATCTCAGTCTCTGAAGGTAAATCATGCAAGCTTCTAGTATATAATAGATGAGTTAGGTTGTTAGAATCAACCGGTCTCTGTTTATACGCCATTATGTGTGATGTATGGCTTGTTTCGTTATTGATGTGAAATAAATAAAAAAATATTATGATTTACCTCCAAACTAAAGGATTAAATTATCTCGAATAACACCAATTAACATATATCTCAGAATTCTATTTTAACCGGAAAAAATAGCATTTAAGTATATGTGGGTTGTTTCATTGCGTGATTGGGTAAAACAACATAAACGATTTCAATAGCAAATTGTATCCTTAAACTAATACTTGATTCAAGCAAACAAGTAAGAACAATAAACAAGTTTATCTTTTATTTTCTGACCATTTTGTTGCTCAAGTAAAATATTGTGTATTAATGTATAGAAATAATACATGTTTAAGCCAAGCATGCCAATGAGAATTTTGTTATGAATTATTTTATTGTCCAGTGAATTGATAAGAAGAGTGAAACTATTTTAAAACAAAATCAACTACAATCGCTGTTTTCTGCTTTTAAGATCAATCCGTTTTTTTTATAGCTTATCAGTTTTTATATTATTGCAGTTTGAAAATCTTCCGTCGTTTTCAACAATGTGTGTACTACAAACAGGTTAGATTTTTGATATTTAGTTCACCTGCATTGTATACAATGTGATTGTATAGCTTTTAGTTTTACTAATTGTCCTATAGTGTAATTGTATTGTACATATAATAATTATAAACATATAAATTTGTAATACATACTGCCATATTTTATTAACTTTGATTAAGATATATCTCCTTAACTTTACGATGTTCTAATATTTTATATAGAGATACATGGTGTAACTAATTGTTTACAATCACTACTATCTATATTATAACACGTTTATAAAAGGATTGTTCGGGGCATAACAATGAATCATATTCGAGTTTGGGTTATAACATTGATATAAACCATGATTTTTTTCTATAGAAACAACAGCATTCATAGGTTTTGATAATGTAGGTGCGCATGGTTCCACAAACTATATGAAATGAGGAAGTACAATATTCAATGAATAAATAAAATACACAACCCAAAGGAAAAGGTTACCAGTTTGGAACGATCAGTAGCAATACGGTCTACATGTTAGCTTAAATTTATACTTCCTTAATGATATTATTATCATTAAGGTCAAGTGGATGTGTGTCTGCAAGCTTTTCATCTTCTGTAATATGTTTAATTTTTATTTTAAAGTTTATTGCGGCATACTTACCATGAAATATATATTACACCGATTGATCAGTGGCATTATTGAACCAATTAACTGGCTGACGAACGTGTTGGTAACATATATTTGGGGATTTCCTGCATTTAATCATGTTCTTGAAATCGAACTTTTAATGTTCGAACTGTTTGCCGGACTTATTGCTTACCACAACGTATGACATTTCAAGACAAAACATGAAATGACGTGAAATGTACGTCATTTAACATTAGCAGTTAGACATGTATTAAACATTCTATCATGAACAGCTGATGTAATGGTTTACTTGCACGGTCAATATTTGCCTTGCAATTGTGAACTCACTTTACTCATAGAGTTGGACCATTTTCTATCCTAGTACAAATGTGATGGTCCTTTTCAATATAAAGCATGTTGCATGGGAAATATAACGCTATAATTCATACGATTATATACTATGGAAGTTGTTTCTTAGTCTTGGTCGTATATGATCAATTATCCCCGGGGGATATAGATTGTTCTCTCTCCATAATATATTCATTTAGTCCAAACTATAAACTTGCATAAACATCGTTGTATTTTAAGTTTATAACCTAGTTTATACGGAATTGAGTGTTGCAATCGTGAAATATGTAATTGATAATTTGATGGAGACGTATAAAATAAAAGTTCATTTTTAATTTATATATTACAGAGACAGAGTATATAAATAAGCCATGGCTCATTAATATAAACATATACCTATATAATTGTTCCAAACAATATGCTGCCTGTGCGTAAAATAATATATATATATACACATAAACCACAAATATGAAAACATCTTCAAAGTCTCGGGCCTGAATAGCATTATTTAATTATAAGCGTTTAATGTATTTAATGTAATGTAATAATGTATTTCAACCTGTGTTTCCTTACTATGTATTTGCAAAAAACGCAAGAAAACAAAGAAAAATCAGTTTCCACCAGTGGTAAGATTTATTACAAAAGTGCGTGTTGTATGCATTTTACAATTTGATAAAACAAAATATAAAGTATAAAGTACATTTTTAATTATATATACTATATTTCACTGGGTGACAGTACATAACTAGACCATGCTACACGTATTATAATACACAACACAAATATATACTGGTTCAGAATATATCAATAAATATTAATCCACGTTGCCCTGTTTCCATAAATAGTGTACTATTTGGCGACTCTAGACTTCTATACGATGTGAATTTAAATACATTTAAATCGGCCCATAAATTCATATCGTCTAGTAAACGGTTTTAGGTTATACAGGGAGCTGTAGGCAAGGTGGACTTGTTCCATTGATAAATATATTATATAGTATTCCCAAGATCCGGCACCTTTCATTGTCACTGTCTCAATATAGCTGTGTGTGGTTGAACGCTTAATGTGGCCCACTCATATGAGCTATAATTGTATGTATGTATGCGTCTATATGTTAATTGTGCCTCCAGACGAGTGTGGTATGATGTAAAGATACAGTTCACCAACGTGTGTTGCAGCTACCTTTTTTAAGGAGTGAATTCATACGCTTGATTTATGTGTATCTCGTCATAGCTCGGCGCCCTGCCGTAGTTCGTCCGAAGGTTGTCTGTCCTTGGTAGTTCACAAATATTTCTCCCTATATATAATTCTGCCTTGTGAACGTGAATCTCTTACGAGATACCAATTTCGAAAGTTGCCTTAATGAGTTCAAATTCTCTCCCTGTATTATATTTACTGAATTCACAGTAACCCCAAGATCCGGCACCTTTCATTGTAACTGTCCCAATATAGCTGTGTGTGGTTGAACGCTTAAATGTGGCCGACTCATATGAGCTATAATTGTATGTATGTTGCGTGTATATGTTAATTGTGCCTCCAGACGAGTGTGCTATGATGTAGAGATACAGTTTATCAACGTGTGTTGCAGCTACCATTTTTAAGGAGTGAATACATGGGCTTGATTTCTGTATATCTCGTCATAGCTAGGCGCCCTGCCGTAGTTCGTCCGACGGTTGTCTGTCCTTGGTAGTTCACAAATACTTCTCCCTATATATAATTCTGCCTTGTGAACGTAAATCTCTTACGAGATCCCAATTTCGAAAGTTGCCGTAGTGAGTTCAAATTCTCTCCCTTTATTATATTTACTGAATTCAAAGTATCTCCAAGATCCGGCACCTTTCATTGTCACTGTCTCAATATAGCTATGTGTGGCTGAACGCTTATATGTGGCCCACTCATATGAGCTATACTTGTATGTATGTATGCGTCTATATGTTAATTGTGCCTCCAGACGAGTGTGTTATGATGTAGAGATACAGTTCATCAACGTGTGTTGCAGCTACCTTTTTTTAGGAGTGAATTCAAAGTAAGCAGTCCCTGCGACACTGCCAAACGATAAGTTGTATTTTGAAGTGTTTTATTTAAACTGCCGTGTATTTTAGTGTTTTTTTGTTTCGTATTTGTTCTTTTCGAGTTTGTGTACCCCTGATGAAGGCGTAAGCTGAAAGCGCTTGCGTTTTTATAAACTGTAGCACTGTATAAATGTTTTTTTCCCCATAATATATATATATATATATATATATGGGGAGAAATATTTGTGAACTACCAAGGACAGACAACCTTCGGACGAACTACGGCAGGGCGCCTAGCTATGACGAGAAGCGTATATATTCACTCCTTAAAAAAGGTAGCTGCAACACACGTTGATAAACTGTATCTCTACATCATAACACACTCGTCTGAAGGCACAATTAACATATAGACGCATACATACATACAATTATAGCTCATATGAGTGGGCCACATTTAAGCGTTCAACCACACACAGCTATATTGGGACAGTGACAATGAAAGGTGCCGGATCTGGGGATACTGTGAATTCAGGTATATATAATAAAGGGAGAGAATTTGAACTCACTACGGCAACTTTCGAAATTGGGATCTCGTAAGAGATTCATGTTCACAAGGCAGAATTATATATGGGGAGAAATATTTGTGAACTACCAAGGACAGACAACCTTCGGACGAACTACGGCAGGGCGCCTAGCTATCAGGTTGTCTGTCCTTGGTAGTTCACAAATATTTCTCCCCATATATAATTCTGCCTTGTGAACATGAATCTCTTACGAGATCCAAATTTCGAAAGTTGCTGTAGTGAGTTCAAATTCTCTCCCTTTATTATATATACCTGAATTCACAGTATCCCCAGATCCGGCACCTTTCATTGTCACTGTCTCAATATAGCTATGTGTGGTTGAACGCTTAAATGTGGCCCACTCATATGAGCTATAATTGTATGTATGTATGCGTCTATATGTTAATTGTGCCTTCAGACGAGTGTGTTATGATTTAGAGATACAGTTTATCAACGTGTGTTGCAGCTACCTTTTTTAAGGAGTGAATATACACGCTTGATTTCTGTGTATCTCGTCATAGCTAGGCGCCCTGCCGTAGTTCGTCCGAAGGTTGTCTGTCCTTGGTAGTTCACAAATATTTCTCCCCATATATATTTCTGCCTTGTGAACATGAATCTCTTACGAGATCCCAATTTCGAAAGTTGCCGTAGTGAGTTCCAATTCTCTCCCTTTATTATATATACCTGAATTCACAGTATCCCCAGATCCGGCACCTTTCATTGTCACTGTCTCAATATAGCTGTGTGTGGTTGAACGCTTAAATGTGGCCCACTCATATGAGCTATAATTGTATGTATGTATGCGTCTATATGTTAATTGTGCCTTCAGACGAGTGTGTTATGATGCAGAGATACAGTTTATCAACGTGTGTTGCAGCTACCTTTTTTAAGGAGTGAATATATACGCTTCTCGTCATAGCTAGGCGCCCTGCCGTAGTTCGTCCGAATGTTGTCTGTCCTTGGTAGTTCACAAATATTTCTCCCCATATATAATTCTGCCTTGTGAACATGAATCTCCTACGAGATCCCAATTTCGAAAGTTGCCGTAGTGAGTTCAAATTCTCTCCCTATATATATATATATATATATATATATATACTTAAAGTCACCAGGATACTGGGTCTCTCAATTTGAACACATTTATTGGGGCCACCCTGAAATAGTGTGTATATACGTGTTTGGTCTTTGTTTATGAATTAAGTACACCTAAAGGTACTTATGTATCCCAATATAGTCGTAACTTAACGGGTAATTCAACTGTTAACGCCTTTTATTCTCAAACCATAATACTGGGTCTGACCCAACATTTTTGCTGGGTCTTGTTAAAACAGATATATATATACCGCATCACTAGTTTATTGGGTCATAATGAATTTCCCAATGCATTGGGTCCTGAACTCTGATTGGATAAACAGTATATATACACACTTAGCAAACTGTCAAGGGGAGATAACCCCTACTCAGGGGCCCAATAAACGTGTTAAATATGTTATGTGCGAGAGGCCTAATTAGGTAAATGTAGTTCTGTTAAACATGCATGTATTGTTGGGTCGTTGAATTGTTGGGTCTATATATGTATATATATAATATAAACGATGGATGTTACGTAAACATTGTCCATCATCTTGAAAATAAAACAACGTACTATAAACGCTCTACACCATAAAACGTACTTGGCAGTGAATTCCCAAGAACAGAACATCTGAAACCTAATTAAGAACTCAGTGAACATCTAGTACATTACAAAAAACTCAGTGCCCATGGAAGAAACATCTATCTCTTAATAAAGAATTGAATAACCGTTTACAGAACATCTAGAACCTAACAAAGAATTGAATGACCATTTACGGAACATCTACCGCCTAACAAAGAACTAAATGACCAATTACAAAACATCTAGCGCCTAACAAAGAACTCAGTGCTCAAGAAAGAAAAGTTTAGCACATAACAACGAACATTATGCCGACGAAAGGAATATTCTAGCACCGAACAAAGGAACTCAAGGATCAAGTAAGTAACATCTAGCACCTAGCAGAGAAATAAATGCACAAGAAGGGAACATTTAGCACATAATACATAACCCAGTGCCCCATAAATGAACATCTAGCACCTAACAAAGAACTCAGTGTCCGACTAGAGAGCATCTATGCCGTAACAAAAATCTCAATTCTCAAGAAAGTAACACCTAGTTCCTAATAAAGAACTCAGTTTCCAAAATACAGAACATCTAGCAGCTAATATTGATCTCAATGCCCAGGTAAGGAACATCTAGCTCCTAATATAAACTCAGTGCCCAAGTAAGGAACATTCTATCACTTAACAAGAGTGTCCCCTAACGGGGCATTATAAGCCCGTTTCCTAAAGTTGTTATGTAAAAAGCTTTTCCTAGGTGTCAGATCAATATAATCCTTACCTTTCACCTTCTAACAAAAGAAATAACTGATAGGGCATGTTGTTTAACCAAGAGCACTATTTGTATAACGTTTCAAGACTGTAGATTAAAAACGTGAATAACAGCTGAGAAGGAATTTGTCATGATCAGGTCACCGTGACCTTGACATAATTATGGGCTACTAGGCTTAAAATCAATAGGGGTTGTTGTTTTAACATGAGTACTATTTCTGTAAAGTTTCAAAACTGTAGGTCCAATAGTAACAAGGAAAATGTCTTAGAATTCAGTCATTGTCAGTCCAATGTGACCTTGATGACCTACTGAACCCAATCATAATAGGCTTCCTCCTCTGACCAAGGACAATGCACCTATAAGTTTAGTAAGTGTGGGTATTATATTTCCGGGATTGTCAATTGCAATGTGTATGTCCATATATGGACATGATGATCATGACCTTTGACCTACTTTCCCTAGAAGCAATAGGGTTCCTCCTCTCAGCATGGGAAAAGTATCTCCAAATGTCATGAGTGCAGGTATTATACTCCTGGAGTTATCACTTGGATTATGTACTGGTGTCCTTGACCATTGACCTAGTGAATCCAAAAGTAACAGGGTTCCTCCTCTGACGAAAGGCAATGTATCTATAAAGTTTCACGAGTGTGAGTCTTGTGGTTTCAGTTATTTGACGGAATATATATTTCCATATAAGGGCATGGTGACCTTGACATGTGTCCTACTGACCCCTAAGACAATCAGGTTCTTTCTCTTGCCAACGTCAATGCATATATGAAGTTCATCAGTGGGGGTGTTATGATTTTGATGTTATCGCGTAGAATGCATATTACCACATTAGGTCATAGCGTACTGAGCAACTAGCACCTAGCAAATAACTTAATGCCTAAGTAAAGAACATTTAGAACAAAGAACTCAGTGCTCAAGACAGGAAATCTAGCACCTAACAAAGAATTCAGTGCTCAAGTAAAGAACATCTAGTGTCTAATAAAGAACTCAATGCCAAAGAAAGAAAATTCTAGCACATAAAAAAGTACCTTATGCCAACAAAAGGAACATCTAGCACCTAACAGAGAACTAAATGCCCAAGAAAGGAACATTCTAGCACATAACAAAGAACCCAATGCCAAGAAAATGAGTATCTAGCACCTAACAACAAATAACGCAATGCTCATGTAAGGAACATCTAGCACCTAACATAGATTCCAGTGCCCAAGAAATGAATATCTAAAAAAAAAATGCTTTACATTAAAGGGACAGTAAATTTATAGATGCAATCGTTCCACAAATAAAAACTTTAAATTAAAGGGACAATATCATTATGGAATCAATCATTTCCATAAAATGCTCCATACTAAAGAGAACTTTATGGAGTCTATCATTTACATTGAAATATCCTTATTAAAGAGACAGACTATTTATGGACTCATTCATGTCCACAAAAAGCATCACATAAAAGAGACAGTATGGTTATGGTCTCAAACATTTCAAACAAAAGTTTCATATTAAAGGGACAGCATCTTTATGGACTCGATCATTTCTACCTAAAGCTCCACATTAAAGGGAGAGTAACTCTAAGGTCGTCTTGACCATTCCATATTAAAAACAGTAACTTAATGGACTAGATCATTTCACGAAAAGCAAGCAAATAAGTATCGGGCTCAGCGATCTCCACAGATCGAATGAATAACAGTCCTTATTGGACGTTTTACTACCGCCACACTGCACAAGCAACGCTACTGTGCTATGTAAAAGTTTATGAGAGTGGACCATTGGAAACGGCCGAACACGATAAATACGAAATATTGCAGTCTCGGTTTGATTGAGGTAGTATGTGAGGCTTTTTGTGGAAAGCATCGAGTCCATAAAACATCTCTCCCTTTAATGTGAAGCTTTTTGTGGATATCATTGAGTCCATTAAGTAACTGTCCCTTTATTGTGAAGTTTTTTTGTGAAAATGATTGAGTCCATTAAGTTACTGTCCCTTTTAATGTGAAGCTTTTTTGCGAAAATGTTAGAGTCCATAAAGTAAAATGAGTCCATAAAGATACTCTCCCTTTAATGTGATTCTAATTGAAACCACAAACATATTTTCCCTTTAACGTGAAGTTGTTCTTGGAAAAGACTATAAATGTACTGTCCTTTTAATGTGACTCTTTTTGCAAATGATCTAGTTTATAAAGAGACTGTCCCTTTAATGTGAACATTTTAGTGGAAAATATTGAGACCATAAAGATACTTTCCTTTTGAACTCGCAGTACACTTGCGGTTAATAATAGCGAGTGTGCAATAGTCGAGAGCGCTACCAACTGAGCTAAGCGGGCCATACATACAATATAGAAAACCTAATGCACTAATGACTGTCACGTGATCAGCAAAAAACTGTAAATATTGTGGGAACCGCATCGTTTACAAACAATAAATAAAACTCTTTTTTTTCCTTTTTTTTTTCAAACACACGAATATATTACTACAGACTTATTTGGGCCTATGTTCATATTTTCATGTATATGAAATATTTCACTGAATAAAAGTCAGACAGATATTTGATTATGCTTAATATCTGCTTACTTACGGACAGTGTCCCTTTAAGTGTTTTTTTTTAATCTGGATACCTCATGAGCAACTGGTTTGAATCTGGGTTAACGGCTTTGTGAAATCTGGCCGGTATGTAGCTTTAACATTTACCGTCTGGATGAGGCGATATTGGGTTACACGTTTCATATTCGAAACGACAATTAAAACCTGCTGTTGAAGGCCGACAAATATTTCAAATTTCAAAACAACTCTATACAATGATTGTCCTAAAACAAGTGCTGCACAATGTCTCGCTTCTAACTAAAACTTCGTATAATTAGAAGAAAGACAGATCGCATAAGGAAGTATGTATTACAGTGAATTTTATTTTAGACCATGCACACGGAAAATATAGGATTTTGTTTCGAATTTTCTTGAAAACTTAGTTTAATTATCAATAAAAATAATTCGTTTAGTTTTAGAAGGTAATGTTATAAATGGTACAGTGTAGAAAAGTTGATCGTCGACTGGTAACTGGTATAATATAGCAAGTTTGATATACCCCTGATACACGGAACAGTGTAGGAAGCTTGATTTGCCCTTGATAAATGGTACAGTGAAGAAAGTTTGATCTGCCCCTTGTAAAAATATAGTATGATCTGCTTTTGGTAAATGGTACAGTATCGCAAAATTGATCTGGCCCTGATAAATGGTATAGTATAACAAGTTTCATCTGCCCCAAATAAATGATTCAGTGTAGAAGGTTGATCGGCCCCTAGTAACTGGTATAGAATAGCAAGTTTGATCTGTTCCTGGTTAATGGTACAGTATAGCAAATGTGATCTGCCCCTGGTTAATGGTACAGTACAGCAAGTTTGATCTGCTCCTGGTAAATGGTACAGTACAGCAAGTTTGATCTGCTCCTGGTAAATAGTACAGTATAGCAAATTTGATCTGCCCCTGGTAAATGATACATTACAGCAAGTTTGATCTGCTCCTGGTAAATGGTACAGTGTAGCAAATTTGATCTGCCCCTGGTAAATAGTACAGTATAGTAAGTTTGATCTGCCCCTAATAAATGGAACTATGTAGAAAGTTTGATCTGGCCCAGGTAACTGGTACAGTATAGAAAGTTTGATCTGGCCCTGGTAACTGGTATAGTATAGCAAGTTTGATATACACCTAATAAATGGCATAGTGTAGACATTTTGATCGGCCTCTAGTAACTGGTACAGTACATCAAGTTTGATCTGCTCCTGGTAAATGGTACAGAGTAGCATATTTGATCTGTCCCTGGTAAATGTGGTAAATGGTACAGTATACTAAGTTTGATCCGCCCCTAATAAATGGTACAGTGTAGAAAATTGTATCTGCCCCTAGAAACTGGTACAGTATAGAAAGTTTGATCTGGCCCTGATGAATTGTACAGTGTAGAAAGTTTGATCTGCCCCTGATAAATAGTACAATGTAGAACGTTTTTTCGGCCCCTAATAAATGGTACAGTGTAGAAAGTTTGATCGGTCCCTGGTAACTGGTATAGTATAGCCAGTTTGATCTGCCCCTGATAAATAGTACATTGTAGAAAGTTTGATCTGCCCCTGATAAATGGTATAGTGAAGCAAGTTTGATCTGCCTCTTGTAAATAATATAGTATAACAAGTTTGATCTGCCCCTGGTAAATGGTATAGCATACACAGTTAGTTTGATCTGCCCCTGATAAATTGTATAGTATAGCCAGTTTGATCTGACACTGGTAAATTGTACGGTATAGCAAACATGATCTGTCCCTGGTAAATGAAAAAGTATAGCATGTTTGATCTGCCCCCGATAAATGATACAGTATAGGAAGTTTGATCCGCCCCTGGTAAATGGTATGGTATAGCAAGTGTGATCTGCCACTAGTATATGGTACAATATATCAAACATGACCTGCCCCTGGTAAATGAATGTATAATATGTTTGATCTGCCCCTGTTAATAGTATAGTATAGCATGTTTGATCTGCCGCTGGTAAATGGTACAGTGTAGTAAGTTTGATCTGCCCCTTATGTAAAGTATAGCATGTTTGATATGCCGATAAATAGTATAGTATAGCAAGTTTGATCTGCCCCTGGTAAATAGAATAGTATAGCAAGTTTGGTATGCCCCTGGTAAATGGTATAGTATAGCAAGTTTGATCTGCCCCTGGTAAATAGAATAGTATAGCAAGTTTGGTATGCCCCTGGTAAATAGAATAGTATAGCAAGTTTGGTATGCCCCTGGTAAATAGTATAGTATAGCAAGTTTAATCTGCCCCTGATGTATAGTATAGTATAGCAAGTTTGATATGCCCCTGGTGTATAGTTTTGCAAGTTTGATCTGCCCCTTGTGTATAGCAAGGTAAATGGTACAGTGTAGTAAGTTTGATCTGCCCCTTGTGTATAGTATAGCATGTTGGATATGCCCCTGATAAATAGTATAGTATAGCAAGTTTGATCTGTCCCCGGTGTATATTATAGCAAGTTTGATATGCCCTTGGTAAATAGTATAGTATAGCAAGTTTGATAAGCCCAGGCAAAAAGAAAAGTATAGCAAGTTTGATATGCTCCTGGTAAATAGTATAGTGTAGCAAGTTTGATTTGTCACTGGTAAATGGTATAGTATAGCAAGTTTGACATGTCACTGGTAAATGGTACAGTATATCAAGTTTAACCTGTCACTGGTAAATGGTATAGTATAGCAAGTTCGACCTGTCACTGGTAAATGGTACTGTATAGCAAGTTTGACCTGTCACTGGTAAATGATATGGTATAGTATAGCAAGTTCGACCTGTCACTGGTATATGGTATAGTATAGCAAGTTCGACCTGTCACTGGTAAATGGTACTGTATAGCAAGTTTGACCTGTCACTGGTAAATGGTATAGTATAGTATTGTAAGTTTGATATGTAAGGTATAGTATAGCAAGTTTGATATTCCCCAGGCAAATAGTATAGTATATTAAGTTTGATCTCCACCTGGTATATAGTATAGCAAGTTTCATCTGCTCCTGGTTACTGGTACTTCTAATGCTTTTTTGTTGTTTTTTTTGTCTTTTTTTTTCGTTTTTGTTGTTGTATTCTTTTGTCGTTTTTTAGCTCGAATAGTCGAAGAATAGGGAGAGCTATCCTGCTCCCCACGGCGTCGGCATCCCCAGCTTCACCTTCAAGTTTTTGTGCAATAGACTTTAACTTCAAAACTACTCAAGCTATTGTATTAAAACTTTACACTAATGTTTCCCATCAAACTCTGCACCTTATCGTGCAATCCCCAGAACTCTTCCTTGCATATTGACAAAGTTATGGCCCTTTGATTGTCGTGTCTTTACCTTAAAGGTTTTGTTCAATATATTTATAACTTCAAAACTACTCAAGCTATAGCATTAAAAGTGTATACTAATGTTTCCCATCAAATTCTGCACCTTATCCAACAATCCCTATAATTCTTCCTTGCATTTTGACAAAGTTATGGCCCTTTCATTGTCATGTCGTTACCTTAAAGGTTTAATGCAATAGATTTATAATTTCAAAACTACTCGTCATTGAATTAAGATTTTAAACTAATGTTTCACAACAAGTTATGTACCTTATCCAACCATCCCCATAATTCTTCCATTCATTTTGACAAAATTATGGCCACTGAATAGGTAAAAATGTCATATTTTTACATAGTAGTACATAAGAAAAAGACTTAAAAGTCTTCTGCACCGAAACAAAGAGGGCTGCAGCTTAGATAGTCTGTATGTTGCTTCGTCTAGCATTCCTCTACCAAGTTTGCTCAAATGGGGTCAGAATTTTTGACCCGCCTCTGAGTCATAACTTAGTAACCGTTGAGATCCCCACCCTATAACTATATATACACTTACTGGTCATGAACAGACAGATACAACCATCCATCCAGCATAGACACCGGGTTGCTTCCCTTACTCTTGGGACATAACTTGGAAACCACTGAGATCCCCACCACCCTATAATCATATATAAACTTACTGGGCATGAACAGACGGATATAACCACCCAAATAGCAAAGACCCCGGTCACCTTCCTCATCCCTATGTCCTCGATCATAACCTGGAAACCATTTAGAGACCACCCTATAACCATATAATTTTATACACTTATGGGCATGAACAGACGGATACAACCACCCAACCAGCATAGAAACCCGGTCTCTTTCCCCACCACTGTGTTCATAGCCCCCCGGTCATAACTTGGAAACCATTGAGATCCCACCCTATAACCATATTTACACTTACTGGGGATGAACAGACGGATACAACCATTCAACCAGCATCGATCCCGGACTCCTTCCCCACCCCTGTTGACATAGCCCCTGGGTCATAACTTGTAAACCGTTGAGATCCACACCCTGTAACTATATATACTGGGCATTAACAGACGGATACGACCATCAAACCAGTGTAGAAACTAGATTTCTTCCCCACCTTTGTGGACCTAGCTTCTGGGACAAAAGTTTACAAATAATTTTGAAATTTTTTGTTCGACTATTCGAAGAATATTATGGGGTATATAGGTCAAAGTTCTTAGTTTACGTCCGCATTTCTTAACATGTAAATAACTTCAACAGTTTTTATCCAGTCATCATCAAACTTACGTACAATATTATAAAAGGGGCGATGATCGTATATAAGAATGTTGGCCCTTGAATTAATGAAAAATGCAATGTTTTCATTCTTGACACATTCAGCTCGGCCCTTTTTAATCACTTTTTTCATGGTATGCCGGGTGTTTAATTTCTCGTTCTCTGAAAATTCGAATAGTCGAGCTGCACTGGCCTCTGACAGCTCTCGTTGTTTTTTTGTTTTTTTATTTTCCAATGCATTTATTGGTGCTATAGGGTCGATATTAATAATAATAAGTAATAAGCACAAACACGTTTCCTTTTAACTATTTTTATGAGTGTCCATCCGCTTTAAGAGTCCACCTATCAGTTTTGAATTGAGTTTTGAAATGAATTGTTCTAAATTAAAATACAATTGTATTTTCAAATCACCTTTGTTAAGGGAACAATGTTGCTATTCGCTTTATTAGTTTCTACATACCGATGTTGACTGACAATTATGTAGAAAAAGTAATGGGATGCCGCTTGTTTAAATCAAGATTTCCGTGTATCCCTTTAATTCTGCACACCTTGCTTTTTTATGTTAGGTAAGTGTACTGGCCCAAATATTTGTACTTTATTTGAAAAGAATAATAATATCGCATACTGCGCATTTAAAACTTGATATTGTAGGGCATAGGTACTCAGGCGATATTACCTGTGATGTTAAACATCAAAATGAATACCAGTGCAACACTTCTGCACCCTGAAAACGTATGATAGACCGTCTGTATGCAGTGTTTATTAATTATCGGAGTACTTGAAGTACTAAAATTCAGGTGTAATTGTACGAAGTTTGGAATGAGAAAAACGGGTCATATATTTTTTTAAAAACAGCAAGGCAGTATTAAAAAAGAAATATTGAATTGCTTAATGCTAGAATGTTACAAGTATTTATTGATAATTTGAATGTCACTAGTATTTACTAATAACTATAATGTTACTAGTACTTACTGATAACTTAATACTAGAATGTTACTATTATCTACTGATATCTAAAAGGTTACTAGTATTTACTGATAACTTAATACTAGAAAGTTATTAGTATTAACTGATGACTAGAAGGTAACTAGTATTCACTGATAACTTAATACTAGCATGTTACTAGTATTTACTGATAACTTAATACAAGAATGTTACTAGTATTTACTGATAACTTAATACTAGAATGTTCCTAGTATTTACTGATAACTAGAATGTTACTAGTATTTACTGATAACTTAATACTAGAATGTTACTAGTATTTACTGATAACTTAATGCAAGAATGTTACTAGTATTTACTGATAACTTAATACTAGAATGTTACTAGTATTTACTGATAACTAGAATGTTACTAGTATTTACTGATAACTTAATACTAGAATGTTACTAGTATTTACTGATAACTAGAATATTACTAGTATTTACAGATAACTTAATACTAGAATGTTACTAGTATTTACTGATAACTTAATACTAGAATGTTACTAGTATTTACTGATAAATGAAACCTCTAATTATACTTCTTCCTTGCATAATCAGTTCTGAAACAATTATAATATATCTTTATTACACTTTTGTCGATGAAAGATCGGGATTTCTCAGTGAAAGAATATTCGGTATCACTAAATAATATTAACTAGTATTTACTGATAACTTAATACTAGAAAGTTACTAGTATTAACTGATGACTAGAAGGTAACTAGTATTCACTGATAACTTAATACTAGCATGTTACTAGTATTTACTGATAACTTAATACAAGAATGTTACTAGTATTTACTGATAACTTAATACTAGAATGTTCCTAGTATTTACTGATAACTAGAATGTTACTAGTATTTACTGATAACTTAATACTAGAATGTTACTAGTATTTACTGATAACTTAATGCAAGAATGTTACTAGTATTTACTGATAACTTAATACTAGAATGTTACTAGTATTTACTGATAACTAGAATGTTACTAGTATTTACTGATAACTTAATACTAGAATGTTACTAGTATTTACTGATAACTAGAATATTACTAGTATTTACAGATAACTTAATACTAGAATGTTACTAGTATTTACTGATAACTTAATACTAGAATGTTACTAGTATTTACTAGTATTTACTGATAAATGAAACCTCTAATTATACTTCTTCCTTGCATAATCAGTTCTGAAACAATTATAATATATCTTTATTACACTTTTGTCGATGAAAGATCGGGATTTCTCAGTG
Organism: Cyrtodaria siliqua; assembly: GCA_037043455.1. Lineage (NCBI taxonomy): Eukaryota > Metazoa > Mollusca > Bivalvia > Adapedonta > Hiatellidae > Cyrtodaria > Cyrtodaria siliqua. Next base: position 26,453 of record JAWPHD010000097.1, read on the forward strand.
AAAGAATATTCGGTATCACTAAATAATATTAACTAACTCGTCTCACTGAAATAACTAACTGTTTACTTCTTTTTTTGTTTTTTTACGAGTTTTTACCTTCACCGGACAACATTTTTAAACAAAAATAGTGTTTGATATCACGGGGATTTATGAAGTTCTGTCTACTTGGAGGTAATACCACGCCTACCAAACGCTCTCATGGTGTCACGTTTATTTGCGTATAATTTCTTTTTAAAGCGTTTAATCAAAAATTGAAGACAGTCGTCAACCATTCTGTGAAAGGTCTTAATCCACACCAAATATCCTAGCCGAAAGCGCAGTAGTTTTTTTAGATTTTACGTTTCGCGTTGACGGGCCATGAAGTAAAAGTGGTATTTTTCAGTGATAAAATGCTTCTTGTCATATATGTTGCCATTAGTTTGTGGGCTTCGACAGTCAAATTAACACAGATGCTGTCCAAAATGCATCGGTGCTGCATTAAAGTGACCGGTGCTGCATTCGAGCTATGGAATTTAGAAGGTTTTTTTTTTTTTAAAACACAAGTACGGATGAAAGATACGTCTCTCCTGAGGTAGTTATGTCTACTCTGTCGTGAGATTCACACTGCAAATATTGTATAGGAATCATTTTCAATATTTGCAGAAATGTTCGAATTTTATCTAGTATGTTTTGAAAAACAAAGATTAAGTCTTCTTCTCAAAAAACGCACGACCAATTTTGACAACTATTTCTATAAACTTATACGAACGAATACCATGGTATTCTATCAAGTTTGTTCAAATGGCGACCATGAGGTCAAATTTGGGATGACACATGTTTTACCGAGTGCCAAATCTATCATATTGCATTTAAGTCTGTTTTGTTAATGAGAAGATTTGTATGAGTTTTGTTATATATTACATGTCTGCATAACTCCATTCGTATATATCCTCTTAATACCGTGTCCTCTTAAATAGCGATCCAGTGTTATAACATGAATAATATATATATATAATATATATATATATCGGATGTCTATGTAAGTGACTTGTACTCTCTTATTGACCGTAAAACAACATTCAATTCATGTTAATTTTTATTAAATTCAATATAATTTACGCACGCACGCACGCAAGCACACACACACACACACACACACACACACAAACACACGTACACACGTACATACATGTACACACACGTTCACACATCTACACACGTACATACCTGTACACACACGTACACAGGCACGCGCAAAATCACAAGCTCATATATGCATGTAAGTAAGCACGCACACAAGCATGCACGCACACAAGCATGCACGCACGCACGCACACACGCACACACGCACACACACACGAACACACACACACGCACGCACGCACGCACGCAGGAACACACACTCCTGCAAGCAAGCACGCGCACACACACGCAAGTACACGCACGTACGTATATACATGTACACACACGCACTCACGCACTCACAACAAGTAAACACACACGTACAGACAAGTACACACATGTACATACATGTACACACATGTACACACATGTACACACAAGTACACACATGTAAACACATGTACAAATGCACACGTACACACACATACACAAGTACATACATACACAGTACACCTATACACACGTATGGACATGTCACTGAACTTGTTTTTATTGATTTCAAAAAGGCATTTGATCTAGTTAACCATGAACTTTTGTTGGCAAAACTTAATAGTTATAATTTTTATAAATGCACTTTAAAATGGTTTAACTCGTACCTTACAAATCGATACCAGAATATACAAATTTCGACAGAGCTTTCAAAGCCTAATCTTATAGAAACAGGGGTACCACAAGGGTCAATACTTGGACCACTTCTATTTATTATGTTTGTCAATGATCTACCACTTTATGTAGAGAATGCAAACACAGACATATTTGCTGATGATGTAACATTGTCTACGTCTGGTCATAATCTTGAAATTATACAAGAAAATACCCAGCTTAGTCTCAAACAAACAGAGCAATGGGCTAAGGAAAATAAAATGTTAATAAATGAAATGAAAACAAAATATATTGTTATAGGTACATCTCAAAAGTTGTCTAAACTTAATAATGAAGTAAAACAATTATATTTTAACAGTACAGCAATAGAAAATGTACAGTCAAACATTATTAGGGGTATATATTGATAAAACCCTGTCATGGGACGTCCATGTTGATAATCTTTGTACTTCTCTAACAAACAAAACTAATCTTTTGTGCAAAATCAAGAAATTTCTCACACATGAAACAAGAATTATGTATTACAATGCATATATACAACCAATTTTGGATTATGGTGACACTATTTGGGGAAATTGCTCTAGCAACAATATTGATAGAATCCAAAAAATCCAAAAGAGAGCTGCTCGGATCATCCTTAATAAGCCATATGATGCATCTTCAAAACCCTTATTTAAAGAGCTTAAATGGTTAAATGTCCATGATCGAATACAATTTCATAAAGCAGTGCAGGTTTACAAATGCGTCAATAATCTTGCTCCAGACTATCTTACATCTTTGATTCAAAAGGTTCATTCCTCTTATAAATTAAGGACTTGTTCAAATGGTGATCTAATCGTCCCAAAACATAGGCTAAGTATATACAAACAAAGTATTCGTTTATTCTGGTGCTGTCATATGGAACTCGATCGCACCTCCAATGCGACAAGCCAAACATATCAAAGAATTTAAAAAGAAATATTATTCCTATCTTTTAGGTAATACTAGTTAATTTTAATTTGCTTGCATTTGGTTAAGTACTTTAAAATAATTTAAAAGATTTATATATAGGGACTTTTGATTTTACAACAGGAAACTCTTCAGAATTTTATAATATTGTATGTATATAACCATGTGTGTGTGTTACATGTTTCTTCATTTGATGGACTCAAGGGAGAACAATTGTTGTAAATTGATTGAGTTACTATCATTAAATAAAGCATTTATTATTATTACACACACACACACGCACGCACGCAAGCACGCACGCACGCACGCACGCACGCACTCACGAACGCAAGCAAGCAAGCACGAACAAACAAACACAAACATACACATGCAAGTACACGAACGTACGTATATACTCACAACACGTAAACACACACGTAAACACACACTTACAGACAAGTACACACATGCACACACACACACACACACACACACACACACACACACACACACACACACACACACACACACACACACACACACACAAACACACACACACACACACACACACACGCACGCAAACGCAAAAACACACACACACACACTCACACACACGCGCGCGTACACACGCACGCACGCGCGCACACACACACACACACACACACACACACACAAACACACACACACACACACAAACACACACACATACATACAAACATACACACATACATACATACTTACATACATACATACATACATACATACATACACGCATGCACGCACAAACACACGCACACAAGCTCGCGGAAACACACAAGTACACATCAACACAATCACACACAAACACACACGCAGGCACGCACGAAGCCGCACGCACGTACACGCCCACTTAGACGGACACGTACCCACACGTACCCACATGTACATACATGTACAAACACGAACGCACTCACTTGCAACACCTAAACACACACGTACACAAAAGTACACATATGTACATACACGTACACACACAAATAATACACGCACGCACGTGTCAACACACACACACACATGCATGCATTTACGCACGCATGAACACATGAACACACATTTACACACATGTACACACATATACACACATGTACACACATGTACACACATTTACACACGTGTACACACATGTACACACATGTACACAGGCACTCTCACACACACACGCTCGCACGCCCGCACACATACACACACACACACACAGACACCCAAACGTAAACACAACACGTAAAAACACACGTACAGACAAGTAACCACATTTACACACACGTACACACATGTACACACACGTACACACATGTACAGAAATGCACGCACGCACGCACGCACGCACGCATGCACGCACGCACGCATGCACACAATGCAAGTGCAAACACACAAAACACTTGTATGCATCAACGTACGCACGCACGTACGCAATCACGCACACACACGCGCGCGAACACGCGCACGTACACACACGTACATACATGTACACACACGCACGCACTTACTCACAACCCGTAAACACACACATACAGACAAGTACACACATGTACAAACACGTACACACATGTACACATACACACGCATCAATAAACTAACTGTTTTGATGAGCCGTTAAACAATATTCAATTCAATTCATGCAGTGTAGCCACATGTGCACACCGCAAGGCCATATTTTACATGCAGGACAATACATTATGTTATGTTGTTGTTTCTTTTTTTTCGTTCGGTTTAATTAAATGCAAATAAAACACATTATCATGGTTTAACGCGTTCTGATACACATTAGTATTCTTTCCAAACGTCTCCAGAAACTTTAATATACCTAAATGTATATTTGCGATTGCACTCAGATAAACTCAGTGAACAATTGCATTTGGCGGGAAATGTTAACACAGTGAACAATTGCATTTGGCGGGAAATGTAGCAAAAATGAACACCAACACGTCAATCAAAAGGTTGCACTACTCTGACACCCCTAGACTGTATTGTTGTCTTGACACCTGTAAGTTGACTTGATTGGGGTTTGCTCTCTCAAATTCATGGACCCTGTCAATTATGTTCATTGTTCTGTTTTCACAGCCCTTTTGGGCGCGGTGGGCGCTTTAGACGGGACTATTGCGTTCCACCTTAATGACAACGTGATCATACACATTTCACACAGTCTAGCAAATAGTTCCGAACCGGAATACAAATTCTACTAGTATAACAAGCAATATATACATAACTATATATACTATATATGTATGTAGGCATATATATACTTAAAGTCACCAGGATACTGGGTCTCTCAATTTGAACACATTTATTGGGACCACCATGAAATAGTGTGTATATACGTGTTTTGGTATTTTTATGTACTTATGTATCCCTGTATAGTCGTACCTTAACGGGTAATTCAACTGTTAACACCTTTTATTCTCAAACCATAATACTGGGTCTGACCCAACATTTTTGCTGGGTCTTGTTAAAATATATATATAATATATATCGCATCACTAGTTTATTGGGTCATAATGAATTTCCCAATGTATTGGGTCCTGAACTCAGACCTGAACTGTGATTGTATAAACAGTATATATACACACTTAGCAAATAGTCAAGTTGAGATAACCCCTACTCAGGGGCCCATTAAACGTGTAAAATAAGTTATGTGCGAGAGGCTTAATTATGTAAATGTAGTTCTGTTAAACTTGCATGTATTGTTGGGTCGTTGAATTGTTGGGTCAAGACCCAATAGGCAGATTGAGGACCCAATAACAAGGTAAGGACCCAATATATCGAGTGTAAAAATGATCTTTGACCCAATAAACTGGTGTCTTTAAAACTATATATATATATATATATATATATATATATATATGTCTAAATCCCACCGTTCGGATACAATGCTTGAAATAGCTACCGTTGGGTGACATTGTTGTATTATAAACACATCTTGTATTATTTCGCATATAAAATGTAAAATAGACATTATTTTGTATTTGTAACTTTGTGCGACAGACGAAATTTGAAAAGAGATATAGATAAAAGATATACATTTTTATGATGTCGCCAAAAGGTAAGTCGTGAGGTGTAATGCAAAATCTGAACCCTAAGGCAACATCAGAGTGTCGCCCAAAGGGTACTACCTGAAATGACATACTCGGACCAATAGTTTATTGAAATAAAGTGACATATGTTCAGTTTGTTTACGTACAATGTACATAATTACTAAATGAGTTGATTATTGTTGTTAGTTCCGATACACTTTCAGGATACCAGTCACTGCCATGAATGTAGGTCTCGGATAATAGATTTAGAGTTGTTACCAGGAAACTAAATGACCATTAAGTTTCATGTTATCGAGTCTTTGTGATCTATTGTATTTGGGGGGGGGGGGGGGGGGGGGGGGGGGGGGAAGAGAGAATTTCTATAGGTAACTGTATATCGCTGTAAGAAATACATTTGCACAAGGAAATTGAGATTATTAGTTTTTTGTCAAAGGATGAGGCCCGTCCCATAAAGAGTGTATAATAATGTAGTAATGTAGTAAGAATTATAACCGTTTTGCATTTTATGTGCACCTGTATATATATGTTAAAACAACTATGTATGGATGGATTTTCTTAAAAGAACCGTGTTAACAATTAATAGTTTTTGTATTTTTAGCACAATATACTCTATTATCAATTACTTCTCTGCCATGTTTTAGTAAATCTCAAATGCAAGAAACTCATCGGGACTTCAAAATTCAAAAATCTTTGTCATCAGTCAGTGTGTTTGATCACCTGAGCCGAAGGCTCAATGTGATGTTTTGGAATCACTCTTCGTCCATCGTCCGTCCGCTATATGTCCGTCGTCGTCGTTATCTTTTGCTTCTGACGACTTTTTCTCAGAAACCGCTTGTCGGAATTCAACCAAATCTTATATGAATTCATTAAACTGGATTTTATAGTTGCACCAACAGCAAAGGCCATTTGGCGACATTCCACCTTTTTATTGGTGGAAGAAGACCCCAGGTGCAAACTCGGCATTTTTTCGTGCACGGTTGCGCACCTGAGTAGAACTACCGACGGTCCCCAAGCAAGCTGGATAGCTTGACACTCACATACTAAACAGTCCCGGCCCCATGGGGAATCGAACCCACAGCGGTGAGGGACATGTGATTTCAAGTCTGAGACCACTCGACCACGGACGACCCCAAGTTTATGTGAAGCATCATAATATGTTTGTTCGAATGGTGCACCTGAGGTCATAAATGCCCCCGCAATGGGGCTTATCAGTTTCATTTAACAAATCTTAAAAAATCTTCTGCAAAAATACAAGTGTAGACATTGGTTACCAAATCCGTATGGACAACCTCATATGGGCCATAGGTGGAACTAGTATTAATAGATGGTGCAGTAAAATTATCACTTCTTGTTCGTGTGTTGTTCTTTGTTTTCTGATATTATTAATAACAACAAGAGAATCGGTAGAACCGATGGATCCACCTCGAAAGTTACACAGAAAAAAGCAGTGTTTAGTGTAAGTGATTCCTTATTCAAAATGAATCCGTACGGAACTCTATTATGCTCCGGATAAAATGTTTCAAAAACGGGAGATAATTAAAAAAGTAGCGAAGCTAGAGTTATGGTTCCTATGAACTGCACTCCGTCTCATTGTCCTAATCATTCATACGAACTTTAATCAAGCATACCTTTTGAGTTATGCTCCGGAAAAAAGTGTGACGCACGGACGGACGGAAAAAGCGGCGACTATATGCTCCCCCATAATAAACAATCTAGTTTTTTAGTTACAATATATTTTATATCTAAAAGTAAGGTAATAGTAAATGAAAAGAAAAAATTGTGATGGGGCCTCAATATAATGTCACTGTGGTAATCAGTCAGCGAGAAGTAAGCAGTTAAAAAGCATGCTATCCATGATTTTTCAACGACTACATTCAGTTGGGAAATGTGTCTTTAACTACTTCGTACATATTTTGCATGATTGTATTACCACACACGCTCTGGTACATTAAAAATCTTCGACCTATTTAGTTTTCTCAACAAATTTAATTACAAACGTAACTTAGAATGAAAGCATATCAGCTTCCAATTCTGCTCAAATCTCTTTTTAAATAGATTACTTTTATATAAATAATGCCTTTAAAAAGAACTAATAAGTAAATAGGACGCCGAACGTGCAAATACCACCCTTCAATTTTGAGCACACATTTTCGTGACCATCATTAATCCGTTTAAAAATATGGTATATTATTTTATAATTAGTACCGACATATGTTTTTAATTCATTGCTTCGAAACTCTATTTAAGTTGCCATAGCAACGGATGTTCTAAAGAAGCACGCGTGGTCAATACAATCGGAGAACAAGTACACACATTCAGTCTAAAATGCCAAATTACATGATATATCATGAATATAAATCTTTTATTTTTTTAGCAATGCAATCCGTTTCCAAACTAACACTTTATTTACCTACTTTATGGAATTCAAAATGTACTAAAAGAGTTGTTTAATCAAAGTGACGTTCTCACGTTTGCGTCGCTAAAAGATTACGGGTTATATGAACATAATCGTGTGTAAACTAAAACAGATCGCACCTTCAAATTAGTAGGAACTACCAATGAATTGTTGAACTCACAAACTATGTATCCGGATTTTATGTCGGAAGGGCCATTTTAGCAATTTTAGTGCCATAATATCTTTGCGATTTTTACTAATATTTGAAGTTTATTGAACGACTAACAGGTATGCAGATCAGTGTGTTTAGTTTAAAAACGTGACCGTTGTTATAGAGTTTAAGGAGTACTAATACCTGAATGCAATGTATAGGCGTTCCGCAAGATATTCCTGCCGTTTCTATTTTCCATTACTAACGTTATTTACCAGAATAATTTCATAATCCTGAAACGACGAGGTTCTGTGTATTATATATGGTTAAAAAGCCCAGAGAATAAGATTTTAAAGACATTAAAATAAACGTGTAATTTATTACCAAAGTACTTTAACTCGAAGGAAAAACATTCTATCCGTATCTGGGGTCAGATTTTGACACAATACGATGTGACATCGCTTCACGCATCATGCTTTCATATAAATCCAAATATAGGAACGGTCTGCTCATCCTATTTCAAAAACATTTAGCGGGATGACGTTTCATATGTTAGTGTCAATGTGCACATTCACGTCACGGACCGACCCTGGCGACTCATTGGGGCAGATAAACCATGACAAGTCGATCATTAACATAAAAGGGCCGATATACCACCATGAAATGTTTATGTGTAGCTTATAGACATTCGATAGACACCCCCTTCTCATACGCTGTAGCTAAGGCATTGGGTTTTCCACCCATGTGCATATTACACCTAAGGGCCGATATGGGAAGATTATCCATAAAAAGTCGAAAATTCACATTAAAAGGCCTGATTTCAGTATTCTACTCTGTTTGCGCGAAGCTTCACCTCTGGGCAACTTTCTGAACCTCCTTTTTTGTAGCTAATACACCACACCTGTGTAACTAACATAAACCCTTTTCACATATGTTGTAACTTCGACACTGTACTTACATTTATCACCTATGTACATATTAGACCTAAGGACTGACACTGAATATTGCACAAAATGAAGTTAGGCCATTGTGGAAATAAGGCGACGACTTGGCATAGTATAACAAGTGTATTCTTTGTTTCATTCATTAAAATACACAGACTATTGTTTTTGTCATTTATTTCTGCGTTCAATGCTTTAAACGTTTAAATTTCTACTAAGAAACATAAGTACATACATAAACAACATAAGTACATACATAAACAACATGAAAAAAAAAAGATAATGTAACTTATTCATACAGATGAGTACACTAGATTGTCGAATACATTTAAATGTGCGGTAACAGTTGTTTTTTTTAGTTTCATTCGCACTATGTAAATAAATACTGATAAAGGTGATCCTTTGTGAGCAACAAACACAATTAAGAGAATAAATCATTAACATCAATGCACAATAATTTCATCTTTATATGTATGTTTATTCTTAATACCAATGCTCACTTCGTAGAAGTTGAAATTTTATATCAATGTTAATTAATTTGCAGTACAAAGATAGTTTATTCCAGATGTCTTGCGAGACCGAACATTACCAAAACAGATGTTGTAAATAATGAAAAAATCATGTAAGTTAGAAAAAACTAGTTAACACGTATATACATATATCTATATTGCGATGTGTATGTAGTTTCATGTGACAATATATAAACCTGCTTCCACTTGTTATTTGTTTCTCAGTAAAGCAAGTTGACCATTTTATTTCAAATGTGTTGTTTTTCAATTTGTAAATATGTAAATTAGATTTGTCGTGTTTTGACGTTATCTGCAAACAACTAAAGATAACCTTAATTCGTATTACGGTAAAACTGTGAGCAAAAGTAATGAAATTTGCGCACTAATGAGATGATGAAGAAAAAGAAAGCTAGACTGGCATGATAAACGTCAAACCAAAGATCATAATACACTCATTCATGACAAGTATATGTATTATAAACACAGCGAAATGTATTATGCAGCAAAACATACATCAAAAACATATAACTGTCATTCGTACTACGATAAAACTGTGAGCAAAAGTAATAAAATGACCGCACTAATGAGATGATGAAAAAAGAGAGAAGCTAAACTGACATGATAAACGTCAAACCAAAGATCATAATACAATCATTCATGACAAGTACATGTATTATAAACACACAGAAATGTATTAGGCAGCAAAACATACATCAAACACATATAACTGACTGGCTGCGTGCTTTGAAAGTATTTTATATAATTACAAGGAGCATTTTTACGCATGTAAAAGCATAAGGGAAACATACACCGACGATATCTTACTTGTATAATATAACAAAAAATAATAATAATGAAATATCTAATAAGCAAATTTGTTTTCGTTTGTTTAAGATGAATTGGGTTTAGAAAGTAAAATATTTCATTCTTTCTGACAGTTAAATGTATCCATTGATTTAAACTGCCAAGGAGGACATGTCTAGATCTACAATCATATCCTTGCTTTCTCATGCGAATAGTTTATCACAATAGAGCTCTACTGTATTGATTTAAAACGATGTATAAGGCCAAACTAAAATAAACCTTTAGCGTATAGTTACAGTATAGATATTTTACACCAATTACATGCACACATTTGATGGGTCTAAATCAGTGTACGTGCAACAAGCGTTTTTCAAAAATGGCATGTTGTAGTTTATTTCTTGTAAACTTATGTACAAAACATAAATGTACAAATATTCGAATAAAGTACTTTATTAAGCTTGAATAAATATGTAAGTTAGTTATGTGGTTAGCATACGCTTTTTAAAATATCAAAATATTGATACACATGTTTAATTAAATTAAAGTACATATATTTAGAATTTTATAAGGGTGTGAAAGGTTAAACTATTTAGCGAGTTATATCTATAGAAAATAATAAAAGGCATGCACAATTCGTCTTTAATCGGAACAATTATATAATGCTTAAACCTACTATTCTGAACAGAACATCTTTTACTTTCACCCTAGTACACGTACGTACTATAAGCGCAATATGACAATATAAATTCTCTTAGAATAAGAATATAGTTTAGTTTCCGATATAAGTCAAACACCAATATGAACAGAACAAATATTTTATTTCGACTTATATATATAGTATCTCGTCATCAAAATGTAATATACAAAGTTTAATTAAACACACGCATGCACCCCAACACGCACACCCTCTCACACACCCCTTACGCACGCACACGCACACACGCACATTATCTCTCTCACGCAATTATATAAACAAATTAATTGTTGAAACAATACCTAATACCTGAGGATAAACTTTTTATATATGTACACAAATACGTATAATTAAATGTGCTCGTACAATAAATGCTTCTTTTACAAACTTAGCTACATTTTGAATCTTTTTATGTTTCTTACGTTGCATCAATTCAATAAATTTAATAACACTAGTGTTTCGATAATAATACGCCTTAATATAAAGATTGCGAATATGCTCATAGACGGGACAAATTAAAATAAAACGATATTCGTCTTCTATGTCATTAGAATTACAAATATTACAATATCGTTGACCTCTATCAGTTCTATTTTGTGTGTATCTGCCCGTTTCGACTCTGAGGGAATGCGAAGATAATCGTATTCTTGACATTGCCGTTCTTAATTTGAATGGCAACATATCTAGATAATATTCATATTTAAAGACAGTCTTGAAATGTTTCTATAACACTAGAACACGGTTATTTTCAATATCACTATACCACTTCAGTACAAAACAATCAATTACTCTTTGTTTGAATAATACATGAAATTGTTTCAAATTAATACTGTGAGGCTCATTCCATCGTAGGTAAATCCAAAATCATTTTAAAGGGTCTTAACATTACTTGCCCAATATTACAGCCTCTCTCACAATCTCTCAATGATTCGTCATACATAGCAGATATTAATATATTGTTCGTACTTACTCCAATAATTAATTATTTTAACATATCGTGATACATACATGGGATATCTACCTAACTCCACATAGACTCCTGCATTAGTAGTTGAAGTTTTAACTTTCAACAAAAATTTACAAAAGTTTAAATGAATTCTTTCAATTTATTTTGACTTTGTAAACCCCAAAATCTCTGCTCCATAATTAAGAATAGTCCCCACAAATGCCTCAAAAAGTTGACAACATGTTTTAAGTTTGAATTTGTACCTTTTTATATTTGCGATTAGGACATTTAACGCCTTTAAACCTTTCCCTGCAAGTATTTCCTGATTTAGATTAAAAGTCCCAGTATAGTTAAAAACATTTCCTAAATAATTAAAATCATATACCACTTCTAACGTCTTTCCATTATACTCCCAGGTTTCATTTTCCCTTAATCGGCCTCTTTTTCTAAAGGTCATCACTTTCGTTTTCTCAATATTTACCTCTAACCCCCATTTATGCGCATTGTTTATTCTAGGAAGTAAGTAACAAACAACTAGTGAGTGTAGTGTCGATATATGCCACAAAGTGACTTTTTATTCACAAGGGTGTGAATATGTTTAAAGTTCAATTAGTAGACATGTAATATTGCATGAAACATTGTAATATTATGTAACACATATTAATTTCCTTTAATTGCATAATGAAACTGATATAGAATAAAGCACTATAAAATTAGATGTACTAAATAGTATTATGCAATATTACGTAATCTTAGTTGTTACACGATTTGTCGTTAATTGGAAATAACTTTTTTTTATATTAAAAACATTAAAGGTGTTTATATAACAATATACTTTTAAATTATCTAAATAAGCTTGCAATTCATTTGGCTTTTCTCCAATTAAAACCATATCGTCTGCAAAAAGCAATAATATTAACGTGATGTTGTTTATACTAAGGCCGGATGTATTACTATCCTGTAAAAACAATTCAAGGTCTTCTATTAACAGAGAAAACAATAACGGTGAGATTACCTCCCCTTGTCTTAGACCAATTAAACATTCGAACAAATCGGAGAATGAATAACCACTTCGCACAAACGATTTAACTTTCCTGTACATATCTTTTATAACTCTTTAACATTTTCCCGTTTATACCAAGTTTAAATAATTTAAACCAAAGTGCGTTTATATATATGCCTTTTTTAAATCTACAAAGGCACAGTACAATCGTTTGCCTTCATTAAAAAACTTATGTATAACTGCCTGTAATATAGCGTCAACTGTTGAAAAACTTATGTATAACTGCCTGTAATATAGCATCAACTGTTGAACGACTGCCCTAAAGCCAAATTGCTCGTCTGACAATATTCTATTCTCTTCACACCACTGACTTAATCTTTTGCTAAGTATAAATGTAAATACTTTCGATAATCAGCTAAAAGTGTTATTCCATTATAATTATTTACATCATCGGGGTCGTTTTTCTTGAATAAAGGAACTATAATAAAATCAACCCATTGTTCTGGAAAATACCCAGAGTTCAAAATACTATTGAACAGATCTGTTAGATGTGGCGCTATAATATCAATCGCCTCAAACAAATATTTATTAAGCATACAGTCTACATATGCATAGAAGAGACAACAAATATTGGTTTACATATGCACAGAAGAAACAAATATTGGATTAATTTTATCCCCTCAAATATACTTTTATTCCGAAAATTTCGATTCCAATACAAACACTACTTATTTGTTTTTATATCTTTTTCAGTCATTTAACAAATGCAGAACTGCCACTTGTACCTTAGTCCTACACACCTTTATGCTTTTGTAACATTCCCTTCTTGTAACCGTATGTATAAATAGTTAGATAAAAAGAGGATATTTGTTGTTTTAGAGTGAATAACACGTTTTATTTCATCGAGAAGTGAGAAAACTTTATATTTTCACGAATGCGGAGCACGAGTGAAAATATGAAAGTTTTCTAACTTCGAGATGAAATAAAATATGTTATTCACGACAAAACAACAAATTTTCTTTTTATTTTATGATTTTTCAAACAATTATTTAAGCAATTTCAGTAACTAAACCGTTTTACACACGCTTCTTTCATAGTCACGATGACGTAACGAAACGTTACATGACGTCACATTTTTGAAACCATTAACGTCACAGAAAGAAAGTAATTAAATAAACAGGGGATTTAACAGTATAACAGTAGGAATATCTTGTGTTACTGTGCATGCATTTGTGTTGGTTGTACATTAAAAAAGTAGTCCCGGCAGCTACTGTGGAAATAAAACTCTATATTCCACAGTGTGGAATATCACTTTTATTTCACTGATAAAACACAGTATTTCATTGCTTATCATAAAATAAATAAGTTTATTGCAGACGACATGGAAATAAGTTGCAGACATTAGTATAAATACTTCTAAATAAGAAATGAAACAATGTTAAATTATTTAAAAATAACCTTGGACAACAAAACACTACAGTTGGGATACTTAACGCGGTTTGGATAAGTGTCAATAGTTACCTTAGAACCATGTGTGCAAAAGGAGTCCATATTCTATCTAACTGAAATAGTACTAGGAAACGACAAAAACATTTCGCTTAGCTTAGAAATGCTACCTAAATGACATATAATAAAACAAAATCAAGATTAATTTAATGTTTGTCTGACATCTTTGACATTCTGTCCTTAATCAACTTCTGTCTTGCATTCTGCTCATTCATTATTTTTGTTCTTAATGTTTTATTATCAAATCTGCATTTGTTCTTCTTTATATATTCCTTCCGTTCTCGTGTGCCTGAAAAATACAAATACCTAAAAGTTTTAAAAAGAAATCAAAGGCTACTCTTATATGATAATACGTGTTTTTCACTGTATTTAATTCAAACAAAGAGAACAAAACACAAATATAAGATCAATGTATTTTCGCTTGAACAGTACATCGACATTTTCTCAGATATACCTTTCTTTAAAAAAAAAATCAAGAAAAATGAAGACAAATATGAAACAACAGGACTATAATTTTAACCCTGTCAATATTGCATTACAAATATTTTAGAGTATCCTTTGCCCCAAAATCACGCTTCCTTCTCTTATAATACCCTGTTCTTAATGAGATCGGATCCGAAAATGGATTAGTTAGATCGGATCTTAAAATGGCCTAGATTGTTTTATTTGTTAGACCACATTGCGTTCATACATATTACACTGAAGTGTTTTACCTGCTCATGAGTATTTACCTATTGTATTGTTGCATTCTGGGAACAATAATATGTACATTAACATAGACGCTGAGACACTGTTGCTTTTGTTGCTACTGCAACATTTTAGAAAACGTAAAAATTAAATGAGACTATACAGAAGACGGCTACCTTATCAGAGATGAAAGCACAGGTGTCTTATATTCTTACGGCTCGGTATTATGGCAAGTCAAAGTGTTTTTTATTCGGTTATTTCCGATATCGGGAATAAAATTCTCGTTAACGGAAATAGAATTCTCGTTAACGGAAATGCATTTTCCGATATCGGAAATTAACAATACCGATATCGGAAATGCAGTTTTCGATATCGAAAATAAAATTTTATTTCCGATATGGCAAATTGCATTTCCGATATCGAAAACGTATATTCCGATAACGAGAATTGTATTTCCGATAGAAAATTGCGTTTTATTTTATCTGTATACATATGAACAAGACGTTTATTTGGGTTGAAATCTTACAACACAAACTTTCCTATATAAATAGTGCGCCTACGTATCTCAACTTGCGACATACGTGGTTCTGAGATTTTACCCCTGAGAATGTGTGAAACTGAGCGTCTGCTGAGAGAGAAATCGATAAAATAATTCTATATAAAATAGCAAGTCCGATGCTTCAGACACCCCCAAAACACACACACACCACCAGCTCCGCCCCCATCCCCTAGCACACACACACACACACACACACACACACACACACACACACACACACACACAACACGTACACACCTGAATCCGACCCTGGTTTTAAGCACATACGTAGGATGCTGAATCCGAAACGAGGCTGTAGGGAGGCGATATTCATTTAAAAATAATCGCATTTCCGATATCGGTAATGCAATTTCCGATATCGGTTATTCCGCAATTTCCGATATCGGTATTAGAGAATCATTGTCGATAAAGGCAATTGTAATTCCGTTAACGGGAATTGTATTTCAGTTATCGAAAATTTAATTTGCGATATCGAGAATGGCTTTTTCCGATATCGGAAATGGCATTTTCGATAACGGAAATTGTAATTTCGATATCGTAAATACAGCATTACCGATATCGGAAATTAATGACGAATAAAAACCACTTTGGCTTGCCATACAGTTTGTTTTATGATGTTAATGTTATGAGTGTATACTTATTTTGTTATCAAGCACCCTGACCAGTTTGCACCACGATCTGTTTTATCCGATCTGTTTGATCCATTTTCAATAAGTAAAACAATGGTACACAGACAAACAACACAACGTCTGTTTTCCGCCATCATGTCACCAAACTATTTATTTGTACTTGAGAAGATTAAAACGTTTCACCTTTATGTTTCATTGGAGGCAATGTCAGACAATCTCGAGGGTAAAAGGCTCTACAAACACAATTTAAATTCTTGATGTCAGGCAATATATCACAGTATGTACGTGACTATTAACTTTAACCTGGGACATGTTCTATTTTTATTTTTTTATTTACCATTCAAATAAATAAACACTGACAACATAATTTGTAGTGTTGGAATGTGATAATTGAATGGAATTCCAGAATGAGATAAAATTGTAAATATTAACGCTTCATAGAGTCGTTAGCACCCTGAACATGATTTAGAAAACTTAACTGAGTTTAAATGAACCGGACTTATGGGATATCTAAAACTCCAATTATTCCAAAAACGATTATCCTTTTTAATTAGGCCATGCAATGGTCAGAGGAGCAATTTAATGCAACTGTTCTATTTACATACAGTTGTTTAACAATTGAATGTAGTGATATAGTTTACTCTTCTCTTTTCAGTTGATGAAATTAGTACAAAAGTCTAGGACAGAAATTATGAAATATGAAACAATGATTACCTTCTGTATGAACGAGGTGTGCAACGTAAATATGCGTACACCTTGGAGGTAATTAATGACGTACAACAGAGAACCATCGTCTTTAGAGAGCCTAGCATTATGTTTTACACATTTACAAATTATTTTTACTCTACCTGTATATCAAATGTTTGTAAAACTTTGAATTGTGCAACAATTGCAAAATAATCAAGAAGGATATACCATCGATATAGGTCCCATACAGGATAGCAGATGATGATTATATAATAAAGTATACTTACTGGGCAGTTTGTTTCCTTCGCGTACATTTATCCAGACTTTGAAGTCTTCTTTGACCGCCGCTGTTTCAGCGTCTGTCCACCTAAAGTAATCTCTCTCTGAAAATAGAAAAAAAAGTTTTGCTAAAAATCTAAATTAAAAGATTGTAAAATGTTAATTTTGTGAAAGCGAGAACAACAAGTTCGCTTACTAAGGACTGTAATTATTAGGCTCAAGCTTGGTTCAATAAACAGTATTTTGCGACATGAATCTTGTTCCAGACTATGCGCCTTGACATTGCACCAGTCATAGAAGGTCGCGATCTTTTCATACTACGGCGTCGACTTATGACGAATTCAAATATGGAGTTTTGACAAAAATAAAAGCTACACTTTATAAACTATTTTGACGACAAGATGGCGACGACTGTCGCCCAAATATAGAAAATATGTATCCAGAAGGAATGTTATATACATATGAACCAAAGGTTTAACAGATTTATTCTGAAGGTATGTTATATACATATGAATGTCGACCAAAGGTTTAACAGAGGTATACTGAAGGTATGTTATATATATATGAATGTCGACCAAAGGTTGACTGATGTATACTGAAGGTATGTTATATACATATGAATGTCGACCAAAGGTTTAACAGATGTACACTGAAGGTATGTTATATACATATGAATGTCGACGACAGGTTGAACAGATGTATGTAGAAGGTATGTTATATACATATGAATGTCAACCAAAGGTTGAAAAGATGTTTACTGAAATATACAAGGAAAATAGTAGAACAAAGTTTTGCTAAAAATCAAATTTAAAATGTGGTAGGTAGTTAGTGTGGTATGTACCTCGCGTATACATTACAGTGCTCAATGATCACTTGAAGATTTAATGTGATTTACTATTTAGAACGGCGGTACAGCGAAGGCCATAGGCCATTGATGTGTTTTGTATTAGTACAATAAATCTTGACAATGTTCTTCATAACAATCGACTTCAAGTTGCGTCTTGAAGATTCAAAGAACACATGATATAAAAGTCTACCTTGCGTAGTTAATGTATGTAACTCATGTAAACATTTTATTGCTAGTTTAGTACTGTGCAGGTTTATTGCTATTTACCACAGATGGTTAATAAATGCATCTCAGGTGCACAATACAGTGGTAGAAATGGCACTATAAATAGTATAATGGTTACTGTGTAAAAATACATGAAAGTCCGCCTCAGGTATTTAATATATAATATGAACCTCATGTACACATTACATTGTCTGTACTAGCACAATGAAATGGCTACTGTGTAGGTGTATGAAAGAAGTTTGTTATACAGTTACACAAATCAGGTACACATCGAACTGTTAGTGGTAGCAATATTAACTCTGTATGTACATTGAAGTCTACGTAGTTAGAGGTAGTAAGTGTATGTACCTCAGAAACATGTTAAAATGTTTGTACTGACGTTTATGATACCAGACCTACTATGTATGTTATGAAATGTGATGGGAACAGCACTAATAATTTGTCATTTCCTAAATGCAATTCTATCAAATAAAATTACACAAGGACAAATCTCACTCATACGAACCTCTAACCTTTTAAAATTATATTTGATGTGACAGTGTATTGTTAGCTTAGCACAGTTATGTCAACAGCCAATTTCACTCAATTTTATGTCAACACCATTAGGTATAATGGGGAAAATGTAGCAAAAACAGGGTCAATTTGTTTTAAAGGATCACGCAGAAATCTTGATTGATTTAAACCTTTTTTTCTACATAACTTGCATTTTAGCAATCATTAAAATGAATTACTAGAATAGTTAAAAAAAAAGTTTTTAAATATCAGTGATTGTTGATTATATAAAGCAAAAAAAAAATACTAATATATTCACTGGAAATTGAGGCGCCACAAAGCATACTAGTTTATTGCAGATATACCTGCTTGAATATAATCAACATTTTTGAGTTTCAAACTTTCCTTGTACTTCTACCACATACTTGAATATATTATTTAATCAACATTTTGAGTTTGAAATTGTCTTTGTACTTCTACCACTTACTTGAATATATTATTTAATCACCATTTTGAGTTTCAAAATGTCTTTGTGCTTCTACCACATACTTGAATATATTATTATTATTTTTGCTTTCTATAATCAAGGGTCACTGATATGTAAAACTTTTTTGTTAACTATTCTATAACTCTTTTTTCTTCCTTCAGAAAAGTCGTGCTAAAAATAATAGAAGCTAAAAAGCAATCCAAGTAAAAAATCTTTTCCGTGTACAAAATTATGAAATTATAAAGCTATATTTGTTTCTATTATACATGGAGCAGAACTTCCATTGAACAATCAAGAGATTTTATATACCACAAGAGGCCGTGCAGAGCATAATAACAATATCAAGTTTGTACGAGTTAAATAAATTTAACATCGAATAGACATGAATGTGAGATTCCATGTGTCATATATAAACTTAAAAAATCCCCATAATGAACATTTATTATCGTAGCTACCTAATTACATAACATTGTTGATGATGCCTATGTACGTGCATAGGCACATACAGACTGACACAGACACGCACACACGTGTCATTTCAATCTCATTCCATTCCATTCTATTCCATTCCAGGTTTTAGAATATGCCGTTTAAAGAAGATAATGTTTGCATGCTTGTACATTTTTATTTAGTAAATACATAGAGGTTATCGGCTGATTGCCATTAAATGGGGGCTTTCGGGTATATTTAAAGTGACATTTTTTTCATATCAATTAAAAGAATACATTAATTGATAGGTTGACAGACATGTCTTTTGAAACTGGTGAGAACAAAACTTGGTGTGCAGTGGTTATTCTAAAAACATTAGATAGTGAATGAGTACACAAATAGAAGTTCAACGATTAGAATGCTCTTGCTTATTTCTTGGTGTCACCATAATACATATACTTCTTGACCACACAAGTAAAACGCTTCGAAATTATCCGATCCCTATTGAACGGCAATAGCGTAAAATAACGGATCAACAATTCGCAGCTCAGACAGACGATGTGTTTTATGGAAAAAAAAGCCAGGACTTTTGATCGGTGATCATATTTTTGTTCATAGTGATATGCATCGATATTTTTTTAATTTAAATTAAAAGTATGATTGACTATTATTCAAAATAACACTTGATCAAATATCAATAATTTATAAAAAAAAAAAATGAATTTCATAAAATCCGCGTTTTAGGATGTTTATCCTATTTTTCATGATGTTGTGAAACGTACGAAGAATTTTTTTAAAATACTAAAATCAAATTTAAATAAATCATAACAGTTATCAATTTTGAATAGATCGATAATTATCGGGTATCGATATTTACGCTTAATAACGCTATGACTTTTTTATTACTTATATATTTATACACGGTCGTGCAGGGCCTTTAAGTGTTAATAACCCCGGATAACTGTTAAATGCCCGAGGGAAATTAATGCTTGACGGGGCTATTATCACTCAAAGGCCCTACATGACAAATGTATTGAACTGTTTAATACACATGTATATTAATATAGGCTACTCTTGTATAATTACTTCCAAAACATCTTTTAGTCTGCACTATAGGATTATATCATGATTTTGAGCTCACTGCTGCAGTATATGCGGATACCGGTGGCTGGCTCATAACAATTTTAATTGCTAAAAATCAAGACATGATTTTAAACAAGAAACACTTCTGCAGTATTATCGCTAGATCTATTGGCGAAACATCAGATGACACTCACTCCCGTAGGCAAGTTGTGTGTGTATCTTTTTCCCAACGCCATATAGATTTGTTCAAGCGATACACGTCGATGTTCATGCGTTCCAAGAATTGTTATGCCTATTTCATTTACATCCTATGAATTTAGATGGTCGTTTGTACGATACATGAACTCGAATCACAGTAAAAAAGCCAGATGGGGTTTAAACGCTGATTTTACATATTAAAGCGGAAAACAGTAACGTACAAATGAAGAATACTCCTTGTAGACAAATTATAGTTCGCTGGTTTTCCACGTGGCCGCAGAAAATAATACACGTGCATTTACGCTACGGGGTTTAAAGCTGCAGACCACGATTATAACGTAAACTATATGTATTTCTTGCAAACTATATCACAAGAAACGATTTCTTTACTTCGTAATTGTTTTAGATTTGAGGGGATTCGCAATACTATTTTTGGATACTGAACTGAAAGTGGACTTTATTTGGCGCAGTTTACACAATAGATGACGCCCACTGTGCGCATGTGACGGTGTCACCCGCTTCTATTTATATATCCTTACGTGTCTCGGTGGGCAATTAAGGATACGATACTGAAAAATCGACAAAAATAATGTTTAGAGATAGAATTTTACCAAAATCAGCTTTTTGTGTTAATTTTAGTGTTAAAAATGGTCGTCGGTCGCAAATATTCCACAAATATACTTGTTTCATATATTCTTCTATATATTTCGAGGTCTGCAACTTTAGCTCCCCGTTTGTGTACGCTATAGCCGTTTTATGCATATAGCAGTCGGAATTTATGAACATCGAATTGTAGATACGTTTATAAACGCTATGGGCGCGGAAGGCCTTTAGGGCTCGGATGTGGAAAGGATATACGTCGATAATATGATGACGAAGACTGTGTCGAGCTAACGCGTAGAAACTATGTATTACATGAATGTTCGTTTATGTATAGGGTATAGTCATCTGGATCAGCGCGTAGCGCCGCTGATACAAAAATAAAACCTATTTATCGGCCCATATTGATTCAGCATATCAACTTCTTTGTACATGTTAGTGTTACTGTGTTCTTTGAAAGCTGCATTTCCTGTTCTATTTCATATTTTCTTTGATAATCAAACACAAACTGTTGCATCATTTAGAGCCTGGTGACATTTGATTACTGTAGTATTTTTTATCAATGTTTAACTTCCAAATCAGTCGTGATAGCTGGAAGGGTTAAATTAGTCGTTGTAGCATGGTCACAGACAATTCTCTTTGTTCAGACACAGGTGTAAATCGTTTAATTGAAAATAAGACCTGTCAGAATAACTGTGAGAATAACAGTGAGAATAACAGTTAGAATAACTGAAATAGAGCTGAAATGGACATGCTACAAAACAAATAGAGTATGGTTTCATCTCGTTGGTTAATTTAAACACCTCGATTGGCTACGCCCATCTCGATGTTTAAATGAACCAACTGAATGAAACCATACTCTATCTATTACTTGTGCCCAATTAGTAAACTTATTATGATACTAAGAATAAGTTAGAAACGTATATGTTATTATATCTGAATGTTTGAATTTTGCCCGACATTTATTATATGCATGTCTCTTTTTTTTTTTTTTTCTGTTTGTATCA
This sequence comes from Cyrtodaria siliqua, assembly GCA_037043455.1. Lineage (NCBI taxonomy): Eukaryota > Metazoa > Mollusca > Bivalvia > Adapedonta > Hiatellidae > Cyrtodaria > Cyrtodaria siliqua. The sequence continues at coordinate 49,373 of JAWPHD010000097.1, forward strand.
ATTTCTTTATAATGGATCAGAAGCAAGTCAGACATCTCATCATTTATACTGTTATTTGATATAATACAAATTCCCTTATTTTATTTATGGATGACTTCATGTAATGCCAATCTGTCGATCAATTGACTTAATTATAATAGTTTTATGAAAATGAAAAGAAGCGAGCCGCAGTTGTTTTTGTAAAAATGAATTTTAAAAAACAATATAAATAAAAATCAAAAATAATATGTTTCTTGAAACCATAAAGCTATACGTCGCAATGCAATTATTTGGTAAACTATACGTTTTGCTTATGTAGTAGAAGCGGAATTATGATGTGACGTAGTAAAAAATCATATGACACTACTAATTATATTTACAAATGTGCAATGATTTTAGTACTTTCACGCGCCATCATTTATAAATTATATTAACAATATATGCAGACGCCGCTGAAAGGTTGTTTGACGTCAAATGTCGCCGAAAGGTTGGATCTTTCCTTATATATTATTATATATTTGACCATAACTACGTTAAATAATGACAAATTCTCAATAACAACATACTAGATTTCTGATCTGTGCCAGATGATTCCGCCTGTGGAATATCCCTGATGTATTCCTTCTGGTTGAGCGTTTCAGATCTTCCTGTCAGACCTAAAAGATTATTTTATAAAACTGAAAAGAGTTGCAAACCCACTAAATAAAATTGTTACTAAAAATTGCACTTTATTGTTTAACTCTGTAAAATCACATTAGAACTATGTACAGAAATGGGTTTGCTAATATTTTAGCATACTTATATCACCAATAAGATATCATAATGGATTTCGTTTATCGTGTGCCTTTGGCTTCTTTTCGTATCTTTATCGAGTTAAATTATACATTATGCAAATTGATGATTATTTTAAGGTTCATATTATGTTCATGTTCATCTGTTGCAAATGTGTCCTCTAAACTGTACACACATTGTATGTAGCATTGTACCTATGTACCTGTGTACGTGAGGCCAGTCGCTATCCTATCATCAACTAAAAGTATAACTATTTAGTCACTGATTAGTTATAATTAGTTTAGTTATCAATAAATGTAACTCATTAAAAAACCCGATTCCCTCACATATATGTTGGCTGTTGTCATCTAACAATTAAAGTATTTAGCTTTGATCCCTTTATATAGGATCTGACATGATATGTCATTTTACATAAATGACTTACATAACATTTAAAAACAGTTTTGAATGCGAACCATATTTACTGTTAAACATGCGGAAAAACTAGAAAGCTTTGATGGCACAATTCAGGTGTGATATCTTACCACTGAGAGTGGAAACTGGACGGTTTATATGTGAACCACTGGATCAAAGGGCATGCACATGTTGAACTTCACAACAGATTGAAAACGAGTCTCACTTCATATTAAACTGTTAACTGTACCGTGAATTAGAGATTCAGTCTTTCATGAACAGTTAACCAATCAGAACTTTATCACAATGTTAGACTTTGAGAAGTTGTCATTTATTGTTCGCAGCTATCCACGCAAGGTTGCCAAATATAGTGTTAGGGCATATTTGAGGAGTAGAAATATCTTATTTAATAGTTAATTAAGAATACTTTCTTTCATCTTAACTCCGTTCAAATTCGGCATTTACTGCATTATACATTAATTCTGAAAACAAGGCGTAACGTCGTTCGGCCTATCTTATATGTAACGTGTGTAATATAAGAAAATATATGATGGCTATATTACATGGAAAACTAGCAGCATCATGTGATAAAAGTCTGTTATATATGGCAAGCCATATTACTATTTATTCAAAAACAAGATATCTTTCTTAAGTTAGAGAGATATATCTTTAATTTCAGTATCTATCTCTTTAAGATAAAGAGATATCTCTACAAGCTGAAGAGATATCTCCTTAAGGAGGAAATATATCTCCTTAAGGGCTTTAGAAAGATATCCCTTTAACTTAAAGAGCTATCTCTCATTCTTAAGGAGATATCTCTGTAACTTGTAAAGATATATCAAACTTAAATAGATATCTCTTTGCTAAGCAAGATATCTTGTTTTGAGAGATATATCTTTACTGCTGAGAGATATATCTCTAAGACAGAGAGATATTTCTTAAAGATAGAGAGATATCTCTTATAACTTCTGTAATATAATACCCTTAAAGAGAGATATTTCTTCTTTAAGAAATATCTCTTTAACTTAAAGAGATATTTCTTAAGGAAGAAATATATCTCTTTAAAGGTATTATAAAGATATCGCTTTAACTTCAGGAGATATCTCTCATTCTTAAGGAGATATCTCTGTAGCTTATAAAGATATCTCTTTAACTTAAAGAGATATATCTCTAGCTTAAAGAGATATCTTGTTTTCAGAGATATCTCTTTAAGTTAAAGAGATATCTCTGCAAGTTGAAGAAATATCTCTGTAGCACTGAGAGATATCTCTCTAAGACGGAATGTGTTCAATAAACGAGAAAATTAACAAACACACCACAAGAATAAGGCCATCATGATTGATTCATCAAATTACAAATATATCAATATACGGCTAAGTTATTTTTAATTAATTAATTTTAGTTTGCTAGAAATGTAAGTTCACAAGGTCGATGAAAATATATAACTTGAAACATACCTTCCGTCGTGTCAACTGGTTGGTCACCCTGGTCGCTCTCATCATCTGCAGTATCTTCCGCTTGGACGTCATCATTATGATAGGTGCACTGCCCTTGTCCTTTTCGTACCATTCCTTATAAGTTGAAAGAGATGTTGGCAATGGAAACAAATTGATTGCAAAATTGCCAAAACGTGAAATATAGTTTATACTGGGTGTATACGACATTCGCATTTCATAGCAATGGCAAATGGCAAAAATGCAACTCTAAAATTTGAGGCAGATTTTTCTGTCTGTAGTTGAAAAGTCATCGCACATGCTTTTATGTGTAGTAACATTTCATCTGAAGATATAATCAAAGCTTTCTCATATGTAGGTCGGCGTTTATTTAACAGATAATGTATGGTGCTGAGGTCCATATGCAAGTTTATGGACTGGGCAGTCAGACCTAAAATGTTATATGGACCGAAGTGAAGCTGAGGTCCATATAGCGTTCTAGGTCTGACTGCCCAGTCCATAAACTTCATATGGACCGAAGCACCATACATTATTTGTTATATTATACCGAATCTGACCAACAAATTAAATCAATACGTTTTATGATTTATTTTGACGTCGTTTGTTTCACATGTTCGTTAATATAGCTATCGGACTGGGCGCCCGGTCAATATGCAACTTTATGGACCGGATGACGTCACATTAAATAAAGAGTGGAATATGCAAATGAGGTATAATATTAAGGTATAATACACACCTAAGCTGTATCTAGGCTAATTTTAAATGGGTTACCTTAAATTTTGTTGACGTCTTGAAATGTTCCTATGTTACATAACCTTAAAGGGACACATGGCTATCTTGAACAATTTAAAAACTCACGGCGTCCCGTTAGTTTTTCTCATAACTTGCATTCGTTCAATCATTAATATTAATTGTTAGAATAGTTTAAAGCAATTTTTATTTTACATATTATTGACTTTTGATAATATTGCACCAACAATATATTTAAAATATGTGTAGAATAATGAAGGAAAGATAATTCTCATTTTTTTATTTAATTATATGCGAGCAGTTTTTAAGTCAAAATGATACGGGATGAATAACTCGCTGTACTAATTGTAATGCCTTATATAAAACTCAAGATTGGCATCTGTCCCTTTAAAGGTAGTTTTCGAAGTGACATTCGTCAGGACTAGGCTACAATTGTGTTAATATAATTAGATATGACAAATGCTTCAATTATGGAAACTTTCAGAAATTTAGGATGTAATCCAAATTCAATAAACCATAAGGTTTTGAACCATAGGAAATATTAATTATAATTCGTATTTGATAGTAAATCTGGCTCTTGTATTTGAACAACATTAGTGTTGTTTTCAAAATTCATAATTCCGCGTACAACGTTTATCGCTTAGCCTGATAATTTTCTTATTATAAGATATTTCCCACTGAACTTTTTACGCTATCGATGACATTAAATTACCTGTTTCTTATCAAATTTCACCGAGATTGGTCGCTTAATAAACAAAATTAGTTCATAACTTCATATGAAATTGTCTGTGTTGTTACGTATTCATTATCAGAAAACTATGACTTCAACGCCGATTAGGAATAGGGAACTGTGAAGGTTTTATAGAATATATCAACTGGCGTAGAAATGAAATATATTTAATCTGTTGCGGATGTTATATGGACTAAGAACAAACATTTTCATAAATTGAGCAAGTTTGCTGAAATTTGATAAAAATTAAGGTTATTTTAATGTCATTCCTCTTATGAAAATTTCATATGTACTAGAGAATAAACAATTTTGTCATTACCTCTGTCAATATCTTGTAGGTGTCGACCAACCTTTGTTACTTCTAAAATTGAGAGCGGGTATTGGTATGTTCCTGTGTTAACTTCCTTTGAATGACCCATATGCTTGTAAAAGTATTGTCTCTCTGTCTCGGGGACTTCAAACGCGCTGTAAATGGTGGAGATTCTATGTCTTTGCTTGCTTGCAGTAAGCTTCTCTGGTTTTTCAACATTAGCTTCCAAACACATTTTATTAGTGCAGTTCCATCCAATTACATGATCCTGTGAATACGAGGTATTGGGGAACAAATACGGATTTGTTTCTAGAATGCCGATTCTTTTTCGAGTTTCGGCATCGATCAGAATCTCAAGACCTTTAATGCAGTCTGTCGGGATAAGAACGGGTACTAGATGGTTACCTTTTCCTACCTGATAAGCAAGATGCATGTCAGAAAAAAGTTGTTTTTCAAATTCCGGAATCTGTTCGACGTCTTTGTCATTTATCCATCTCCCAGCCATGGCATCTGTATATTGTGTCATTTTTAGCCTACTTGGCTCCCCACCTCTTCTTGCGTTAAAAAGGGTCAATCTACTGCATACACTATCCCTCAGTGATACATATTCGTGTCGCTCAATAAATGTAAATTCAGAGGACATTTCACTGATGACATGTTTGATATGTTGTCCGAGTTTCTCAACTTCAGCCTCTTCTGCTTGTTGCTCTGGCATCCGCAACTTCTCCTGGCGGTTGAAGTTGATTGCGAACGTTGCATCAGCAAATATTGTATCCGAATGCAGTTTTAGTACATTCAAAAATCTTTCTAGACTTCGAACCTTGTCGTCATCTTCCTTTTTGGAGTATATTCCAACCAATTTATCTTGGGCTGTCAACAAAAGATATTTCAACGAGTTTTTGACTCCATGCTTCAGTTTTCCTTCTTTCTTTGTGATGCATTCGATGGCTTGCTCTAAATAGTCAAAGTTTTTCACCACAAACATATCTTCGAGTGTCTGGCTGGTAGGCACAAAGTCTAAAAAAGATAGGTATAATGTCGCCAGAAGCCTCATATCGTTCATAACAGATTTTCTCACCTCCATTTCTTTACAAACCTTACCTTTGCCCTTTTGGTACAGCGACCTCCCAATCAATATCAGGGCTGAATCATTTCGACAAATGCGTCCGATTTCGTTGTCGTGAAACCTACTCAAAATTTCTGTTTCGAATTCTCCGTTGCCTTGTTTAAGTGCATTTACTTTGATTTTTCTGGGAACAGTTATACTATCCCCAGCGCATAGTTCTTTATGTCTGTAAAATAGCCGTCCCCCATAAAAACCCTTGCATTTAGAACATTGTACATCAGCATACCCTTGTCGTTCAGACATATAAGTTGGCTCAGGGAGAGCTGATTGATCCTCATTGTAGTGACTGATAGCTAGTTTTCTTATTTTTGCAAACGCCGCCTTTCTTTCCTGTGATTTTTCCGGAAAAGATAATGCTTCTTTCACCACTGCCTCTGTACTATGCATACCGATCAAATGCCTGTTTAGCTGACTTTGGCTCACTTTACAGAAAAAGCAAGGTCTTTGCGGTTTTTTGTATGTTTTATCTGAAACAAGAGGAGCAAGATTGTCTTGAGAAGCTCACCTCAGATGCTTAATCAGTCTGCTCCTACAGACGGCCATGTTTTTTGATAAAACGGTTTGAATTTAGTCACCGCGGAACATTAAATATATTTGAAATCCGAAATGCGAGAGATTGTTAAAGCTTTCCCTATTATATAGATAAGTAAAACCAGCCCCGCCTTAGCACTCTCCACTTTCATACTCTTTTAGCAAGCAGACACGACTTGAACAAACTTCATCGAAGGTCACCGAAAGAACCTTCTTGTAAAATTATTTTTGAAACCGGGCAGGTAGTTTTTTTAGAAGAACATTTCCAAAGTTTTCATAATAAATACTTAAGGAAAAATGCAGCCCCGCCTCCTAGAGGCCATCCACACGGATTGACAATTTTACAGATAGTTATTAAAGGAACATTCTGTGAAATTGATTTGAACTCGCGACAGTAGTTTTGCAATAGATTTCCTTTATGACCCAGACCTAGTCACGCCTTTGCGGCCATATAGCTTTTCAACTAAAAGTCAGTGAAGTTAGTAGTGAGTCGTCAATTTACTAAAGTTGTTTAAACATATTTATTTTGCATCGATTGCGAAACAAGTTCTTGCATCTTAGATTGATCACTATCGATGGCTTCCTGAGTAGAACCAGTACTGAGCAATGTGGATTAATTATCTTGCTCAAGGATAAATAACGTGGCCGCGACGGAGGATCGAACCCACGACCTCTCGATCAGGAGTTCGGCGCTCTACCACTGGACCACGCACTCCACTAATTTGCTAAAGTAACATTACTACATTAAAATATTGCATTAAAATACTGCAGTAAAAATTACATCAGCAATATTTCAGAAAGCGTCTCAAGTAAATGAATTCATACTGTATTTGAGCCTAACAAAGGGATATGAAGGAAGGTTTTCAAAAATTCATAATGCGAAGAAAAATTACATTTAATGGTCAATACTGTCATATACTGTACATTTCCGGGGACATATAATTGTTTATGAACTTGGAATCATAGTGTTGCGATATATGTCAATGGCGAGAATAGCACTTATATACTTATATATAGCAGCTTTTTATTTTCTAATTCTGGATGTTTTACTTTGTTACCTTTGCTTTTTTCGTGACTCTTGAAGTGTGTTGTAAGGGCACCTTTCTTTTTAAACACTCGGGAGCAAATCTGGCACGTGAGATCTGAAAGAATAAATTATGTTATTGTTAGCATTAGACTGAGGTTATGCGCTCAGCGTCCCTGTATAAAATATAACCTTAGTGAAAGTTAAAAAGGAGTTGTATAATATGTTATAATGCGAGGCTTTGAGTAATTTCAATTTTGAACTGTCACGAATGAAATATTCTATTTATAACGCGTTAGATTTCAAAATCCTGAAAGTGTGTGTTTACTTTGCCTAGTAATAAAAGATATAAAAATGCTACATTGAAAGTCACCGAATACGACAGTTATACAAATATTGCAGGCTCCGTTTGACTGAGCCTGTTCAAAGGCAGTAAATGAGTCAGTTTTACAAGGATTGCCATAAGCGTGAAATGATGTTTTGTCATATTATATAGTTTTTTGTTTTGGTTTTTAATTAATATTCTACGGTTATTTCTTACATGCCTAAGTGACTGGGAGTGACTGATAAACGGTCTTTGCACGCGACACGGTCAATTTCGGAAATTATGTGTTTTATTACATTAGGTGTGCTCGAACCCGTGAACTTCACGGCGACAACCCCTAGTAATGCAAATGATGACGTCCTTAATTTTTCCCACTTACTTGCATACGCCTCAATGACCGAGAGTAACAGACAAACGGTCTTTGCGCCGGACACGGACACTTCATAAATATATAGTAATTATTAAATACATGTTTAATAAAATATACTAGTGGGATTGATGGTAAGACGGCAAGTACCATTTCGTCGTTCTTTTGTTAGCATATAAAGCTGACCTTATTTGAATTTCTGTGTTAGTGTCGATATTCTATAATATCAATCCGGCTCAGGCGATTACAAAGATTTCAATCAAAGTCTGTGAGAATGGTTGCTTAAAATTGATACAATATCGTGATACAGGTCATTATTAAAGACTTACTCAAAGAAGTGGTGGTTTATTTCAGGAGGTATACAATAAACATACAAGTATAGTAGACGATGTGGGGAATTATGTCAATCGACGCCGTGGAAACTCCGTTGGCAGGCATATTATGCGGACTTTTGTTATACATGTATACTTTAGAATTCTTGAAATATTGAACAGGTTTCTGTGTACTAAAATGTTAATGAGCAAAGTTGATATCCGTTTCGCTATCACATATAAGCTGGTCATATGTTTGACCACCGTCTGATGCCAACACATATATCTATTCGAATTACAATTTATGCACGTTAACATCTATATTCAGTTGAAATGATTTAGGGTTCCGTTTAGGAATTTAAGAAAATTACGACAAAATGATAAAATGCATTTTGTTACATTTTTTTTTATTTCAGTGAAGCACATTTTATTTACTAGATAAACAATACAATTTTCATCGGATAAGGTTTGTTCTCTTCGATCGAGCTCTGTGTTAAAAGGATCGACATCAGTGATATTTAATATGCATTACATGTGATGTGATATAGTCAATGTTCATGATATTAATTTTACATTGAATGTAGAGAATGTTCCAACAACTTAGGTGATCAACTTTAAATGACTTCTAGAAGTCTGTATTTCTGACCAGTACTCTCGCTTTGATAAGACACATTGCATATAATTCCCCTTCTGCCGGGATTTGAGGTTTCAGGTTTATGACAGTGGCCGGTTTAAAAACAAAAGTTTATTCTAAAGTTAATACTTAAGATCTGACTTAAGTTCTAACATATGACGTTCTTAAGTTTTTACCTAAGTTGTTTCTCAAAGCGGTTTGGTCGCATATTTACAATTCTTGACTAAAGTGAAACTTTCTTACTTCCCTCCTGTCCCACATCTTCGTCGTCTTCATCTTCGTCATCTTCCTCTACCTCCTCCATACTCAGCTTTGCCGCATACAAAATGTCCTCAACTGTGTCTATGACCTCCTCAGCTGCGTCAATGGCATGTCGGGCCTGGTAGTCCGTCTCGTCCTCTGAGTCAGTGAGCATACCAGCCTCCCTTGCTGTCATGGTCCTCGCGGGTGCCTTCTTCTTCGTCATGTCCCTATGAAAGAAGTTATATGTCTGCTTTGATGCTTCCCTGGTAAAGTCGGTGTCATTCATACCCATTTAAATTCACCAAATTTTACGTGAATTAAGTTAATGTTAATTGATAATTATTTTATTTTATTTAATCAAATCAATACAAAGACTGACTATGAAATATATGTTTTGTTACACACCTGTACTCATGTACTAGATAGCACATGTCCACCGTAGACTCCTTATGGCACAGCTGGTCGTTGATCGTCTTAAGTGGGTCTGTATCACTCTGTGCACTGCCATGGTCAACGGAAGCTTTCTCCACATCCGACACGTCGGTGGTAATTTTGACAGCTGAATGTAGCATATGATAGAATTTACATGTATTTATTTAAAACAGGTTAAAAATCAAACAGGAAATGCAGCTTTCACAGAACACAGTAAACCCAAAAACACGTAAACAGACAAACAAGAAGAAGGCAATATTAATAATAATAATATTAATAATAAATGCAAATGACATCATAAACACGAAGGATTGACAATAGGGCTACCGCGTTGGAACGGTCAGTGACAAAAAAGGCCACTGGTGGTTTAAACCAGATTCTAGGGTGCACCAAACCTCACAGTTACTCTACTGTCATCCGATTAAAACAGGACAGTGTAAATAAAGAAAGGCAGCATTAATAGGCAATATAAGTAAAACACAAATATGCTCTTGTATATATAAATATAAAAAAAAACAATAGCCTAGAAAGCCACAAAGAAGGTACTCAATGTCTTGGCAGAAGGCAGAGCAACAAGAGAATAATCCATTGAGGGCACGTTAGGCAGGACTATAGACAAACATCAAACGTCACCGTCCTTTTGGGCTTTAGGTAGACGTCACCATAGGATCAACAGCCTGTTCGGTCATCGCACAGTTGGAGAGGAAAGCATAGTGGCGAACTGTAAATAGGTCCACCGCCAAGCATGCATTGCGTTGCAAAATAAAAGGGTCATATGGTAATAGGGTTAACTTTACGGTATTTTTCAATGGTTTATCCCATCCATTTTGACGAAGTACAAATTCTTGTTGCAAACTGTAATTTATTTATTAAAAACAATGTGGTTCTGTTCAACTTAATATATATCTACGAACGAAATGGTATTGCGAAACAGGACACATTATGTAAGTTCAGTGCAATGTAGAATTTTATGAAATTTCCATGTTATTTATAAACGTCGCGGTATTTTTATCAGTTTATCTTTACAGCACATTTTGTCTCAGTTTCAGTATCATTTACAATTGGAGTTGAAAAAGGGGAAAACGGTCATAGCAGCAGTATAGCGCATTAAAGCTTTTATTTGCAAAAACAAAAATATCAAAACAAAAATATAATTGTTTGTATTTTGTCGCATAAATCTTGGCATTTTTATACTGTGAGCATTCTTAGTCTGGACGGTTCTACTTGTTGAGTCTAGCCGAACACTAATGGGCAGCAGGGGCAGATAGAGAAATTCAGGGGTCGAAACAGGGCAGGGGTGGTGGGGGTTGAGGGTGGTACATATATACTTAAATTGGTGCATATCATGTGAAATTAGGCTAGCTATTTCTTCACGAACGTTATGTCATTAAACAAAATAGCGGACTTGGAAATATTTAGCGGGATATGGTGTTAACCGGCTCCGTCGCATGTCACGCCCCTTGTACCTGTCACGGATTCTGTTCAGGAAGAAGTTGTTCTTAACACTTCGATCATTGTTTTGACCTGTTCATGTCAAAACATTAGTCTCAAATATTATAGTTCTGTGAACAATCACTCACTGAAAAGATTAATCAGTGATGAGGAAAGTTGCCAAAAAAATTTAAAGAAAAAAACTACCAACAACTCTCGGCTATTTTCCAATATATATTAAATTTACTTGCACACTTTGTACCCTTTAAACACTTCTCGTATATGTAAATGCTATTAGTTTTCATGTTCTTATCTCTTAAAGAAAATGTCCTTAGGTTATTAGCGAAGAATGAGCGGTGATATCATATCAAATACATGGTATGAGGTTGAGAGCTGGTGGCGAGGCGTAATTACATATAGGCTTATTTGACATGCAAATAAATGCCAACCATTAGATTTAGTTTATATCGCCTGATTTCAAATTTAGCACGAACAAATGTTAGGGAGCAAAAGAACGGGAAAAAACAGTTTACGCCCCATTCTATACCATAAAGGGATTGAGCACACCTCCTTCAAAACACTAGACCCGTTACCAAGTACTTGTTGCGTAAACCCTAAAGCAAATGCCATCAACTGTTGCCTAGATTTGTATTATAGGCATATATTACATTATATCCTGAAACACATCTCAAAATATACGCTGTATTATAAAATCTCTCACGTTAAAATCAAAACATAATCGCAATGATTTCTAAGTTAGTACTTACTTCAATTCTCTCGGTGACATGAAAATGTGGTCTAAAATTAGGAGGGTCGAGAATCAGAACATGTGTGTGATACAGCTAAGGTATTTAAGTTTAGTATTTCAATACGACCACTTGATGCCATGGCCGCCGCGCAAGCCAACGAGATAGATTTCAAAATACGCCAACTCTATATAATTTTTGTTCTATTAGTTGCGTTTGCTAAATGTTATTTAGGGATGTTATAAATCAAAATGGATTAAGCTTCTATTTTGTAAAAATAACGTTAAATGATGCTCACATGGTATTCGTTACAATAGATCTAAACAAAGACATATAAAATATATCTCTGATCGTAACTGTTCGATGTCCTAAACGGCTGTAAACTATAATATACGCGCATACCCTGACTTATGTAAAGAAGTTGAGGTTTATTCCAGGTGGTATACAATATACATATAAGTATAGTAGACGTTGTGGGGAATAATGTCAATTGACGCCCTAACTGCGGGCATATTTAAAATGTTATGCGGATTTTGGATATAATAGAAATCTTGTAAACTTTTTCAAAATTCGGTATTTGGTTATTTTCGTTAGTTTGATAGTGACAAACATATTATTCTAAATTACAAATATTATTAATTTCGTTATCGATGTCGATGTGATTATTATTTCCTTAAAAGATATAACAAAAAAGCTGTTATTGTATAGTCTGTGTGGAGGAAAACGTTACCATTAGCAGGAATGAGATATAGGGTCCTATAGAAACCACAGCGTCCGAACGCAATGGCATCGTAGGTCCGCACTATACTGCAAACAAGGACTTGATAATACAATGAAAGAGACAAAAAACAACAGAAAGGGTGGTGAAGACAGGGTTACCGACTTGAAAACTTTATTTTTACACCATGCGGTCAATTCAATGTAAAATAAAACTTAAAACAAAAATCGGAAAACGTTCAACCATTTTAGAAAAATCATTTTGTTGTGTGGGACATGTTCAAGTTTAATACAGTTTCTTATAGAAACAAAATACGTTAATACATTCAAAACAATTATTTTAAACTAACGAATAACTGGAACATTATAACATTTACAATAATTCACCAACAAATGATACATGTATCTTCTATATGGACGATTTGTGAACATTTAATGGTAAGACAACATACAATATCATTAGCGTGCAGTTTCGTCAGTACTGTAATATTGGTTTACATTTATGATTAAAAAAAGTAAATCTGGAAAAAATGAAGGCTATGAACAGGTTTTAGAACTTTAAGTGCTTTTAACAGAATTTAACAGGTATATTCTTTATATTGGTTTAGTTTATACAGAAATATAAAACTCTTATGGAAAAATTACAAAGTTAGTTCGGAGGTGCATCATTAATTCTGACCCAGGGCCAAATGCTATCTAAATATATATAACCAAAATGAGATATAGGGTCCTATAGAAACCACAGCGTCCGAGCGCAAAGGCATCGTAGGTCCCCACTGTACTGCAAAAAAGGACTTGAAAACTGTTTAAAGTACAGCGCAAACCACGCTAAAACGTCGCCATCTCTATAGGATGGTCGAAAATAACAACATTGATCACACGCACGGGGAGATGTTTTACCACCGCCACACTGCACAAGTGACACAGTTGTTAATGCAAAAATGAGATATAGGGTCCTATAGCACTGTACTGTAAACCATTGTTCATTGAGTTGCGTCTGTACTTGCAATGGTCAGTGTTTGGATTAATAAATAAATAAATTGCCTATCACTTGTCACTGTCCAGTTATAGTACAAGCTTGTAATATATTAAATGAATCAGTTTGAAAAATATTTAAAATAACTGATAATAGATAAGACAATATAACTTGTCATTTTATATTACCGAGGATCAATGTATTGACATTATCAGTAATTTTGTTAATAGTATTGTTGTTGTTTCTGCTTTTTGTTTTACTCTTACCCTGTGATTCTCTTAGAACTTCAGTCTCTTCACAGTCTTTTTTGTTTGAGTCAGGCACATTACCGTAGTCACATAATTCGCCGTCTGAAAAGGTAAATATATCGTCAGTGAAATATTGCAAATTCACATGCATGCCGCTGCTATAAAACTATTAATACAATCTGTACTTATAAATTCGACCCGGAAAGAAGCCTGGTAAAACGGATAATCTGTGAAAATCTGATTTGATTCCAAAATGCATTCACGAAAAGGCACGGCCTTCCCACACAGTCCAGAAAGGGAAAGGACGAGGAGTATGCAACTTTACAGAAAGTTCAAAGATATACTTCGTTAACAATTAACCAAACAGCAATCCCGATGGAAAACCGCATTGGAACGGTCAGTGCTATGAAACTAGACAAGTAGTTACTCGATATCTTTGTCTGCAGCCGGATCAACATGCAATAGTCCAGCATCGTCACGATGGCACGACGGAGGGACAAAGATCGGTTACCTCTATTCTTTATATAGTCTCGGTTTGCTGGAATTTTCAACTTAAACATGATGTTTACAGAAATACTTGAGACTACTGTTTAGACAAATTTGACAATAAATGAGATATAAGCCTTATCATATTGTTTCGTTTTACACCTACCAGAAGAGGATATGTCACTTTTTTCCAGCGGAGCATAATCCGGGTCATTTCCGTCTGAAACATCGACTAGATCACAGAGATCATTTTCTGAAAACAAATATGGGCAATCTAAATTAAAGCACGTCCAGCAAACTTTTGAATTCAAATACAACTACATTGTAAACTAGAGTCATGTTCAAGCTGCTAAAAGCTAAGATTGATAACAGCCCATTAACAGGTTCAATCAAACCGAGCCTACAATATGTTCATAACTGTCGCGTTCGGTGACTTCAAGGTACCCATTTTATCTATTTCTAAATGGCTTAACGTATGTTACAAAGCCTCTTTAATACTCCTACAGTCCCTTTAACTTCACCTAACATCTTGATGAGGTGCGGCAGGATTGATATTAGAGCAGTTTGAGATTTGCATTGACAATTTTACATAGAAAAAATAATCGTTAAACCCATCAGACTATGCAAGTCTACTACTGTCTTAGCAATGTCCGTACCTTGTGTGCGATATTTGTCTCCAATGAATCATTCGTGTCAGAATTATTCGAAGTACTACAGGCGTGAGATTTTGGAATCAATTATGCTTTTTTAGACCACCTACTTTTCCTGGCTAGAACCAGTACTGGACACCTCAGGCAATCCGTAGGAGTCGACACTTTCTCACTTAAAAGTCGAACTCCCAGTGCGATTCGAACCCGCAGCGGTGAGAGGCGAAGATTTACAAGGAATCAATAATGTTGAATTATCTCCATTAAAGTATCAACTATTCCAATATTTAACTGATGAATAGTGTAGTAAAATCACAGGATATTCTTAAATAAACCGCCAAACTCTGTCCTTTTGGATCCGAGAGAGTGAACAGCTTATTAATGTATTATAGTTAGTCTTATTAATGTACTATAGTTAGTCTATTCTTTCTTTTCATTTTATCTATAACTATGTTATTATCGTTTAAGATCATTATAGGACACACAGTTAGTCCACTGACAAATAATGATAAATAATAACTTCATGATATGAATCACTCATCCAGAGTTGCAATAAGTCAAATAAACGATGTTTTATATTTCTTTTAGCCAACCTCAACATATTCATCCGTTTTTGCGTAATGCAATTTTAATCAGCAAAATGGATATCTGTTTTGTAATCGCTTATGTAAGGTAGACCACCTGATGACAACACTTACGTCTATTTGAAGAAAAATGTCTGCACATTATAGCACGATACAAACTTTACTCAGTCTAAATATGTATTATTCAGAGTTCCTTTCAGGGATTTAAGAACAGTAGGACAACATGATAAAATACATTGTATTGCATTCATTTGTGTAAAGCACATGTTATTTATAAAAGCAATACCCCTTTCACTGGATGACAATGGCTCTCCTAAGGTTTGTCCTCTTCGGTCCAACTCCTCGTCAAAAGGATCATCATCAGAATCTAAAATAACAGTTATATAACATACATTACGTACATATTTTTGCTAAAGATGTCGTGATATAAAATGATAAAATACATAGTATTGTATCGTGATATAAAATAATGAAATACATAGTATTGTTACATTCATTTGTGTTAAGCACATGTGATTTATAAAAGCAATACCATTTTCATTGGATGACAATGACTCTCCTGCGGTTTGTCCTCTTCGATCCGACTCAACGTCAAAAGGATCATCATCAGAATCTAAAATAACAGTTATATAACATACATTACGCACATATTTTCGCTAAGATGTCGTGATATACTGGTCTAGATATTCATTTTCCATCGATTTTAAAGACAGTTCTCAAAACTTATATGATCAACGCTATATGACTGCTTCCCATATTTCTGAACATTACCCACGCATTGATAAGACACATTGAATATCATTAACTCTAATTTTCTCATGACGGGATTTGACGACTCTTTGAAGTCCGACGCTCAATCCTACACCACTGCTTGATACAAGGAATGTAAGCATTTTACCCAATAAATACTACATTTTATAATTAAGAATTAAAAATTATAGCGCGTCATTTACACATGTTCTTTTTCACGGTTCTGAAATATTTTCAATTAATTACTCCGAACACATGCGAGGTATTTGCGTCCCACTTCAGAAGCAAATTTTCGAAATCTAAAGGCGCATGTTTTTGATCGGGCGTATATTTTGCACTAGTTGGACCTGGTCAGGTGCAAAATCAATTTATGCTCGCACAAATATTTGTTGCGCTAATATTTGGCATCATTTTCGTCATGTGTACATTTTACTAAACAGTGCCGCAAATCCCAAGAACTGTTATTTTCAAGTTTTGTCAGGTTTGATTGCAATGGGTGGGCATTAAAAAATATAGATTATTAGATTGTAGGATGGTAAAAGCACTATTTTGTTGGTTTATGTCTGCAACGCAATATATAAGGCCAATCAAATTTCTTTCTAAGCTGCATTTGGTTAAAATCAGTTTTAAAAACTTGTCAGTATGAGTATTTCTTAAACTGTTGTACTTTTAATGAAAAGAATATTGGTTTGCGCCTTTGTTCCTTATAATGAGAACACCTACCTTAATATTTTCGCGCAAATTTTTGAATTTGAACCCAGCCAATTAACTGCAAGTTGTGTCATGTGTAATAAGAATTGAAGTATATGATTAATTCATAATCAAAATTTACTAATTTTACTGCAACAGTAGTATAGTATTAACGTAAAACAACACTTACCATCTGTTTGAGATACTTTTACACATTTCTTCTCCTGAAAAAGTTTTTTGAATGCATCTTTCAACAAGCGTATTTGTCTGTATTTAAAGCGATATTATAGATACTAGCGAAAGCAGCGTTATTTAGAATTGCTCTGCCCTGAGTCAGAAAAGAACGTGTGCGGTTGGTTATGGTCAAATATTTGTATTTAACTTTGGAGACTATACAATTGATATCGTTTTAAAGATAATGTAAAGTGTCATTTCATGATTTAATGCTTTTTTTAAACTTTTGATAGATTTAAAGAGTATGCACTGTTGATACTGAATTATAATAATAGAAGTGGGTACATAAATACAGGAGCATGAAAGAAGAGAATCTATTCGATATGCATATATTTGTATAGAATTTTTCGTATACATTTTCAAACAAAACAATCTTTCACAAGAGAATTGACAGAAATTTCGAACATTTTCAGAAACAGTGCATTCATAATATAAGAATGTCACTTTCTATGAAAACCGTTCAAAATCATGAAATGTCCCTTTAATTGACTTTATCTCACAGAAACTTTTTTTGAAAAAGGCAGCTACATACTGTTTTTTGTTGTTTTTTTATTTGTTTATAAAGGAGTAAAATAGAAAAGTGCAAAACTACCCCGCATACTTGGTAATGAAGGATTTTCTTTATTTTCTTGATAAAATGTAACTTTTGAAAAAGTAACCTCATAATTTTCTCTCACTTTCACTTTTGAAAGTAAAGGAGAATTGGTCGCATTAAATAAATATAAGTTCAATTTTAAAGATAAAATGACCCAAACGACCAACTGAGCTATTATCAAAGATTTGTGCACGCCTGCCTGCAAACACGTCATACAAACATCTAATCATAAATTATCATTGAGCAATATTTATGATATGTCACAGGAAGCATCCTGATATAATCGTTCATACATTTTGTACAATGCGTTTTCGTTCATAAAAGTATTTTTTAGTTATGATGCCATTTATGTCAATGGCGATCTACTGCTTGTTTAGCTTCTTCATAAACAGACATATTTTCTCGGCAAATGTAAACGCTCAGTCACATTGAAATAAATTTTATATTACCGTGTAGAACGCCACTCTGGGTAAATAAATATATCAATTATTCATAATATTTAAAATTCTTCTCAAAATAACACAGCTTTAAAAATTGTCCCATGCATTTTAATGTTAAGTTTAGACGTTTGACGTCGGTGTCGGCCATTATTTTAGTGGACATGACGTCCAATATCGCCGAAAATGACTTTAAATTAACATGGGATAATCATTTGATTCTTCTGGCACTTGAAGTTTATATATTCAGTTACCCCAAGTTGAGCTCTTAACATTTGTGTGAGTCATAAAGAGAAAATGCGCATTTTTGAAAATGTCTATTTATAAACAAGCTAAACAATTAGTAATACCATATTTGCGATTGTTGAGTGTTAGTTTTACATGTAAACTAAATGATCACGAGACATTGATAAATCTACTGTACCTCGGTCCTCCAGAAAAGGAGCTTTTTATCTTCACCATAATCGTAACGTACTTCGTCGCCAGCCTTGATGTCTTTGATTGCAAACAGACAAAGCCTTGGATAATCATTGTCAAATACGTTCAATTTCATCTTTGCGTTGCACCTTGTGTCCCGTAATGGAGCGTCGTTTGCAAATTTAGCTAGCCTTTGTGTCTCTTTTGTGGCATCGATACTAAAAGAAATTTAGCAAAGTGTTTTATTACAAAGAAAAATATACCGGTTAATCGAAGAAACATAAGCACATTGTAAAACACTAATACATGTCTTCTATATAATGCAGAGAGAGAGAGCGAGAGAGAGAGAGAGAGAGAGAGAGAGAGAACAGGGAGAGAGACAGAAAGACAGAGACAGAGTCCTCAATTTAATTTTAATGTTAACACAATTAGTAATATTTTAACAACACAATATCGTTATTTTTTCTTCACTAACACTATTCTTAAAAAATTGTTACGTTTCCAACTAACTTGAATTCTCAACTTCACACCATTGTTGTATAAACTGATCATGTAGTCTTTGTGAAAGTTCATTCAATTCGGAAAATAAAACAAACATTGGGTGCTTATTGTTTTCCTTTTTTTCATTGAGCGATCGTTCGAACCTCACTTTGTTGTATCTAATCATCCTGGTTACATCTCACGTCACTAACAGTATTGTTTATATAAAACACTTATATTTATAGTATATATTTATGGAAAAGAAACATCGCTAACTTTTCTCTGTCAAAACCTGAGTACGCCGGCGCTTCAAGAAGGGCAGCGCATGAAATGCGAACTACGAGTTAGCAAGCTTGTCTATACCACGGGTTTGAACTCAAAATAACATAAAATATAAGCACGCTTCATGCAGTTTAGCGTTTATGAACTGACGTACCAGTATTCTTCTTTTTTGTACTTGAAATAATACATATAACATCTGGGCGTTGATTTTGACTTTTGATGACGAGCATATCTTGTGTTTCGTCTCTCGGCTTCTTGTGTTGATATGCGAGTCCCTACATATTCCAAGAGGAAATCACCCTGCCTAAAGTTCTGTGTAGCAAATATACCAAAACCTACAAGCAACAATACGCTCAATTATTTGAATGAAAATAGATCTTAAAAGAATAAGTACGATCTAATTCATAAAATATACCATCTTTAAACAGATTAAAAGTCATGACGAGATAATATGCAATAGACTGCATGATCATGGACAAAAGAAAATGTTGAAAGGAATTAAAGGAAACGATTTGTGTTGATTATAGAATTAAACTCTTTACTTGGTGGAGTAAATATTATTTTTTACTTTTTAGACTTTCATGTTTTCTACATTCTTCACAATTTATTCTACACTATTATTAAAATAATGTTTATATATTATTGAGAATATCTTAATTTTGATCAAATTATTTTTTGCACGGTACTTAATGGCATTGAGTTTATGTTAACAAATGGGTAATACAATTTTCAACGGTAATAGATTGCACCATACATAAAGAGTATTCTCCCTTCTCAAAACCTGATCGTGAATAGGCAATTAATACATATTCCTTGATCTTGAGACCTTAGAAATTAAATGGCTTTCAGGTAAAATTAAATTAAATACCAATTGATGAAAATTCCAATATCACGGATACCATTAAGACTGCTATTGGTATATTTAGAAAGATTTTGCTTGTGTACTGTTACACATTTTGAAATATTGAGTTTCGCTCAACCCGGGTTTAGAAGGCGTGTACAGTAGAGTACATTCACAATTATACTGACCATGAACAGGATCAATTTAACCGAGCCTGCAACATTTTCAAAACTATTTTGTTTGATGATCGTCAAGGTACCTTGTTCATCTCTTTTGTTATTTCTAAAAATTCAAGCCGTTGTAAAAGCAAATCAAATGCTAGCTTATGCAATGAGGCCTTCATTTGATTATGGAAAGTTTTAGGGCAATACAGAAAAGAAAGAGATGGAGGAAATTGTAAACTTAGACTAAACAGTACATCCTTGTTTTCTGAAAAGTTAAATATGGCATTAAGTGGGTATTTCATATTCCTTTACTTACCATTCAAATTGATTGAAATTTGGCAAGTGTGGCATTTGGTTTTGGAACTAAGAAACATAAAAAGATCGGACAGGGAAAATAGCATTCAAGGAGGACAGTCAACCACAAAACACAGAAACAAACACGCAAACAGGCAAACAAGAAGGCAAAAGTAATAATAAAAGCAAACGACATCACAAACACAAAAATATTGACAATATGGCTACCGCCTTGGAACGGTCAGTGGCAAAGTAGGCCGCTGGGGGTTTAAACCGGTTCTAGGGTGCACCAAACCTCACACTTACCCTACTGTCATCCCATTAAAACAGGACAGTGTATATAAAGAAATCCCCGCCATGATCTAACCAACAAGGCAGCATCAATAGACAATATAAGTAAAACACAAATATGCTCGTGTAAATATAATACAAAAAAACAATAGCCTAGAAAGCCGCAATGAAGGTACTCAATGACTTGGCAGAAGCCAGAGCAACAAGAGAATAAATCATTAAGGGCACGACAAGAAAGATCATAGACAAACTAAATATTACAAATGTTGTGTAAAAGGTTCGCATCTTTTTAGAGAAGAAAATGCGTGAGGAGGAGAGAAAATGTATGTTAACAAATGCAGTTCATTTCGGATGTTTATGAGGTAGTTGAATCTAAGAAAGAAAACAATGGAAAAATTCACATTATGTTATGTAACACAATTATAAATTGAAAGTGGTAAATTGTCTTGTAATTATAAAAAATAATATATGCACTTTCCATTGGTTTGCTCTAAAACCGTAAAATTTACAAAGACTGTTTGTTAATATAGCTACTGCCAGGAAGTCTTTTACTAGTGTGTGTCTCCTTAATGATTCCTGTTCATTATATAAATCGAAGTATACGCACCAATTTCATTATTTAGAAATTGTTTCATGAATCCATCCCTGTCAAGGCCTGTTTTACACCAAAACTCTGCATCTTGTACTGGGGTAGTTCTTTTTTTCTAAATGTACAGAAAACACACATATTTATTTTCCGCATGCGTAGAATCGGATTGTGACATGTTTTTTTTATAATTCGATGCCGTAGTCTTAGCAGGACATGATTGCAAAACTATAAATTTGAGAAAAGCGAGAACAACAGGTTCGCTTACTAAGGACTGTAATTATTAGGCTCAAGCTTGGTTCAATAAACAGTATTTTGTGACATGAATCTTGTTCCAGACTATGCTCCTTGAAATTGCACCAGTCATAGAAGGTCGCGATCTTCTCATACTACGGCGTCGAATTATGACGAATTCAAATATAGTGTTTTGAAAAAAATAAAAACTACACTTTATAAACTATTTTGACGACACGTTGGCGACGACTGTCGCCCAAATATAGAAAAGATGTATGCTGAAGGAATGTTATATACATATGAACCAAAGGTTTAACAGATGTATCCTGAAGGTATGTTATATACATATGAATGTCGGCCAAAGGTCAAACAGATGTATACTGAAGGTATGTTATATACACATGAAGTCGACCAAAGGTTGAACTGATGTATCCGGAAGGTATGTTATATACATATGAATGTCAACCAAAGGTTGAAAAGATGTATACTGAAGGTATGTTATATCTACATATCAATGTCGACCAATGGTTGAACAGATATATGTCCCTTTAGTCAGAGCAAATATTACGCGTCCGTTGATCACAAATACAACTTGTTCAAGTAATTTTAAACTAGTTTTAAAATTTGATCCAGATACTAATGATAGAACACGTGTATAAGGGACCGTCAGCAGTTTGGTTAAAAGAATATTAGCATATAAAGTCGTAATAAAGAAAATGACTTCACATGCGAATTAATGAAAAATATGTTTCGCTATCGAAAATACTAAAAAATATAATTACATATTTATGTACATGCGTTATCATCTGTATCTCGCTTAAAGCAGCGGGCCGTAGTCTAAATGTATCACTCGGGACTTGTAACCCAGAGGACGGTGATTTTATCCCTCGTTCCTCCGACTAACATTTTAATGTTTTTAGAATTTTAGAATCAGACGTTTAACTAATGTCCCGTGTACCGTGTGCTATACACCGGGAACGTTGCCCCTGGAACGGGGCACTACCTGTATCCCTGCACGCGGCCCACTAACAAAACAGTAACAGTCTTCTGGCCCTCTCGCATGGGCTCAGCCCGTTGGCGAGGCTAATTAAACACAAATGGCTCAAGATGTACTATGATGCTGTAGAAAGATCTTGTCAACTTTACTGATGTAATCAGGGGTAGGATAGCCGTGTTCTGACCAAAGTAAAGCAATTTGTCCAGTTTTAAAGGGTCTTTATATGAACGTTTTCTTAACTTTTTACAAAGATAAACAAAATGTCTATAATACCTTCTGGAATGACTGAACCGCTAAACTTGCTCTCACCTGTGAAATGAATATAATTGGAATTGAATAACAAGTGATTCATGATGTGATGGGAATATGCAACTTGAATCAATTTGTAATCGTGAAAGGAATATATCTTCTAAAATCGCACTACACAAATTAGCTGCGGTACAGCAAGTTGTACTGTGTAAATGAATACTAATAAATCCAAAGGCATGATCCTTAAAAAGGTAGATACACGCATTACAATTATCATTTATACGAACAGACCCTAGAAGTAGTATTTTCCTTTAATACTATTTAAAAATGGTAACTTGAAAACAGAAAGAAAAAAGAGTATTGCGCAACACGCCCGGTTTTATAGAGACATGACTGATAGTGCAACTCGTAGGTTGTGCAGCAAATTAGAAACAATAACCTATACATAAATCCATGGATCCACTTGTATGTTGTAGAAGTGCACACTTGTTTTCATCTAAATTTGCATCGTGTATAAATGCTGAAAATATTATTAATTTACACAAATTTTTAGAGTGTATATTTGATTGTGTTGTGAAATAATACTTTAAACAATAAATTATAAAAAAATCATTGTGTTCTTTATTGAAAATAAGATTCAGTATATCTTTAAGAATATGTCTTGACAACGAGTTGACAGCTAGACATGGGACACAAACAAATATATGCCATTTCGCCGGAAAGAATCGGATTTTTCGGGTCAAAACAGAGCAGTATTCAGTATGATACTTATTACTTTCTTTCTCAAAACCATTCTCTTCAGTGAAAAACA
Organism: Cyrtodaria siliqua; assembly: GCA_037043455.1. Classification (NCBI taxonomy): domain Eukaryota; kingdom Metazoa; phylum Mollusca; class Bivalvia; order Adapedonta; family Hiatellidae; genus Cyrtodaria; species Cyrtodaria siliqua. Next base: position 72,961 of record JAWPHD010000097.1, read on the forward strand.
CAACAATAACTGCACCAGGTACCGTCTTTCTTAGAAGTGTTTTTCTGGGATTTTTAGTGTTTTCCTGCCTGTAATACGAAATTAGCAGTACTGTTAGAACTCCACATTTCCAGCAGTAACTATTCATTATTTGTTCGGATTTATTTATTACCATTGGCCAGTAATATCCTCAATCCCCAGACACCGCATGATGGACAATTCAAATTATAGTTAAGGACCAGTGTAATCGACCAATAATTTATGGCCCCCATTCCAGTACATACAGAGGTTAACTTGGTGTTGATAATATATGATAAATAGAGCTAGTGTTTATAATTTGAACTTGTCGGTAGGAAAAATATTGTATTTTTATTTTGATTGTTCATATGTCATTAACAGGAACCGACGTTTTGAAGCACTTCCGTAGTATACTCAGCAAGTTAGGCGCTTGTCTGCAGTGTATATCTTTGTATGGTTAAGGCCGTGTAGGGTTGGAATCCGCTCGGACCCGATTGCTTGTCATGTACAAATTCAAAATGTAATTATTTCTTCATTTTTTTCTTGATTTTGTTTTCATTTTTTATAGTATTTCAACAAACATGTGTGTAAAGTTCTTGCAAAAAGCTCTATAGTGCTATTTCAGCACGTTGCACCACGTTATAAAGTAGTAATTTTAAAAGGAAATTGACATCCAATATTTCATCAAACCCTCGGAATTTTATTCTTAACAAGCGGTGATTTGGGGACTGTTTTTCTTCTAAACACATTGCCAAATATGTACACTTCAGGTGGGGTAAGGCCTAGTTTATGCCTTGCCAGTTTCAAACTTAACTATCGAGGCCTAGTTTAATCCAATCAAACGTGTTCCACTAAATGTCGATAAATAAGCAAACAAGACATGTATACAGTTCTATAGTACACAAATGATCTTACGGCTTTTCCACTTACGGGCGTATGGCCGTAATTTACGTCCAATATTTCGGCCGGGACGCCGAAAAGATTAAAACCACAGATGTCCCGAGGACTTCCAAAATGTTCCTCGTACGCCGAAAATCAGCACCACGGACGTACAAAAATAATCTGGGACCATCTTGTTTAATCAAAGATCATACATTACAATCAACACGCGCTACAAAGCACTTATCTAATCATTGCTTCCTGTGTTTACACTCTGACTGTCACACTGGCACGCGCTTTATTATTATTACAACTTCATTTCCTAAACGTAAAGCGTATTTTTTTGCAATAATTGACGTTTGACGTCGTCGACGCACGTTACGCAATGTGTACCAGTTACGTGCGCGACGTCTATGTACTATGTATACATTACACTTAACGCCACTCCCAATTAGACACTTTTCAAAATCCATTTAGTTCCATTATTGTTATTGTATTTTCATAAAGTTAAATCAGCCAGGTCTCTATAAATTCTACTGGAGAAATATCAGATGTGATGCACGATTGGCCGAAACGTACATTGCACGTGCCTTGATTGAGATTTTAAATTTTACTGTGAAAATGTATGAGTTATATAGATGTTGAGTACTGTTATTTAAGCTAGCGTGATGTATCTATATTTGTTTTCAATTATATTCGCAAAGTGAGTAACATGTTACATCTTACACGTGTATTTTACACGAAATCTCCAGTATGGACCTTGTCAGAGTGTACATACACGCTGGCTCACAAGTGTCTTAAATATTTCCTATTCATTCAAATTATGTCTTGCATTATTAAATGTTTAAGTTGTGCACGAAGAAACCGCGCATGAACTACTTTAATAGAATATTAGTTTTTGTATGAAATATTAAAATAGTTAATATATAATCAATTAACGGCATTTTACCAAATAAAATGTATATACTGTCGAAACTGCCTCATTGAATCTCAAGCTCACGTGTCTTTAAGTAGGTGTTAATTCCGCAATCAGTTAACATCTCGCTTCCCTAACGAAGTGTTAATTACCCTTCTGTCAAATGGAGCCTCAAGTGTTAATTGTATATTAGCCATGAGGAAATGCAACCACGGGACCTACAGAAGCAGTTGTAGTCTAATAAAGGTCAGCATTATTCGGTATAATAAGGTCAATGATACATATTGGAGTACACAACGAACACAACTGATCCCGAAAACTGAAAACGGAAGGCCACCGAAACTTATAAAATTAAACTTGTACTATCATACAAATTCAGGTAAGGCCACTTTGTAATAATACTGCATAGTAATAATACTTTATAGTTTTATAAATAATCCAAATAATCATATTTATATAATTGTCAACATTGGACGTATCTTAATTAAAACGGGAGTATGGTATACTGAATTTAGTAACTATTTACTTTTTTCCCTTTTTTTTTTATTTAAACAAAAAAACGATTTATGTTTCCGTTAACAGATGTAAAATCACTCCACTTGCAAAGATTGGCCCTGAGATCAATATTCAACCCAGCTCTGCATTCAAAATGACATTGTGTATGTTTAAAACGAATATCGATCTCAGAGCCAGCTCGGAAATCAAACCCAGCTCTGCATTCAAAGTGACTTTGTGTATGTTTAAAACGAATATTGATCTCAGAGCCAGCTCGAAATTCAAACACAGCTCTGTATTGAAAATGCCTTGTTATACGTTTAAAACGAATGTTGATCTCAGAGCCATCTCGAACTTCAAACCCAGCTCTGCATTCAAAGTGACTTTGTGTATGTTTAAAACGAATACCGATCTCAGAGCCAGCTCGAAATTCAAACCCAGCTCGATATTCAAAATGGCTGATTATACGTTTAAAACGAATATCGATCTCAGAGCCAGCCTGAAATTAAAACCCAGCTCTGTATTCAAAATGCCTTGTTATACGTTTAAAATGAATATCGATCTCAGAGCCAGCTCGAAATTCAAAATGGCTTGGTTCACATTTAAAACGAATATCGATCTCAGAGCCAGCTCGAAAATCAAACCCAGCTCTGCATTCAAAATGACTTTGTGTATGTTTATAACGAATATCGATCTCAGAGCCGTCTCGAAATTCAAACCCAGCTCTGTATTCAAAATGGCTTGTTATACGTTTAAAACGAATATCGATCTCAGAGCCAGCTCGATATTCAAACCCAGCTCGATATTCAAAATAGCTTGTTATACGGTTAAAACGAATACCGATCTCAGATCCAGCTCGAAATTCACACCCAGCTCGATATTCAAAATGACTTGGTTCATGTTTAAAGCGAATATCGATCTCAGAGCCAGCCTGAAATTAAAACCCAGCTCTGTATTCGAAATGCCTTGTTATACGTTTAAAATGAATATCGATCTCAGAGCCAGCTCGAAATTCAAACCCAGCTCGATATTTAAAATGGCTTGGTTCACATTTAAAACGAATATCGATCTCAGAGCCAGCTCGAAATTCAAACCCAGCTCTGCATTCAAAATGACTTTGTGTATGTTTATAACGAATATCGATCTCAGAGCCGTCTCGAAATTCAAACCCAGCTCTGTATTCAAAATGGCTTGTTACACGTTTAAAACGAATATCGATCTCAGAGCCAGCTCGAAATTCAAACCCAGCTCGATATTAAAAATAGCTTGTTATACGGTTAAAACGAATACCGATCTCAGAGCCAGCTCGAAATTCAAACCAAGCTCGATATTCAAAATGGCTTGGTTCACATTTAAAACGAATATCGATCTCAGAGCCAGCTCGAAATTCAAACCCAGCTCTGCATTCAAAATGACTTTGTGTATGTTTATAACGAATATCGATCTCAGAGCCGTCTCGAAATTTAAACCTAGCTCTGTATTCAAAATGGCTTGTTATACGTTTAAAACGAATATCGATCTCAGAGCCAGCTCGAAATTCAAACCCAGCTCGGTATTCAAAATAGCTTGTTATACGGTTAAAACGAATACCGATCTCAGATCCAGCTCGAAATTCAAACCCAGCTCGATATTCAAAATAACTTGGTTCATGTTTAAAGCGAATATCGATCTCAGAGCCAGCTCGAAATTCAACCCAGCTCTGCATTCAAAATTACTTTGTGTATGTTTAAGACGAATATCGATCTCAGAGCCAGCTCGAAATTCAACCAAGCTCTGCATTCAAAATGACTTTGTGTATGTTTAAAACGAATATCGATCTCAGAGCCAGCTCTGTATTCAAACACAGCTCTGCATTGAAATTCACTCGGTATAAGTTTAAAACGAATATCGATCTCAGAGCCATTTTAACCCAACTCTGCATTCATAATGCCTAGGTGTATGTTTATAACGAATATCGATCTCAGAGCCAGCTCGAAATTCAAACCCAGCTCTGCATTCAGTATGCCTTCTTATAAGTTTAACCGAATATCGATCTCAGAGCCATCTCTATATTCAAACCAAGCTCTGCATTGATAATGCCTTGGTGTACGTTTAAAACGAATATCGATCTCAGAGCCAGCTCGAAATTCAATCCCAGCTCTGTATTCAGTATGCCTTCTTAAAAGTTTAACCGAATATCGATCTCAGAGCTAGCTCGACATTGAAAACCCAGCTCGAAATTGAATGTCGATCTTCGATCTACGATCTCACAGCTAACTTCACACAGCCTGTTATTTAAGACTAATTTCAAATGAATCACTGTATAGAGTATATCGATGTTTAATTGTTTACTGAATACTAAACAATTAGTAAACAATGACGTCGTGAATGTTTAAAAATAATGTCAGAATGCGTCAAAATAGATAGACCGTATATATGTTTCAGGCATAAAAACGGCGTTAAAGTAGCGATAATCGATTTTTAAATATGATTTTAGAATGTAAAAATAGTTTTTCTTTACAGCCATATCAATTTGATCATATGTTTCAGACAGGCTAAAATCTCTTTCACGAACTTGATTAAACAAGTATTACAGGAATAACATAATTATTTTGTGATTGCTACATCTTTTATTTGTAGTTTTATATACAAAAGTTGAAAATGGTACAATAAGAAATCGAACAGTGAGACGAGAATCTACTTTAAATTTTACTTTCCTTCAAATTGTGGTGTAATTTTATTTTAATTGTATTTTAACAATTGATTATAAATTTATTTATATAAAACACACACAAATGTTCCCGTCCATAAAAAATATTACTACGAGTGTAGTTATATGCATTGATATGTGTTTTGATACACCTGAAAAAAGGAACCTTTCTCTAACTACATTTGCCGGCCGGGTGAGCCTATATTTCATCCATATATCAGTTAATATTGACAGTTCCAGTCTCAAAATTTGGCAATGGAAATTACTAACAAATTAATTTAATAATATCAAAGTATTTTAACCCGAAACACCTTCAAATCGAACTAATGTTTAATGTTAGAATATCCCAACCCCCAGTAAAGCGATTGCCACCAGGATTTTCATTTTATTACGTTGTAAACGTTACTTTAAATTAAATGTGAGCAGCATGGATATTTTATATATTTTAAGTATGTACGTATATAAAATATATCACGTTTTTGAAATCCTAACTTTCGCAAATAAACTTGAGCCATAACTTCGTCCAGGATGAATGAAGATTTACAATGTTTCCGCTATGAATCTTTTTAAATGTATTTTGAACATTTTTAACTTAATATTAACTATCAATTTTGCTGTCCCTGTCCCATCTGTATATGCACACTTTGTACCAAGCTTCTGTTTAATGGCAGACTGGATGAAATAATTTAGTGGCTTTTTGATAATTTTTGAATTTTGCCAAACCTCGAAGATCTTAAAATATGTTTAATATCTTTTCAATGATTTTTGAAATATAACACTACTAAAGTTGAAATGTTTTATTTTGAACGCAATTTTCGGTTTCTGACTGTTGTATATTGGTAAATAAATAATTACATAACAGTCAAGCATCTTTCACGATAATGCTTTAGTTGTTTGTGTCAGAAAAAAATGAGAAAACTACTGTTTGTAATTATTACAGAAGTTATGCCCTCTTAAAAGTTAAAAATGGCGGCATGGGTCATAGGCTTGTAGTCCTTTATGTACCAGTATTTTTTATATGTATAAGTTACAGATCATTTTTTCAGTACTAAATGAATTAAATGTGAGCGTGCCCGAAGGCCTAAGTGAACATTTAGTTCATTTATTTCTAAAAAAGGTGATCAATAACTTACTTATAGTTCACCATACTTTCATATTTTGCATCATCCGTTAAGATCAAGTTTACCTCCAAAAAATCGTAAAAGGAGCGTAATTTTTTCTCTACACATGTTATGTATGTTAAACTGGTCGACAAATATGGTAAGGTAGGCGTTGTTTTTTAATCAACACATGCGCGCGATACAAGGCCTACATGCGCGCGCAGGCAGGTCTTGGGCGTTTACTAGAAATGTCCCGCTTAATTTTTCGGCATACAGTTAAAATAAATGAAATAAGTTTGATCACTTTGAACCAAAACAACGGCCTTTTATTGGTGGAGAAAGTAGGGTGAACTATAAATTGTAATACATTATGCGCATGCCTTTTTTCATCACTGTATACACACTTTTGTATAAACTGTTGTTTTTTTTTAATAATAAACGTAATAGTGAAATATTTCGTAGTTCACTGTCTTTATAATGATTTCTTGGGTCAAAAAAAAATATGTGCGTTCCAGGTCACCCGACCGACCTTGTTTTGTTTCATGCCGACCATAAACGTTTCTCATAATCATGAGTATGAAAGATGCGTGTTTGTTCTATTCATATGAGTTTACCTCCGTGATGTTTATGGAGCGTTTATTTCAATCAACGGTATAAACCCCGGATGCAATTTTATATAAAAGTTATATATTTACAATGTTTTAATGAATGACAAATTAAATGTTTATAAACAGTTTGTTTTGAACAGAACATATCATAGAAACCGAGTGTGTCGGTAGCATTTCAAGTATGCTAAATAACTTATGTTTTATGGTTGAAGCATGAACCTTCTGACCACATTTAATTAATGGGCAATAAAGGACTCATTATAAGATCGTTTCCAGCAGAGCTGTAGCTTTGCATAATTAGGCGTATCCTCGCTTTTGAGTGAGATTAATGGGTTTATTATCTTCCGATTATTTCATTTTTAAGGTTAACGCATATTGACAGACACCACGTTTTACATATTAACAAACAGGTAGCGATTTACGTTAATGTTACGAGGGAAAGTAAATACATCTTGTAATCACGGAGAACTAAATACAATTTATACAAAAATACAAAAATATGAGATAAAGTTTTAATAGAAATAAATAATCTTTATATATTTAAATAAAGGAATTATAAATAAAACACTTTAATGTCTACAATACAGTTTTGCACATTCAGCGCTCTCTTATGTAGTAAGTTTTAGTACTCTAAAAATGTCTTTCTTATGTAAACTAAAATTGTTTATTTAATAATAGTTTTTAATATGATTGGCGAATTCAATAATTTTGCTCTCTGATTTTGGCAATTTTATTAATCAGGAGAGCTTTCTTCTGTTTCCAAGGCGTTCCTTTCTTTAGATGATCTGGCATAATGATTTTGGAGTAGGAAAAGCAAAAACTATTTAATTTTAGAAGACTGTAGAACGTGTTCAGCACCTAAAACATTCATTTTAGGGCAGAGAAAAAATCAAATCGGAAGCGGAACACGATAACCTATTTCATTCAACTCTGCTTGTTTGACTTTTTTGTTTTATGTTTGCATTTCTAATAAGCGAACGTATGACTAATTCAAATCTATGTTCATGCATTGGAGGTGTGAAACTCGTATTAAGTTGTTTTCCCGAATCTATTTCTCGAAATATCAAAATGTAGTTTTTTTTATTTTTTCAAGATGACTCGTATTAGCTAGTAGAAAAACTCCTTTCCTTCGAAAGTATCAAGTTTGCTTGAAGGACAGTTAATCTATATCCAAAGGTGGATGTTCGCCTTAGTTATTATATCTCATGTTATGGAATTTTAATATGCGACTGTCTGATAATATTGACACATAGGGATTGTAATAAAATAATCTAGATTTGACGAGACATATTTTATCGAAGTATAAATGAAATAACTCTACCCAAACAAAACAGACATGCCGATTACTCGCCGTTTGCAACGTTTGATACAGTACAAGTACATACATCAGTGACGTAACGTTTTATACATTCTAAAAAAGCAAAGATTTTTTTTTATTTTGTGAAAGTTCCTTTCCCATACCATAAAAGAGCAATTATCTTGAGAACAGATAAAAAATATCAGATATCTGAAATATATTCAATATTTTATAAGCTTGCCCCTTTCATTTTCAAACGAATGAATGATTATTAAATAAAATGTAACTTTCAAGTATAAAAGCTTGTTTCGTGCTTTGATGAATTCATGTATGCATGTTTATTATAAAACAGATTATATATAGGAGAATATTGATCTGAAACCAGCTTATTACATTTTAATCAATTATTATGAATCCTTGGTTATCAGTTATAATTGTAGTACCTGCTGGTGTCTTACAAAGTTTCATTTAGTAATATATGTAGTAAATAACTATAACATCGTCAACATAAGTACGAGATAAAATATATAAACTACTTACCGCATGCTTTCCTCTGGTCATTTCCATTTTAAATCACCACTCCACACGAAAGCCCTCTAAATCCGAATGAAAATATAGAGTTTCGACAGCAATTAATGAAAATGACCCGTTCATGGCAACTTATTCTATGTCCGGTATGATTTTGAAATATCTTCTTTGCAAGATGGTAAACAGACTGAGAAAAACATTTTGATGTTGTTTAATGGGTTTTGAAGTTTGCAAATCGTCTTAATACTCAGCTATGTCGAATGGATTTTATTTAATTTTTGCGGAAACAGTGAAAACCTCTGTTTTGGAAATATGGCCGAATTATCTCAAAGTGCCGATTGTACTAAGAGACAGGAACTAATTTTGCAAAAGTTCTTGAGTACGTCGTTTTACAAAGGTGTAGCTTGACGGTGAATTAACCATCAAAAAGGTGCTCAACTGAAATGTATTACTCCTTTATGTAACATATTCATAGAAAGAATGAATGAATGAATGATGGTTTACGGCACGTCGACAAAAACATGAAGGAATGAAGTAGTAATCAAAAATAATGTAAACGTATAAAGATAAAACTATCTACAAATAAGGGATGATATGGTAGCAATATAAACTATGTATATATGTAAATCAACAAATGCTCGCCAACGGGCTTGTAAACAAGTTAATATATATAGGAAAATATTATATTGATTTATAAAGTCTGATTTCTTGAAGGATATCTAAAACAAGACTAAAATATATAGTATCAAAATATAAGAAAAGGAAATCACAAGAAAAATCCTCGATGAATGGTACGATCGTTTTGCAAAATAATTTTGTTTTCAGTATTTCATCCATAATCACAAGGACTTACTGAACTTTACGAATTAAAGCGAAAAATCGACGATTTTTCATAATTTCAGAATTAGAAAACAGTATACAATTGGTTATTGTTTATTACCAGCAACCTAAATATGAATCCTATAAAATGAAAAAAAAAAATTTACTAAAATACTAAAATACTTTTCCTATAGACATATAGTGTTTTCTAAATTGGCGACGTAGCCAGTTTAAATGTTTAAAGACAAAAAGACATACCAAAACTGCCTGTATATCCTGATTATTGTGACTATGGAGCCCAGAATGTTGGTATTTAGACAAAATATGACGACTGCAAAATAAATACATGTTAAAAATGTACTTTTGCGTTTAAGTTTATTAGCCAAAACTCGCCCATAATTCCCTTAAGGATGTTCGCTGGGTTCGCGTAACGTTTAAAAATATTAAGATTTTATTGAAACTCTTCAAACAGGTAGAGATGTCACCTTTAAAAAGAAAATGTAAAGGGATTCGTGTGTCCCCGTCCATGCTTTAGTTTAAAACTATATTTTTACATTTATTGTTACTATCTGTTTACATCGATTATGATAGAAGCTATACAGCTTATTTGAACCACTCTCGATGACTACATCCTGGATTTACCAAACAAGTACCACCTGCAGTTATTTTAGGGAATGTGGAAGTCAACAGTCAAATCCGGCAATGGCGGGATTCGAACCCGGGTCTGCTGGATGAGAGGTCCGGCGTTCTGCCTCTACACCACAGCGCCTACCTCGTGCATCTTTTTGATTTAGGGAAGATTATAGGATACCCTCCTTCTGGCTAAAAAGGCTCAGGAAAGTTACGTGAAAATTGGGTGGTTTTGTATTATATTTAGTAGTGTGTCCAGCTTAAAATTGTGGTTACTCGTGTTAATCGTCGACATTCTCGACTGACGCTGACTGAAAACAGCTCTCAGAGTACCCCGCTACAATTCGATGGGATGGGAAACGCATGGCAATGCCCCGTCTGGTTCGGTCTCCGGATTCGAACTTATGCCAATGTTAGTTTCCCAATGCTATTGTGCCACTGTCATTTCATCGTAGAGCCCAGAATAATACTCATTGAACAGTTAGACATTTGCATAAACAGGGCAGCGCAAAGTTCCGCAAACGAACTCGACGGTCTGCAGCGCAAAGTTCCGCAAACGAACTCGATGGTCTGCCCCAAAAAGTGATGCGGGCCATTAGTCTCAAAGTCGACCCAAACGGCCTGCCGACGTGTGTGGGTCTCTCAAAGTGTGGACGGACAACAAGGCGATTCTACTCCACGGTTAAGTTCTAAATTGTTTAAATTCCGCCAATGAAATATTGTTTGTCCGGGTACGTTTATATATAGTTGGGGACCATTCTGGAATTCAACGATTTTCGGGTACATTTTTGTATACATAAATATACCCCGGGTACCTTTCTCTAGTATCCGATACGACAATGACCTCATCAGCGTTACTTGTGATAATGCTCCCATCTATATTCCATTTTGTTTATTTCGCTCTTCGGGACATAGAATGTTGTTATTTCTTGGGACCATACCCCGCTGGACATGGGGAAGAAAGTACTCTATGTCCACCGACATATGCATGCCATCTTCGGGATGGTTAAAATTATGTACTATTGATTTTATGAATATTGAGTTCTGTAAGCCATATGACTATTTATTCAAAAACAAGATATCTTTTTTAAGTTATAGAGATATCTCTTTAACTTCATGAGATATCTCTTTAAGATAGAGAGATATCTCCTTAAGGAGGAAAGATATCTCTTTAAGGGTTTTAGAAAGATATCTCTGATTCTTAAGGAGATATCTCTGTAATTTATAAAGATATATCTTAACTTAAAGAGATATATATTTTGCTAAGCAAGATATCTTGTGTTAAGAGATATCTCTTTACCGCTGAGAGATATCTCTCTAAGACAGAGGAATATTTCTTATAGATAGAGAGATATCTCTTATAGCTACTGTAATAGAGATATCGTCAAAAGGCACACAATTATAACAACTTTTCCCCGCGTTTCATTTTTGGACCAATCAGAAAGGTGCAAAATATTAACACCCACATCGAACAGTTATGGCTGAAAGGGTGAGTGAGGTTATCCGGACTGGCTGAAAACAGTAAGGAAAACAATAAAGCTGACAATCTATACAGGTTGAAACATTTTAAACATCTTATTACATGTATATATATTTATTTGTTTATAAACTATATAGACTATAGATTATGTAAGGTATTTTCATTGAAAATGATTTTGTCTGTCATACAATACAGGTGCTATACTAGCTACTTCTTTAAGTATTAAACATCAATGTATATAAAGTTCAAATATTAAAAAAATGCCTACCTACATAACCTAAGGCTTTAGCGGAAACAAACCTTTTTTTTTTTTGCCTCGGTATCGCTTCGAGTGCCTTGTGGGAAGTTGATATCTCGCGAAACCTATGGTCGTGCGAGATGTCAACTTTGGTCGTGCGAGATGTCAACTTGACACACGGCACGAGAAGCGATACAGATCACGATAACACACACAACTTACGTGATTTTCCTTTATTATATGCCCAGGAGGAAATCAACATGTATGCAAACTACAATTATTTGATGTTCGTCAAAATATAACAATTTAAAGAAAAAGAACAAAAAAAGTAGTCCATCGTAGTACAACTGTATCAACGAGGAGGAATATATAACGTTCACGCGTTTTGACGTCATTGATAATAATTAATTGCACACTCCGTATAACCACAGTGTGGAATAAGGATTTTTAATCTATCGTATTCATGAAATATATATGCATTTGATTTTTAGTTTTACGGACCGGACTCTCCTATCCTAATTTTTCAAAAATCAAAAAAGAAAAGAAGACTAAACCAACATTCAAAGCAAGAAACCATTCACCATGAAAGGCATGTAAATAAGAGAATATTTTGATAAAATATTAATAATTCATTTTAACATTTAGCTGAAATGAAAATCCTATTCTTTCATTTAAATCTTTATACATTTATATATTGCAAACACATTTAAAATAGTTTCTTTGGTTATATACCTTGTTCACAAATTTTAATTATAGTAAAAAGTCATTAGATGATGTTAGTTTTGCCAATTTTTTATTTTATTTATTTTTTCCTCCGATGACGATTGAACATTTCACTGAAAAATATCCGTTAAAACTGCAGATTAAAAATGTCTGTTCTTATTAGGCCAAATAAAAAATAGGTGAGGTTCAGGTAACGCTGGCCATAGAAATAGGGTAGGTAGGGAATTATTATTATTATTATTATTATTATTATACTCTACTGTACATGTTCCAGAAATGGTAAACATGTGTAAAACATACAGCTTTTTTATGTGTGTGAAGTTGGCTCTGCGTTCTAAGTTCTCCGTTTTACATTCAAACTTAGTTCTCCGTTCTACAGTCAACTGCATTTCTCCGTTCGACATTCATCTTGAGTTCTCAGTTCTACATTCGACTCCAGTTCTCCGTTCACATTCAACTTGAGTTCTCCGTTCGACATTCAACTTGAGTTCTCCGTTTTACATTCAAACTTAGTCCTCCGTTTTATGTTCAACTGCAGTTCTCCGTTCGACATTCAACTTGAGTTCTCCGTTCTACATTCGACTCCAGTTCTCCGTTCTACATTTAACTTCAGTTCTCTGTTCTACATTCAACTTCAGTTCTCCGTTCGAGATTTAGCTTGAGTTCTCCGTTTTACATTCAAACTTAGTTCTCCATTCTACGTTCAACTGCAGTTCTCCGTTCTACATTCAACTTGAGTTCTCCGTTCCACATTCGACTTGAGTTCACTGTTCTACATTCGAACCTATTTCTCCGTTCTACATTCGAACGCAGTTCTCCGTTCTACATTCAACTTGAGTTCTGCGTTCAACATTCGACTCCAGTTCTCCATTCTATATTCAACTGCAGCTATCCGTTCTACATTCGACTTGCGTTCTTCGTTCGAAATTCAACTCTGTTCTCCGTTCTACATTCGAACCCAGTTCTCTGTTCTACATTCGAACGTAGTTCTCCGTTCTACATTCGAACACAGTTCTCCGTTCTACATTCGACTCCAGTTGTCCGTTCTACATTCAACTGCATTTCTCCGTTCTACATTTAACTTGAGTTCTCCATTCGACATTCAACTTCAGTTCTCCTTCTACATTCGACTTCAGTTATCCGTTCTACATTCGAACGTAGTTCTCCGTTCTACATTCGAACCCAGTTCTCTGTTTTACATTCGACTTGAGTTCTCCGTTCTACATTCGACTCCAGTTCTCCGTTCTACATTCGACTCCAGTTCTCCGTTCTACGTTCCACTTGAGTTCTCTGTTCTACATTCAACTCCAGTTCTCCGTTCTGCATTAAAATCCAGTTCTCCGTTCTACATTCGAACCCAGTTCTCCATACTACATTCGAATCCAGTTCTCCGTTCTACATTCGAACCTAGTTCTTCGTTCTACATTTGACTTGAGTTCTCAGTTCGACATTCCACTTGAGTTCTCCGTTCTACCTTCGACTCCAGTTCTCCGTTCTACATTCAACTTGAGTTCTCCGTTCGACGTTCAGTTCTCCGTTCCACATTCGACTCCAGTTCTCCGTTGTACATTCGAATCCAGTTCTCTGTTCTACATTCAAGTTGAGTGCTCTACATTCGACTCTATTTCTCCGTGCTACGAAAAATTCAATAAAAAATAAAAAATCCCCCCTCGCAGAGTAATGTAGTTAAAGTCTCTTCTAGAAAACTTAAAATATGTGTTTTATTTCAACAAATAACACAAATAAATTATTATTATTATTATTATTATATTAATATTTTTTATATCGTGTCTATACGAGTTTTGATAAAATCCTATTTTAAATACAGCTACGAACAAGACGTCTATATATACTATATTTAAAACAGAATAACAATCCAGTGGTGTCTAAATAAACATATTTCTTTATTCATCTTATCATTAATAATAATTCACTGACATCGTGAATCACTAAATGCCTTTCGAAATAGTTGTTGCAATATACTATTATAATAAAGCAATACTCATATATCTGAAGTAAAATCGAACAAACCAACGCCCTAACCAGAACGTTTTCCCACACTAGATAAACTATATTGAAGGAAAAAAGAAATACGAAACGGGAATTTCCGCTATATATTCTACGTGAATATGCTGCTGTTAATCGAATGGTGCATGGCTGCATAAGACATTTCCTTTCGGAAAATAAAGAATAAAACAACACATAACACAGTAAATAGTACTCCTTCGAAGTTTCAATATTTGGCTCAAGCATGTGAGCAAACTTAGGATGCAAATATTTGCAAACTCTTTACGTTAAATACAGTACTGAAATGGCTCAATTTTTCAAGGAGGAATTTCAACATTTATGAATTTCTTGTTAAAAAGTGTACTGTGATTAAAACGTCTATAACATCACAGTTGTGTCCTTTCTAACTGCAAGTTTTTTCTTACAAAACATTTTGGGTTTTCTTTGGAATATTATGTGGATTTAAGTGTGCAGCATATACAATATATAGCGGAAATTTCAGTGTCGGGTTTTTTTTCCATTCAGTATATTTTATATTAGGTTAAGCAAAGCAAATTCTAATTCTGTCGACTCCAGTTATCCGTTCTACATTCGGCTCCAGTTCTCCATTTTACATTCGAACCCAGTTCTCCGTTCGACATTCGACTTGAGTTCTCCGTTTTTACATTCGACTCAAGTTCTCCGTTCTACATTCAACTTCAGTTCTCCGTTCGACATTCAACTTCAGTTCTCCGTTCTACATTCGACTCAAGTTCTCCGTTCTACATTCAACTTCAGTTCTCCGTTCGACATTCAACTTTAGTTCTCTGTTCTACATTCGACTCCAGTTCTCTATTCTACATTCAACTTGAGTTCTTCGTTCTACATTCGACTCCAGTTCTCCGTACCACATTCGACTCCAGTTCTCCGTTCTTCATTCGAACCCAGTTCCCCGTTCGACATTCGACTTGAGTTCTCCGTTCTACATTCGACTTGAGTTCTCTGTTCTACATTCGACTCCAGTTCTCCGTTCTACATTCGAACCTAGTTCTCCTTCTACATTCGAACCTAGCTCTCCGTTCTACATTCGAACCCAGTTCTCCATTCTACATTCGAACCTAGTTCTCCGTTCTACATTCGAACTTAGTTCTCTGTTCTACATTCAAACCCAGTTTTCCGTTCTACATTCGACTTGAGTTCTCCGTTCTACGAGCGTAAGTAAGCAGATAATGAGCATTGCCAAATAACTGTCTAATTTGTATTCAGTGAAATGGATACATGAAAACATCAGCATAGACCCAGATAAGCCTGTAGTAATACATTCCTGAGTTTGATTTTTTTTTATTTGTTATTTGTAAATAATGTGGGACCCACATTATTTACATTTTCTGCTGATCACATGACATCCATTAGCTTTTATATAGTTTATACCTTATTACGTAATACATCTGTAGCGAGCTCGACTATTGCGATGTGACTATTATTACCCGCGAGTGGTTACTTTTGGTGTGGGTCACGAGTTCAATCCTTTTTTTTTTAACCGCTATTGAAATCCGTCAAACAATCTTTGTTTTGTTTAGTTAATATTCAATAATGGTTGGTGTGCTATGTTTGCCAACGTAACCACTTTGTGTTTTATAAGCTAAAAGTTACGGACATTGTCCCTTTAACAAAACATATATATTTATAAATAACTAAATCACAGGAAAGTGTAATGTTCATCTATAGTTGTGTTTAAATGGATTTGAGGCGATCTGGAAGTATTATGGGTGTCAATGCAAATCAAATAAAACCATCAGACTGTGTGTCCGTTTCATATTTAATGTGAATAAGCATTAAGCTAGGCCCCCTGATCCGTCCAATTTATTTATTGTTAAGGTTACATTGCACCATTGCGTTTGTGCTTCCGTGGTGTATAGTCAAATAGTGCCTAATAAAAAACGTTTCCCTGCCTTACTAGTGATACTAAATGCATACTTTTGATTGCTTTTTGTTATTATTACCTATAATTGAGCCAAATGATGTATTGTGAACATTGATTAGTGTTTGTTTGAGATATTTAATTATAATTGACATAGACAGTAAAGCGAAAGTAGAAATGGGGTAAATCTATCTGTGACGTGTCAAAATAGAACGTGACGCCATTCAACAGATTGGCTTGTTCTCAAATGATACATGACCCCCTGTTTTTATTGCATTTTTATATTGGTGGACGCTCGATCGTTTGATTGATATGTGTTTTAAAATTTTCTACGGAGAAAAATGCGCATTTTTTATCTCTTGATATACATTCGTCCTATATAAAACAAAGAAGGAAAATCAATGGTGCAATGTAACTTTAATGAAATAGTTTAGTCTGAAAAACTAAACACGTTTCGTTGTATAAATCGTTAACAATAATTCACATGCTGATTTCATGCGGTTGTGAACTCTTGTTTTGTGATCGAGGTACATTTTATTTGAAATATGTTAAAAACGTTAAGCTATATGAACCCTCTTTGAATTAATATTTATGATTTTGCAACAAAAAACATCCCGGTGGTCGAGTCGTCCAGACCAAGCACAAAGCATAACGCTAAGGTAACACGCGTCTAAATTTAATACATATACTTACGCACATTTTATATACAACTGAAACACATTGTGGATGTTTTCATTTGTATTTGAATTGACACCAATATCTTTCTTCCAGATCGTCTCCAGTCCCTTTAAATACTGTCGTGTTTATAAGTATGGTATCATAATTATGTTTATTTATGTATAACACCCGTTGTGAGATAACACGCAAATAGAGAAACTAAAATGGACTATAAGAGTTGTTTAAGTGCAGTTACATATGATGTCTGATCTTACATTAAAGGCACACACGGCAATCTTGTTTTCTCTACATAACCTGCACTTACATGTGATGTCTGATCTTACATTAAAGGCACACACGGCAACCTTGATTTCTCTACATAACCTGCAGTTACATGTGATGTCTGATCTTATATTAAAGGGACACACGGCAACCTTGATTTTTCTACATAACCTGCAGTTACATGTGATGTCTGATCTTACATTAAAGGCACACACGGCAACCTTGATTTCTCTACATAACCTGCAGTTATATGTGATGTCTGATCTTACATTAAAGGCACACGGCAACCTTGATTTCTCTACATAACCTGCAGTTACATGTGATGTCTGATCTTACATTAAAGGCACACACGGCAACCTTGATTTTTCAACATAACCTGCAATTTAATTATTAATAATGATTATAAGAATAGTATACAGCAAATTGTTTTTCCATAGTACTGACTGTTGATTATATTTCACCAATAATATATCTAAATTGTTGATGTAATAAGAACAATGAAATGAATCTCAAAAAATATTTAATTACTTTTTATTTAATTAATTCATTAATATGTTTTCTTCATTTCCTTATTTATAATTTTATTTGTTTATTAAATTATTAGTTAATTAACTCAATAAAACAAAAAGTAAACAAAAGAAAATATAAATAAAGAAACATTATTAATAAATAAATAAATAAAGAAATAAAGAAATTATTTTTTATTTAATTAATAATTAATTAACTATTTATATTGTTATGCCGACTGCGTGTTTCACATGTGAATGATGGTTCATGTGTTCAATACCCAACTAAATAAATATTTAATTTATAAATAAATAAATTAGTTAATTATTTTCTTCATTTATTTATTTATATTTTTTATTTGTTTATTTAATTATCTAATTAATGTTCATTTATTAAATTCATTATATATGCCGAATGCGTGGTTCATATGTGACTGATGATTTGTGGTTGAATACCCAATTTACCAAATTAATTTAAGTAATTGTAATTAATTATTAATTAATTAATTTTAAAAATCAGTAAATAAACAAACAAACGAACGAACGAACGAATGAATAAATAAATAAATAAATAAATAACACTAAAATATATACTACTAAACATATTTATGATCACGTGATACTAACACAATGGGTGTGTGTTACTGTTACAAAATAATATAAAAGCCATATTTACTACTATTATGAGTTATTGACACTGGTGGCAAACAGTCCTCCATATCGAAGATAATGTATTGAGGTATACAGGTTTTACGAAGGGCCTCGCCATCTTGGATTTTCTTTCTAGATTTGACAGTGGCTATCATTATAATAATTATTATTTTATAATTTATCATTCCACATAATTTCGAAGTGTAAAGAATCATCTATCTGTTGCTAATAAATCAAAGCATCATATTAAACCGAATACTGAAAGAAATCGCTCGATTTAAAGAAAACACATTGTTTCAGTTTATCTATTTCCGAAATGGGGAATACATTAAAAATCTATTTTTTATTTATTGTTTGGTACTCGGTTTTTCTTAAGTAATTCAGTACAAAAAAAATTGATGCACAGCATCAAGCCGTCGCAGAAAATTCTGCATTTAAATATTTAACCAAACAGTAAAGAGAAAAAGCAGAATGCAGCAAATAATTATAGAAGTGCACATTATGACACACCTGTCTGGTATTACTGAAAACACCCCGACCCAAAACTGTTTACTGCAATAAAAAGTTTTGTTCATGATATATACTCAGCAAAAATAAAAAAATATCCACTTTGTTTTCCTGCAAAATATCAGACTACAAGAAAGAACTAACAATTGTAGCATGATTTTCTTTTAATAACATCTTTGTTTGATGTTCACACAAAATTTCATCGAAATATACCGAATCCTTAAAGAGGCTTTACCTATATCTTTTTGTCCACCAATTGATATAAACTTTACCTAATTATAAAGAGGACTATAAAAAAGGTAAATGGCAATAATATCACCCAATGTAATATGCGTTTTGCTGGGCAAAAACAGGATTGAAAGGATCGGATTTTTGAAATTGTATCGTAATTGTTTTAGACAAGCCGATTGCGGAGATTTTCCGATCTTATTCGTTTACAATCGGAACTACCTCGTTTGATTAGCGAAGAGTTCCGATCGAATCGTTTGCTATCGGAACTGCGCCGAATAGTTTGTACTCGCATTGCGCATGTCCGAGAAAATCGTAAAAACTCGTAGTTCTCCGGCAGGATTAAACGGCTGGGCAGCATTTTATTCAAAATATTGTTTTGATCATAATTAATAATTTACAGAACTGGAATACGAACCATGTTTCTTCTTAGAATACTCATAAACTAGCTTTGTATACATATAAATGCAGTAATATTGAATATTTAATATTTTACATTAAAAATCGCGTAGATATAGGTAGTGCCTCTTTAAAAAATATATCAAACTTTAAATACATAGGTGTGAAAACGAAATTAACAAAACTTAACAAATGTAAAGATTAGCGTTTAGCAGTATAAACCCATTCAAATACACAGATTTTTTTTCAAAACCTCGCTAATATCTCATGTGTGTCTGCAGGTAATGCGTTCCATTCGCGGACAAGTGCTGCTAAAAGGTCCTGCACACTTTGGATAGTGTCATCCTGACGTACACCACGTCCCAACTCGTCCTAAATATGCTCGATGGGCGATAGATCTGGACTATTCGCCGGCCAATCCCGTACGTTAACGTTATTTGCCGCTAAATTGTGACGTGTCACAGCGGTTGTGTGTGGCCTCGCATTGTCGTGTTGCAAAATGGCGTTTGTACCGTGTTGTTGAAGAAATGGTACTGCTTCTGCGGCAAGAATGTCTTGAATGTATGTCTGTGCGTTGACGTTACCGTTTACCACTATAAGCCTAGTCTTGTCACCGTTCATTATTCCACCCCACACTAACACACTACCCCCACCAAAGCGGTCCCTCTCCACTAAACAAGCGTCAGCGTAACTTTCACCTTTACGTCGATATACACGTTTCCGTCCGTCTGCATGGCTCAAATTAAATCTCGACTCGTCGGAAAACATAACGCTATTCCAATTGATGTGTCTAAAGCGCAGATGACGACCACACCAGTTTACTCTGGCACCGCGATGACGTTGTGTGAGAATTTGGCCGACGTAAACATGGTAGGCTCTTATAGGTCTGTTGTTGGCTCTCAGTCTGTTCCTCACGGTTTGTGCTGAAATTCTGTACGACCTTGCTGGATGGAAACGGTGACGTAAATGAGTCAACGTGAGGTGGCGGTCATCTCCAGCCGTTGTTACACGTGGTCGCCCTGGACGTTGACGGTCTTGAACACTTCCTGTCATCATGTAACGTGTAATCAATCGATTAATTGTCGCCCGTGTACAATTAAACGTCCTGCTTACGTGCGCTACGCTAAGTCCGCCATCTATCATCCCAATTGCTCGATTTCTTTGCTCATTATTTAAGCGCGGCATTATTATCAGTATCAACTTTTCTGATTTTTCTTTTTGCAAATCCAAAGACAAAAGATTTATGCACATGTTTCAACAAATAATCCCACGTGGTCATTGTGCACGGGCAATTCGTAAAAAGTGCCATTTTACCTACATTGACCGTTTCGCTTGACCGATCATGATTGATAAAAAAACATGAAAGCTGTGCATTGGTGCATAAAGAATTATAAAAAAAGAATTATGCCTTTAGCATTTAAAATAAAATAATAATCGAAAATTAAAAACTGGATACTTTCTATTTTTGCTGAGTATATTTGTTCATTTATATGAAAGTTCTTTGAATACGAACAAAACCACTAAGGAACACTTCTCCTATTATTGAAAATAACTGATTCAAAACCAATTCCTATCGATCTACTTTAATTTTATTGATTTATTAAATAAAAAAGCTGGCACCGGGAATCGAACCCTTGATATCGTGCATTGAAATCAAAACGCGCTTAGGGCAGCTAATCTAACCCCCTGGACCACCGCGGACTGTTATATGGTCTATATAATGTCTAAATATATGCCAAAACAAGAGCCAACATCAGTGGTTAATTCAGTGGTTAGATCAATATATCAAAATGTAAGGTCAAAGGTCAAATTCAAAAATGTATTGAGCGAAAATTTCGAATGTAATTTAGGGGTTAGTTAAGGGGAATGTTTGTCCCCTTTTATATTTTCTGTGTATCTAACCGACTTAGAAGAGTGGATATTGGGATGCTTAAATAAATGTTACTTCTGTACGCGGATGGCATTGTTATATTTTCTACAACTCCGGAAAACTTGCAATTAGGATTACATACACTTAGTAATTACTGCAATAGGTGGAAATTAAAAATATATACCGAAAAAACAAAGGTTATGGTGTTTAGGGAATTACTTTTATATAAACAATGAAATAAGAGTTATCTCGTATTAATTACTCTGGCAAATAACGAATCCTCCCACAGGTTTAACTTCCAGTATAAAGTGTGTTTTTTATAAAGTTTTTATTTTTTGGAAGTATGTACAAAATGCTTTCTTTAAAGATTGTCTTTACGTATTCGTTTGTCATGTCGTCGAAGTTACCATTATTAAAGCATGATATTAAAAAAGCATGATACTGTACACACAGTTTTTCTTGTAAAGATATTTGTCTTCTGAAAAATAATCAAAGATGCCTCGGGAGCATTTATTAAATGTATGTGTTTATTTCTTAAAAATTGTCATTGACAGTATTTGCTGTAACCAACACATTTAGTAACATCATATACATCAGTTTGTAACAGCAAATACATCGTATGTTTTTTACTGGATCAAATTAATTGTACATTAGCATTATGCAATTATCTGATAAAAATGCATTCTTAATATAGATGAATGGCCACCCTTTTTGTAGTATTGTCAATTAACAAATTTAACTCTTAACCATCATATAAACATTTCGTGATAGTCTCGGAGAGAAACAGATATTGAAAAACGCTACTAAGTTGTATGTAAAAATAAGTATTATTTGCATGACGTAGATACTACTTTTACCACTGCGTGACTGCACGGGGAAATGAGGTAAGTCTGAATTGTATAGCTGCACAACTATTGCCAGATAATTGATAAATACATTAACCTGTTGATTAATTTACCTGTTCAAAGTTTTCTACGTCATCAAATAAAATGTTATTCTCGCTTTTCACAGATATTGCAATGTGTGAATTGTAAATATATATAATTGTGTATTGATTTCGATTTAAATAAACATAAATGAAACAAAACATGGCCGGGGAACTTTAAGAACAGCGATATAGTATAGCTTGTAAACAGAGTATAGTCTCGCTAAATGTTAAAACCTCCGCTAAACGTTATAACCCTTTCGCTAAATGTTAAAAAATGTCCGCTTAACGTTTAAACTTCCGCTAAATGTCAACAATTTACTAACCGCTAAATTTTGTAAATTTTAACATTTAGCGTTTAGTGGAATCCGTCTGCAAAGCGTCGAATTGCACGTGCGAATTGTATAACAGTGCTGTTTAAATGACTCGACGATATCGTTATGAAAGAAACCACATAAACGCCATACTTTCAGGGACAGCTTTTTCTTCTTGCTGTTATTTGCTGCTGCTGCTGTTGTTGTTGTTGTTGTTGTTGTTGTTGTTAGTGCATTTTATGACGTGACGAAGTCTCTTTATCACCTTAGACTTTTATTCGCAGGATACTGAAGGTAATCGTGTTCTTGTTCACCATTTTTACAAGACTGTGCACGTTGCCGTTAATATGTAAATAAAAATGGCGATCCTAAGAGGAAGTTTATTTCATCCTAAGAGTAAGTTTATTAGTTATATAAAAGTATATAAGTTCGCCTTGTGGGCACTCTAGTCCCTGCTTTTTTTTATCCAAATGTACCCAAAACTTGCACAGTAGGTAAATCTCTACAAAACAATAAAACTCTTTCAAATCCGATTAGAGATTGTGTGTGTGTGTGTGTGTGTGTGTGTGTGGAGTGGGTTGAGTGGGGTGTAAAATTGGTTCAGTAAATTATTCTGATTTTATTTTAGCTCTATGGGTGGTGTTGGAATTGGCGTGTTGGCGTCCGTTAGCGACAGTTTCCGCTCAGCCAATTCTAATCAAATTTCCCACGGATTCTCCTGAGTGGGCTGGGACCTTACAAAATATTTTTTTTACATTCAAAATGGTCTCCTTGCTAAATATATATTTTTTTCCACGTTTAGTAAAGTCCGAATGCAAATATGTTTGTCCTATATATCGCAGAACTATGCATGATGTGTACACATACACATATTTAACAGATAATGTATGGTGCTGAGGTCCATATGCAAGTTTATGGACTGGGCAGTCAGACCTAGAATGTTATATGGACCGAGGCGAAGCATACTTATGTGCTCGTGTCCGATTAATAATTCCGATGGCCATTGAGGGATTTTAAGATAACTTGGCACAAATGATCACCACAACTATACGACGTGTCGCGCAAAAAACCCAAATAAACACCACTTTATGACACACATTTTATTAAAGTTTCAGTAAAAAAAAGCGTATATTATGAATAACATTATAAGAGGTCGTACCGTTACACCGGGGTTTAGCGGGCTGAGCTGTTGGAACTTTTCTGATTAGACAATACATTAAATTGCATTTTGGGAATTATCATGTTCTTAATAATGAGCATGTTTTGAAAAAGACGAATCATAAAATTTGGACGTAGAGGGTCAAAATTATGTATTAAACTTGATGCTAACTATAATTAGCATGTACCAAAATAATTAGCTTGAAGTTGATTATTTTTAGCATCAAGTTAACTATATTTTACGTCAAGCTAAATAGTAGTTTGAAACTTGTCCGTATATCATATTTATTGCATAGTTGACTTTTTCCTTATTAGTGGTGATTGGATTAGCCAAACCTAAAAAACTATAACTGAACAGGACTTGTGACTGTCGAGTTATCCTGAATTTACTGTACTTCTGTATGTTTGTCATCGTATACTTTTTGAATATAGTATAGGTAATTTTACGTCTGCCGAGGAGCCGTTAAACCGGGCTCGTGTTTCATTTCTGCAGTCTTCTTTATCTATTATACATATATACATACTATTGGCAATCAAGAGCAGCACTGCAAAATAGAAGAAAAACCTGCTTGTAAATGTTGTTGCAAATGTATTCAACTTCGTTATATGCATGATGTAATAGATTTATATCATAGTATTTGTAACTGATAAATGTAAGACTTTTAGGCGACGGTTCTACATGTACGGGAAAATAAATGGGGTTACACCTTGTAGGGCACCAAAAGGTACTTAAAAGTTTTGTAATTTAATGCGACCTATAATGCAACTATTGGGCGACACATAAGCAAACAAAAATAGGCACAACCTTGGAACATGTCGTTTTTTGCAAAACCTACCTTTTTAGGCCAATGACCTATTAGATATATCAGTGTGATACGCCACCAAATGTTCACTTTAAAACTCTTTTACTTAACATACTCCTTAGAAAAAAAAATATAATAAAAAAACTTGCTGTGCCCGAAAGGTTTTTTCTAGAATATACAATTTAATTTGTATTTTATAAATATTTTCAGAAATATACAAAATTTTACCAAGCCTTTTACCAATGGTACCTTCAGAGATTATAAAGGTGCAAATACGATCACTTCCAAGAATGTTTGACATCAAATATGGATGTTACATACCATTTACATTTGGGCGACACAGTATATAACTGTTGGGTGACATGTGTCGCCGAAAGGTAGCAAAGATGTATCCTAAAGGTCCGATATGTATAGATATAAATATATATATATATATATATATATATATAAACTGAAAACATGATAGTTACATATTGCATTTAAATACATGTCTTTATATGTTTATAGTCATGTGTTTGAAAAATATATAAAACAATATTCATAATACGTAAAATAGAAATGTAAAATAAAATAAAATACAAATATTTACAAAGCAATGTCTATGGAATGTGAATTCTAATCTCACGTGGGCTTACTCATATTTTGTATTACATAGTGAAAGACTGTGTGTATAAAGTAAATGATTTAATGATATGAAAATATTTATACCATCTTCTCCATATGTACATTTGTTTATGTTGTTTCATTTAGTATTACCTGTCATTGTTTTATGTTAACTTTTTGTATCCTCACAGGCCTTAAGGCCTATTGGAATTTTGAATAAAACATATATATATTTGTATGATATATATTTTTGGACAGAATATATATATTTCGGAGTAACGTATATATTTGCCTGTATCATATATATTTTGTATTCAATATATATATTTCGGAGTAACGTATATATTTGTCTGTTTCATATATATATTTGAATTCAGTATATTTATTTTATACGCACCGTATATATTTATATTATATATTTGTCTATGATTTGTATAGGAAATACTGGAAATAGAAAAACTATATCTATTCATTTGCTCTACTGCGAAATATCTCCTAGTAGGAGTTATTTCGCAGTACGGAACATTGCTCGGCCTTTTCCGTTAGTGGCGGGAACGCCAAATGACGTTCGGATTGTTTTACGGACGTCTTCATCAGATTCCGCCACTAGGAAATACCGATTACGGACATTAACGAAGAGTTCCGGTTCCACTTGTTTTATTTGTAGGACGTAACATCGTCTTGGCGTTCTCGTGCAAGCTGGTGTTAAAAGGCGTATAAGAACAAAAGAAGGAATGTCTTCGTTTAAATCATCACAAAATATGTAAGTTTAATAACCAGTGTTTTTGAGATTCCGGAAATATTTCCCTCGGGAGAGAAATTGCCCCGATATAAAAACTCGTGCTAAAGCACTCGTTCTTATATCGTAGCAATTTCTCTCCCTTCAGAAATATATCCGGTATCTCAAAAAACACTGGTAATTAAACTCTATATCTTACAACATATAGTCACGTAAGGCGCCTCATAAATATGGGTTTACATTACTTGACTGGAAATTAGTAACACCTTTTCTTTTTTATTTGGTCCAATCTCCCCGTAATGTGCCTCTATGAACTTTTTTTGTAACACATCTCTAAATATCATGACGTTAACGTTCTAAACATTGCTCTTATTTGGCGGATTTTTTAATAAAAAGAAACGTCGTTTATTGCAATAGGCTCACGTCTATGGCGCATTGACCAATGAAACCCAGAGAATTTTCTTTTCAGTGTGACTAAACTTTATGAATACAATTAAAACCAAAGAAGACAAACCACTGCTCCACTGTATTGTTTTTGATAACTTCGTGTCATACAGGTACCATGTCCATTCGGTTTCCATCTGGATATCAATACCAGCAATCCATACGCAATCCCAATATTCAGGAGTGAAGAGTTCTTTTTTAATCAGGTCTAAAATGGACATGCAATATACCTTATTAAACTTAGATTTTTTTCCCCACAACTCTGTATAACTTGTTCTATTCCTGACTAAGATATTATTGGAGTATGCATACATAAATACTGAAAAGGGGTTCACCTTGAAGAGGATCCCTTGGAAGCAACAAACACAAACTAAAGAGACACGTAGCAGACTCGGACGTATTGAGTCTGTTCATGAGAGGTAAAGATATAACACCTTAATACTTATAACTAATACCTAGCACCGGCTTAAGCGGTATTATAGATGATCTCTAACGACCAGAACGTTATAACATTGCTGATTTGTAGTAGGGAAAACACACATCAATAAACAAACACTAGAATGAATGTCAATACATACTGAAAAGGAGATCCCTTGGAAGCAACAAACAAGAGATAAAAGCAGCAGACTCGGTTTTACTGAGTCTGTTCATGAGGGGTAATGTAAAGTGCAACCCCTCTTATGCCTCCTAAGCACCGGCTTAAGCGATATCTACTTAAAGCCACAAATATTGGGCTTGATGATTCCAAAGGACCATTAACTGATTAAGTAATATTTCCTGATTTGTAGTCAGGGGGAAACACACATCACTAAACAAACACTAGAATGAATGTCAATACATACTGAAACGGGAATCCCTTGGAAGCAGCAAACAAGAGATAAAATTAGCAGACTCTGTTTTAATGAGTCTGTTCATGAGAGGTAATGTAAAGTGAAACACCTCTCATGCCTCCTAAGCACCGGCTTAAGCGATATTCTACTTTAAAGCCACAAAGATTGGGCTTGATGATCACAAAGGACCAGTAAGTAATATTTTCTGATATGTAGTCGGGGAAACACACATGAATGTCAATACATACTGAAACGGAAATCCCTTGGAAGCAACAAACACAAACAAGAGAGAAAAAAACTGATTCGGTCTTAGTAATTGTTTGTATGTGTTTTACGTCATTTTCAACACATGTAAGATCATATATGACGATCGATTTTTTGTGGTGAAGGCAGACCACCCACTTTTCCTGAGTAGAACCAGTATTGTACACCTCCCGTCATCCGTAAGAATCCACACTTTCTCATTTACAAGTCAAGTTCCCAGTGGGATTCGAACCCGCATTGGTTAGAGGCAAAGGTTTAACGCAACGTTGTTAACCATTCGGCCACGGAGACGCTGAGTGAGTCTGTCCACGAGGTAATATCAAGTGCAACACATCCCACCCCATCTAGCATCGGCTTAGAGATATTTTATTTAAGAATCACAAATACTGGGCTTGGTGATTCCAAAGAACAACTAAAATAATTATAGTAACTACAGTGTCGCATTATATATTTTAAAAACAAACTCTTGGAATATCATTACATCAGGGAGTAAGTATACAGGGAGGTGATACGGGTTCATAAACGCTCTAGTTTATCGATTTACGGTGTCGTGCTAGAACGCCGCCATTTACTATTTTAGCGATATAGGTAAAATTTTACCCAACATCTCAAAATAGGCAGTTTTTACAGCCTATTTTTTTTTACAGCTTTTTGTTATAATCAACAACACGAAAATTACCTTCTTGACAAAGATAAATATGTCCTCTATTCACTTTTTGTTAATATTAATGCCTAATATAACCCATACTTCATATCTCGTTTGCAATAGCTATGCACCATTTTTAATTTGTATACTTTCTCATTGATTACACCAAGAAATAAATGAAAGTGTATTTATTAATTGTATTCTTAACGTTAGTGGTATAAACAACTGATAACTGAATTTGAAACATTTTAAAAGTAACAAATACTCTCTGAATGATAAAGACATATTCATATATCTGAAGCAGTGATGTTAAAATGAAATATAACTAAAACTATCACTGAAGGTGATGAATACCCCGTTAAATTTTAAGTCAAACAAAGGAACATAATTCTGTAATATAAACATTAGGCAAACAACAATAGGTGATGTAGAGGGGTATAAGGTCATCAGTTGTAATGTGTATATGAAGTTTGAGAATAACCCATTCAAAACTGTTTGAGGAATGCAAGTAATAAAAATGTGTTATGCGACGCGACGGGACAAATATGTGTAATGTGACGTGACAAAAATGTTACGCAATGGGACGTTATGGACAACGTAATTTCTATAAAGCCCCCACTTCACTTTGTGAAAGTGTGGGTATAATAACCACTAACCTTTGATGAAATTTTGCTCTGTCCTCGACTCAACGTTAGTGAGTCGTGAGTTTAGAGCAGAGCACTGCATCGCCGCTTCATAAAAACTCAAGGAAGCTTGCTTGCTTATAAAGTAGCAAGCATCATTTGTAGGGTTGTAGTGCCAACCATCTCGGCAACCTATTGCAAAATAATATAGATCTATATTGAATGAAAATGCACGGTTAAATTACAAAACGTAGTGTGAATTCGTATAAAGTTTCATTTCGCACGCAACTGCATTCGTATAGAATTTTCCATACACTATCAATTATCTTTTCATAATATAATGTAGGAGAGTTTTTCATGTCAAGGTCGATGTCGAGTTTGCGTTTGTGTGCTAAATGTTTTTGTGCTAAATAAGATGAACTCGATAACCATTCGATATGAAAAAGCACTACTTGCTAAGCATAGTATTTTAGGCTCAAAGAGTGTGTATTTGCTCTCTCCTTACTACCCTAAAAACTGCCTTCTGAACATACTTTATGTCAACAATACATATGGTGGCCTCTATGTAATATGTGACTGCCTAACAGTGTATTTGATTTTAACACAGTGAGTTTAAAATATTTTGATTTTGAGAAAAAAACTACCATGGACAAATAGAACCAACGTTTATCTAAAACAAAAGATTTACCCAGCAGGCTATCCAACTTTGAAAACTAGTATCGGGAGAGCGCAAACATCTTTTTTTATGTTGGCCTTATTTATCATCCAATCATTGAGAGCAACTATTGCATTTTTGCCCTTTTCATTCACATTTGACCTGAATTATATCATTATCCACTTATATTCCTGGGCCAATGAAAACAGAGCATGTATACTACGTGATTGAACAGCTGTTGTCGCTGGACACTTTAAACAGCTACTTCACAAATCATTGTGAAAATAGATATTTGTTTATATTGGACTGTCGAAGAGTCCCAAAAATCAATATTTGAGTTTCGTAATGGATACTACTATTAGTTATTGGGTTTGTTACTGACCGCCGACGGAAATATGTGGGGTTAGTAAGCTTTGTTATAAATCTTACTTACCCCATATATTTCCGTAGGGGGTCAGTAACAAACCCAATAACTGATTTATTGCATCGAGCACCTTTTTGGTATTTAAAAAAAATATAATTTACAAATCTCGATAATTAATTGTAATTGTATTATTGTAATAATATTATTGTATTAATTGTATATTAATTTTATATTTTTTACAATAGTCGATAATTAAAAAAAATATACTTTTTTCGCTGAAATTAGAAAAACCGCCAAAAACACAGAAATGCGTTAGAAACGGGTTAACCTACTACTGAAATGTGACTTTGTGACAATGTATCAGTCGTTTAACTGTCGCAAATCATGTTTAACGGTTTTGCTAACGAGTCACCATTAAACAAAATTTGAGACCATTAAATGACTGATGTACCATTGTAAAATTCAAAATTTCAATAAAGATAACCCTATAACCATTGGTGTAGCTACTATTAGGCCATATAGGCCTGGGCCTATACATCAATTTGAAAAATGAAGAAAGAAAGTCCAAAAATGCAATAAAAACTGCAACCGGAGAGGTGTGGGGTAAACATAAAGGGTCAACATTTGTTTCTTAAGTTAATTTACAGTGTAGGTAATTCAACTTTGATAAATGTTAATTCTCAAATTGTGTCAAAAATATTTCTTCAAATACCACACAATTGTTCTGTCAGAGATACCCAAAACGCACCATTACATAGCTAAGTTTAAAAAAAAGCCAGAACCCCTCGAGTTTGTCGGGCCTATATATGCATTTCAGGCCAGCTAAGCCCCTGTAACGGACATACTTTTATAAGACACACTTATCCATTTTTCTATGATGTTCCTGCCTACCTTTGCTACTTCTATTACTATTCTGTGAACTGTTTGTTACCACTGTTGTTGACGGTACGGGGGTGGTGGTTGTAGTTGTTGACATGGTGGTTGTCGACTGTAATTCTGAAACAATCATAACCACGCTCATTGTTTTGAAAAATGTTGCCTAAAGTTAAGAATAAAAGAATAGAATGTAATACATCAATTGGAAATATGCACTTTACATGTACGGAAGAACTAGAACTATCACTGAATGTGACGAATACCCCCTTTTTGTTTTCTAAGTCCAATAAAGGGCCATAATTCTGTAATAAATTAGGCAGTCAACCATGGATGATGTAGAGGGACATAAGGTCATCAGTTGTTATGAGTATATGAAGTTTGGGAACAACCCATTCAAAACTGTTTGAGAAATTTTAGTAATAAAAAAGTGTTACACGACGCGACTGGACGGATCGGGACAATAATGTGTTACATGACGCGACAGGATGGGACAAAAATACGCAACGCGAAGTTATGAACAATGTGATTCCTATATAGCCCCTAATTCACTTTGTGAAAAGCGGGGTTACAATTACTTTGAGGGAGGTAGATTATTCTTCAAAACGTTTTTTACTGTACAGAATTTTAATGTACCTATTTAAAGAACTTGGTTTAAACCCACCCTTTTTTGACACTGACCATTACAAGGAGGTAGCCCTATTGTCAACCCCTTCATGTTTGTGATGTCACATCTTGTCTTTTATCCATCTTTGCTATTGTTGTTTGCTTCTATGCATATTTTGGATTGATTGCGGTCCTTGAATGCATCATTTCCCGTTTTATATCTATTTGTTTTAAATTAAATATCCCTCAAGCCATGGGGTTCCGTTAAAGAAACTAACCCGCCAAATAACAGCAAAATTACACTACAAAACCCATCATCAAAACTATATCCAGGTATTCAGGTCAGGTATACATGCTGATTAAAGGTATAGGTTCATTTACTGCTTCTTATAATACCCATGACTGAATATGCGTAAAATTAATTATGAGTTTGTAACTCTTAATTTGACGCTACAGTGTTGGGGTTTCTCCTGTCTGGTTACAGCTGTTTATAGTCTGTATATAGATTTTGTATTCTCAAAATATATCAAATGTATACATACCGCTTCGTCAGTAGGTTTAAAAACGGTGTATATTTGTTTTAACATTTGGCTGTTGTTGGTGGGATAGCAACTTAAATTTGTATAAACTTCAAGATTACTACAAAACGGTACTAACTTTTGTTCTTTATATAATCGGGTCTCAACCATAACTTTGAAAGTACTTAAGAAATAGAACATCATTTACGGTGAATTATCGTGAACTATATCACGGTTAAACAATAATTTCACGAGCCCGAAGTGCGACCATAAGCTATGTTCTATTTCTATTCTAATACCCTTAAAATGTGAAAATAACGCACACATCTGAAATCTTTCGCATTGCTTTGCTTACTCTTCTAACGTTGCAAACTTTATAGTGGTATCTTTCGCATTGCCTTGCTTATTCTCCTAACCTTGCAAAACGTTACAGAGATTCGTTGAACATAATGAGATATTTTAAACTAGGCTATATAGTGCGGGTGTATTAGAATAAAGGCTAAAATGTCTGGGAAATATTAAAACATTAAAGCAAACAGAGAATCTGTCTCTATGGCTTAGTGGATAAGGCCTAAAGACCTCTACCCCGATAAAGACCTCTACCCCGATAAAGACCTCTACACCCCGATAAAGACCTCTACCCCGAATGGATTCGGTCCTTTGAGAAGGTATGTCTGATGGGCAAAGCAATGCTTCATCTCTCACTCTGAGGTGTCTATCCCAAAGATACTTTTTTCTCATGCATACTCTTAATACATTGCTTAGTTAGTATTGAGTTTTATCAAATGCCTTGGCACATAATGATATAGTGCAACGGCTCTTACATGATTGCTTAATTAGTATTGAGTTTATCAAATGAGTTGGCACATTATCATAATGGCTCTTACTTACTTGATTGCTTAGTTCAAGTATTGGGTTTATCAAATGAGTTGGCACATATGATCTAGTGTGACAGCTTTTACATGGTTGCTTAGTTAGTATTACATTTATCAAATGAGTTGGCATATATGATCTAGAGTGACAGCTTTTACATGATTGCTCAGTTAGTATTGAGTTTATCAAATGAGTTGGCAAATTATGATATAGTGCCATGGCTCTTATTTGATTGCTTAGTTAGTATTGGGTTTATCAAATGAGTTGCCACATATGATATAGTGCCATGGCTCTTACTTGATTGCTTAGTTACTATTGAGTTTATCAAATGAGTTGGCATATATGATATAGTGCCATGGCTCTTACTTGATTGCTTAGTTACTATTGTGTTACTATCAAATGAGTTGGCATACATAATATAGTGCAATGGCTCTTACTTGATTGCTTAGGTAGTATTGAGTTTATCAACTGCCTTGGCACATATGATATAGTGCGACGGCTCTTACATGACTGCTTAATTAGTATTGAATTTATCAACTGCCTTGGCACATATGATATAGTGTGACAGCTCTTACGTGATTGCTTAGTTACTATTGAGTTTATCAAATGAGTTGACATACATGATATAGTGCCATGTCTCTTACTTGATTGCTTAGGTAGTATTGAGTTTATCAACTGCCTTGGCACATATGATATAGTGCAATGGCTCATACATGATTGCCAAGTTAATACTGAGTTATCAAATTTAGTTGGCATGTATGATATAGTATGATGGCTCTTACATTATTGCTTAATTGGTCTATTGAAACTTTACAACTTTACAACATTACAAATGCAATTACTTAACTTGCCCTAACTCACGAGTGAAAAAAACTCCCCAAATTCCCCCTCCTAACTTATTCCCGGCACCCCGGCCAACAAGGGAGCCGCCAATTAGTAACCCACTAACATACGGAATAAGAACGAGGCTCATTTCCTTTTCCACTCGTGAGCCATTCTGAAAGGACTGTTAAGAAATCGAGTGACTTAAGTTTGCCTTTTCATCACGTTGTGTTGTTTTTATTGTTTTATTACTTCATAATGTATATTCCCTTATTATTTTTACATGTTTATATAATTACAGTTCGTGTTTTCGGCACCTTCTGTTGTTATTTTTTCTTGTTCAGTGTCATGTCGGACACTGAACCGCACGCAGAGGAGTCGTTCCTAACGAAGGCCGAGCCACCTCCTGAAAGAGTGGATTCTCTTTCGAGGCGTGAAGTATCGGGAGAGATATTTCATGGTATTGGCGTAAGCCAGCGAAAGACACATGTCATTTCTTCTTTCGGTCTGGGCTCCCATATCAGTTATAAGAAGTTACGTTCCTCACCCACTTCTGAACACAGTAAAGGTTTGTCAGCTAGTGAGAGGGGTCGCAAAGACTTCAGCAACACTCTACCACAGGAGATTGATTGATTGAATTGGATTTTATAGTCGCACCAACAGCTAAGGTCATATGTCGACTTTCCAGCTTCCATTGGTGGAGGAAGACCCCAGGTGCCCCTCCGGGCAATTTTCGTGCACGGGCGGGCACCTGGGTAGAACCACCGACGTTCCGCAAGCCAGCTGGATAGCTTCCTCACATAAAGATTCCTAGGCCCCCGAGGGATCGAACCTACAGCGGTGAGGGGCAAGTGATTTCAAGTCAGAGACGTTAACCACTCGGCCACGGACGCCCCCTACCACAGGAGAACTCAAGGTCTTGTGCCAGTGTAAAGCAATCCTCTAGAAGTCGTCGGCCTAAGGGTAAGAAAGATACTTCTTCGTTATCTTATGACTCTGATCAATTCTCGGGCTTGCCTAGTTTTGGCCGGTCCAGTAGGGGCAAGCACCCCCCTCGGCAATATAGACGCCACAGTCCTAGTCAACGCAGACACAGAGATTCTGAGCGACATGATCGTAATCGGACTCAAGCGTTAGGTCATATTCTGTCCCTTCTGGACTCTTCTCCTAGAGTCTCATTTTCACTCTAGGAGGCACAGGAGCCACTCTAGGGTTTCACATTCTTACTCTAGGCGACCCAGGAGCCGCTCGAGGTCTCGTGCTTCTAGGGTCTCACAATCGCACTCTAGGAGATCCAGGAGCCACTCTAGGTCTCGTGTTTCTAGGGTCTCTCCTTCTCACTCTAGGAGATCAAGAAGCCGCTCTAGGTCCCGTGCTTCTAAGGTCTCTAGAAGACCCAGTAGTCTCCTAGGTCACGGTCTAGGAGTCTCTCCTTTGTAGAGCTTATTGCTCTCCTTAGAGAAATATTGGGCCCTTCAGTCTGCCCTCCGGTTGCTGTACCTGTCTGTTCCACTACAGGTACATCTGCATTGGATTTTTTCGATTTTCAGTCGGATTATCTTTTACCACAGAGCAAGCAGGTTGGCTTAATTCTTTCTTCCCTTTCAGGAGAAATTAAGGGCTCGGAAGTGGTACCGGGCTCACCACTTCCCCAGTACCCAAAGGCCCTATCTAAGAGTTTAAGAAGTTGTCCCTTGCTCGCAATACTTATGCATCTCAGGATCCAGTTTTGTCCTTCGATCATCCCACTTTAGATTCTGCTATACAGGAGGTTCCTCGACCCCAGGCTACCTTGCTTTCGGTTGCCTCACTTCCCTTGTCAGAGTTTGTAGCAGGGTATCGCATGGCGCGCTTAGGGGTTCAGATGTGTTCCCATGCGGATATTTTCTTGTGTGGTATTCTTTCCATTTTACGGGATCCCTCACCGTCACCCCAGGCCCTGCTGGAGTTGCAGAGGTACATTTTGTCAACAGCTAAGGCTAATATTGACTCTATGGAGATGTTTCTTCGTTTTTCCCAGAACTTCAGCTTCGTTAGGCGAGATGCGATTCTTGGTCTTTCGGTACTTGATCTTCAGCTTTCTTCTAGCCTTAGGGTGGAACCGGTTAATTCTCCCACCTTTTTTGGCCCCTCTTTCCCAGAAGTAGTTAAGAACTATAGAGAAGAGGTTAAACATACATCCTTTCAGAGAATTGCTCTGTCCTCATCTAGACCCCCCCCCCCCCCAGATACCCGACTAGGAAACCTCAAGCCACGATAATTTGGGCTCCTATAGCCCCACCTGTACCCTTTATTCCACAGGCTAAATATTCAGTCTCAGGGGGATCTAGCAAGCCTCATCGCCCTACAAAGATGAGGCGCAGCACCACCCGGGGTACCAGGTTCAATCGAGGTGGTCGAGGTAGGGGTAGGCGCGCTCAAGCCCCGGCCTCATAGGGATGCCCGCTCCGTTTTTCAGGCCCCTTCCAGTTTGGGAATTCCCATAGACCAAAGGGTTCCCAAACCAGAAATTCCCACAGGTGGCAGACTTTCTGCCTTCAGCCAGGCCTGGGAAAATATAGCCGACCCATGGACACTCTCAGGGGTCCGGGGCGGGTATCTAATTCCGCTTCATGTCCGACCTCCACTCACATTTCTTCCTCCTGCCAGTTTTGGGGCTCCTTTAGGTTTTCTGTTCTGGATCAGGAAATTCAAAATATGTTGAGACTTCAGGCAGTGGAACCAGTGCTTCCCTCCCATGCAAAGAAGGGTTTTTGCAGTCGTCTCTTTGTGGTAGCCAAACCCAACGGCGGTTGGAGAACCATCATAGAAATATCTTCGCTTTGTCTGGCAGGGCACAACCTATCAGTTCCGAGCCCTACCGCTCGGTCTAGCCCCTGCCCCCTATGTTTTCACCCCGATGGTCAAAGTGGTTTGTTCTCACGTCCATCGCTTGGGCATTCATCTTCACTCATACCTGGACAACTTGTTACAACCAGCCAACTCGAGGGACCTAGCCTTTTTTCATTCAAAGCGCCATCTTTCAGTGGTTTTAAAACTGGGCTTCATTCCAAACTGGGACAAGTCGGTACTAATCCCTTGTCAGTCCTTCACCTTCCTTGGAGCCCGTCTTGCTTTACTAGAATCCCTTGTGGGTCCCGTCTCTGGACAGGATGCAATACTTACAGGAGTCCCTCAAGGTTCTGTTATCACAGAGCTCGGCATCGGCAAGGCAACTTCATTCCCTTCTGGGTCAGATGGAATCCATGTCCAAGATTCTGCCACAGGGCAGGATTCACAAACGTCTCTTACAGTTTGCCTTGAAGGACAGATGGGATCAGGCTTCCCAACCTGGGAATGCCAAATTCAGCTCGGCCCTTGGTTCCTCTACACCCTCCGGATCCCGACCTATTTCTTTTCACAGACGCCAGCCTTCAGGGCTATGGGGGCCCATTTGGCGGATCTTCATGCTTCGGGCTCGTGGGCCCCCTCCGATACAGGTTCCCATATCAATCTTTTGGAACTAAAGGCAGTATTATTGGCTCTTCGATCCTTTTAAGAGGCTATCCAAGGCCACTCTGTCATGCTGGCCACGGACAACACTACAGTAGCTGCTTACCTGAACAAGGAGGGCGGATCTCATTCGAGGGATCTCTGAGATTTGACCATAGATATCCTCAAGTGGTGTGTCCAAGAAGAAGTGCGATTTCTCCCGGGGAAGTTGTATGTTCTGGCGCATTCCCCTCCCCGGAAGAATCAAATCATTCACAGCGAGTGAATGCTTCACCCTCCCACTTTGTCCCAAGTGTTTCGCCACTGGGATACCCCACATGTGGATCTGTTCGCTACGCGTCTCAACAACTAGCTTCCAAACTTTGTCTCTCCAGTCCCAGACCAACTGGCCTGGTCAGTAGACGCCCTCGCTATACCCTGGCAGGGCCTCTGCGCTTATGCATTTCCTCCACCTCCTCTCATGTCCCGGGTACTTCTGAAGGTCCAACGAGAAACTTGTCTCATGATTCTGATCATCCATGGTTCCAAACTCTCCTGTCTCTCATGGTGGCCCCACCCCTGAAGTTAACCCCCCGGCGAGGCATCCTCTGTCAACCCCTTTCATGTCTTCTTTTCAATGCCCTCTACGAGTACAGGTGGACATTCTGGACAGATTGGTGTATCGCAAAGTCACTGGATCCACTCCATCCCTCTTTAACCTCTCATTCAGACTTTCTCGTATCTTTGTTTGAAGACAAATCACTTACTCCTTCTTCTGTTAAACGTTATCGCTCCGATATCTCTATTTTTCTTAAAGAGGTTACGGGCCAGGATTTTTCAGATAGCCCTCTTCTCTCCAACATTATTAAGAGTATAGAGCTAGAGAGTCCAACAGTTGCCCATACTGCTCACAAAGGGGACCTTCTGTTGTTTCTCAAGACTATTTCAGGCCCTCCATTCGAGCCCCTTTATACCTGTGGTAGAAAGGAGCTTACTCTTAAAACTACCTTTCTTCTCAGCCTTGTGCGCAGACGTAGTGAGCTCCATGCTTTACTGGGAACTGAGGACTCTGTTTCTTTTTCTGCAGATGCTTCCTCAGTTACCTTACATTTCTTTCCAGGGTTTTTAGCTAAAAACCAGCGTCCTTCGGTACCTAGCTTACCACTGGTTATTCCAGATTTGCCCATCTCCAGTGACACCAATTCTTCTATTCTCTGTCCGGTCAGATCCTTAAGAATTTGCCTGGAACGTTCAAGTTCATGGCGTCGTGGTAGAAAGAGACTTTTTCTTCCACATTTTCTGCATGCTACTAGAGAGATTTCTATAGCCTCCATCTCTAGGTGGATTGTGGAAACATTAAGTTTGCATATTCAGTGCAAATGACCAATTTGCCAGATTCTAATCCCACCGCACATGAAGTCAGAGCTTTGCCCTCTTCCTTAGCCTGGACTAATTCTATTCCTTTAGAACGTATTCTGAAGGATTGCTACTGGCATTCAGACAATTATTTTGTCAAGTTCTATCTTAGGGATTGCTCCCTATACAATAACGAATTGTCTTCTCTGGGCTCCTTGGTTGCTGCCCAGTCAGTCATTGGAGGCTTACCACCTGATCAGCTAGATGACAAGACCTTTACAGAAGTCACACTCACTAACGTCGGGACTCGAACCAATACTTAATGGTTAACTGATGCATGGTTTGCAAGTACTAGCCTTACCACTATTGTTCCTGTTATGGCTGGTTACCTTTGTCATATGCATGTTTGTGTTGTTTACCTATATTCACACATTTAATGTTACTTTGTGTTCATAGTTTTATTACATTTACAGTTCATTGTTCGAAACTTAAACTGTTTATACAAGTATCTAATTGAGATTTATTGATGCTGGTTTTCCAAACAATTGATTAATTCTGGCAATATTTTTCATATAGATATGCTTGAAATTGTCGATTTAGCGATGGTGCTGGACTTAACGTCCTTGACCTACTTTACAGACGAGCTGACTACGGTACCTTAGTCGCCATGTTTCGTGGCCTGATCATCTATAGACAAATATAGGCTCCTCCTTGTGAATCGTCTACTCTTCTGCAGACGTATAAGAGGCTCCTGCTAATTGTGTTTTGGTTGCCAGATACGATCCAAGTGTACACTGGTGAGTGTTAGTTAGATGTTTTGTTCATGTTCTAATCTGCTCTAATTCCTTTTGATTAGAGCAGGTTTGATCATGCCTTGTTGCTTTTGTTTCAGAATTGTTCAAATTCCCTTGACTTATTCTAGTTATCATAACAGGCTACTTCTTCCACCCCAACTCTAATGATAAAAAAGTATGATAATGGACCTTTGGAAACAGCCGAGCACAACACATACGAAATATTGCAGTCTCGGTTTGATTGAGACTGTTCATGAGCGGTAGTGAAATATGCTAGCTACCGCTCTCACCCTCTAACCCCGGGTTGAGCAGAACTCAATATTCCTGAAATCAATACTACACAATTTTAACCATCCCGAAGATGGCATGCATACGGCGGTGGACATGGAGTTTTACGCTTCCCAATGTCGTACGGCGTATGGTCCCAGTATCTAATAAAATTAATTGCCCCGAGGAGCGAAATAAACATAATGGAATTTAGTTGGGAGCAGCGGTTATGAAGCCTGCATATCACAAGTAACAGCCAAAAGACTAAATTAAAAAGCAGATAACATATCCTATAAGTGGTTAAACAATACCCAGCGCCTTTTATAGGCCGGAGTAGTGGAACCACCGAATCAAAAATTAAGTAAGACAACAAAAGAAATTGAAAATGTACCACCGATAACTAAATATAAGTATCGGGCTCAGCAATCTCCAAAGATCGAATGAATAACAGTACTGATTGCAAGCGCGGGGAGACGTTTTACTGCCGCCACACTGCACAAGCAACGCCACTGTGCTATAAAAAAAAGTATGATAAAGTCGCATTTGTAATGTTGTCGTAAGTTTCAATAGACCAATATGCTAAATTTGTTTCAATTTTAGTATTAGTCTATTACTTACGACAACATTGGGGGGCACTCCTTAGTTTCGCATGAATATCCATGGTGTAAATCAGAAAGAAATCAACTAAGCATCTTTTAGGCCAATGGATGGTCTTTATAATAATTATGAAGCACATGTTTGATGCTTTATTCAGTTTTGAGTACTTCTAAGTTTATTTTGGTGTATTGGAATATGCATTCTTTGGGTTTTTTGGAGGCTATAAATAGAAAAATGTGAACCAATCAAAAACTTCCTAAAAGTAGCTAAAATGGCTGATTTTCACTGACGGGGAGATCAGCATGGAATAACTTTTTAAAACGCCGGACTAGGTATGTAAAATTTAGCATTTCCTGATATGCAAGAGCATTATGAGTGCAGACATGACCCTGATATGTGTAGGAAATGTTTTTATTTTTATTTATTGACATTTGAAATATTGCTAAAATTGCATTTTTAGCATGTTTTGAGGGGTGGGGTAATCTTAAAGAAATGAGACTAAAGTTGTACAGAAAATGCTTTTTGATACTTTTATTTGTTATGGAAACATGGGTAATTTTATTGTCTTCTAAGAAATGTATGACACAATGTTGATGTGATTTATTTTTGCTCAAGGATTCAGGCTAAGGGCTTGTCATGGGTTTGATGATTGAGAGATGTACATTAAACTTTGGAGTGCCCCCCATTACACTGCCCACCCCTCCTTAATTTATGGATTGCGGAAAAGGAAATGAGCCTCGTTTTGATTCCGTATGTCAGTGGGTTACTAACTGGCGGCTCCCTTGTCGGCCGGGGTGCCGGGAATAAGTTGGGAGGGGGAATTTGGGGAGTTTTTTCCACTCGTGAGTTAGGGCAAGTTAAGTAATTGCATTTGTAATGTTGTCGTAAGTAATAGACAAATACTAAAATTGAAACAAATTTAGCATGTTAGTACAGAGTGTATCATATACTCATGTTGTCGCAAAAGTTCAAAAAACCTTTCCTCAACGTATCGTCATGAACGTGAAGTTATATGACTTGTTTATTGCGATCTTTGTGTCATGGCTTTATTACACAAATAATGATTTGATAGACAAATTAAAATATAACTGTGGTACGGGAGTGTAATATAACCATAAAATAAGTATCATAATGCACTAGTGCAATAAATATGTAAGTGAAGGTCTATTCATTTTTTTCGTTCAACTCGTGCAGTCGGAATTGCCGTTTATATATAATTATGTGCACATAATCTATATTTAAAACATAACTATATTGGCGAGTTGACCTGATTTTTCATTGGGCAAACTATAGTTACAGGAATTTGTTATCCCCTCTCGTATACCAAAATGTTATACCTTTCCTCTTGCAGGCGAATTTCATTTTTCGCTGGCATGGCGAGTCATTCCATCGACCACTCTTCCCGCTAGAATCTAGTCTCATAGATGCACAATCTTCATCGCCTCCATAATTGTTTGGTTCTCCTGTTGCACGAAAATAGATGAAAATACAGTATAACAACAAAACAGCATTGATATAAATTGAGTTATTTTTAATATCATGTTTCTTCCAATTTTAGTGAGACGACCGATGAGCGAGCATAAAACCATACATCTCAGAGGACGCTATCAACTAAACAATGTGGCAAATGTTACTGTTTATATTGTAATACTAATGATATAGAAGATGAATATCATTATATTGATTTTAAGGAAACGTTATATTAAAATATATTATAATAAAAGGCCAAGTATGTTTAAGTTCATTGAATTATTACAGCCTGAGAATATACAAACTCTTTTTGATTTAGCTAAATATGTACATTTTGCACTAAAACTATGTATATTTGTTAATCACACTAATAGCTGCATATTGATATTGATATTAATATTTGCTGTGTTTGTGGACGTAGGTGCGCGCGTGCGTATGTGTATGCGTGCGTGGGTGTTATTATCAAGTGATCATTAACATGTTTATGTATTTATGTTCATTTGAATGATCCAGCTGGCTTGCGGAACGTCGGTGGTTCTACCCAGGTGCCCGCCCGTGCACGAAAATTGCCAGGAGGGGCACCTGGGGTCTTCCTCCACCAATGGAAGCTGGAAAGTCGCCATATGACCTTAGCTGTTGGTGCGACTATAAACTCCAATTCAATTCAATTCATTTGAATGATGATGTATTCTTCACAAATCAATAGAGTATATGTTCTGTTCTGTTATTTGTCCCATTATAATCCATGCATTTTTTTAGATATTTGAAGATCGAACGACATCGACATGTTAAACTTGAACCAGTAATTATTGAGTGAATTTGTTTCAAAATTCTTCAGGTGCATATATATTTAGGCACTTTGGAAAATATGGTATTTATGTAAATGGAAAACGTATGACATATGTTGGAAAAATAACAAATCACGCATTGTACACATGCAATACATTGTCTTAAAACTGTGCTTTTACAATTAAATATTGTTTTACCAGATTTTGACAGTTATTATTAGTAACGCCTAAATGTTGAACAGGGCTGTTATGTCCTATGAAGAAAATATACAACTATACCTTCACTCCAGTCGGTGTATGTCAGCGAACTCCCATCTACAGTCTCAAATTTATCTGTATGAAGATCGTGCACTCCGAGCCACAAGCCTTCCCCACCAGTCGCTGTTCCCTTCATATGGCCCATTGAAATTTCTTAAAGAAGATATACTTCTATAAAATGCTTTTTTTAATAATGCTTACTTTAATTAAGAAATAGCATCTCTGTGGCCAAATGGTTAACGACGTTGGGTTGTAAACCTTCGCCTCTCACCGCTGCGGGTTCGAACTGGCAGCTTGACGTGTAAGTGAGGAATGTCGATTCTTACGGATGGCGGG
This sequence comes from Cyrtodaria siliqua, assembly GCA_037043455.1. Classification (NCBI taxonomy): domain Eukaryota; kingdom Metazoa; phylum Mollusca; class Bivalvia; order Adapedonta; family Hiatellidae; genus Cyrtodaria; species Cyrtodaria siliqua. The sequence continues at coordinate 115,764 of JAWPHD010000097.1, forward strand.
AGGTGTACAGTACTGGTTCTACCCAGGAAAGATTGGTGGTCTGCCTCCACCACAAAAAATCGAACGTCATATATAACTTTACATGTGTTGAAAATGACGTTAAACACCATACAAACAAAAACAAAAAAAAATAATAAGATCAATCTGGGATAATGCACATTGTCTTGTAGCCAGCATATGATTATATGTGCAACACTCCCATTTGAGTACAGAAAGTGTGGCCTAATGTTAATTTATTAAGTTTGCCATATTTGGTTTATATCACATGGTTAACTGATCTGAGAATCTGAGAATCTGAGCATTTTTCAAGCATTGATTGGCATGTTAAAGTTGATATTTTTTTAATGTGAAATCAGTGTATAGATACAATATTTCCGATCTCAGGGTTCATGTCTTTGAAATGGTGTAGTCATCTGCGAGAAAAGTTCATTAAATGATGCAGTCATCTGCGAGAAAAGTTCTTTCTTAGAAGATGCATGCACCTCATTTTTCTGTAGATATATTGGCATGACATGGAAAAAATTCACAAGAATAGAAGTTATTTTAATTTTCAAATAGACGTAGATATACATGAGGAATTTCAAGTAATGAAAATATGTTATGGGATGGGATGCGACTGGACACGATGGAATGTTACGGACAAGGTGATTCCTATATAGCCCCCACTTCATATTGTGAAAGCGGGGATCTGATGAAATATCATATCTTACCATATATAAACAGTTGCTCTTCTGGTGATGTTATAACAAGTAAATGAGAGTTAAGTTCTTTACAATGGTCACGTGCATCTTGCCAAGAGAGTTTCACTGAACTGAACTGATAGCAGACGCCATCTTTTCCATAGTCTATCCATCCTAATCCACATTTAGAAACGTCCAAGTCTAAGAATAATTAAATAATAATTATGTCTGTTAGTTAGAATGGTACCTATACATTAATAGGAGCACAAAAACTTATATGAGTAGAATGGTTCTCCATTTATACGACTAGACTGGTACTTATACCAGTATAATAATACCTACACACATTAATACAAGCACATTAATAATACATAAAGAAATAGAATGGTTCTCCATTTATAAGCTAGACTGGTACTTATACCAGTATAATAGTACCTATACATTAATACAAGCACATTAATAATACATGTGGGAGTAGAATTCACTGGCACTGGAGCCACAAATATTATACAAAATATCGTATCGTATTTTTCTTTTTTTTATATAATATTTGCGGCTCCAGTGCCAGTGGTAGAATGGTTCTGCATTTATACGACTAGACTTGTACTTATACCAGTATAATGGTACCTACACATTAATATAAGCGCATTAATAATACATATAGGAGTAGAATGGTTCTGCATTTATACGAGTAGACTGGTACTTAGACACTCATGAAATATATTTTGCACAAGTTCACGCATTAACAAACAAAAACAAATGAATACATCATGGAAAGAGTATTGTTTTTGTTTTCAAAATAATAATTGTGGGTGAAAATAAAGCAAGACTGCCATATAATAAACTTGAACAAATTGCATACTGTACATTGCATGTGTAGGCTGTATATGAGCCCCGCCATTTTCAATAAGCTTCATATGAAAATTACACAACATAACAGGTACATGACATACATGTAAAAAGTCAGGTAAATGTCATATTATACATAGCATGTCATGTTAATGTCATATTATACATAACATGTCCGGTAAATGTCATAGTATACACAACATGTTGATCAAATGTAAAAACACACACAAAATATCAGGTAAATGTCAAATTATACACAACCTGTCAGGTAAATGTCATATTATACACAACATATCAGGTAAATGGCATGCTATACACAGGAAGTCAGGTTAATGTCATATTATACATAAAATGTCATGTACATGTCATATTATAAACAACCTATCAGTTAAAATATCATATCATACACAACATGTCGGAAACTGTCATATTATACAACATATCATTTAAATGTCATATTATACACACAACATGTCAGGCAAATGACATCTTATACACACCGTGTCAGGTAATTGTAATAATATAAACAACATGTCACCAACTGTCATATTATAAACAACATGTCAGGTAGATGTCAAATTATACAAAACATGTCAGGTTAATGATATATTATACACAACATGTCAGGTAAATGTCATTATATACACACCATGTCAGGTAAATATCATATATACAAACTATGTCACATACATGTCATATTATATATAGTATGTCAATTAAATGCCCTATTATACACAATGTGTCAGGTAAATGTCATATTATACACAACATGTCAGGCAAATAACATATTTACACAACATGTTAGGTAAATTCCATAGTATACACACCATGTCAGGTAAATGTCATATTATACACAATATGTCACATAAATATCAATATATGCAGCAAGTCATGTAAATTTCATATTACACACAATGGGTCAGGTAAATGTCATAATATACACAACATGTCAGGTAAATGACATATTTTACACAACATTTTAGGTAAATGTCATATTACAAACATATTAGGTAAAATTCATAGTATACACTACTCAACTTTTATAATCGGTCACCCAGGTTGTTTGAAAATAACACGAATACTTAAAACTGGAAATCACCGAAACACATACAAATATTTTATTAAGTTTATTAACAAGGTTAATCAAGGCAGATTAAGATTAAGTTTTATAAATCGCTAGCGATATTTGTTAAACGACGCCGGTTAAAATTTCAATTGAAAATATGAATTATTAAAAAATATATAATTCTTTGAAAAGTGACCGATTATAAAAGTTGAGAAGTGTATACGACATAAGTAATTTCAATTAGTGAATAGTAAATGAAGAGTATGTCCAACAAATGTTTAAAGGATGTTACACTGATAAAATATCTCAAGATAAAATACCTCAAGCACTGCAAAGGAATCATAATGTCAATAAAAAATAAAATGAATGAATGAATGAATGAATAATGAATGTATGAATGAATCTATAAATAAATTAATTAATTAAATAAAATAACAGTACCTTCAAAGACTTGGACTTCACACAGTTCTAGGTTTTCCTTCCTTGGTATATCAATCTTAACGTATCTTAATAAAAACACCATGTAGAAATGATTTACAAATTGTGTCAATTAAAATGTATTAATCACTGATTTTTAAAATCGATGTTTATTTGAATTTGATTTACTCAGCATCTACAAACAGACTTATGTTCAATACCTAGAAGGGTGTTCCACGAAACATGTGTCAGTCGCCTGCCATGTGCGTGCTTATGAACTTTGTTAGGCTGCAGGTTACAGTTTGATGAAAAGGGGCATAACGCTATCAAAATGGAAGTCATAGTTATTGGACACGTGTAACAACATTTATTGGGGGTAAAATGAAGATGGGTGTGTGAAGTTTTATAACCATATGTCAAACACTTTTCAGGTTATGATCAAGATTAGGTCACAGGTTAAAGTGTGATGGACGACGTCTGACGACGAATGACAGATGACGGACAAAGTGATCCTAAGTGTCTGCCAAATTACGCAGGCGACACAAAAAGACAATGCGTGCTACTGTATCGTTTTCTAATAAACGAGATGCCAAATACATATGTAAAGTTTCAATCTTATATGAGATGAAGGTTTCCGAGATACAAACTTTAACCAGGGGAAATAGACGCAGACGCAAAAGATGATCAAGTGGTGACAATACCTCTTATTTTTTTCAAAATCAGAGGAGCTAAACAATGTTAGTATTTTAAATTTGTTTTAGTGACATACAAAAAGTAGCAGCCTTGAACTCTGCTTTAAATTCTGATATTACTTAATAATCTCTGCAAAACAATTAGTATATAAATTGTTAAAACGAGAATCCTTGTGTTCACTTTTTTATTTCGATTACAATATAATTAGTTTTGAAGAACGTAACATTTAATTTCAACGTCATTATTATATTCATAACTTTCACAACACACTAATCTGACCAATCAGTGATCAATAAAAATGGCACACCTACACAAATATGATATGGACTTCACTCGGTGTTTATCGTTAATGCCCAACTAACTCTAGCTGTTTTTGTAAATAATATGTGTTGATCATAGTGAGTTATATTAAAAGCTTTCATTTTGTGTATACAGCTATGTACATGTATCTTTTATTGCAATGGTTCTGTTTTTAAGTAAAAGACCAATATGGTTACTTTTCATTTAAATTATGGTCAAATATTTTGATTTCCATATAGAGATTGAGGATAAAGTCTGAGTAAATCCCTTTTGTAACCTACTGAATATCTCAACATCTCGGAAATGTGTAACAAATGCCAGGAAATTGAAAAAGTTATGAATACTACCTGCCAGACTTTCCAATAGTAGATATGACCTCGACGGCAGGTGGCGTGGTGCCGCCATTTTGGTAAACAAGGTCATCCTGCCTTGTTGTGTCACTTAGAACACTAATGTACAGTCGGACATGTTTTTGTCTATCGATGCAACCTTCAATATAGATGAACATAGCATTACGTGGTCCCGTCTTAATTCCATTACGCAATGGGAAAGCTTCTGTTAGCAGGATTTTATAACGGATATTTCAACAATAAAACATTTTAAAAACATTTTTCACTGAAAAAATGCGATAACCTGTTTAAAATTACCGATTAAATGTTTTAATTTTACAATAATTATGCAAACCTTTTAAGCCTAAATTAAGGTTTTCATTATGTGGTCCAGCCTTAATTCCATTAAGCTTTGGGAAAGTTTATATTAGCAGAATTTTATAACGGTTACTTCAACAATAAAACATTGTTTAACAAGAAATGTCACAGTAAGTGACAAATGGCCCCGAAGTGACCTTTGACCTGTAGGCGTGGCTTTGACCATGGAGCCACGGACCTGGATTTTGTGCGTGACACGTCGTCTGGTTGTTGTGAGCACTTGTGCCAAGTTATTTGAAAATCCGTCCAGGAATGCCAGAGTTATTGACCGGACACGATTTGACTTTTGACCTCTAAGTGTGACCTTGGCCTTGGAGCCACGGACCTGGATTTTGTGCGCAACATGTCGTCTTGTTGTGGTGAGCAATTGTGCCAAGTTATTTGAAAATCCGTCCAGGAATGCCAGAGTTATTAACTGGACATGATTTTACCTTTGATCTCTAAGTTTGACATTGACCTTGCGGCCACAGACCTGGATTTTGTGCGCGACACATTGTCTTGTTTTGGTGAGCACTTGTGCCAATTTATTTGAAAATCCGTCAGTAATGCCAGTTATTGACCGGACACGATTTGTCTTTTGACCTCTAAGTGTGACCTTGACCTTGGAGCCAAGGACCTGGATTTTGTGCGCAACATGTCGTCTTGTTGTTGTGAGCAATTGTAGCAAGTTATTTGAATATCCGTCCAGGAATGCCAGAGTCATTGACCGGACAAAATTTGACTTTTGACCTCTAAGTGTGACCTTGACCTTGGAGCCACGGACCTGGATTTTGAGCGTGACATGTCGTCTTGTTGTGGTGAGCACTTTTATTAAGTTATTTGAACATTGGTCCAGGAATGCCAGAGTTATTGACCGGACACGATTTGACATTTGACACCTAAATGTGACCTTGACCTTGGAGTCACGGACCTGGGTTTTGTGCGCGACAAGTTGTTTTGTTGTGATGAACACTTATGCCAAGTTATTTGAAAATCCGTCTAGGAATGCCGGAGTTATTGACCGGACACGATTTTATCTTTGACCTCTAAGTGTGACCTTGACTTTGGAGCCACGGACCTGGGTTTTGTGCGCGACATGTCGTCTTGTTGTGTTGAGCACTTGTGCCAAGTTATTTGAAAATCCGTCCAGGAATGCCAGAGTTATAGACCGGACACGATTTGACCTTTGACCTCTAAGTGTGACCTTGACCTTGGAGCCACGGACCTGGGTTTTGTGCGCGACACGTCGTCTTGTTGTGTTAAGCACTTATGCCATGTTATTTGAACATCTGTCCATGAATGTCAGAGTTATTAACCGGACACGAAAGCATTTTGTTTTGACCTTTGACCTCTAAGTGTGACCTTGACCTTGGAGCCATGGATCTGGATTTTATGCGCGACACGTCGTCTTGTTGTGGTGAGCAATTGTGCCAAGTTATTTGAAAATCCATTATTGTCAGAGTTATTAAGCGGACACGATTGTACAGACAAACGAACGGACTGACGGACTGATGGACGGACGGACGGACAGACTGACAGTGCGACTACTATATGCCATCCTTCGGGGGCATAAAAACGCTTTTTTTTACTGAAAAAATACGAAAATCTGTTTAAAACATCTATTAAATGTTTAAGTTTTACGATATGATGCAAACTATTTAAGATGAAATTAATGTTTTATTTCCTACCCCAGCCAACTAGCCAACCCCGTTTAAGCTTCTTGGAGAAGGGGTTGGATGGGAATTGGAATTGTGGGGATTGCCGAGCTAGTAATCCATTAAGAACAATGGATGTTTTGACATGAAATGTGAACATCAGAATGTTTGTGAACATTGCAGGTTAATTAATTAATTTAACATTATGTCAGTAAAGGTCAATTCACCAGAATTTGAATTGTTTAGCCATGTGTAATAAAACCTGTGTAGTTGTTGCAACCTAATGTACATGTTTTCATGCGCGTGTAATGTACATGTTTTCATGTCTTTCCTGTTGGTGGTTTTCAGTTTATTTGACTTAATAAGATTATTTTTTTGTTTATACATGTATTCTATTTTAATGATATGCAGGAGGTATAAAACGATCATTACTATAATAGTAACTTATTCTGGAAACTTATATCACCTCTCGTAGGTAATGGCATTTACCTACTCGAGGTAATACAAACTTCCAGAACAAGTTACTATAGTAATAATCCTATTATAATATGCCTCTCCCCACGCAACCTTCAATATAGATGAAAATAGGCTGTTAGTATAACAAGTATATAGCCATGTTGTTGTTTTTAAAAACAAATCGATTTTATATTAATTTGAAATCAATGTGTACTTTTCAAATTAAAATGGTTGTATACTGTGGAAAAAAAGAATTGTGTGGTAATATTAACCATTAGCGGCTACAGTGTTTATATCGCCCATGTCCATCCTTCAAAAATGTGTAGGCGAGGGGTTAAGTCATGACATTCCATTTTTCATGGAAATTCTGTAGCGATGAGCGCAGTGCATGCATCACTACAGAATTTCCATAAAAAAATGAAAGACAAACGACAATCGCAAGATAGAAAACCGCTTTTCGTTAGATTGTGGGAAACAATTTAAATCTTTTTGTATTTTTTTGTATTTTTCTTAAGATAATTTCCATAAAAGTTTGGAAAATTGGAAATTGAGGCAAAAAATGGTGCTTTTAAAATATGCTATGTTCTGTAATATACTTGAGATCTCAGTCGTTAAGCATGTATAGCATTAAATAAGCAAAAAATATATGAAAAAGTCCAAAAATGCAATAAAAACTTTAGCCGGAGGGGGTTCTGAGGAATGGGGGTTGGGGAGGGGATGTTGGGGTAGCATGCACCCGGACCCCCTAGTTTGTCGGGCCTATATATGTACTGCAGGTCAGCTACGCCCCTATATTACCCTAGGTTCTTAAGAAGTAGGTTTCAACATTTAGTGTTACTTACATTCTGTTCGTCTGAATATGACCACTTCTTTTATTGGATAAACATGTCCAAGGTCTACCTGCCACCACGGTTCATCCACCTTAGTAGTATGTGTACAGCATTTACTATTATAAACTGTTTGGAGACAGCCATCAACTGCCTTATCTGATGTGGAAAAATCTGAGTGGGAACTTGTCTGGTACGTCGGTTGTCCCTGGGCTAGATTCCGACCTTTTGGTGGGTATAGATCAATACAAAATTCAGATGTGTGGTTGGTTTTCCCAATCACGTGATTAAGGTATCAATATCGCCCTTTCACGTTTTGCACATTCTGCTTTTATAGGAAATACTGATAAAGGTGATCCTTTGAGAGCAACAAACACAATTAAAAGAATAAAGCAGCAGACTCGGTTTTATTGAGTCTGTTCATGAGAAGTAATGAAAGAAGTACCACTTCTCATGCCCCCTAGCACCGGCTTAAGCGGTATTTTACTTCAAAGCCACCTAAATTGGGCTCGTTGGTCCCAAAGGACCATACGTTCATCCGCCAATTAATAATGTGCAACTTTAGGAGCGCAATATTTATACGCAACAGAGTGCATACATACCAATACAAATCTAATAACCTTTTTATTGCATACACATTTTTAATATAAAAACGAATAATTAGAACAAAACTATAGGTTTTAACATGTAATCTTCATCAAAAACATTTATTTGAAACAAACATACTGTCGTAACATCGTGTTTCGACGAAAAATCCTAAATGTGGGTGAATATTGACGTTTTCTGTTAAAACTGAAAGTTTAAAACAGAACATGCAATAAATCTCAATATCTGCTATCGCTATTATGTTTTCCCCATATACACCGTTGTCTTCAATGTCAAAAGTTCAATAAAATCAATCGTTCGCATGGTATGCTTTCAATGACAGTTTCAAATATGTAATATACATGTTTTAACTAAATTACATAGCTACTGTAGGAGAGTTTCGGTCTAGCTGGAGTAAATGTATTGTTTGGCAGTATCCATTTCTTTTTACGAGGGGGGTTCAATATATTCTGTCACTGGTATTCGGAACTAACAGATACTGGAAATATAAAAAACTTCTTATTACAATCCTTCAAAGTATTTCCCCTGAACAGATACACACTTTCGGAGTCGCGCTATCCATGACGTAAACACAACAAAGTAGTTTCCCCTTGGTATACTGTTGAGACACTGAAATATTCCGGCATAAAGGGCACTTATGGAAGCATAGCGTCTACCAGAGAGGTTTTTCTTCAGCAAAGGGAATAGGAAAAAGTCACAGGGACTAAGGTAGGGAGAATAAGGTGGTCGTTCAAACTGTACCACTTGTTCTTGCTCCAAGAAAGACTGTACAATGTTAGCTTTGTGAGCTGAGGCATTGTCATGAATCAGCTGGATGCCATTCAACACTTTACTTGGGCTTTTTTTCTTGTAATTATTTTTGACTGCTTTGAGAACTTTGTCCTTGTAAAATTTGGCCGTGATGGTTTTTCCCTGTTTGCATGGAATTTGTACCACAGGGCCACTGGAATTAACGAAAATTGCATACAAAACCTTTTTAGCGCTTTTTGTTCGTTTTGCAATAACCGGTCTTGCCTGATTTTTACCCAACCATTGTTTATTGTTTATCCGCCGCTGGAATCCATGTTTCAATTCCAGTGAGCAACTCAGAATTTTTTCTAAGATGACAATTTTCATGTTTTTTAAGAAGATTTTTAGCACATCTAGCTTCTTTAATTATAACAGTTAGTCAAAATGTGATGAGTTGTGCCTTCTGTGATTCCAAGACTATTAGCTATCTTAGAAACTGTATACCGCCCATCTTCGTCTACCATGGCCTTCACAGCATCAATGTTCTCCTTTGTTGCTGCAACAACAGGCCTGCCAGGACGGTTACGGTCTTTAATGCTAAGTTTACCCCTTTAAATGTCTAAGCCCTACGAAAAACCGTTCTCAATGTCACGGCAGAACTGCCATGTACACGGCACAGTTCAGCATAAATCTCTTTTGCTGGTACTTTTAAAGCAACCCTGGCTTTAATGTAAGCCCTAATTTCAATTCTTTCTTCACTTTTCATGATATCATTGAAATATAGCCACTATACATGAGTGCGCATAATTCAACAATGGATGTTATCGGATTAAACCTTTATTTTGCATGCACGAAGTTAGTGAAATCGCCTTGAAATGCACGAGTTTTCAGTGCGGTAATGTAAGGCGGTTTCTACGGAAGCGCATTAGTGACAGAATATATTGAATTCCCCTCGTAGAAATTACATATCTATACACAGACCTACATACTTGTGTATAAAATGCATGTCCATGCTCTAAACTACGCCTCAAACAGCGTCGCAACTTTTTTTTTGCCGATTTCCATAACAGTCGAGATAAAATTGTATTTTTATTACTACCTACACAGACAATTTACAGGGCTCTTCAAAATCAAAATAGTCTTTTACACTTATGTTCTCCAATTGTTATATAAATTATATCATGTATGCAATTTATTTTTTAAAAACAACTACTGCGTTGTGTTTTATTTTTAGGGTAACAAATAGCGACACTTCTTACTACTAGTATAAGTAAAAGTATGAAAGCAGAGCAGAAAATGCAGCATTCACAGATCGCTGTCTGTCTGTCACCAAACGACACCGTTATCATTCAACATATACAACATAGACTTAAGCATACCTTTTGGTTCTGAAATTTCCAACCGTTTATCCTTTATTTCTGAAAATATATTTAAACTGATAGAATGGTAGTAAATTGTTTTAAGTCCTTTCCTGAAATCAATTTGTAATAAAATATTCAACAACGAATGAATACTATGCGCCATCAATAACAGTATGCAAGGAGTAATTTGGTAATCGCCGAACACGATACTATAAAAGATACTGCAGTCTCGGTTTGACTGAGACTGTTCATGAACGGTAGTGAATAATGCTTTCTACCGTACCCACTCTCTTGCCCAGGGTTGAGCAGAACTCAATATTTAAAATGTTATTAGTTCGAATATTTGCGCATCCGAAGATGGCACACATATGATGGTGAACAAAATGCTTTGCCCTTAACGAGAAATAATGGGCAAATTAAAGAGTTTAGCTAGTATCACAAATAACAGTCAACAGACTAAATTAAAAAGCAGACATCTCCTAAGGGTGACGAAACAATACTCAGAACAAACATTACTGTAATTAAACACAAGCTAATCAAATTAGTATGGCAACATAATACTTCCAAAATATATGTTACATATCAGCCTGTTCCTATAATATGGGGAAAATAATAACAACTACCTGTGTGAAATCTCCAGTATCCTTCATACCCGTTGCCAGTCGTAATTGCTGCAAAGTTTACTCCTATAAAGTTTTGATCTGTCCATTCCATGAATACATTTCTTCCAATGTCAGTTCCTGTACCCACCCTAATTATCCCTTTATCCCAGCCGATCCAGAAAGTTCTGTATTCCGCCTCACTACACAGTTTGGGGATCAAACTGCTATACTTCGGTCTTGCGTCTTTTGTTTTTATGAAAGATTTTGTGTTCATGTTGGCCCCAATTGTGATTTCATATATTTTGTCCGAGAAATCGTTCATTTCATTTTGCAGTAATACGGTGGCACCCATGAGTCCCTTGAATTCAAACATCATTGAAGTATGACCCACTAGGCTGGCACTGCTTCCGTACGTTATTGGTATGAATTGTTTGTCAGTCCCCGTTTTACATTTGATGAAGGGGCCTGAAATGAAGCAGCCATGATGACAAATGAATTATGTAATCGTAATAGTTTTCTTGTATGTTAGATTAGAAAGAAAATACCTGGCTCCAATATGTCAGTCTGAAGCTTATATCCACCAGCGAATTGAGCCAATTAAACGTCTATTAGTAATTTACACATGTAAGAAAAGCGACTTACAATGGACAACATATCCAATGTGCGGGGGAACTTGACCCAATACTTGTACAGTAAGGGGACGGAACTGGAAATTGAATTGAAACTATCAAAATCTTCGGGTTCAGATTTATCTTATAATTTAGATATCTTATAACAATAAATGTCTTACCTAGTTTATTGCACAGGTACAGGTTCCGCTCTGTGCATTTCGCCACATTCCATACTCCAGTTTTGTTGCTTGCATCTACGACTACGCGAACACACTGAGATACGCTCGGTTGTGGGTTGCCTTTCAATACAAAGTATATATGAGTTGAATTGTTATGGCGCGGAAAGCGTACGACTTAGAAGACAATAGTCACAGTCAGGTACGGTCTAAGGCACCAACAACCCTCCAACAATAATGACAATATTAGGCCCATTATATTGAAATAATTGAATTGAATTTTGTTTAACGGCTCATCAACACAGTATAGGTTTTTTAGAGATGCCCCAGAGAGAGAGAGGAAGGATACATAGGAACCCGGGAACCCGGGAACCGTTCCTACACTTATTATCGAATATCATCCTATAGTTCTTTAAAGTGCTCGGACCGATACACGGGACCGACCGGTTTACGTCCCCATCCGACGGACGAGGCTGGGGAAAAGTGTCTTGCCCAAGAACACACCGACGAAACTCAGTGGCACCATGGAGGATTGAACCCGGGGCCTCCGGTTACAAATCCACCGCGCTATCGACTGCGCCACGCCAATATGTATAAAATATATACATATGGTAAGGTGTGAAAAGAGTAATTTAAATATATTTCTTTTACATCGATTGCGAAACAATTTCTTATATTAATCACACTCATTATTGTCATGGGCAAAACCAGTACTAAGCAATGTGGATTAATTATCTTGCTCAAGAATAAGTAACATGGACATCTGAAGTCCGACGCTCTACCATTGGACCACGTACTCAACTCTAAAATGAGTAAGTAATTGCACGTCTGCTAAACATTACATGCATGTAAGTTAATTATTACTTAATTACTAAACCTTTGTTATGGAACATATATGTCCAACGTTTTAGATGACTTGCGATGAGTATTGTATATTTTCAGGCATGTTTCTATTCATTGTCATCAATAAGTGCTGTTTACAGAAACTGGTGTTTGTTTACATGACAACCCCGTGGTATAGCGTGTGTCAATATTAGAGCTGGCTGGGTCAAGCTTTAACAAATGGCACCCAATCAAGCGTCCAAAGAAAGTAGCAAACGACACATCTAATCGTTATGGTAAAGACAGTAGTGATAATAATGTAACAATGGAAACACCTCAAGTTGCATCCTGAATTGTACTGAACTATCACAGCAGTTGCAGCCAAAGAAATAACCAATACAGTTTATGACAAAAACATGGGGAACGAATTACATTTCATGCACCTACCTCCATTTCCAGATAACTGACGTCATCATAGACGTCAAGTTTTTATAATTCTTTTGAAATTAGTAGGATAATAAAATGTTGAAACCTGATACATCCTAACATCGCTGTACTTTTTTAAGGAGATATTACAAACCTTGCATGTAAGACTTTATAAGTGATTGAACATCGTCAGTGTTATCAACTGTTTTCCACCGGGAGATATTACAAACCTTGCATGTAAGACTTTATAAGTGATTGAACATCGTCAGTGTTATCAACTGTCCACCGGGAGATATTACAAACCTTGCATGTTAGACTTTATAAGTGATTGAACATCGTCAGTGTAATCAACTGTCCACCGGGCGATATTACAAACCTTGCATGTAAGACTTTATAAGTGATTGAACATCGTCAGTGTTATCAACTGTTTTCCACCGATCCGTTTCACTGCTGTCATCTATTCCTAGCCAAAACCCATTGCCTACACCTTGAGCTGCTTCTGAGACTAGTTGTTCTAAAGTAACCAAAAAAAATACAACGTTATCACCATATCTTCTTGAAATGAAATGCTGTGTTAATGTGTTCAAAGAAGAAGAATCAATAAAATAAACACGCGCCTAGTTTGTGAAGAAAACCATTAGTTCTTTCAACTTAAACATTTGTATAATGTGATGAAAATAAGTTTGGCGTAAGTGTTAACACAGATATTAAAGGATAAATCTAACATAGTTTATGAAAATACTCAATGCTGATTGGCTATTGAGCAGTTTTTGAAAAAGCTATAAAAACCTCTGACTCACGTCCTTCAACCGCTAGAACGCCATTTTAAACGATTTTCAACGTCGGAAAAATCCAAAACAATGATTGCAACGTTACGTTCAAACTACAAATTGAACTTGTTAGAAACACGATAAAGTTGTATCTTTTCTTCGTTTGGTGCTGAGAGATGGACGTACATTGTAAGTTGTGAGAATGTGTTTGTATTATATTCAATCTCTCGAAAATGTGTGTATAAAATACATAACAATCCATGTCAGATAAGAAATAAAATATTTCCAGCGAGTTTATATTGTGCGAGATCAGAACCTGGTGGTACATCGAAACCGCGGGCCTACGGCCCTTGGTATCGATGGTCTTCAAGTCCCGCCCACCAGGTTTTTATCTGGGACAATATAAACCCGCTGGAAATATTGTATTTCTTAAATAGAAGAAGGTATGCCTCACTACAAACATAAGGGTTACAATACCTTAAAGGAGTTGATGCACTATTTTCAAACAAGGTTTATTTTAAAGGGCTCTGAAAAACTTGACAAAGTTGAATTATCAAAATGCCATGAAAAATAAAGGAAATATGACCTATTGAAAATTTGCAAAGAAACATAAATGGAGGCGGCCATCTTTGAACGATGACGTCATCGCGCCTTTTTACCATATATGTTATATTGAAAAAATGGCTTTTAAAGCATAGGAAATCACTGCAAATGAAAAATAAGTATACAATGTATACATTTTACATCATTATATTTATTTTTAATCAATTTGCAGTGATTTTCTTCGCTTTAAAAGACATTTTGTCAATAAGCCATATATGGTAAAAAGGCGCGATGACGTCATCGTTCAAAGATGGTCGCGTCCATTTATGTTCTTTGAAAATGTTCAATAGGTCGCATCTCCTTTATTGTTCATGACATTTTGATAATTCTTTAAGCTTTTTTCAAGTTCTCCAGAGCCCTTTTAAATAAAACGTGTTTAAAAATAGTGCATCAACCCCTTTAACATACTGATATTTTTCAAAGTTTCAATTATTCCTGTGGAATGCGTTTTGCCTTTTGAAAACCAGAATCTCAGTTCTGCCTGTTTCAAGGACAAGTAGAATCTGCTAACGGATATTTACTCAGATATCACACTGTTTAGTTAATAATTTGCTGTTACTTAGAATATTGATATATGTATTACAAATTCATGACCCTAATATATCATTATAATTCAATTTAAAAACACGGCAATCTTGAAATGTTTATCAAGTTATGAAATAAGCGTCTCGATTTATCCAGTATCAGTTTGACAAATGTAAACATGCTTGCATATAATTAAATACAAGTTTGAATTTTAATTTTCTTCTTCTTTTCAACAACATGTTGAACATTATTATTGATGCAATATTATCAACAGTTAATAATATGGAAAAACAATTTCCTTTGTATGGTTCTTATAATTAATATTAATGATTGAAAATTGCAAATTATAGAGACAAAAAACCTAATGGGATACTGGGAGTTTTAAAATAATCAAGATTACCGTGTGTCCCTTTAATTATTGTAACACAAACGTTTACGCTGTTGTAATTTGATTATAATTGTGTGCATTTTTGTTTCCAACAACACTTTATTTTATTTCATACCGACAATAAACGCTTGTTCTTTATCATCAGTGGGTACAGCTAGGGATCCACCAACATCTTCGCACGCATTCTTTGCATCTGCCCACGTAAGCATACTTTCACCAATACGATAACAAGTCCCAGTAGAATCATTGTCCAGCCATCCGTCTCCACAATCTGAGAAGGTTAAGGCACGTCCACACATAATAGGTCATATTGTGAGCAAAAAAAGCATGGATACAAATGAAACAAAATGAAATAGTAAGTTATTAAATATTAATGTAAATATATATTGTTAAAACTATTTACAAATAAGGGATGCTATGGTATAAACAATTAACTATGTAAATGTAAACCAACACATTTCCATCAACGGACGTGTAAACAAATAAATGTTACTATAAAGAATATTACGATGAATTATACAGTCTGATTTCTTTTAAGAAATCTAAAACAAGACTAAAATCAAATGTATCAAATAACTATTTCATACTATTAACTTGGTAGTATCTTTGTCGCATAGGATCAAAGTATACACAATCTAACAGGATATGTCTGACCGTCATGGATGCAAAACAGGGTATACATTCTGGGAACTTGCTCACCTTGTTAATATGAATGAGTAAAACGTGAATGCCCTATTCTGCATTTCAAATGACTTCTTCCCGATAAATGTCTCTACTAGAAGGGCGCCACTCGCCAAGTAACGGTTTTATGGAATGAAGTTTATTGTTCACGGACAAATTCCAAGCGGATTGCCAAGTGTTATGAATATATGTGTTAATAAAAGGTTAAAAAAATCAGTGCAAGGTTATTTGATATTAGATATATGTAAACCCAATGCTGCCTTAGCAGCACTATCAGCTTTATCATTTTCAGGTATTCCTACATGGCTTGAAAAGATAAGGCCTTGTCAGGCAGGCGGCTCTTTATGCTGTGTTTGCGAACAACAGCTGCTGCAGCTACATTATCTCCATCTTTGGAACCATCTGTATATATATATATATGTTGAAAATTACTGTATTTCGATTTAATTTCGTTGAATTTACTTTGAAAGATAGTAGGATATGTAAGGAGCTTATTGTTACAAAGGTCATAATTAATGGTTGGCGTTTCTAAAGTCCACGGTCGAGTTTGTGGAACTTTGAACTTGGCAATCAAATTTAGGTCAATTTCGGGCTCTTTTAAATATAGATATAAAAATCGAACAGGAAAAGTAGCATTCAAGGACGACAGTCAACCACAAACATACGCAGAAACAAAGAACAACTATATATAAAAATTAATTAAAGGCAAAATAAGACAAAATACAAACACGCAATGGTCGCTTTGGAACAGTCAGTGGCAAAAACGGCCGCTTGGGGTTTAAACCAGGTTATAGGGTGCACCAAATCTCACACTTACCCTACTTCATCCCAATAAAACGGGACAGTGTAAATAAAGGAATCCCCGCCATGAACTATTCTCTAACCAACAAGGCAGCATTAATAGGCAATATAAGTAAATAACTTAGAAAGCCACAAAGAAGGTACTCATTGACTTTGCAGAAGCCAGAGCAACAAGAGAACAAACCATTGAGGGCACGCCAAGACAAGATTGCAAACAAACATCAAACGTCACCGTCCTTTTGGGCTTTAGATAGACGTCATCATAGGGTCCAAAGCCTGTCCGGTCATGACACAATTAAAGAGGAAAGCATAGTGGCAAACTGTAAATGGGTCCACCACCAAGCATGCAGTGCATTGCAAAATGATAAGGGTCATAACCTCTTTTGATAAACCTTTTAACGGGTTTAACAAAGATAGTATGAAAGTGATCATGACCAAGGATCTTACGAAGTTTGTAAATCACGCCACCATAGAAGTCAGGTTCACAGAAGAGTTCTTAAATTACTTTTGTATTTGGAAAGAAGATCAGGGTTACGATAATACAATTTTGCCAAGGTTTTAGAACGTTTATAGTAATGGTAGCTCTGATGGTGTAGCTGTTTAGTTATACAAAGATTATGAATATTAAAGTCCTCAACTCGAGTACAAGCTCTAGAAAAACGAATAAGTTGAGACACATAGACCCCATAAGAAGTTGCTTGGGGATAATTAACAATATCAACATTAAAATCATCTCTCTTGTCATATATTTTGCTAATTATTTCACCATATTCAATGGAAAGATGTAAATCGAGAAAAGAAGCGTTAGTATCGGAAATATTAGCTTTGTTAAGTTGAAGTTCTTTAGGGTATATATTATTAACCATAGTAGAAAAGAAAGCGTTGTCAGTTTTCAGTATGACATCCAGATGTATTAAAGGCTTCAATAACATCTGCCTGGGCATCTGGTGAAAGACTCAACATGAACTCTCTTTGATAGCAATATCAGTACATTAAACTTCAGTTTAATGCGAAGACCAAATGTTCGCATGACCTTTGGTTTTTGATCAAAAAGAGGTTCAAAACTAGGGTTAAAAGCGGTATCAAAAGTTGGATTTGATGGGTAAGATTGTATGGGTAAGATTGTAATTTAATAGCATATTGAAGGGCCAATTTCTCTAGTCTGTGATACAGAGATGGTTCGTTAGCTTCAACATACAATATTAATACATATGATCTCTTGGAAGCAACCAACACAAGCAAGAGAGAAACATAGCAGACTCGGCTTTATTGTATGTGATACAGAGATGGTTCGTTAGCTTCAACATACTATATTAATACATATGATCTCTTGGAAGCAACCAACGCAAGCAAGAGAGAAACATAGCAGACTCGGCTTTATTGAGTCTGTTCATAAGAGGTAATAATATTGGGGTTAATAAAGCAAGATTTTACGCAAGCGTAAAGCTGCTACCCGAGTCAGTAAATCGAACAAGGGCTCAAAAGAACAAAGAAATGTCACTTATAAGTGAAAAAGCTCCCAAAAATTTGACTTCTGACCTCCACGTGTGACCTTGATCTTAGACTATGGACCCAATTCTTGCACACGACACACCTTCTCATTGTGGTTACCATTTGCGTGAAGTTTCATGGACATCCCTTCAGTTGTTTTAAAGTTATGGCTGAGGCATGATTTTTTCGGACGAATGGACGAACGGACGGACGATGCGATTATTATATCTCCTTTCTGGGGCATAAAACGCATGTTACTTTCAGTGATAGCAAATATGGGTATTCTTTAACTGCTGTTAATGAACAATGATATGTGGGAGAAATTGAAAGACTTTAATGTTAAATATACATAATAAATAAAACAACTCTATAATAGCAGCAATTCAAAATGGGGATGCCATAAAATGGCGATAGATACAAGTAGATCGTGTTGTATAGACTAACTGTTTAATCTAATGAAGCTTTCATTATATGGTCGCGCCTTAATTCCATTATAATTAAAACCTTATATTAGCAGGATTTTATAACGGATATTTTGACAATAAAACATGAATTAAAACATTTTTTACTGAAAAAATACGATAACCTTTTAAAATTGCCTATTAAATGTTTCAATTTTACAATATTCAAACTTTTTAAGCCGAAATAAAGGTTTTATTTTATACCGCAGCCAACCCCGTTTTCGCTTCTTGGAGAAGGGGTTGGATGGGGTATGCAAGTTAATACTTGGACCACGTAATGTGCATGCTACTAGTATATACCTTTGTTTTCATCAGTGTTGTTATCGGTACTGGGTGGTGACAGCTCCGCTGAAAATATACTTTTTTTTTCAATTTAAAACAGACATAATTTATTTCGACATATCTATAATTGGACATACAGCATGGCTTATTCCATTAGTCAAGTTATCACAAAACTAAACTCTAAGAATAATAACTGAAATGAAATGAAACACTGAATATTACGTAAGTACTATATATGTATAAAATAAGCTAGAAATCCGTATAGATGTCTGAAAGGTGTTGATGCTCTATTTTCATACAACATTTATTTAAAAGGGCTCTGAAAAACTTGAAAAAAAAGCTGAACGAATTATCAAAATGCAACCAAAAAACAAAGGATACTTGACCTATTGAAAATATGTTTTAGGGAAAAGAAAATCACTACAAATGAGAAATAAGCATTCAATGTATACATTTTACATTTGTATATTTAATATTTTCTTTGCTTTAAAATATATTTTGCCAATATGCCATATATGGCAAAATGTGCGATGACGTCATCGTTCCAAGATGGGGCAGCATCCATTTATGTTTCTTTGCAAATTTTCGATAGGTCATATCTCCTTTATTTTTCATGGTATTTTAATTCTTTCAGCTTTTTTCAAGTTTTTCAGAGCCCTTTTAAATAAATGTTCTTTATATTATTAGCTTTGAATTTTAGAGAATAGTTTGTATTATCATGTTTGTTTATGTCAGTTGACCTATCTTCTACATTGTTTCATGTTCTTTTTTGTTGTCCTTATTAACTGAGTTGTTTGATAAATTACACGTTATATATTTCTATAGTAAATTATAAGCCTCATTAAGGCTGGGTATTCGTTTGTTTTCAAGTTCTCTGAATTAGTTTGTATAGGCAATATTTTGTATTACGTATTTGTCACTGTAACAAAATAAAACAAATAAATGCCAAACAAACGTCTTTGTATTGTGCAGTTTTATTTTATGATGTGCATTTTCATATGGACACTACACAATGATAACTGCATAAACATAATATATTAATAACAAAAAAACAATAATAAAAGCTCCCGCTAACTATATGCATAAAGATACATATTTACCCTTTGACCCGAATCCATAACATATAACTTAACATTATATGGACAAACAAACGGGACATAACTTTTAACAATATCTGGACAGGACTGCCGAAACAATATGTGCATATTCGTTTCATGTTCTTGCGATCTACCAAGTTTCATATTGATCTGAAGAAAATGTAGGAGATACTTGGATAGCATTTATTAACTAAAGGTCGCATGCAGGAATATGAACACGAAGGACAGCACAATACGTTCAAACATCACATCTGTTTCCAAACAAGCATATACAGTATTTTTATACATACAAACGAACAAATAAACAAACCAAAAAATGTATTTACATACTATTACACTGAGGTATCCCGCAATATTCCCATCTTTTTGCAGGATCGGTTGTGTAGCACCATGGCTCCCCCTCTCCATCCGGGTCCCTGCAGTAATTCCTTGCATCCTTTTGACTACCCTCAGGAAAATTGGCGTCAATATGACGTGTGTGCTCGTTAGGCGTATCGAGGACCCACAGCTGACATGTACGGCCACTGACGGTATGCGAGACACTTCCTGTCCATATAGTCGGATCATTGTAGCAGTTTGCTGAAGAAAAGTATAAATGCATTCATAGTTTTCTATTACAGAGTTGTTGAGATTTTATGTTATTTTCAGTAGGTGATAACATTTGTGTTACTTGGTTTTTATCCTTAGGTTCTATAGTAAAATAAAAATATTTGGCAGAGTAAAAAGAAGATAATTAAAAATACATATATTGAATCAATTTGCATGAATGTGCATGAACTATGCAGTTTTTTAAAAGAATCACACTGTAGATACCTTAATTTTAATAGTAAACTTAGTTGAACATCAAGGATAAAGACCGAGTTTATCACCTACCAGAATGTATTGGTAATGTCTTATTTCTGGTCACTGATTGGTCAGTTTTTTTGATGATGCTCTATCAAAATTATGAATAGTATTTTGCGGCACGTCGACACTATTGTATTTTACGGTACATCGACACATACATATTGTGCACGAACAATAATTAACAAGAGAAAAACGTAGCTGATGAGAATGAAAAATGAACTATGTATTCAATTATTGAAAAAATACGTTACAATATATACAGACCGAACTATTTACAAATATATAAGGGATGATAATATAAACAATTAACACTTTGTTAATCAGTGGAGCGCTGTGGTCTAGTGTTAGAGCGATGTTCCATGATCCAAAAGTCGCGGGTTCGATCCCCGCCATAACCACATGTGTTGTGTCCCTGAGTAAGACACTTTATCTGTATTGCTTAGTACTGGTTCTACCAGTGAAGACAATCAAGAAGTACCTTAGAAGCAAATCGCTTACAATTAACAGGTATAGAATTAGCTAATTTAAATTATTTTTTTTTTATCTATACTGTGAGTATAACGACATTAACCCTTTCGCTGCCACAGTCGACGACGTTGATTTTTGCGACCAATGTAAACACTGTAGGTAAAATGCGAACGAATGCGAGTTTGTAGATATCAACATGCTCGTTATGATGGTTTGTAGATGTGGAAACCCATGCATATTTGGCAAATTATCGTGAATTTACGAAATTATTCACCATAACACTGTACACTGCCTGTCTGTGCTTTACATGTACACAATGCACGCGACTTTCGAGTGATACATCGAGTTTACGGTGTGGAAATCTGAATTTGATGTCATCAGTTGGTTTACATATATAAAAACTGTACTGCCTTACCTGTACGAAATTCGACGCCTGGAAACAAGGCGCAATTTTTTTAAAAATCCAGGCGTCAAATAATCAGTCACCATTAAATTAAACAAACAGCGTCACCTAGACGGAAACAAGACGTCAAGTAGCAGGAATTTGAGGCGTAATATGCAAATGAGGTACACCTGGAATAATCGATGGGCACTGTTTAGGCAGACGTAAAACGAAAAAATGACGGTCGTCACTGAGCCTCTCACCTGGCGTCATTTTCACATGTTTACGCCTCGATCAAGAGACGTCAAGAGTCATATTATTCCGCCTCCTGCTCGTTGACGCTTGGAAAAAGAAATAAAAACCAGTTGGAATCCGTCTACTTTACGCCTGGTTTACGGCTGTTTTATTCGTACATGTATATTTCATCAAAATACATTTTTTGGATCAAAACTATATTTGAAAGCTAAAATATATATTTTGTCTGATTTGGTTTGTAGATGTTAACATTTATCAAAGCGAGTGTTTGTTGAAGTTAATCGCTAGTTTTTCGATGTAGACACGCTGGTTTGTTTTAGATTAGCGCATTTTCTTATAGGGTAGATATAAACATTTAGCTCACCTGTTCCTTATGTTCAAAGTCGCAGTCGGTAAAAAACAACGTTTTATTTATTTTATAACATCTTAACGAAAATTGTCAGGGTATAATGTATCGCTCGACGGTTGTCCAACAGTGTTTGTTAAAGTTCTGAGCTCATGGTTATTCATGGACATATCAATGTTTATTGACGAGACACATTTAAATAAGAATTCATACATATATTCAGTAATCTACTGATTAATTAAATTAGAACTGCTGTAAAACATAATTGATTATACTTATGTTATAAAATTGATTGATGAAATAAAATAAATGTTGCGTGCTTCATATGCAAGCTATAATTCCTTCATTATACTATATATATATATATATATGTATAATATGGCAATACTGTACATGCTGTACATAGATTATTTTGAGTAGCCTTACTGTATGTGAGTTATTCAAATTTGTTCCAATTATTTTATGCGACCACAGCTTCGTTTGACGCCACGTCGACCACAACAGTAGCACAAGTAGGAGCGGATAGTGTATCATTATTACTTGTGGAAAACCCTGTCTTTACTAGCCGCTGAGATGGTGAGCCATAACTTACTGGTAGTGTAAGTGTGAGTTAGGGTTAGGGTTTAGGGTTAGGGTTTTCATATTTTGCATATTTGGATTTGCTTTGAAATGATCTTTGAAATTTATGGTTAATATAGATACAAAGATTCCAGCATTCAAGGACGACAGTCAACCACAAACACACACAGAAACAAAGAACAAATTTAAAGAAACGAGTACCAGAGGAGATTCCCTATGTACAGGTAAGAGACATATTACTGCTGTCAGAAGTGAGGAATTCCATAATGTACAGGTAAGATACACTTTACTTATGTCAGAAGTGTACCTTTCCTGCGACCGGATAGTGTTTTCAGGTTGAAATTCGTCGTTTCGCAGCACTGGTGCGTGGGATTGAATATCTTACTGAGACGGCCCTTTCCCCGGGACCTTAGATGGAATGCAGGTACATATGCTTTTTCTTGAGTGTTTCTGCCTAGCATTGTGATTTTTTCTTGGGTGAAAGTTGGGGAAAAGTTCGTTATGTGGGAACACAAAAGGGAGACAGTGCGCATGCGCGAGTGATGCCAAAGCGGATATTGATGTAGCAGCGTGTTCCGGTTTATTCATCGGAGGCCGTCGTTGTGTAACTCTCTGGTTTCCTGGTGAGATGCCTGATTCGGGGTTTTCGCTGGTTTCCTGCAAAGGTAGCAATGTTTTCCTTTCAAAAATGAAAATATTTCCTTTTTTAGTTCAAGGTTTAAAAAAAAATATGTTTGCGTGTGTGTTCAGGCAGAACCAGGAGTGGGTATATTGTGTGAATACTCCTGTATGTTTATTTTTCGTCTGTGCCTGCGGTGTGGTTCGTGATTTTGGGTATTTAATATTTTCGTTCAGTGGCTGGTGTGTTGGTTGGCTGAGGAGACGGGTCAATTGCGCACATATGTGGTTTCCAACATGGATCTTGCAGCCTCGTCGGAATTCAATAGATAATCCGTGGTAGTTGTTTTACGGGGCTGGTTAACTGGTTTGGTCCTTTTCCATCTGTCTGAGAGTTAGACAGGGTATAGGTTTTAGTGACTGACTATTTAGTTTAGTGTTGTGTTAGTGTATTAATGTATATGCGTGTATTATAGGTGTGGTTGCTGCTGTTTGCATACTGCATTGAATGTTAATAACTATTGCTGCTGTAGTTTTTTAAATTGTGTGCTGCAGTGATTATTTGAATTTGTTATTTCACAGGTGTTTATTGCATATTCTATGTTGTAATTTTAGGTGCCTAGATTCAGGTTAGTTCCATATTGTGAATTTAGGTTGATTCCATGTTGTATATTTAGATTGGTTCCATGTTACCTAGATTTAGATTGGATCCATGTTGCCTAGATTTAGGCTGGTTTCAAGTTTTAGATTTAGGTTTGTTCCAATCCATGTAACTGTTGTAGGGTTCGGTTAGTTTCGTGCTGCCTAGATTTAGGTTGGTTCCATGTTGTACATTTATGTTGGTTCCATGTTGTACATTTATGTTGGTTTCATGTAGTAGATTTAGGTTAGTTCCATGTTCTATGTTGCGCGATCACGCGAGCCTGGGCTGGGGTCGCATGGTCCACCAGAATCTTGATTGAACAGAGCAAGAGAGAGTGGTGCAAGATTGGCAGCTGTACCCGGTGGGTGGGGTGGGGGTGGGGGGGGGGGGGTGGTGAGGAGTACGTGGGGGAGGATGATACGGATACAATATATATGTTGAGACTGGCAGCCTCTACAGGCAAGCAAGCCTGGAGGACATGTATCGGTGTCTCCCTGATACACCACGGGCACGTAAAACCGATCCACCGGAACCACGTGTTTGCCCTCCCTGCATGTATCCGTCTATGGAGAGTCCTCTAAGTCAGAAATCCGAGTTTGACGCATTTGATGCAGACATTAAGCCCCCCAGGTTAGGGGCTACGGGTACAATAGGGACCTCAAATAAAGTTGACAGTAGCAACCACTGGGGTCACCACCATTAAGGGCGTGTCCCCACAAAGCGCAGGGGTGATCCCAAAAGTCCCTACCAAGTCCAAGCGAGTGCGTTATGCTTCTCCCCCGTCTTCGCCATCATCAGGCGAGGATGGCGATGATGAGAGCTCTGAAGATGAGAGGCATCGAAGCAAGAAGGGTGGTAATTCACATGTCCGTCGGTCCCTAGCGACTCCATCGATGAGAGCTCTGATGGTGGGAAAGTAAAGGGAAAAAAGGGTGGCAAATTGCAAGTTCGGGGATCCAGGATGGGGTTCTCTAGCCCTAAAAGGTCCGTACTAAGCCAGAAGGGCAAGACGCGTCGCTCTCCATCGCGGAGTGGTAGAGCAGCACGCTCCTCATCGGGGAGTGGTAAGATGAGGCGTTCACCATTCCCAAAGTGGCAAGAAGCGAAGTGACTCTAGCACGGATGACAGTTTGTCTGAAACACCGGGTATATAAGTGGGAAATGTCCGTTGCTTATAAAGATGGCGGATCCAGGGAATGGGACCCAATTTAATCCTTACCCAAGACCCTGATGTACGATGGGAAAACCCAGTGGCTGGTATTAAAACAGCGTTTCACCAGTTACGCTAAAATGAAGGCATGGTCTAAATCCCTATGTTTGGATTGCCTGTGCTGGTCTCTGACGGGTAAAGCAGCCGAGTATTGTACTGTCATTAAGGAGCGGTATGCTGGTGTATCTATGTCCTACCGACTAATGCTAACTTAGTTAGATTGTTGGTTTGGTGGCAAGGAGCTCCCAGATACCGCGCAAGCGAGGTTTCAGCAGGCCGTGCAGGCCCATCGGGAGAAGGACTGGGTCGATCGAGTTTTGACATTGGCAAACAAAGCATTTGTTGATCTGCCAACAACTTACTCTACCCAGCTGGGACTGGCAGACTGTGACGCTAGCCATAAGATCGGGCTCGAGCAGCCGGATCGCATTGAAACTTGAAACTGCCATTGATAGGGTAAGATGGCACCAACACATGACTCAGGCTGTGCATGGGAAGGCCCATAAAGACTCCAAGCAGGGACGGTGGGTTTGTGTGTGTGTGTGGGGGGGGGGGGGGAGGGGGGGGGGGGTTATAGACAGATACCACAATAGTGATTTCGGCGGTTCAGGAGGTAGGACCCCCGGGAGGCTAGTAGGATAGAGGATGTTCTAGCAAAATTAGAACAAAAGTTAGAAACAATGTCGATGAAGCTTAACTCACGTCGCCGGAGCCAGCAAGCGGGCAAGGGACAATCGTCCCCACCCCAAAATTAGCCTGAACCCCTACCCCAAAATCTGAGCCATTCAACTAGGTTGACATGTTTTGGGTGTGGTGAGGATGGGCACTTCAAACGGGAGTGTCCACAAAAAGAGCAAGATGAGAAGCGTCCCATGGGGAGAGGGACATTAAACGGGACAGGATCGAGGCCGGGGCCGAACCGGGACAACGAGGCCATGCGGGGGAGGTGCTAATTAGTAAAGGAGCCGTGCCTTAGAAGCCGTACCTATTAAGGCACGACCACTGAATTATGACATGTAGGAGGGTCCGGGAGGCAGGATGTCAGACCGCTCAACCACAGTGAAGGCAACTAGACTTGCACAACAAATGCACAGCCGGAGAGCTAATATGAGCAAATGAGTGGCAGATTGGTTTGCACGCAATCCAGTTGCGAGTCTGCCACATCTAAACCCATTAGTAGGGGGTTGAGGGGCTCGCGTGGGGAGCCAGTCCACTACAATCAGAGGCGTGCAGCCGGAGGAGGGGTTGGCGCTCGAAGGTGTGTCATCACAAATTCAGGATAGTTTAGGTTTTCCCGAGAGGGCGGGGAATGAGGGAGTGGGAGCAGCCAAAGGGGATGACGGCGATGCTCCAGCAAATCTGGGGCTGAACACCGGTATTTCATCTCCATCCGTGGCATGGTATTTCCCGGCGGGAACCCAGGGGTCCAGTAGTCCAGCGGGGCTGGAAGAAGGGTGCGGATGGGGGCGGAGGAGTTGAAGGTGTGCCAATTGGGTTCTAATTACAGGTTTAGTATTGAGGTCCATGTGGACGGACGTAAAGTGGAGGCGGTGGTGGTCACGGCGGCGGAGTTGCCATTATATCGGATCGATTTTATAGGTCAATGAAGGAACCTCCGGCCAAAATTAAGGATGTTAAACTCCTAACAGCCGTTCGGAAAATTCATTGTACGGGTCTATCATTGGCCCAGTAACCTTGAAAATTGGCGAGAAGAGCTACCAACAAACAGTGTATGTCGCGCCCCTATCATGGAAAATATGTTGCCGATCTTCCACATTTTATTTCACCTGGGGTCCGCGGTCCTCAATATGGGTGAGGGTACTTTGACATTCGATGGGCAGATTCTCGGGCTGAACATAGGAGGTCGTACAGGGGAGCCCTTGGTGGCAAGAATGACGCTCGCTAAGCGACATATTATACCCCCAAATTCAGTTATGAGACTGAAATGCAGTTTGAGCGCGGAGATGTCGGACTAAGTGGTTGAGGGGGCCCAGATACCAAAGACACTGATCCCTAGGGTAGTGCGGGCCAGCGGGTCACAACCCATAGTATGTATTTTGAAACCCACAGATAGCTACTGTGTGTTCAAAAAGGAGCAACAGGTCGGCACAGCCTATTCGGTCTGCAACTATTATGATGATATTGGGCAGGCGGAGAGCACCTTACCGGAAGTGAGAAGGGTACCGCCCCTTGGAGAGGGCCTCGAGGCTGAAGAAGTGGAAGTGCCAGACCATCTCAAACAGGTCTTTGTGGTATCTCATTTGTCATTTGTCATTCGAGGGTTGGTCTAAATGTTGCTGCACTCCCAGCAATGGATCCACCTTCACTGCTTTACGGGCAGCTTGGAGGAGGCCCGGCTGTGGGGTCAGGTCTTCCCCCAATGCGTACTTCGGCTTCACTAGGATAGTGGAGCGCTTTGGGGAGGGACAGCTAGCCGTCCTGCAAGCCATCGGGGATAACAGGGTGCTCTTGGAGACGGACGCACCATACTTTTCCTTTCCATGGTACACCTGCTCAACCCTGGCTTTCATAGGCCAGGTGGTGAGAGCCGTCGCCACCCTCCGGGCACGGAGGTTCCCCGGAGTAACTTTTTGGTCACCAGGGTCATGAGAAATACTACGGGTGGGTGCTATGGTTTGGTTACGCGTGTGATTTTGTGCGATATTGAGATTTGTGGGTTTTCATTTTTTGGGATTCACTATACAAGGATTAGTATTGGTGTTATTAGTTATTATTACATAGGTTGCTGCAGGGCACCTCAGTGGGTTGGACACTCGCCGTTGCCGCCCCGGCCGAAGGTCATTTTGTTGGCGGGAGGTTTAACGCACGTGTAAGTGTCTAACCCTATTGGGAAACAGTCGGGACTACGGTTAGGTAATCGGGGTCTAAACGTCAAAAAAGGTGAAGTTAGTGTTCACCGGCGGCACCCTAGGCTCAGTGCTGGAATGGGTGAGAGGACCTACCCCCCCCCCCCTCCCCCCTCACCCACGCTCACACACACACACCACCCACACACCTGGCAGAAAGACCATCATTATAAAGTGGGGGAGTGTAGTGACTGTCGATGGGGGCGAATCTTGTGGTGATGCGGGTTGCCAGTTGTTTCCCGCCAAACGTGACCACGTGAACAAAACCAGGGACGCTGATTGGTCGCGCTCCGGTGTGATGACAGCAGGAGGGCATTCTGGAAGCCGTGACTGAAGAGGGAAGAAGTGTTTCCCTCACGAGAGCTGGAAATTTATGCAGACAAAATATAATGCACCAGAACAATCACGTCAATAACGTCAACAACGTAATATTGTCAACGGTTGAAGGACAAGACAAGGTTTTATTTTAATCATAAAATTCACTATTTCACTGGAAAGTATATAATAAAATAATTATATTTTTACGCCTTTGAAAACTACTTGACATAATAGTTCTAGTTGCAATTTTAACTGCTTTATTTTAGATTTTATCCAGTTTCTTTTTTTCTTTTTTTTATATAAATTGTGAAATTATCCAAGGTACTCTTCACATATTGTACAAGGGTTCTTAAAATCAAATGTACAAACTTTCTAAGGATTTATGATTTAAAGGAATTAGTATAGATAAAATTGCGTTACCTTGTAATATTATTTGTATAAGGGTACACATTAATATCATAATCCGGCTACATTCTTTGGCTGCACAACTCCGAACCCATCTGTCATAGTATTACACCATTAAACCATGCAACTCATTTAATATTACTTACATCATGTACATCAGTGTTCTTTTTCCTTATATAAGTGGTACCGAAAAAACAGTACCCATTCCCAGTGGCAGAAAGTATTGTTTTTACCCTCCAAATTGGAGTGTAAAAATTCCAAATAGTTTTTATACAATACAATAGAAATATTTTATTCACTCAGTTCATACATACACATAAACACATGAGGTAATGCATATAGTATATAGCGTACAAGGCTCTATTACATGTGTTGTTTAGTATTAACAATAGATTATTATACTGATTTAAATCAAGTGAATTTAATTTACTGTATTTATTTGAGGAGCTAAATTTTATTTGTAATTTAAAACTGCTCATTTATATATATTTTCACATTTTTACATTTTCACAACAATGTCCAAGACGTAATTAACAACCACATTCTCGTATTACTCAGTGTTTACACATTTTTCAAATCGCATAATAACATATCTACTTGATTCTATTCAATATTTGCTTTACAAATTCACACGTTTTGCTAAATTATATCTTGTTTGTTGAATTCATAATGTTGTAAAAGGATGTATATTCGTATTTTTGTTATAGCATTTCTTTTTTTTCAAAAATGTCTTTCGTAACATACTAAGTGTTTACATGTTAAAAGGTAATGGTATTCATCTCCTATATCTTCATTACATAAAGTACAAAATCTGTTTTATTCCAGCGTCGAGTTTCAATGGGTAACTTAAGGTTTCTTGTTCTAAATATAGATTTAAAATTGAACAGGAAAAGCAGCATTCAGTCAACTTTACCATATACTTGAGTAATTTTCCGGGTGTATCTGTCAAGTTTCTCTCAAGGCCAAATTTAGTTTTAAATAATCTGTATATATAATAACTACTAGAATTTTTAACTGTTTCGTACGTACCATTCGTTTAAAAATAGATCTACGAGCTTTTGATGCGCAGATGCAATCAACCATTTACTATTTGGAAAGTCGTGTGTTTCCCAGATGCCTCTAAAACCATATTTAATTAAGATTTCTTTGATACATTTAAGCCATTTATAATTTAATCTTTTCTTTGTACTATTGCTAAATTTGTATAAGCTATGCAATACTATGTTACACATCAGCTGAGAGATTATTACTTTCTGGAGAAACTACCTTTGATCAAAATGATAACATTTTCGTGCAAATATCAATTGACATTGGCATAGTACCGGTTTCACCATAAACCATACAATTTGGTGAAGATGTTTTTATATTTAAGATATGTTTTAAGAACTTTAGTTGCACCCTTTCTAATTTTTCTAAATTACCAAACCCCCATATTTCACACCCATCTAACAAAATAGGTTTTATTAAAGATGTCAATTTGTAAATCGATTGGTAGACAAAGATGCTTTGCTGTTTTTAGTAAGCTTTATAGTGCTCTAGTGGCTTGACTAGCTATATGTTTTTGGCATTATAAAATGATCCACTTCTACTGAATAATATTGTCAAATAATTGTACTCTGATACGATGTCTAAAGTGTCTTTATTTAATCAAAATGAATAATTCCCTAGTCTTTTCGAAAATACTAGAATTTTAGATTTTGATATCTTGACTTTGAGTTTCCATGTATCGCAATAATTTTGCTAAGTATTAAGGGTTTCTTGTAGGTCATCCGCTGTTTCGCATACAATAACAGTGCCATCTGCGCATAACAAAATAAACAATGTTAAATATATAAGAACGTTGTTGTCTAATTCGTGTTCTCGACAACTTACTCTGTTTACATTTTGCTTTTGTGAGAAATAAAATGCATGTAAATCATTTAGATAAAAAAGAACAATAACGGCGAAAGATTTTCCCCTTGTCGTACGTCTATATTACATTTAAAATAGTT
The DNA here is from genome assembly GCA_037043455.1 of Cyrtodaria siliqua. Classification (NCBI taxonomy): domain Eukaryota; kingdom Metazoa; phylum Mollusca; class Bivalvia; order Adapedonta; family Hiatellidae; genus Cyrtodaria; species Cyrtodaria siliqua. The sequence continues at coordinate 146,753 of JAWPHD010000097.1, forward strand.
GGACCTTTCACCATTTAATGTTACGAATTACTTGATATTGTTGTACATATTTCTTATAACGTTTAATATTGTGCAATTTATGTAATGTGATAATATTTTATACCATAATCCTGATCTCCAGATTGTGTCAAATACATTTTTTAAATCTGTAAACGCGCAAAAGGTTTTTTCCTTTGTTGCGTAATATATCAATAAGAGAGTTAAGCATAACTGTGTATCAACAGTAGAGAAGTTTTTCCTAAACCCAGCTTGATAGCTATTAATACAATCATAATCATCTGCAAACTTCGTTAACCTAGCATTCAATATTGTTGTGAAGAATTTACCAAGGCAACTTAATAGAATTGTAGGTCCGTAATTTTCTGATTTGAATGAATCGCCTTTATTTTTAAAAATGGGATTTATTATGCCACTTGTCCATGATTCTGGAACTATTCCGGTGTTCAATACTAAGTTGAATAATTTAAAATAAATGTTTTTTTATGAACGTAAGTGTTGTTTTTCGTTTAAAATGTTACCTATGCCACTTGCTTTATTATTTTTTAACTTTCATGCTATTTTTTCAATTTCCTCTATTGCTATTTCACCATTTAATTCCTCAGATGACTGTGTTAGTTATGGCATATTTTCTATAATATTAATGTTTTCTACGTCTTCTTTGAAATTTATATTTTTAAAATGTTCATGTAAATCATTTAATGATGCATTTACACTATTATTCTTTTTGCCGTTTTATATTTTCCAGTACTTTCTAGGATTTGATTTACCTAATGTTTTTAGCAGGGAGTAAGTATACTTACCTGGTTTTTAGTTTACTTATATCATCCTTTTTAAAATTATAATGAGAATTTCGTATCTGCGCTTTATAAATTTTACTTTGATTTGAAAGGTTCGTTTTATGTTTTTCAGACTTTCTTAATTTATACATGTATTTAGCTCTGTGAAACAGTTTACGATGTTTTTTTGCAATCTTTGCCAAACCAGTGGGGCTGTTTATTATTGTTATTCAGGCCTACTCCTTTCAATTTATTGAAATATCCAAACGTTTCGCATGCTGTTTCTTTAAATACTCCATAAATAGAGTTAACAATGTCATCAATTTCTAACTGGTTAATACTGCTACTATTTTCTAAATTGTTAAGTTTTTCAGATAATAAATCTAACGTTTTCGTGATTAACGTTTTCGAGAAAGAGGTTATGTTTTGGTTCATTTTCTTCAATATTGTTATTTAATAATTGTTTTTGAATATTAAGTTTTAAACTAAAAACAACAGGATTGTGTACATCAGAAAACAATGGACAATATTCAAGTAAATGATCAACCAAATTGAACATGTTTGCTGAGCATATACAGTAATCAATAGAACTCACACCTCTCGATGTTGTACATCCAACAAGAATAACCACTGTCCATCCATTCAATATAAACATATTATTAAACCAATTAATCTATCTCCTTAATTTTTTAAAGCTTTGTTAGAGTTATTTCTATTTTTAAACACATAACATTAATCAAACAAATTAATTTCTAATTGAAATTCATCTATAATTCATTCAAATTATTTCCTTGGAAAACATCTATATCAACGTTTATATAATCGACTATGTCTTTACTTCGTGAGTCATAATCAACAAAATATGCATATTTTATTATATTTGTCAGAAAAGGAATCCATTTCATTTTGCAGTTCAGAATAAGGATCTTCAACTGAGTATTGTGAATATTCAGGCGGAATATAAACAACACCAAAAACAATATCTTCACTATTCGTTAACTGTTTTGAAACCGCACAAACCAGTAAGCAAGTTCGCTTTCTGTTTCTATGATATTGATTTAAATCGATAATAATGTCATCCAGTTGTATAAGTACAACTAGTTCAGTTAAGGTTTCTATGATATTGATATACCCGTCTAACTCTTTTTTTACAGCAATAACAATTCCACCGGACCTTCTCTTGGAAATTGTGTGTCTGTGTTAATAATATAAGTTAAAATTACCCAAACTAACAGTACTAAGTTCATCCATTTTGGTTTCTTGAAATCCTATAATATCATAGTTATTTATCATAGAAACAAACTCGGGATACACTTGTTTACTGCTAAGACCACACACATTTAACGACATAGTTGTCAAGGTTTTAAAATCGCTATTATTACAATTTATATGTTTATTGGTGCAACTGCAAATGGTACGTGCCTTTTAAATAGTTTAGAGGGGAACTTCTTTTAAATATCTGTAAAATTATAATTGCTGTATTTCTTCCACTTGTTTATAATATGGTAATGACATACTACCAGGGAATGCATACATGGTAATGTGTTTGCTACGGTGTCCGGCTGGGGTCAGATACAATGTCGCATTGTTGCATTGCCGACATAATTGTCTCGATGTCGTATCGCAATGTCGCGTTGTCGTATCGCAATGTCGAGTTGTCGTATCGCAATGTCTACGACAATGCGACAATGCGACATTGTATCTGGCCCCAACCGGACACCGTAGTTTGCAATGTATTTAAGCATACAATGTTGCTTTTTGTTTGATAGTGAAACATTCTCATTTTAAGACAAAACGACGCCTATTTTCCCAGTTGAACGGGTGCCGCTACCATTGCCAAAAGGGTGAAAAAAATCGTTGTAAATACTCACAGTTTGACTCTGTCAGCTGAGTCACAGTCATCATGTGTGCTACAAAGATACGTACAAAAATAAAAAAATCATGAAATAATACTACAACTCAGTGTATGACAAATGAATTGGACTTGTATTTTCTGCTTCAAATCATGCTATATGAAAGAAAACTAAAGTGACACAAAACCATACTCTGTGGTAATCGTAACATGTGTTGCTACATCGAGCAATGCTACATTAAAACAAATAAAATTGCCGTATTCGCATCTCCTACCAGGGCGATTACATTATTCTGAAATTCAGGTGTCGCTTATTTGTTAAATGAACTAACTCTGCCTTTGTGAAATAACTTGATTATGCTTTTAGGCAAGTTTTAATTTATTTTGACTTCGGCTGACTGATGGTGATGCGTTTTTTTGTTTTGTTTTTAAATAACTGACAATTTGAAAAGCATGCGATGGACGCTTATCAGAGGAAGGGTGGGAAGTGGGGTGGATTGTTGGGTGGGGAGAGGATTATAAAGATGGATATGTAATAAATAAACGAATACTTCTATTAATGTTAGTATAGTTACCCTGAAATACTTGTACTTCGCACAGACTTAGGTATTCGGCTCTGCCAGGAATGTCAATCCTAATAAACCTGAAATAAAAATAAAATGGATAATAATAATAATGATGATGATGATGATGATGATAATAATGACAAGTGACTGGTAATTTAAGAGCAGCATACTAACATAAACGCTTCTTAGCCGTCGCTGTCATATATCTACATTGTATTCAGGTTGGTTAAAAACATGGTAAGTGTTCATTTCCTTTAATGTATAAATGCTTTTTAGAGAAGAAGCATTACGTTATTTATTAAAAGTAAGTAGCCCCGACTACAAATCAGTAGTGTTATTACTTACTGGTCCTTTGGGATCATCAAGCCCAGTATTTGTGGCTTTAAAGTAGAATATCGTTTAAGCCAGTGCTAGGAGGTATGATAGGTGTTGCACTCGACATTACCTTTCATGAACAGACTCAATAAAACCGAGTCTGCTACTTTTATCTCTTGTTTGTGTTTGTTGCTTCCTAGGGATCCCACTTTCAGTATGTATTGATATTCACACTAGCATTTGTTTAGTGCTGTGGGCGGCCGTAAAAAGTTCCCTAGACTAGAAATCAATCAGTGTTGTTACTTACTGGTCCTTTAGGATCATCAATCCCAGTCTTTGTGGCTTTTATTAAGTAGAATATCGCATAAGCCGGTAATAGGAGGCATGAGAGGTGTTGCACTTGACATTACCTGTCATGAACAGACTCAATACAACCGAGTCTGCTACTTTTATCTCTTGTTTGTTTGTTGCTTCCAAGGGACTCCCTTTTCAGTATTTATTAATGGCAAGCGTTTGACTACAAATGAAATAGTCTTAAACCGAAAATTCTCCTTTAACTACTACTGCTTCCAACAATATCCAATGGCATTGCCCTGCCATTCTATACACTCAATGCTAGTACCGTCATATACACATTTAGCTTAACGCGTGAAATCCAATTCATATTAGTGGTTATATCTTTGAGTATAATAATATAGCAAAGGGTTTTTGGTTAACCTAAATGGCAATCTTTAAAAAAATAAAAATGTAAACATACCATCCAAAGACTAGTCTGATGTTAACATACATTCCAAAACGTAATCTAATGTGAACAAAATTCCAAAACCTAATCATCGAATGTAAACATACATTTCAAAATCTAATCTAACTAAAGATATACATTCCAAAACCTAATATAATGTAAACATACATTCCAAATACTAATCTAATGTAAATATACATTCCAATAAATAATCTAATGTAAACATACATTCCAAAAACTAATCCAATGTTAACATACATTCCAAAACCTAATCATCTAATGTAAACATACATTCCAAAAACTAATCTAATGTAAACATAAATTCCAAAAACTAATCTAACGTAAACAAACATTCCAAAACCTATTCATCTAATGTAAACATACATTCCAAAACCTAATCTAATGTAAACATAAAATCCAAAAACTAATCTTATGTAAACATACATTCAAAAAAACAATTTTAATGTAAATATATCGTCCAACAACTAATATATTGTAAACAAACCGTCCAACAACAAATCTAGTGTAAACAAACCATCCAACAACAAATCTAGTATAAACAAACCGTACAACAACTAATCTATTGTAAACAAAACGTACAACAACAAATCTAATGTAGTAAACAACTAATGTAGTAAACAAACCGTCCAACCACTAATCCAGTGTAAACAAAACCGTCTAACAACTAATATAATGTAAACATACATTCCAAAAAACTAATCTAATGTAAACATATATTCCAAAAACTAATCTAATGTAAACATACATTCCAAAAAAAACAATTTAATGTAAATATATCGTCCAACAACTAATAAATTGTAAACATACATCCAACAACAAATCTTGTGTAAACAAACCGTCCAACAACTAGTCTTGTGTAAACAAACCGTACAACAACAAATATAATGTAAACAAACCGTCCGACAACTAATCTAGTGTAAACACAGTGTCCAGCAACTAATCTAGTGTAAACACACTGTCCAACAACTAATCTAGTGTAAAAACACAGTCCAACAACTAATCTAATGTAAAAACACTATCCAACAACTAATCTAGTGTAAACACACCGTCCAACAACAAATCAAGTGTAAACACACCGTCCAACAACTCATCTAGTGTAAGCAAACCGTCTAACAACTAACTGAATGTAAACATACCGTCTATCAACTTATCTGATTTAGGGTTTACTCAAATGTGTCAACCAATCAGTTTTTCAAAACCTAATCTAATTTAAACATACATTCCAAAAACTAATCTAATGTAAACATACATTCCAATAAATAATCGAATGTAAACATACATTCCAAAACCTAATCTAATGTAAACATACATTCCAAAAACTAATATAATGTAAACATACATTCCAATAAATAATCGAATGTAAATATACATTCCAAAACCTAATTTAATATAAACATACATTTCAAAAACAAATATAATGTAAACATAAATTCCAAAAACTAATATAATGTAAACATACATTCCAATAAATAATCGAATGAAAACATACATTCCAAAACCTAATATAATGTAAACACACATTCCAAAACCTAATCTAACGTAAACATACATTCCAAAACCTGATCTAATGTAAATGTACATTCCAAAACCTGATATAATGTAAACATACATTCCAAAAACTAATCTAATGTAAACTACATTCCAATAAATAATCTAATGTAAACATACATTCCAAAACCTAATCTAATGTAAACATACATTCCAAAAACTAATCTAATGTAAACATACATTCCAATAAATAATCTAATGTAAACATACATTCCAAAACCTAATCTATTGTAAACATATATTCCAAAAACTAATCTAATGTAAACATACATTCCAAAACCTAATATAATGTAAAATACATTCCAAAAACTAATCTAATGTAAACATACATTCCAAAAAATAATATAATGTAAACATACATTCCAATAAATAATCGAATGTAAACATACATTCCAAAACCTAATCTAATGTAAACATACATTCCAAAATCTAATATAATGTAAACATACTTTCCAAAACCTAATATAATGTAAACATACATTCCAAAACCTAATATAATGTAAACATACATTCCAAAAACTAATATAATGTAACCATACATTTCAAAACCTGATCTGATGTAAACATACATTCCAAAACCTAATATAATGTAAACATACTTTCCAAAAACTAATTTAATATAAGCATACATTCCAAAAACGAATCTAATGCAAACATACATCCAAATCCTGAACTTATGTAAACATACATTCCAAAACATAATCTAATGTAAACATACATTCCAAAACCTGATCTGAACCTGATCTAATGTAAACATACATTCCAAAACCTGACCTAATGTAAACATACATTCCAAAACCTGATCTAATGTAAACATACATTCCAAAAACTAATCTAATGTAAACATACATCCAAATAAATAATCTAATGTAAACATACATTCCAAAACCTAATCTAATGTAAACATACATTCCAAAAACTAATCTAATGTAAACATAAATTCCAAAAACTAATCTAATGTAAACATACATTCCAATAAATAATCGAATGTAAACATACATTCCAAAATATAGTATAATGTAAACATACATTCCAAAACCTAATCTAATGTAAACATACATTCCAATAAATAATCGAATGTAAACATGCATTCCAAAACCTAATATAATGTAAACATACATTCCAAAACCTAATCTAATGTAAACATACATTCCAAAAACTAATTTAAAAATAATTTAATGTAAATATATCGTCCAACAACTAATACAGTGTAAACAAACATCCAACAACAAATCTAGTGTAAACAAACCGTCCAACAACTAGTCTGGTGTAAACAAACCGTCCAACAACAAATCTAGTATAAACACACCGTCCAACAGCTAATCTAATGTAAACAAACCGTCTAACAACTAGTCTAGTGTAAACAAACCGTCCAACAACTATGCTAGTGTTAACAAACCGTCTAACAACTAGTCTAGTCTAAACAAACCGTCCAACAACAAAACTAGTGTAAACACACCGTCCAACAAATAATCTAGTGTAAATAAACCGTCTAGCAACTAACTGCATATAAACATACTGTCTATCAGCTAATCTGATTTAGGGTTTACTCAACTTTGTCAACCAATCAGTTGCCTCAGATTTTCAAAAACGTGCACCAATTATTCATGAAGATGTTACTACCAGCGCTCTCCATGGTTTAGAACGTGACCTATCTAGAGACTACAGATAAACCTGTGGCAAACACTAAGTTGGATAGAGGCTGTAAATAAAGATCTTCACCATTAAGACACTGTGGTCGATTGCAACACTCTCTCCTTTTCAGTATCATAATGGTGAAGAGTTCTCTTTATAGCCTCTATCCTATACGTAAACATACCACCCAACAACTTATCCATTGCACATATTTTGACAATAACATACCGTCAAACAATGTATCATGTGCATCTATTTTGACAGTGACATACCGTCCAACAAGTCCATTCTGCAGAGTGAGAATTATCCTACTAGGTGGTTTCGGTCGCTTGTCTTGGAATACCGGTACAGCGTTTTCCACAAGCCCTGAGGTATTGCTTATGAACAGTCGGAAGTTATGGAGACGAGTATGACAACCTGGACCTTAAGTAGAAATAAACTATAATTAAAGTTCCTATTCAGAAATGAATACATTCTTATTTAGTTTGGTAGTATGAAAATAAAAATATAGTTTAAATTCTTTATGTTGGATGCTATACAGCGCTACTCATTAACTGAAATGTATTTTAAGATCTTAGTAACCAAACGTTATATAAAGTGAAGGCTTTTAGAAAACATGCTACAAAAAAAAGCGCGCTCGATTTAGGTATGCATGCTTAATGTTTAATGAATTGTGTTCAACTTAAAGGAGCTATCCCGGCAACAACAGCCTAAACCTACTGAGGACGATATATATATATAACTTACATATTTTGAGAATCCAAATGCTATAAGCACAATATAAATGGCTTTAACCAGTCAGGCCAAAACTAGAGTTGAATTAAGAGTTTCTTAATTCATTATGCATATACAATCCTGGTTATTTAAATCTATAAGTTTAATCCACACATGTACATTATTATATGACACGAATAACTGGATTGAGTTTTGTAGTGCATTTTCTGCCCTTATTTGGCGGGTTAGTTTCTTTAAGCACGCATACTCCTGCAAGTTGAGCTCTTTCCTCCGCTCAGGGATGAAAAGTGAAATATATGGCCCTGCTCCGCTGCAACGCTGTACAAATTATTTTGATTCATGAAGTACTTTCTGGGATTAGCCCTCCCAAAGTCTCTGAAATACAAAAGCTTATGGCCGTGTACGTTTCGGTATGGCTAATATCAGAAAGTACTGGAGAAATACATTTTATGGTGAAGGAAAGGGCTTATGTTGTAGGAGCATGTGTACTTTAATAATAGGAAAGTAATGAAACGAAACCATACTTGAATTTGAGAGCCTTGTTGATATTTGTTTTGCCCTTAAAGCTACAGACGCTATACTTAAACAGAAACTAACTGATGAATATGAGGAAGTCGCGGATGAAGTAGTTTCAATCGACGGACATCCAAAAAGTCGGTACATAAGCCAGAAATCGATGAGTGAAATATCACAAAATTTATCTAACTTTCATACTAGTCTAGATCACATGCGATGCTTGCTTGTTTTCAAGACAAACGTCTAGAACAGTTCTTCTAAAAAAAGTTTGACTTTTACCGAGCTTCTGGTATCATTTCTGATTGGCTGATACAGATGCACCTGCTATCAAAGATATACAGAACGACAGAAAGACAATAAATTAAAAAATAAGCAAAGAGGGAAACTTCATCATTATATCGACGAACTAAATGTGGATGGTCATAAATACTATAATAATATAAAAATAAAGTAATAATTTTGAGATTTTACTTTATTTTCACTAGGTAATAAAATTTGTGTCATAATTTTTCATTGCCAAAATGTTGAGATTTTCACTAGGTGATAACATTTGTGTTTCTCGGTTTTTATCCATAGGTTCTTAGTAAAATAAAAATCTTTGGCAGAGTAAAAAGACGATAATTTTCAAGACTTCCATTTTGAAAGATACATATATTGAATCCATTTGCGTGAATGTGAATGAAATATGCAGGGTTGTAAAAGAATCACACTAGAAACCTTAATTTTAACAGTAAACTTGGTTGAACATCAAGATTAAAGACCGAGTTTATCACCTACCAGAATGTATTGATATGTCTTATTTTTGGTCACTGATTGGTCAGTTTTTTTATGGTGCTCTATCAAAATTATGAATACACACCTATAAAGAAGAATGCGGTTTTCCAAAGGTCCATTATCATACTCTTTTTTAAATACAGGGTCCGTAGCTTTAACCCGATCGAAAAGGCACATGGTTTTACCGCAGTGGTCAACTTAGAATGACAAACATTTTATTTAAAAGTTTAAACTTGTTTAGTTTGGGATAGTGTATGTTTTAAATTCTTAGATGTTTAGATAATATAAAACACTTATATTTTTTTAAAGTAAATGAGGACTCTTTAAATAATGATTACGCGTGATTCCAAGAGCCTCGTGTAACTGAATCCAGATTGTTTCCGCCGCTGTGAGGCATGACTGTACATGACCTTGGTTTCAAAAGCAGCAGCCATGTTAAGTGCAACACAGACACACGAAGGTACAACTGGAAGGCCACAGCCTACATCTCTATTGTGAAGGAGTCCAGATTTTTTTTGACCAATGCCGATATCAATCCAAAAATATATTCGTTCATTACATACTTAATATTTAATTTAAGTAATGTCATTAACAGTGGTGATGCATAACGGAGACAGGATGCGACCTATGTTTTGTTCAAAGTAGGTGACATCAACCCGACATTTTGCACATGATGTAAACTGCACATAAGGAACATTCTGATGAAGTTTGGTGAAAATCCTCAAGTAAGAAGCAAGATACGCATGTCAAAGCAGACACCGGACGAGTATGGCAAGCCAACTGTCCAATAATTACGTGAACCCCAGGTTCACGGTCGAAAAACTAGGATTAACGATCGATAAACTAGGTTTTTCGAACGTAAAACCAGGTTTATCGAATACTAACCTATATTTTCGAGCGAAAACATAGGATAACGGGCCACGTTTAAACTAGGTTTCTCGATTGAACTAAGAATTTCGGTCGTTATCCTAAGTTTACCATAGTTTACGAACGTGAACCATAGTTTACGAATGTGAACCTATGTTTACGACCTTGAACTTGGGTTTACGACCGTGAACATAGGTTCAACATAGGATAACAACCGAAAATCATAGTTTTGTTCGAGAAACCTCGTTTATCGAACGTAAACCTAGGTTCACGTTCGTAAACCATGGTTTTACGCTCGTAAACCCAAGTTCACGGTCATAAACATAGGTTCACGTCCGTAAACTATAATTCACGGTCGTAAACCTAGGTTTAAGCTCGTAAACTATAGTTCACGTTCGTAAACTATGGTTCACGGTCGTGATTGATTATGCTCGTAAATCACAGATACCGGTCCGAAAGCATAGTTACAAGTCGATAAACCCGGTTTTACGAACGTGAACCTATGTTTACGAGCGTGAACCATAGTTTACGAGCGTAAACTATAGTTCACGGTTGTAAACATAGGTGTACGTCCGTAAACTATGGTTCACGGTCGTAAACATAGGTTCACGGTCGTAAACATAGGTTCACGGTAGTGAACCCATGTTCACGCCCGAAATTCATAGTTGATTTGATAATCCTAGTATATCGACCGTAAACCGTGGTTTACGTTCGATAAACTAGGTTTCTCGATTGAAATATGAACGTGAACCGGGGTTCACGAGCGTGAACCGGGGTTCACCGGCGTGAACCATAGTTTACGAACGTGAACCTATGTTTACGACCGTGAATTTGGGTTTACGACCGTGAACCTACGTTTATGAGCGTGAACTATGGTTTACGGACGTTATCCTATGTTTTCGCTCGAAAGTATAGGTTAACATGCTTTTACGTTCGAAAAACCTAGTTTATCGATCGTTAATCCTAGTTTTTCGACCGTGAACCATTATTGGACAATTGGCTTGCCATAGACGTGACCTATATTTTGTCGAAAGTAGCTGACAGCGACCCGAAAATAAGTTGCACATGATGTTAAATGCATATACGAATTCTGTGAAGTTGGGTGAAACTCCTTTCCTTTTCATTTTATTTTAGGCTAAAGATATATAATTATATATACATTAGTTACAATAATCAAAGTTTTATAATAAGCATAAATTATCAAGATGATATCACATTAACTGTACCACATAATTATTATCACAATGTTTCTTATATCACATATTTAACTATCATAAAAGGCTTGGAACTGTGAAAGTATATCATATATTCACTAGCATGAAAGAATATATTAAAGAAATGTGTTAACTAGCCCGAAATAATACAAGTATATCTTTACCTAATGATGGCCCATAAAGCCAGTTTGGCTTATTTCCAATGGGGTCCTTATACATGGCAAACTACAATTATATCTGGAGATATTTGATAATACTAACATACACGTTAACAAAACATGAACAGATTTAGGTTTTTGGAAGAGTATGTTTCTATAATATTATTCACAATTTCGTATATTGCTACAACTTATTAGACTTTTTAAATCTTAATACATCTCATGCAAGAAAGAAGGAAGATACGCGTGTCGTAGCTGAGACCGGATGTGACATGTATTTCGTCGAAAATAGGTCTCAGCGATCCGAAATTGAGTACACTTGATGTCGGAACATACTAATAATTCTGACGAATGGAGAACGGGAACTCGTCTAATTCGGAACTTGGGATGCATGCTGGGGAGAGAGTGGAGAATTCGTGTTACGAATTTGAAATCTGGCATACAGGAGAGGGTGAACTGGTAGTTAGAACGGTGGTTCTACCCTGGTTCCAACCCGTGCTCAAAACATTGCTCGGATGTGCACCTGGAAAGTCGCCATATGACCAAAGCTGTTGGTAAGAAATATAAAAAGATCGGACAGGGAAAGTAGCATTCAAGGAGGACAGTCCACCACAAAACACAGAAACCTATAAAATCCAGTTCGATTTAATTCGTAATTAGAACCTATGGGGTCATGTATATCGGAGGGAGAGAAAATATTCGTGATTCGAGTCTGTCATGCATACATAAGAAAGGGGAATTCATGATGTGGGGTCGGGTGTACTAAAGGAAGTGGAACTGGTGATTTGAACGTGGATTCATGCATTCAGGAGAAAGGGAACTGAGGATTTGAACGTGGTATCATGTCTTCAGGAGAAAGGGAACTGGGGATTTGAACGTGGATTCATGCATTCAAGAGAAAGGGAACTGAGGATTTGAACGTGGATTCATGCATTCAAGAGAAAGGGAACTAAAGATTTGAACGTAGATTCATGCATTCAGGAGAAAGGGAACTGAGGATTTGAACGTGGTATCATGCATTCAGGAGAAAGGGAACTGGGGATTTGAACGTGGATTCATGCATTCAAGAGAAAGAGAACTAAAGATTTGAACGTGGATTCATGCATTCAGGAGAAAGGGAACTGAGGATTTGAACGTGGTATCATGCATTCAGGCGAAAGGGAACTAGGGATCTAAACGTGGATTCATGCATTCAAGAGAAAGGGAACTGAGAATTTCAACTTTGATTCATGCTTTAAAGAGAAAGGGAACTGAAGATTTGAACGTAGATTCATGCATTCAGGAGAAAGGGAACTGAGGATTTGAACTTGGTATCATGCATTCAGGAGAAAGGAAACTGAGGATTTGAACGTGGGTTCATGCATTCAGGAGAAAGGGAACTGAGGATTTGAACGTGGTATCATGCATTCAGGAGAAAGGGAACTGGGGATTTGAACGTGGATCCATGCATTCAAGAGAAAGGGAACTGAAGATTTGAACGTGGTATCATGCATTCAGGAGAAAGGGAACTGGGGATTTGAACGTGGATTCATGCATTCAAGAGAAAGGGAACTGAGGATTTGAACGTGGATTCATGCATTCAAGAGAAAGGGAACTGAAGATTTGAACGTGGATTCATGCATTCAGGAGAAAGGGAACTGAGGATTTGAACGTGGTATCATGCATTCAGGAGAAAGGGATCTGGGGATTTGAACGTGGATTCATGCATTCAAGAGAAAGGGAACTGGGGATTTGAACGTGGATTCATGCATTCAAGAGAAAGGGAACTGGGGATTTGAACGTGGATTCATGCATTCAGGAGAAAGGGAACTGAGGATTTGAACGTGGTATCATGCATTCAGGAGAAAGGGATCTGGGGATTTGAACGTGGATTCATGCATTCAAGAGAAAGGGAACTGAGGATTTGAACGTGGTATCATACATAGAGGCTGACTCATTAGTCTAATATTGGGCATCCACGTGAGCGGTTAATCATCATCCACGTGAACGCGGGGTCAATTAGTTCGAGTTACTGCTTGTAGTTAAATGGTTTACCCATTTGAATAAACAGTAACTATTCACTTATTCTAAAACTAAAGTTCACTTACAACTTTCCTCATATCTCCGGTGGATGATAACTTTACCGATAGGGTAGTATGTACCAAGGTCCAATTCCCACCATGGATTGAAGTCGTTAAGGGTATGCGTGCAGCACTTGTGTGAAAAAGCTCTAGTCGGGCAACTGTCCACGGCAAAATCCGCAGAGTGGGCATGGTATTCGCTTGACTGAGTTGCAAGTTTACCAAGAGCAATGTTCCATTCTGAAAGACACACGGGTCATTGAATAGGGAACTCGTGTATTATGAGACCACACAATTAACATCAAAATTGGTAGTCGTATGTAACCGGCTACAGGTAAATGGTGAATAATCGATTCCTAAACGTGTGTCCTCGGTAGCTCAGTGGTTAGAACGCTGGTACGTTAAACCAGAGACCCTGGGTTCGAGTCCCGGTTGAGGAACGATTTTTTCACCACCTATTATATTTGGGGGCTCGTCCGGGATCCAGGACCGTGTCTGTTAGCATGAAACAGTATGAAAATATGTGACAGCCGGCCTTGAGTTAACTCCACTAGAAATTCAGGGACGAATTTCAATCTGGTGGAAGTGTATATAACCGGGTATAGGTATATGTGAAATATCGATTTTTTAACCATGTGTCCTCGATAGCTCAGTGGTTAGAGCCCTGGTACGGTAAACCAGAGACCCTGGATTCGAGTCCCGGTTGAGGAACGATTTTTTCACCACGTATACAGTACCTTTAAATTTAAAACAGATACTTTTAAGTTCCTGAGAAGGTTTGACTGTATTTTTTTTTACAAGTTAGGTTACTATGGTCACATTTACAATGAAAATATATGCAGTTCATTTGAAAATGAATAAGAATTGAATGATCCTACAAAACAAAATGCTTAAATCGTGTTACTATATTTCAATGTTTGCCCTAAATCACCATAAAATAATGTACAAATACCTCCTCTTATTTCGCATATAAAATTCCGTTTGAAACTGCAGGGTAAATCCTTCCATTTCCCGTGATCTTCCTTTCCTGGTGAATAGTGCATAGCAACACAATTTTCGGAATACCGCTGTCCAATAACGATGTTGTTTGGCTCATTCTGCTTCCAAAAAGCCGGATTAACCTTTAAGAGAGTTTTAACTCTTCGTAACTATGTCAGTAACGTCTATTTATAAAGGACCACTCAGTAAGTTTAACAAAACAGGCAATTCAATCTTTAGATTAAAGTACAAACCACATTAATGTGTTGATCAATGAATGAGAGTCTAAAATATAACGTTGGCCATCTTTAAATTTAAGTACAAACCACATTAATGTGTTGATCAATGAATGAGAGTCTAAAATATAGTGTTGGCCATCTTTAAATTTAAATACAAACCACATTAATGTGTTGATCAATGAATGAGAGTCTAAAATACAGCATTGGCCATCTTTAAATTAAAATACAAACCACATTAATGTGTTGATCAATGAATGAGAGTCTAAAATATAGCGTTGGCCATCTTTATATTTAAGTACAAACAACATTAATGTGTTGATCAATGAATGAGAGTCTACAATATAGCGTTGGCCATCTTTAAATTAAAGTACAAACCATATTAATGTGTTGATCAATGAATGAGAGTCTAAAATATAGCGTTTGACATCTTCAAATTAAAGTACAAACCACATAAATGTGTTGTGAATGAGAGTATAAAATATAACGTTGGCCATCTTTAAATTTAAGTACAAACCACATTAATGTGTTGATCAATGTATGAGAGTCTAAAATATAGCGTTGGCCTTCTTTAAATTTAAGTACAAACCACATTAAAGGGAGTACATCAGGATTTTCATGGGGGTCTAGGTGTCCGATTTAAAATTTAAAAATATTGATATTTTCTATTCTACATGGCCAAAACATAATGAATGAGCCTAAAAAGTATCCCTTATTTGTAAAGAAATTCATTCGGCACAGTAATACGTGCTAACCTAGGTGACGCACCAGGGTTAATTTCAGCATTTTACGACCGATTCCGTCCTAGCTATATGGTGTTTTCAAAGTTTAGACATTAACAAAATGGTTCTAACATCATATTTTGATTGATATAAGTGTTTTATCATGAACTGGAACAATTTTATAATTTAAGATGTTTCCAGAAAAATTCTGATGTACCCCCTTTAATGTGTTGATCAATGAATGAAAGTCTAAAATATAGCGTTGGCCTTCTTTAAATTTAAGTACAAACCACATTAATGTGTTGATCAATGAATGAGAGTCTAAAATATAGCGTTGGCCATCTTTAAATTTAAGTACAAACCATATTAATTTGTTGATCAATTAATGAGAGTTTAAAATATAGTGTTGGCCATCTTTAAATTTAAGTACAAGCCACATTAATGTGTTGAACAATGAATGAGGGTCTCAAATATAGTGTTGGCCATATTTAAATTTAAATACAAACCACATTAAATTGTTGATCAATGAATGAGAGTCTAAACTATAGTGTTGGCCATCTTTAAATTTAAGTACAAACCACATTAATGTGTTAATCAATGAATGAGAGTCTAAAATATAGTGTTGGCCATATTTAAATTAATGTACAAACCATACAAATGTGTTGATCAATGAATGAGAGTCTAAAATATAGTGTTGGCTATCTTTAAATTTAAGTACAAACCACATTAATGTGTTGATCAATGAATTAGAGTCTAAAATATAGCGTTGGCCATCTTTAAATTTAAGTACAAACCACATTAATGTGTTGATCAATGAATGAGAGTATAAAATATAGCGTTGGCCATCTTTAAATTTAAGTACAAACCACATTAATGTGTTGATCAATGTATGAGAGTCTAAAATATAGCGTTGGCCTTCTTTAAATTTAAGTACAAACCACATTAAAGGGAGTACATCAGGATTTTCATGGGGGTCTAGGTGTCCGATTTAAAATTTAAAAATATTGATATTTTCTATTCTACATGGCCAAAACATAATGAATGAGCCTAAAAAGTATCCCTTATTTGTAAAGAAATTCATTCGGCACAGTAATACGTGCTAACCTAGGTGACGCACCAGGGTTAATTTCAGCATTTTACGACCGATTCCGTCCTAGCTATATGGTGTTTTCAAAGTTTAGACATTAACAAAATGGTTCTAACATCATATTTTGATTGATATAAGTGTTTTATCATGAACTGGAACAATTTTATAATTTAAGATGTTTCCAGAAAAATTCTGATGTACCCCCTTTAATGTGTTGATCAATGAATGAAAGTCTAAAATATAGCGTTGGCCTTCTTTAAATTTAAGTACAAACCACATTAATGTGTTGATCAATGAATGAGAGTCTAAAATATAGCGTTGGCCATCTTTAAATTTAAGTACAAACCATATTAATTTGTTGATCAATTAATGAGAGTTTAAAATATAGTGTTGGCCATCTTTAAATTTAAGTACAAGCCACATTAATGTGTTGAACAATGAATGAGGGTCTCAAATATAGTGTTGGCCATATTTAAATTTAAATACAAACCACATTAAATTGTTGATCAATGAATGAGAGTCTAAACTATAGTGTTGGCCATCTTTAAATTTAAGTACAAACCACATTAATGTGTTAATCAATGAATGAGAGTCTAAAATATAGTGTTGGCCATATTTAAATTAATGTACAAACCATACAAATGTGTTGATCAATGAATGAGAGTCTAAAATATAGTGTTGGCTATCTTTAAATTTAAGTACAAACCACATTAATGTGTTGATCAATGAATTAGAGTCTAAAATATAGCGTTGGCCATCTTTAAATTTAAGTACAAACCACATTAATGTGTTGATCAATGAATGAGAGTATAAAATATAGCGTTGGCCATCTTTAAATTTAAGTACAAACCACATTAATGCGTTGATCAATGGATGAGAGTCTAAAACATAGCGTTGGTCATCTTTAAATTTAAGTACAAACCACATTAATGTTTTTGAACAATGAATGAGAGTCTAAAATATAGTGTTGGCCATCGTTAAATTTAAGTACAAACCACATAAATGTGTTGATCAATAAATGAGAGTCTAAAATATAGTGTTGGCCATCTTTAAATTTAAGTACAAACCACATTAATGTGTTGATCAATAAATGAGAGTCTAAAATATAGTGTTGGCCATCTTTAAATTTAAGTACAAACCACATTAATGTGTTGATCAATAAATGAGAGTCTAAAATATAGTGTTGGCCATCTTTAAATTTAAGTACAAACCACACTAATGTTTTGATCAATGAATGAGAGTCTAAAATATAGTGTTGGTCATCTTTAAATTTAAGTACAAACCACATTAATGTGTTGATCAATGAATGAGAGTCTAAAATATAGTGTTGGCCATCTTTAAATTTAAGTACAAACCACACTAATGTTTTTGATCAATGAATGAGAGTCTAAAATATAGTGTTGGCCATCTTTAAATTTAAGTACAAACCATACTAATGTTTTTGATCAATGAAGTGCTGATTAAAAGTACAGATTTGTTTACGGGTCTTTAACATATCTGTGATTGAATATGCTCTTAATTCGACGCTTCTGTTTTGGGGTTAGACCTGACTGGTTAAAACCGTTTATATTGTGTCTATATTGTTTGGATTTTCAAAATGTGTAAGCTTTTAATATATACCTCGTTGTCAGTTAAGAAACGTGGTACATCTGTTGTTGAAAGATGCCTGTTGATGGCGGGATAGCTACATAAACTGAGCAAAAATAGAAACGTCCCCAACTTTACCCATAGATTTAGACACAATAAAATTATATTTTATTTAACCTTATATGCCAATACCTTTGTTAAAGGCCATCACTGTCATAAAAACAATTTTCTTTGAATCTTTGTGGGCAAACTGATTCCCCTTGATTTGGTTTAAACAGCATTTCCGGGTCTTGTGGTTAAAACTTTGAGTTAACACAGTTTTATTATATTGAAATAAACAGAGAATGACCTCATCACCACAAAACAAAGAAAAGACGCTGATATTTTCACTCATTTTTGCGCCATACAGCTTTCAAGAACGAATATTTTCAGATTACCTCCCTTTATAATAAAAATATAGTGATTTCGCAATTCGAATAAAACATGTTTTAGCAGCAACAGACAAACTTTGGATTTTGATGATTATTAATATTGATCAGAATGATTGGGTAATAAGTATAAAATGATGAAATTGTATCTAGATTGGTGTACAAATTGAAACAAAGTCAACCCTCTGCAAATCACAGCTTAAAAGAGGGACGTTTCTATTTTTGCTGAGCATACACCACACAAATGGTGCAAACAACTCATCAGTGAAATCTTCACTTTCATGAATTATATTCTTGCCTATACTTTTTCCAAGAAAACGACAACAAAAGGTAATGTACACTTAACTTCTCGGCGATAATATTCATAACAAAAAGTTTATTCGTGTGTTTGTTTACTTTCTCGGTAGTTTCCAACATGTTATTCGTTTCTAAAATGTTGAGCCCAGTTATTTCTCCCACAAGTTAAATCATCTGACTCATGAGACCTGTTTATCATTATATTTGCGTCTTCCAATATCTTGCACTTTAACGAGGGTTCAAAAACAAATGAAGACAAATAAATGTTAATATTTAGATACCTCAACGTTGGTATGAAGCCACGTAAACTTCCCCTCTTTGGTTCTGTCACTGAGACCAATCCAAATTTCACTGGTTGTAGCACCTTGTCAAATTAAAAAAAGAATCATTGGCAATTATTCTAGTGTTTAAAACTATTTATTATATTTATATGGGTGAAAGATTGGGAATTCTCAGTGAGAGAATATTCATAATCGCTAAATTATTAATAACTGACTCCGAACACAAAAATAACTAACTGCGACGTTGATTTATGACGTCAAGAACGTCATCCGCTGATAACGCTAAATAAAGCGAACAATTCTCGTTAAAATCATACATAATCAAGTTAAAAATTTAATAAATAGATTATTAAATTTTAACTGTTGTGATCGATTATATGGAAATATTTCACTCGATGGTAGGCGTGTGTTGTTTTTCACTCACTCGCTTACGCTCGTTCGTGAAAAGAACCACACGCCTATCATCTCGTGAAGGATTTCCCTATAATCGATCCCAGCAGTTAAATAATCTCTATATCACGATTTACACATTTAAATGTATAACCTCCATTTATCCCAATGAATACTCGAGACGAATGTTCCCGTCTTCTGCTCATGCATGAATACGGCAAATGCCTTAAGACGAAAGGTTGAACCATATTCGTACAAGTTCATATAATTAACGCCCTTTGCTTAATTAACACTATGAACGTAAGGTTGTAATGTTTTTTGTCAAGCACCTAAGATGCTTTCTACTCATGCCTTGCTGTTCAACGGTTCCTGAACACACTATAGCTTATTTCGAGCAGTCCCAAGAGATAGAGGGGTATGCTACACAGGAACCAGGGAACAGTACCATACTCTGATTTGAATATATACCTATTGTTATTTAACATGCTCGAAGGATAGACCCTCGATTCACGGGACCGACCAGTATACTTACACATTCGACGAACAATGCTAATGGAAGAGAACAACGCTCTCTTCACATATATATGGGTATCTATATCCATCCTTCAGCTTGCCAGAGATGAAATCTATATTATTCTCACCCATGAGATATCTTTGCTCCTCCAGCGAATGTATAGTCGCCAAGTTGGCACCGTCTGATTCGCATCTTTTCTGTGCACGAAGCCAGTTGAGAGGTTCACCAGGGATTGCCCGGTAGCACTTATTTGCGACTAGCTGATAGCCGTCAGCACATTCATAGCGAGCTAAAAAAACAACATAATACATTCAAACCGGCTCAAGAGACCATATAGTTTAAGAGGTCACCTGCTTTAAGCGATCACTATTTCATTTCTCAAAACAACATTGTTTTAGCACTTGTATTAGGCGACCATGCAAAAGAATGTTATTGGACAAAAAAGCTACTTTTCACTTAAACCCAAGTGTGCGGTAGATTCGACACACATTATGTATACACTGCATTTAGTTAATATTTCGTCTGCTTCAAGGTAAAGGTTTTAGCATTCTGACGAGTCATTGATCTTATTTTCACAGGTACAGCTATTAATGGATGCCTCAAAATTCAAAATTTGACAGTTAGGGATTATTCTAACAAAGTATAGTAAATAAATATATAATTGTTTTGATTTATCTGTATACGGTAATGTTTGGTGTATTTACCTGCCAAATATTATGGTTTAAAAATGCTTCATTATTTAGAAATTTGTGATTAAACCTCTCTGAGTAGCATAATGTATAAAGTTTTCAAAAAGTTTCTCTAGGGGGCCATTTTGGGGCTTTTATACTTCAGTCTGGCCTTTAAGTGATCCATTAACACAGGTTAAATTTATATTCTGTCATATATATGTCATTATGTCTTTGGTAATAAGGCATTACATTCCAACGTGTGTAATCGAAACTATATATAGATTATACTTCATAGTCTTCATAAATATGTTATCAGTTCATTTACTGCGTTAAACATGTACATGAGACAGGCTTGCACTAAATGGATTTGCCAAGCTGTCCGTGAAACATTTATTTTCCTACTAGAAAGTTATGTTAAACTACCGTTCATAAGCAAATTGTTGATATCTATATGGATACGAACTGTTCAATTATTGCGCAGATTTGTTTTTATATTACTATGATAGCGTTTTCATGTTGAATATTTCACTCAACAAAGCTAATTAATACTTCTGATACTGTCGCTTCTTTTTTCAATTTACATCTCTCTATTGAATAAAAAAGATAAATAATAAGCAAATCTATGACATAAGAGGTGGTTTCAATTTTGGCATTGTTACTGAGACGGGATGTTCCCCCGGCAACTTGAGGACTATACTATTCATAACCTTTGTATACTTTTAAGGCTACTCCATCACTGATACTACCACAGGTTTAGATTTAATATTATTGCAGTGTTATCAACAATTATGAAAATGCAAATGCAATTCTCCTTCAACTAATTAGTAATTATAATTAATGATTTGAAAAAATGCATGATGGCCGTGTGCCCCTTGAAATGTACCTGGAGTCAGCCTTAGTAACATTACGATTCATCACTTACGTTTCAGCTCTGGTGGCGACGTCACTAACGTGTTAACTGGAACAGTACACACAATTCCTTTGTAGTCAGCACAGTTCCCTACCTTCCATACACCAGTCTCTGAAAAAAATATGTCGTAAAGAAACACAATGCATTGGTGTAAAGAAACTTAACTAGACCAACTAAAGTTGAGGTTTACCACAAACTATTATAGTCTCCAATTCTAACATTCTTAAATGGACGCGCTTAATGCTTGACGTTAAATGTTTAACGTAAAACTATCGCTAAACGTAATAACCTTTGATTGAGATGAGTTTCCCATCAGACAACATATGTACGGGCAATGGTAATGGACAACATATATATGGACAATGGGAATGGACAACGCATGTACGGGCAATAAGAACGGACAACACATGTATGGGCAATGGTAATGGATAATGTATGTACGTGAAATGGTGATGGACAATGCATGTATGGGAAATGGTAATGAACAATGCATGTACGGGTAATGGTAATGCACAACATATGTATGGACAATGGTTATGGACAACACATGTATGGACAAATGGGAATGGACAACACATGTATGGACATTGGTTATGGACAACACATGTATGGACAATGGTTATGGACAACACATGTGCGGGCAATGGTAATTGACAACACATGTATAGGCAATGGTAGTGGACAATGCATGTACGGGCAATGATAATGGGCAACACATATATGGACCATGTTAATGGATAACACATATATGGACAATGGTTATGGACAACACATGTACGGGCGAGGGTAATGGACAACACATATATGGACAACACATGTACGGCCAGTGGTAATGGACGACCCCTTGTATGGACAATGGTTATGGACAACACATGTAGGCCAGTGGTAAAGGACAACACATGTACGGCCAGTGGTAATGGACAACACATGTATGGACAATGGTTATGGACAACACATTTACGGGCAATGGTAATGGACACACATGTACGGCCAGTGGTAATGGACAACACATGTATGGACAATGGTTATGGACAACACGTGTACGGGCAATGGTAATGGACAACACATGTACGGCCAGTGGTAAAGGACAACACGTGTACGGCCAGTGGTAATGGACAACATTGTATTGTACAATACAAACAAGAGCAATGTTAATATACAAAACGTATACGGGCAACTGAAATAGACAAAACATGTTAACGCAATGATAATGGATAAAACATGTTGAAATAGAATGGATAAACAGATAGAAAATAACGTATATCATATATATACCTGCCTGGATGTAGCCACAGCCAGCAACGTTACCCAAATCATTCGACAGTGTTTGATTCATTACGTCTGTTGACAATCCGTCTCCTGAATCCCACGTCCAGGTAGTACCGTCACCTAGTGAAGGTCAGTTAAAAGAACTGGACAATTCCACTAAAACTGTTGTCATTCGATTTCACAACAATACTGTTAACATGGTACCGTTCGCGGCTACTTTCTTTCGCGGTTGATCAACAGGGAACACGTTCGCGGCTACAAAGGTTCCCGGATGCCGACCAGCCGCGAACATCGTGAAAGTTAAGAAGCATTGATATTGGATGAACTTCTTTGAGATGAATTTAATTATTAACAAAAGGCATCTAAGAGTTAAGGTAAATGAACTGTTTTTAAAGAAAACATGCATCACAGCCCTGATGGCGTAACCCCTTTGGTTGGCATCAATATACATGTACACTCAGTATATATACTGAAACTAAAAAGAAATGCAACTCGGAAATTTATTGTATATACTGCAGACATAATTCCACATAATATTCCAAAGAAGATGTTTCGTAAAAAACAAGTTGCTGTTAGTTAGTGAAAGGACACAGCTGTGATGTTGTAGGCGTTTGAATCACAATACACGTTGTAACAAGAAATTCATAAATGTTAAGTTCCTCTTGGAAAATTTGAGCCAGTTCAGTATTGTACTTAACGTAAGGAATTTGCAAAATGTTGCATCCTAAGTTTGCCGACATGCTTGAGCCAAACGCGTACTCTGTCAATAATGAAACCTTAAAGGAATAGTATTTGCTGTGTTATGTGTTGTTTAGTCTTTATTTCCGAAAGGAAAGGTCTTACGTAGCCATGTACCATTCGATTGACAGCAGCATATGTACATACAATATATAGCGGAAATTCCCGAGTTGCGTTTCTTTTTTTGTTTCAGTATATAATTACACCCAATAAAAATAAATACCGAAAATGGGATCCCAGGAAGCAACAAACACAAACAAGAGACAAAAGAAGCAGACTCCGTTATATGGAGTCTGTTCATGAGAGGTAATATAAAGTGCAACGCGTCTCACGCCCCACTAGCACCGGTTTAAGTGATATTCTACGCTATAGGCACAAAGATTGGGCTTGATGATTCCAAAGGATCGATACATCAGTAATAACACTACTGATGTGTAGTTGGGGCGACTTTTTACGGCCACCACATAGCACTAAACAAACGCTAGTGTGAATGTCAATTATTGCCTTATTCTGGTGAAACGTTGACATATTTAATTTACCAGCTAAGTTAGTTTGATTACATTAGTCAATCAGTTTTATCACTTTCTACTGGTAAGCTGTAGCTAAAATATCATTAGTGATATCAATAAAATGATATGCTTTACTTTTAATGCTAGAATAGTTAGATAAAAATATATACCTACCTGAGAATCGCAGCCATACATCTTTTATGTCCGTACCCTCGAGCATTGACTTGATAACAGGTTTCGCAAAGTTTATTTGTGACTGCCTAAAATTTAATTTTAATTAAAATTCGTGTAATATTTCGATAATGAAAAAAATATATTTTCTGAAATTACGCGTATAATTAATGGCCAATTTCCCAACGCTAAATGATCATTAAAAAGGCATGGAAAGCTTGCTTATTTACTGCTAACATGCAGCTCAGGTATATATACAGAAGCCCGAGTAAAGGTTTCTCTTTGAAAAGAAGTATAGGTATATTGAACATTATTATATACCTATTTCTCTCGTGCAATGAGCGGTCTGCATTTGTACCATGTAAATCCGTATTGTACAGTGCACGAGCCCCATGTTAACCCAACGATAAAGTCCGAAATCCGGTAAAATGCAATCTCCACGCAGATATTCAATCGTGAACGGTCGGCCAATCCCGTCATTCTTCGGGATCCCACGGAGCAGTGTACGAGATGTTGCGAATGGTAGAGATTGGGTTAAATGTTCCGAACGCATCATTATTACATAACTGCTTTACACGCCGATATACTTTCGTTTATAAAGAGTTTAAATGAAAATATTTATTGTCGTTTGGTGTTGACAGTTGAAAGATGCTTTCAATTAAAAGAAACGATACATGTAAGTCAATTTAGATCATTTATATTTCTACATGGAGAGAAATAGGTATATAATAAAAAGGTCATATAACATTGTTCTGTACAATACGGTGATATATTTGGACTCGTACCCAGCTGACACAACCATATAGCGGCGAGTCCAATGCTGGGTACTCGTCCAAATATACCACCGTATTGTACAGAACGATGTTATATAACCTCATAGTAGCTAGCAATATATAATAATTCAAACTTTACTTTTATGAAGGAAAAAAAGCAGAAAATTAACAAGTAAGCTGTACTCAGTATAAAACTGTGTTCATAATTCGTTATTTTCAGAAGACAAACACATCAAAACACAACTAATGAAACACCTGATTTTACATTTTAATATGGTAGTTTCATGTATAAGCTGTATTGGGAGGGCCTCATCAACTGAAACAAAATTGAATACCACAATTTTCTCATGCAATTGTATGTCTAACAGTGATTTACAGTTACCTTTACAACTAATTTCCCCCTCTAAATACAATAGGCTGGAAATAGTTCCTTAAGGTCTGTAGTCCTTCAGTCTCATTAAAATCATATCCTAATTACGCTTTGATACTCTCCGCTATAGGATCTGACAACACTCCCTTGTAGGTCAGGTCAGATCGACCTTTCATCTATTCAATATTCATGAGAAGTTCAACTAAATTCAACCAATGAAAGCGCGTTTCATATGCACTTCAGATGACGCTCGAGTGAACTGAACAAAGGAAAACCCACATAAAAACACATAGATCTATATCCAAATAAAGATAGTCTTCATGAGTTATTGCTGTGGATTGCACGATGAATTCAAAGAAATTCACTTAATGGCATGTTTTATTATATCAAGATACGAAGAAATTCATAGGCGCTGCTATGCGTGTTTTGAAAATATATATTCCACCGAAATTATTACGACATTAGCATTAGTACTCTAAATAGTAAGACGTAGTACATCCGTCCCGCTTAGCTCAGTTGATAGCGAACTCGGCTGATGACCCGCGTGTGTCATCAGTGTGGGTTCAATGCCACGAATCTGTAATTCTTTTTGTACCGCTATTAAATTCCATCAAATAATCTTCTTTTTTTTTTTTCAGTAAATATTCGATAATGGTTGGTGTATTATGTTTGTCAATGCAATCGACATAACATAATTGGTTGTGTTAGGGTCAACTGGTTATGATAATCGACCTAACCTTAGATCAATCAAAAATAAGGTAGGTTGACATATACAGAGTTGAACTGGTAATGCTAATCGACATAACGTTATATCGATCAATCATACGGTAGACTGACCTATCTATGGAATAAACGGGTTATGTGATCGAATAATGTTGGTCTGACAATGGAGGCAATGAATATTCATGACCCAGAGCGGTATGTGACGTCATACCGTCTGGGCATGCGTCATACCATTTGGGCATGCGTCTTTCATCGGTGCTTAGAGTAGCGTGGAAAGGTATATAGTTATATAGTTTGGAAGCATTGTGTCGGATATTGCATTATTTTAATTTCAATTAATACTGTTCAATTAAAATAATTCATGCCTTCATTGTACTTGACTTTCGTCAAACTTAAGGTAAACTGACATGTATAGGGATAAACTGGCTGTTCTAATCGACATAACGTTATGTCGATCAAATGTAAGTTAAATTTTTAGGGGATAAACGGATATAATGTTGATCGACATAACGTGATATTGGATTGACATAATTATCTAGGGGACAACTCCGTTGTCTGTTATAGATCACGATAGAAGTGTGGAGTGCGTGGTCCAGTGGTAGAGCGCCGAACTCCTGATCGAGAGGTCGTAGGTTCGATCCTCCGTCATGGCCACGTTATTTATCCTTGTGCAAGACAATTAATCCACATTGCTTAGTACTGGTTCTACCCAGGAAGCCGCCGAGAGTGATTAATCTAAGTTGCAAGAACTTGCTTCGCAATCGATGTAAAATAAATATGTTTAAACATGTTTGTGATAGAAGTGTGAAATATTTTGTTTCGGATACAAACAAACTGGTTCAAGAGACCATCTCCATTAAGAGACCACTTGCTATAAAAGACCACCGTTTTGTGTCCCAACTGTATTATTGCTTAATTAAAAATGCATCTATATTAAGAGATGACCATTTGTGTCTTCCCTATTATGGTCTCTTTAACACATTGTTGATTGTATTGTACTACAGAAAGGCAATGCAATCATTTCCTGCATTCTAGCTGCTGTAAAAATGTACACATGAACGGTAAAATAAGGCCAATGTGTTGTGTTTCAGACACATAGGTATAACTACACAGATCCCTTGAATCCACAGTAGGATAATTCTTGCACCATAAAAAGTAGTGTTTCTTCGGTTTTAAATATTTTTTAATTAATGTTCACGTATATGTTTATTGTTGTTTAATGCAGATGGGATGAACACAGTCTAAAAGTGGATGTGCAGCAATTCGATGATGTTCACCAAAATATGATAGTTTTCATGGATGCTGAAGTAAAGCAGGAATTCTGGTCCAAAATCTATAGTGAATACCCAAAGTAGTGCAGGACTCAAATGAAAGAAAATAAACATGGTCTACGTACCAAGTTTTGTACTTTTTTGGTGTGGGCAAATAACTGTGTTTGGTAAAAAAAGTGGCTTTTACCATGGACACCTTCTGTTCATAATGGCCCAATACACTTTATTCATAGATTGTACTGTGCACCGATACCTAAAATATGTCATCAGAGGGGCTCCGGAAGATTAGTAATTTTACTAACTGGGCTACTCTCTTAAAATAAAGTTTTCAATTCAGTTCAATGGTATGAAATATCTAGTAAACGCGACATTTTTGTTTTACATTATCTTTCCATTTACAAAGCTTCACGATTACAAGTATGCTCTTCAGCATTTTGTGTTTAAGTAGTTCATATAACATTAACTTGTGACTACAGATTACCACATATCAGACAAATATGTCATAACTTACCCTTTTAATTTCAGTAAAGTCGTATCCCTCAGATTACAGTAACCAAGTGCTTCGTTCCACGAGTTTGTAACAACTTTGTTGACAAAATAGCAGGTGTCCTGGTGTTGTATGAAGCCGGTTGGACATGTGCCTTGAGCGTTAAGAAAGATAAACAATAAAATTATTGCTAGATATGAATTTCAAAATAAATAAAGGTATGTAAAAGGTTATGCTAATTTTAAAATAATCTGTTTGCAATATTTTTCATGTCAATATCTTTTTTTTATAAATGGGGTATCTTGCCTTTATTATTAAATTAATTAAAAGAAATTGCAAACATAGTATGCTGCCTTCCTGGTGCCAACTATTGGTATATATTCATTTCTTGAGTATATTTCATAACGGTTTAATAAACACGTTTTACCTGGCGGTTTCATACGTGTAATAGAGAAATGTTATATTGGCCTCTTTTTTTCTTTTACATACAAGAAAATATACAAATCCATTTTATCTGGCCTTTTCTCTTTCTCGAACTAGCGAACGTTATCTTAGCAAAATCTGTTAACTTGGTGATTTCTTGCTTATACTAAAATAGTATAATATACTAAAGGAAAAAGAAACGCAAGTCGGGAATTACCGCTAAATAATTTATATACTGCCCACTTAATTCCGTGTAATATTCCAGAGAAATCTAAAGATGTTTTACAAACACAAGGTTGCAGCTAGTTAGAGAAAGGACAAGACGGCGATGTTGTAGACGTTTTAATCACAGTACACTTTGTAACACAAAATTCATGTTGAAGTTCCACTTCGAAAAGTTGAGCCATTTCAGTACCGTAATTAAAGTAATGAGTTTGCACAAGTTTAAATCCTAAGTTTACCCACTACTTCTATCAATAATGCAACCTTGATGGAATAATATTTGGTGTGTTACGTATTGTTTTAGTATTTTTTTTCCGAAAGTTAAGGTTTAATGTAGCCATTTTCCATTCGATTAACAGAAGCATATTATACATACAATATATAGCGGACATTTCCGAGTTGCATTTCTTTAGTATATACCATACGATTATATAAGAAAACGTTGGCACTCATATCTTTTTCTGGTGGTTTCCTTCGTTTATTAATAAAATGTCATAATACAAATATTTTAATGTAGTCTATTTAAACATAACAGCCACATTTTATAAAATATGTTGTACACCATTTCTAAACATACTGATGACAAGGTATATATACATAACTTACATATTTTAAGAATCCAAACACTATAGACACAATATAAACTTCTTTAACCAACAAGGCCAGGCCACAAAACTGTGGAGTCGAATTAAGAGTTACCAATTCATAATTCGTTTTACGCATATTCAATCACGAGTATTATAAGAACCAGTGAATAAAGCTATACTTTTAATTGGCAAATGTACATTATTATATGACCTGAACACCTGGCTAGAGTTTTGATAAACGGTTGTGTAGTGTAATTTCGACATTATTTGGAGAGTTAGTTTCTTTAAATCGTGTCTTGCATTTAAAGGGACAATGTCCGTAACTTTTGCTTATAAAACATAAAATTACGCTAACAAACATAACACACACTAACCATTATTGATTATTTACTATATGAAATCAAGAGTGTTTGACGGAATTCAATAGCGGTACAAAACAAAAGAAGAAGTACCTCTTCGTGAGTTTGAACTAGCAGGAAAAACTAAAATTACACTCGCGGGTCATAAAAGTGAGTGCGCAATAGTCGAGCGCGCTCCAATGGGCCATTTATCAGTATTACGCAGTACATACTACGGTGTATAGAAAACCTACAGCGCTAATGGATGTCACGTGATCAGCAGAAACTGTAGATATTGCGGGACCGTATTGTTTAAATACAAAAAGAATTAATAAAACTTCTTTTTTTTCAAACTCACGAATGTATTACTACATACTTATTTGGGTCTATGCTCATGTTTTCATGTATACATTTCACTGAATAAATGTTAGACAGTTATTTGATTATGCTCAATATCTGCTTACTTATGTCCTTTTAAACTCATTTGGAAGCCGTTTACCTAAATTGTTGTACCTATGGATTGTTATTTACCTGTACGTTTTTTGCACATAAATTGTTGTTTGACATCACAGTCCACCGAGTTCCAGTTTTTGTATCCGTCTTCAGTGGTATTTGTATTCATAGTAACACATAACTTGTTCTTTCTTCGAATGCTGAAGACACACAAAACGTTATAACACGTGTGCAATTTGCAATTTGTTGTCATTTTGTCATTATATATAAACATTTTTTAATATAAATACTATTAATTTGTATTTAGTTGGTTTGATACTTCCATCTTCCAATGTCTTAACTAACCAGTAAATGCAAATGAATATTGATTATAATGTATATAGCAGTACATACTATTAACAGAGAACTTACTTCTCATAAGTTGGAATTCCGCCATTCCACCAATCATTGGTTCTTAAGTCTTCCACTGAATGCTGCCACACATATCTTTGACGATCCTGAAAACAATGATGAAGAGAAACAACAAGCAGAGAAATGATGATTAAGGGAAAAAAATAAGCACAGAAAAGTAACATGCTTGAACGAAAGTTCATACATCATGAAAACAATGATGAAAGGAAATAACAAGGCCACACATGTAACATACAGGAACGAAATGTTTATACATCATGACAAAAAAGATGAAGGGTATGGAAAGCCGCAGGTGACCCTGTGATTATAATTATTTTTTACTATATGTTTAACTGAATTATTATAATCACCACATTTCTACGATGTTGTACGTGTTATCATTATTATCAAAATCCATACATTTTTAGCTCTCTGAAAAAATGTATACATTCTGAAAATGTTAACATTTTCATTATAATCACCACATTGCTACGATTGTGTACGTGTTATCATTATTATCAAAATCCATACAAGTTTAGCTCTCTGAAAAAATGTATACATTCTGAAAATGTTAACATTTTTATTATAACCCGCACATGACATTGGGTGCATTATAATTATAACAACATCCGTACGATTACCTCCCTTAGCTCTCTGAAAATGTATACATTCTCAAAATGTTAACATTCTGAAAATCGATACATGTGCGTCTTATAATCCTAAATCTCGCGAGACAATTTATGTTCGGGGGAATTGGCTTTTGCAAAATGTGTGCATTATAATTCTAAATCTCGCGAGACAATTTATGTTCGGGGGAATTGGCTTTTGGAAAATGTGTGCATTATAATTCTAAATCTCGCGAGACAATTTATGTTCGGGGGAATTGGCTTTTGGAAAATGTGTGCATTATAATTCTAAATCTCGCGAGACAATTTATGTCCGGGGGAATTGACTTTTGGAAAATGTGTGTATTATAATATTTGATCTCAATATTTTGAGGGACACATCAATAAGAATAGTCACTACGGGCGATTATTGACGTTTCCCGTTAATTCCTGTTACATTGAAAGTAAAGGGAGCTTGTATCTAAATAAATGTAAATATTGAGTGGCAGATATACAGTTAGATGCAATTTTGTTATATACAGATAGATATATTATGTGTGTGTGTGTGTGCTGAACGTTGATACGATGAAGATAAAGATTAGAACTCTAAATAGATTATATTATTTTATAATTATATGAAGATTGCATTGCCTGATTGTAAAATATAGCTTTGATAAACATTCAGATATTACATACCTAAGCAGTATCACAGAAATAAAAGAAAAAACACAATATGTGGTTGTTGCGTGTTGTCCATTCCATATTTTATCAAAATTATTTCAACTCGAGTTCTATCAAATCGAGGTCTTCTTGCAAGACCAGCTGCATCTGGAGTACAATACTTTATTGATGTCGTGCTTTATAATACAATAGTATTTGGCAAAAATTATATGATGTCCTGTACTATTCTGTAATTCAGTATATACATCTATGCAGAGGCACCATTGGCACCATTGGCACATTTACAGTACCATTAAACCATATATATATCTTTATAAAGGGAAACATGTCCGTTCTTTCCATCAGATCTTCTTGAATTAAACTTGTCCGTACAAAAGTAGGTACATAGCATTTTGGTTGGATCTTCATTAAACTTAACAACATTTATGGTGCTGTCTATATTGGTTTGAAGAACTCAAAATATTACGAAAAATATTCAAATGCAGGAAACCCACCCTCATGAAAAGTGCTTCAGTGGCTTGGATGGTCATGATGCTGCATTTGAAACCTTCTCGCCTCTCACCGCTATAGGTTCGAATTCCACTGTGACCTCGATTTTGTCAAGTTAGACAGTGTCGATTTTTACGGAAGGTATATAGAACTGGTTCTATCGCCAAAAAATGGGAGGTCTGCTTCCATTACAAAAAAATCAACAGTCATAATTATAGCCTAAAATGTGCTGAAAATGACATAATACCCCATTCAACAAACCATCATGAAACGTCAGTGGTACATTGCCCTTGGTGAGAGAATGAACCCTATTGCTGTGTCGCCTGCCTAACATGGCAGACACTTAGGGGTCATTTTTTTCGTTGTCATCTCTATCCATTCCTTTAACCTGCATCCTGACTTTAAAGGCACACACGGCAATCTTGATTTTTTAAACACTCGTGGCGTCCCGTTAATTTTTCTACATTAATTGCATTTGTTAAGTCATTAATATTAATATTAATTATAAGAATAGTATAAACATAATTGTTTTTGCATATTACTAACTGTTGATTACATTTCACCAATAATATATTCAAATCTATGATAGAATAACGAAAAAAGTCAAAAACTTAAATGGTATTTAAATATATGCAAGCAGATTTAAAGTCAAAACTGATACCGGAACTGGATACCTGAATCAAAAGGCTAATTGTAAAGACTTCAAGATTGCCATGTGTCCCTTTAAAAGTATTTGACCTTATAGGTTGCCATGACTTCCTGGAAATATGCATTCTGTGTGATAACTAAAAGCATAAAACGCACTGTCCTGAAATGGTATAGGCACTTTGCCCTTGGTCAGAGGAACCATATTGTTTTTTGGGATCAGTAGGTCCAAAGGTTAAGGTCACCATTACCTCATGGAAATTGTAACTTCCAAAAGCCAATTCCCCCGGACATAAATTGTCTCGCGAGATTTAGAATTATAATGCACACATTTCCCAAAAGTCAATTCCCCCCGAACATTAATTGTCTCGCGAGATTTAGAATTATAATGCACACATTTTCAAAAAGCCAATTCCCCCGAACATAAATTGTCTCGCGAGATTTAGGATTATAAGACGCACATGTATCGATTTTCAGAATGTTAACATTTTGAGAATGTATACATTTTCAGAGAGCTAAGGGAGGTAATCGTACGGATGTTGTTATAATTATAATGCATACAATGTCATGTGCGGGTTATAATAAAAATGTTAACATTTTCAGACATGTGCGGGTTATAATAAAAATGTTAACATTTTCAGAATGTATACATTTTTTCAGACAGCTAAAGATGTATGGATTTTGATAATAATGATAACACGTACAAAATCGTAGAAATGTGGTGGTTATAATAAAAATGTTAACATTTTCAGAATGTATACATTTTTCCAGAGAGCTAAAAATGTATGGATTTTGATAATAATGATAACACGTACAAATTCGCAGAACTGTGTTGATTATAATAATTCAGTTAAACATATAGTAAAAAATAATTATAATCACAGGGTCACCTACGGCTTTCCATAGAAGGGACATAACAAGCACAGAAATGTAACATACTGGAGAACGAATGTGCATTCATCATGATACAATGATGAAGGAAAATAGCAAGCACAGAAATGTAACATACTGGAACGAACGTGCATATATTCTAAAAACACTGATGAAGGTAAATAACAAGCACAGAAATGTTTCATATTGGAACGAATGTTTATACATCATGAAAACAATGATGAAGGGAAACAACAAGCACATACTTGTAACATACAGGAACGAATGAGAAAACAATGATGAAGGGAAATAACAAGCACATACTTGTAACATACAGGAACGAATGAGAAAACAATGATGAAGGTAAATAACTAGCGCAGAAATGTTTCATATTGGAACGAATGTTTATACATCTTGAAAACAATGATGAAGGGAAACAACAAGCACATACTTGTAACATACAGGAACGAATGAGAAAACACTGATGAAGGTAAATAACAAGCACAGAAATGTTTCATATTGGAACGAATGTTTATACATCTTGAAAACAATGATGAAGGGAAACAACAAGCACATACTTGTAACATACAGGAACGAATGAGAAAACAATGATGAAGGTAAAAACAAGCACAGAAATGTTTCATATTGGAACGAATGTTTATACATCATGAAAACAATGATGAAGGGAAGTAACAAGGACAGAAATGTAACATATTGGAACGAATGTTTATACATCATGACAAAAAAGATGAAGGGACGTAACAAGCACAGAAATGTAACATACTGGAGAACGAGAGTGTATATATCATGAAATCAAGGACGAATTGAAATAACAAGCACAGAAATGTAACATACTGGAACGAATGTTTAAACATCATGAAAACAATGGTGAAGGGAAATAACAAGGACAGACATGTAACATACAAGAACGAATGGTTATACATTCTTGAAAACAATGACGAAGTGAAATAAACAGCACAGAAATGTAACATACTGGAGAGCGAATGTGCATATATCATGAAAACAATGATGAAGGGAAATAACAAGCACAGAAATGTAACATACTGGAACGAATGTTTATACATCATGAAAACTTGATGAAGGGAAATAGCTCGCACAGAAATGTAACATACTGGAACGAACATGAATACATCATGAACACAATGATGAAAGGAAATAACAAGTACAGAAATGTTTCATATTGGAACGAATGTTTATACATCATGGCAACAATAATGAAGGGAAATACCAACGACAGAAATGTAATATACTGGAGCAAATGTTTATACATCATGGCAACAATGATGAAGAGAAAAAAAACATGCACATACATGTAACATACGATGAAGGGAAATATGTGTAATACTGGAATGAACATGCGTAAATCATGAAAACAATGATGAAGGGAAATAACAAGCACAGACATGTAAAATAATGGAACGAAAGTGCATATGTTCTGAAAACAATGATGAAGGGAAATGGCAAGCACAGAAATGTTACAAACTGGAACGAATGTTTATACATCATGAAAACAATGATGAAGTGAAATAACATGCACATAAATGTAACACACTGGAATGAATATTCATACATTCTGAATCAATGACAAAGTGAAATAACAAGCACAGAAATGTAACATACTGGAACGAATGTCTATACATCATGAAATAATGATGAAGAGAAATAGCAAGCACATAAATGTAACATACTGGAACGAATGTTCATACATTACGAAAACAATGATGAAGGGAAATAACAAGACAGAAATGTAACATACTGGAGAACGAGCGTGCATACTTCATGAAAACAATGATGTAGGGAAATAACAAGCACAAAAATGTTTCATATTGGAACGAATATTTGTACATCATGGCAACAATGATGAAGGGAAATAACAAGCACAGAAATGTTACATACTGGAGCGAATGTTTGAAGATCATGAAAACAATGATGAAGGGAAATAACAAGCACAGAAATGTTACATACTGGAGCGAATGTTTGAAGATCATGAAAACAATGATGAAGGGAAATAACAAGCACAGAAATGCTACATACTGGAGCGAATGTTTGAAGATCATGAAAACAATGATGAAGGGAAATAACAAGCACAGAAATGTTACATACTGGAGCGAATGTTTGAAGATCATGAAAACAATGATGAAGGGAAATAACAAGCACAGAAATGTTACATACTGGAGCGAATGTTTGAAGATCATGAAAACAATGATGAAGGGAAATAACAAGCACAGAAATGTCACATACTGGGTCCATATTCATAAAGCTTATTAGCAATATCTTAAGTCCAATTTTATCAATTTTTTAAACACCTTTTTTTATCGATTTAAGACGTTTCTTAATATTTTTGATAAGGTTATGGATAAATAAAACCTACAGCTAAATACGTGTCTTAGAATAATTGGTCTGGATAATAAAGAGATTTAAAAATATGTAAAAATCTTAAATTTTGATTTAAGTAATATGTTGATTTATGAATACGGGCCCTGGAACGAATGTTTAAAGATCATGAAAACAATGATGAAGGGAAATAACATGCACAGAAATGTAACACACCGGAATGAATATGCATACATTCTGAAAACAATGATGAAGGGTCACATTAACTTCTTTTGATAATTGTCCTAACAAGTTTGATATGAACGTGATGATGACCAAGGATCTTAGGAAGTTTGTAAATCTTATCACCGTAACAATCAGCTTATTATAATTCAGAAGAGTTCTTTAATTACTTTCATTTTTTAAAAGTACACATATACAACTTTGCAAGCTTGTTTTGAAGTTTATGGTAACGGTAGCCCTGATGTAGCTTTGAAATTATACAAAGGTTACAACAATGTTATAAAGTCCTTAACTCGACTAAAGCTGTACAGGAACGAATAAGTTGAGAAGCATATACCTCATATGTCGTTCTGGGGAATATCCCCATATATGTAGGTATTAAGGTTGCTAAACTTAAGATCATCTCAATATCTTGTCAAACATTTTGCTTGTAGTTCATCCATTTTTAATTGAAAGATGCAAGAGCAAAGACGCTATAGTATCAGAAATACTTGGAAGGAAGGCGCCGGGTGCAAATACAGACAGAGTTAGGCATGATAGAATAGGTTTAACGCCTACAGCAGCAATACAAAACATGTACTGTTGATATATATGTACCCACATGCATTTAATACAAAACGTACCAGGTCCTGTATGTCGTATTTCAGATTGAGCCACGATGTTCCTTTGTTTTCCCCCTGAATAAAGTCGGAGATAGCTTGCTGTTCATCACTGTCTTTTATTCCTAAGATTGTCGCCTTGTTTTTAGCACACTCGAGGCTGAATACAAACAATAATACTAATATTCGTTTTGTAGCTTTGACATAAGCATAATGTGTTTTTCAGAATGCCTATGTACGTTTTTTTATAGATACGAAGGAAACGTTATTTAGTTATAATGTTGCCATCTTCAAAAGGTAACCATGTGAAATTAATAATATTCTATTTATGCTTATATTGTCGTTTGCCGTCGAAAGGAAAATACAGTGAAATTTAAGTTAACATATACATGTATGCGTGTTTGCTTTAACAATTAATTGTCTTCTGTAAATACCTTTACCATAAAAATACAGATCAAATTAAGATGGCCTTGGACCGGAACAGGACACATATAAGAGTTTCGTAATGTCCAGGTAGAAGGACTTTGCGTTTACATTTAAAGCTCTTAACATTAGCTTCATAAATATTAACATTCTATGCCATTACCTAATGTTATATATTTATATAGTCTTTCTAGCTTTGTTTGTTCGCTTGTTTGTTTTTTTACGTCATTTAAGAACATTCTAGGCCATAAATGACGGTGGTTTGTGGTAGATGCAGATCACCCCATTTTTCCTGGGTAGAACCAGTACTTAATACCTCCCGCTGTCCGTGAGAATCGACACTTTATCACTTAGAAGACGAGCTCCTAGTGGGATTTGAACCATCGGCGGATACCCGCTGTGATTTGTTCCGTTACTCTCTTTCACAGGGCTAGAAAAATGTGCAGTCAGACAGGGGCTCGAACCCAGGACCTTCGGCTACCGTTCCGGTGCGCTACCGACTGAGCTAACCGGCCGGACAATACAACATCAATATACCTGTTAGATATCCATAAACCGTGACACACTCCCCCTACAGACTGAAATTCGTCCTCGAATTTCCATTGGTACAGAGAATCATTTCGAATGTTTCTCGGAGTTTACTCAGACACGGCCCCACGTTGGGCGCCAAATGTCACAGGGCTAGAAAAATGTGCAGCAAGACCGGGGTTCGAATCCGGAACCTTCGGACTACCGTTCCGATGCTCTACCGACTGAGCTAACCGGCCAAACAATGCAACAGCATCTGCCTTTTAGATATCTATAAACCGTGACATCTCCACCACCATGGGTGAATGGAGTATAACGTAATCAATCAAACGTGCGTTTCGACGCTGGATTCGAACCCGCAGTGGTGAAAGTCGAGAAGTCTTTCTAGCAATCTAAGCTATGTGTTACATAGCGTGGCACGTATATTTATAGAACTATACTTGAACCAACTTTGCATCGCTGAAAGACTTTGGGTCTGTGTAAAACTTGTAACAAGTTTCCGGAAGCAGGTGGTCCCACCCGTTGTCCACGTCACAAAGTATCGGCAAATCTGAAGGAAGAAACTGTTTTAAAAAAGGCTGCCGCATTTCAATGATGCACTCAGAGGGATAGAAATATCCTAGAAGACAAACACCATTTTATATGGGAATGAACTTGTTTTATAAAGAACTAAGAACAATGCTTGTCAAGCGGTACTATTGGCAGAGATGAAATATTTCTAAATTTATAGAATTGTCATCAGAAAAGCATACTACAGTAAAGAATCTAGCTACTTATGTGTTTGATGCTTTCAAAATCCGAAACGAATTATATTATAATCATGAAATACCAAGAGGTACTCAATATTTTGAATATGTCAAATGGTATTTTTGTCTGCGAAACGTGGTATTGAATTGTGTTTCTATACTAAATTAATACATTTGATAACTATTTATATAAAATATTGTAAATATTATCGATGAAAATGTTTTAGCATGCTATATTAATCAAATTGTAGTAGTATTTAAGATTTCGTATTGTCACTGACTTCTGTATTTGAAAATTGTTTGTAATACTGTACCCGTATACTCATAGACCAAATTATCTACCGTATTATTGAATAAAAACATGTAACACTCAACAATGATTCTTGTCTTGCAATATAACAATGATATGACGTTTAAAATATATTTAACAAAACACTTAAACTCTGAGATACCTATTGCTTGGTCTATATGTGTTCGTATATATACAAGCTATAAAGTTCTTCAGGCATGTAGTTTACATTTAAAATGAAAGAAGTGTTTGTGCTATTTGTGTATGAAATCGGTGTGAGTTATGAATGCAAGTTCAGGACATATTTCCTAGTATTTCCCATCGCTACTTGCTCATTGAAAAAGCATGGGAATCGTGTTTATGTTCCATGACCGATGAACTCGGGTATTTAAATTGAGGCCCACTTTTAGTTTTTCTTTGTGTTACATTGCTATATTAGATATTGTCTCGGGTAAGAAAGCTAAACACAACTTTGTAATTTAGAAAAGAATATTCATAATTAGCTAATTTAAATACAAAACTTGTCTGATTTTCTTTTTTGTTTCTAGAACAAGAATGATAGCAAATAATTAAATGAACAACTTTCTATTGTGTGTTTATATTTTACTGCTCACAAAAAGGCTTTATTGGGTGGGCCTCATAATCTGAACCAAAATTGAATATCACAATGTTCTCATGAAATTGCATGGCTAACAGTGATTTACAGCTACCTATAGAAATTCTCCCACCCCCTCTCCACCCCCAAATACAATAGGCTCGAAATATGTCCTTAAACTTCTTACAAACAATAAACAAACCGCGTGTACCTGTAGGTCTCTCACAAATAAACTGAAGAGGCTGGTGACAGTGTTTGTCATTGAGAAGGTTGTCCCATATCTCTGCGCAGTCCTCCTCGTCTCGGAAGTTGTTTGGTTCACCTGATCCCCATTGTCTGCGGTAATAATGACAACGAATAGAGCTTCGTGCTTATTATGTAATATACCCTTAAAACGTATATGTGTATATATAAATAATGAAACATAGCTCGGTAATTTCTGTTGGTCTATTTTTCACTTGTCGTGAGAATTTCTTTGTAATCGTTGTTTTGTTTTTTTGTAACAGCCAATTTTTACAACATAAGTACACCGTTTATAACCTACTGACGACGAGGTAAATATGTAACTGACATATTTTGAGAATCCAAACTCTAGAGACACAATCTAAACGGCTTTAACCAACCAGACCAAACCCCAAAACTGAAGAATTACCAATTCATAATTCATTTTACGCATATTTAATCACGGGTATTTTTTAAGAACATTAAGTACATTATTATATGACCCTGAACACCTGGATAGAGTTTTGATAAAGGTTTTGTAGTGTAATGTTGCCATTATTGGGCGGGTTAGTTTCTTTAAATAGTGATATACACGTGGTCATTTATGTGTCTTAGTTCTGTCGCCTGGTAATGTTGCCCTGGTTTTGTGAGAGGAAACGGTCTGGGACACATATTCATTTATTATTTTTCACCTATCCATATAACATATGTTGATAAAAAATAAATATATTTATCCTTTTTATATAAGAAGCACATTTAATTAAGCACAGTTTATGCATATATTTTTATATTTTTAAGCCATTGACCAGTCTACCAAATATTTACAGTTTATTTTTACAAACATATAACAATGATAACACTCCGGTGGCATTAAGTTTTTCACATTTTTAACATGTCCATGTTTGGGGGTCTTCTGTACATTCGCACAAAACAGACTGATCGATTGTCTATAGGCGGGTGTGTTGAACCGCATTCCCCTATTGCGTATATTATAATACATCTGCCAGTGATTACACACTATCCCTGTACTGGCAGCAAGTGTCATTTACCTAGTTAAAGTAATTGAATTGAATTGGGTTTTAAGGCGCACCAACACATGAAAGGTTATATGGCGCCTAACAGGAAGGAACATGCCAGGATCATTCAGCTGCCGAATGATTCTTATATGGGTTTTATATCTGTCTACGGTTAACAGACTGTGACTCATGTAAGTGGCAATAAGCATGATTTACAACTTGAATTCCAAGAGAACACGTCTGAAAAACTTGAATGGTATTAACACTTAATTTGTAATGTTGAAAGGTTATCCTCCATTTACATCTAGATAAAATATGGAGAATGGGCCTAGAACCTGCTCACCTGCAGAACTGCAGAGTTGCTGCAAATTCTTTTGTAGACACCCTATTTACGCTGGAGCCACGTGATTTAAGCGAGATGGAACCTGAAACAATGCAGGGGTCATGACGAAGACCTTTGATGAACATGAACAAAAACTGATAAAATGAACATGAATTTAGTGGAAGAGGGGGTTCTACCCATCTGCATACCCCTCCAACGAGATCTGCAGCGGCCTTATTCTTTGCCCCGGAACCAAACGGGTCTCCCGGAACCACACCGGGGCTAGTTAAAAGAAACAAGTATATCTAATTTAATTAACAAGTATGAGTTAAAATGAAACATTTCACTTAGACCAATTAAGTTTAATTAATTGACCTACTATAATTATATATATATCGGAATCCACTTACACATTATTTTTTTTTTAAATAAATAATATCCTAATTACTAGTTAATATATGTATTTTTATTATAAGTTAATCACATCTCACACGTTGAAAATCAAATGAAAAAGATTTTAACATTCAACGGAAAAAAAACACGTGGCAATGCATGCTACTACCATTGTTGGCCATCACCATTGTCAATATATTTCTTTCGGTTGTCTTCGGACACGTCCGCCAGAGGGGACGGCCGGGCGGTCCCGTGAATTAAATGGATAATTGTTTCTGAGCCATTAAGGACACATTCTCTGTCACGAATGAATGAAAACCCAAACACGAACCTGTATCTCGACCTAGTAAATCTTCCTCACAATTCCAACAGCAACTCCGGCTGTTTAAATATGCGGATGCGTAAAATGCTGCATGCATAAGGACAAACCCTACTTTAGGGTCTCGTCACATTGTGTATTTACAAGGACTTCACTCCTGTTTCATGGGCATTGAAGTACATATAAGAATACTGTTTTATTCAGGATGTTTCATGGGCAATGAAGTACATATAAGAATATGGTTTTATTCAGGATGTTTCTTGGGCAATGAAGTACATATAAGAATACTGTTTTATTCAGGATGTTTCATGGGCATTGAAGTACATATAAGAATATGGTTTTATTCAGGATGTTTCTTGGGCAATGAAGTACATATAAGAATACTGTTTTATTCAGGATATATAGAAACACTTAATATTTGCCATTGCAGATGTTTGTTTCTGGCAGTGATAACAGCGTTCAAACAACTAGTAATTCGCAGGGTGACAGTAAACAAATTATCGCATGCGTAGCTTTGATGCGCGTTGGTGTGCGTACTCTTCGGCTCAGTATGGTGAAATGTTTAACTAGTCATAACTTTAAAAGTACCGCTATTTTTTTAATGTTATTTCCAATCCAATGATATACCTTCTAAGCATTTTTTTTTTTTTTTTTTTTTCAAAGTTGTTTTTGAAAAAAATGTATATGACAATGTAAAGTCTGTACTGAAAATGAAAAGTATTTTGGCCAGAGGGGGATTTCGTTATAATAAAATAAATATATCACATTCAAGAGAGGGCGATATCTAAAATGTTCACCCTTCGTATACACACATGTTTTTTGAAAAAAATAATATCCGGCAACGTGAAGTCTGTACTCTGATATGGTCAGATGGGGATTTCGGTATACTAACAAACCGATAATGATATCCTCAGAGTGAAAATTCTTACTATCACCCTCCCATGAATGTGATATTTATATATTAAGAAATGCAAAGTTCTTCTATTATAATAATGTGAATGATAACATCACAAAAAACATTTATATCACCATGTGTGGTTAAATTACTAAACAGATTGCGGGGATGGGAACAGGAACGCGACCACCCACGACTTCATCCAGTCATTTTGTAGCGTTCTTCAAATACACTGAAGCGAAAAAGAAACGCAACCCGGGATTTCTGCTAAATATTTTATATACTGCACACTTAATTCCACATAATAATCCAAAGAAAGGATACAACTGTGATGCTGTAGACGTTTTAATCACAGTACAAGTTGCAACAAGAAATTCATAAATGTTGAAGTTCCTCTTTGAAAATTTGAGCCATTTCAGTACTGTATTTAACGTAAAGAGTTTACAAAATTTTGCATCCTAAGTTTGCTCACATGCTTGAGCCAAACGCGTACTCTGTCAATAATGAAACTTTGCAGGCATACTATTTGCTTGTTATGTGTTGCTTTAGTCTTCTTTTTTTCAAGATTAAAGTTCTTACGTAGCCATGTACCATTCGATTAACACCAGCATATTGTAGATACAATAGATATAGCGGAAATTCCCGAGTTGCGTTTCTTTTTCGTTTCAGTATATAATTCGCTCAATATATATATAGGCTGGGACCCAACCTCTCGTATCGTGCAAAAAAACACTTTTGGTTTACCCGGAAAGATATACTCGTGATTTTTTGCATATCAATAGCAGAAACTGTACTCTATACGAAACCACTGTATGGATTAATGGTATTCTTTGCATTTCGTAACACCAACGCATTTTCTACGGAAGCCCATAAGTGATAAGAAAATATTGATATTCAAAGAAAAAAGGTGTACAAGTTTATATTTTAGCGATATGATTTTGTTTTGTACATAAATAAGACATATGCACGCCTAATTATATTCTGTTTATGCCGAATGCAATTTTCAATTATTTTTTTTTAAATCAAAAGCGGTTTAAGGATTGAAGATGGCGGGCAGATGGGTGGAGGGAGGGACGGGCATACACCGTTTGGCTAAAGCTTTCATGCACGTTGTTAATAACTTCTGTAAATTGTTTTCGGTTAAAACCAACTTTACTGTGAAGGGTTATATCGTTAAGATGTCACTTTCTTACGAGCAAGACCGATTTTCTCCTTTTCAGAATAGAGTTATGACCCCTGAGTTACTTAACAAAAATGCACATTTTGGGTAAAGCTTAGGTGCAAGGTTTCTTTATCTTATTTTGGATTTTAACTAAAATTGCTGTGAAGCCTTATATCAAACAGACATCACTTCCTTACGATCAATGTGTACCTTTGCCTTTTCTAAATAGAGTTATGGCCCATGATTATCTACGAAAATACATTTTTGTGTTGAGTTTATG
Source organism: Cyrtodaria siliqua (assembly GCA_037043455.1). NCBI lineage: Eukaryota > Metazoa > Mollusca > Bivalvia > Adapedonta > Hiatellidae > Cyrtodaria > Cyrtodaria siliqua. The sequence continues at coordinate 191,013 of JAWPHD010000097.1, forward strand.
TTAATTAATCAAGTTTTGTTGAAAATTAAACAACATTTTGGTTGGAAATTTAATATACAAATAGGATACCAGTATATGTTAATAATATTTGTGATACATCAAATTGTTTTGCCATTTTGGAATAGAGGTATGGCCCTTAATTTACTTAGAAAATATGGTTATTGCAACAACTATCTTGAATTGTGTAGGGTTTAAACCATATCGTTTAGTGTGAAGTCTTAATAACATTAACATACTGGCAGATATTTAGAATCCGTTGGATGGTAGCTTTTAGATTTCTTAATACAGCTATGGACCTTTAATTTACCTTGAAAATAGAATAGAAGTTACTGCAATTTCTGTCTTATCAAATTGTAAACTTCCCATCCAAATTGGTTCACTATTTTGTCACAGACGTTTGATTGTATTTATCAGAAAAATAACGGGTTTTTTTACTGACTAGTTTCGTTGGAAGGCGACTGAGCGACGTCATTGTTTGGGTATGACGTCTGACAGAGTTTCTCCAAAACATCTTGAATACTATCTAAATGATTTATTTGAAATTTGCACTTTTGTAACATATGATCATTAACTGTCCAATCACCATTGGTGTTTCTGTGACCTTGAGTTTCAATTCTAGGTTCTGATTGATTGAACAGGCAACTTTTGGTTAAGAAGTTTGTCAACGTTTCTCAAACACATCATGAACTTGAATATTTTCCTACGGTTTGTATCGCCTTGATCCATGGGACGCATTGTATTAAATAGTGTAGTTTAAAACTATAAGTATCACTAAATGTGATCCATATCCTATTTCGAGTCAGAAACAAATTATGGTATAAAAGTCGAGAAGGAAATATAACATTCACAGAACACAATCAATCAACCAAACACACGTATTTGAAACAAACACCAATCACAAGGATAGAAAAGAGCAAAGTATGACAAATGGCAAACTCAAACGGTTGAAATATGGGTACATCCTTGGAATGGTCAGTGACAATATGGGTACCTCCTTGGAATGGTCAGTGACATAAAGGCTGCTGGGGTTAAACCAGGTTCTAGAGTGCACAATACCTCATTCTTATCCTATTTTCATTCCAATAAAATTCGACCAGCCAGGCTATAACCCCTTACAAACTAGGAAGTATGAATAGCAATTAGTAGGCAATAAAGTATAACACAAAATGATCATGTATATATGAATAGAAATTCCCAGAAAGCCACAAAACAAATACTTGTCAGAAGCCAGGACAAAAAAAGAATGATGACGATCAGACAATATTAAATAAAAAATTAGGCCTATTTAGGTAGAAGCACATGCATTCATTACGATATATAGTATTGAGGGATAGAGATAGAGAGCAGAAGAAGGCCCTTTACTATATACATATACTATAACTATATTCTTTCTAGCCTTCTATATTATATATCGTAATAAATTCCTGTGAGTAGAAGTTATCATAGGGTTCAAAATCAGTCGGGTCATCGCAACATTAATTGTAAAGCATTGTGGCGAACTGTAAATGGGTCAACATCTAAACATGCAGTGCATTGCATAATGATAGGGTCATATCCTATTTTGTTATGTTTGTTAACAAGTTTAACACAGATTGTATGAATGTGATAATGACCAATAATCTTAAAAAGTCTGTACATATAGTCACCACAGTATTCACGTTGTGACAGACCTTGTAGCAGAAGTGTTCTGACAATACTTTAAGTAAATCAGGGTTATGATAATAAACCTTCGCAAAGGTTTGTCCGGATATAAAACTCAATGAAGCACTATTAAAGCTGGAGTAGATGAAAAGCAAAACAAACTTCCAACTATGTACGGTATTCCTAATTTACAAAAACAGCCTAATAAATCACACTTTCTTCCTATTTCTAGTGTCTGCACCACTACAGACATCTCCAAAGGTATAACGTCCTGTCTTACTGCCGCTGTATATCACGTAACACAATATTGTGCTAAAGCTTATGCTAACTTTTGGATTAATATATTTTGGTCGTTATTACTTTCTTGAAAACGAATGCAGTAAACGTCACGCAAACCTTTTCAAATATAAGCTCATTGCTCTTATTCAATATTTATTTTAGTGAATAAACACTAATGTTTGCTCAGCATTATACTGCGGTAGAATAAAATGTATCCTTTGGCATACCAACAGCCTACCTAAAATACTAACCTAAATTCATCAAAAATGTCCAAAGTAAGCGGAGTTCCGTTCGATTGTTTACCACTCAGCACCACCCCATGGCATTAATGGTGTCAGGTCGCGGAGATGATTTTTGATAACCATTTTGATATTTTAGCTATGGTCATGTGACAAATTATGACGTAATCGCAAACTATTTTCTAAGACGTTGACAGAGTCACATGGTGATCCTGGTAAAGATTGGGTAATGATCACTGTTAAAGGCTTATCAAAGGAGGCTGTCACCTTATTATTTTACAACGCACTGCATGTTTAGTGGTTGACCCATTTACAGTTCACCGCTTTGCTTTCCACTTGATTGTGCGATCGCCGGAAAGATTGTGGACCTATGATGACGTCTACCTAAATCCTGAAAGGACGGTAACGTTCGATGATTGTCTTTAATATTGTCTAGTCGTGCCCTTAACAGTGTCAAAATTGAAATGATCTCTCTTGTCATAGAGTTGGCTTATTATTTCTCAGTTTCAATCGAGTAAAGAAGATATAACAACTATGAGAAATATTAGCTTTTTTGAGGTGAAGTTCTTTGGAAAGAAAGTATATGTAGTAAAGAAAGGAAAGAGTTGTAATTGTCCAAAATATCATCCATATACAACGAGGTATAATAAAAGGCTTCAATTACATCTGCCTAAGCGTATCTGGTAAAAGACTAAAAATGAAACCTCTAACATAACAAAACAAAAACAAATCTGCAACAAGAGTTGCACATTTCGTTCTCATTTGGGATTCCAACAATTTGTCTATAAACAGTAGTGTCATACTTAACTAGTTCCATATGTGTAAAAAATATTATCTTATATGAATATAAATGCTTCGAAAACAACTACGTGACAAGTCCACATAGTGTAATTGTCCAAAACCCTTCAACTAAATATTAGTGAGAATCAGAACTCGTTTACTGTAGTTGCCGTGTACTCAGTCTGAAATTTAAATATTTGCAAACATCAAGGGCGATAACTTTGTAAACCACTCCTCAATTGTTCTCATTGTCAAACAAAACCGAGACCTTAATAATATTACCGCAAAAAGCATGGAAAATCAAATGCTATTTATTACAATCATCGTAAAAACAATCACGCTCCTTAGTCAGAGGACGATATCCTCTTTGTTCAATTATAATATTACACAGTAACTGATGATATTTCAAAGGAAAGTAGGAAACAATCAGACGATGGAATTTTTCGACAATTTAGAGCAATAACTTGATACTCGTCTAACCTGTCTGAAATCCGTTTGATATAAAGTTACACGCCAAACTGTGTGAAAATCGAAACCAATTTATTTAATGTATTGTGTACGAAAGCTCAAATTTGCATTTTTGCAATAATCAAGAGCAATAACTCAGTAAGGCAGGTGTCAATTCTGCTCATTGTCATCTTGTCAAAGTTCATATTCATATAAAGTCTCACACTAAATAATGTGAAGATCGGAATCCGTTTACTAAAGTAATGTGTGTACTCAAGCTAAAATGTGCCTATTCTTTCAATAACCAAGGGTAATAACTCTTTAAAGCAAGTGTCAGTTTTACTCAGTATTGAACTTGTCAAAGGCCTAGTAGGTATAAGGCCTAACACCATACAACATTTAGTGGAAATCGGAAACCCTTTACTGCAGTTATTGTGAACACAAGAAATTCGCATTATCCCTGGCACAGGACAAAACAAAATTCATAAAAGGTCTATAACTCTTGTTAAAATTAGTAAAGTGTAACATAATCAGGTCTTGATTCTGTAGTTTGATATTTCATATACACATATAGGTTTCAAATACTGGAACTGTATTTTCCTAAAAGGACGTGTGCAAATTTCTTTATTTTCCTTTCAATGTTTGTTCAGCGATTTTCATATATTGGCTTGGTACGAATGGGTTACCGTAGAAATCGCGACGCTGTTACGAAATGCAAAGTATGGCAGAAGTCCATACAGTGGTTTCATATGTACAAGACCCCCATCTGTTAATATTTAAAAAATCAGGAGTATATCTTTTCGGGTAAACGTTTTCGTTTTTTTCAGGCTTGGGTCCCCGCCTAATAATCAGCGACTCTGGTTTTCATGATAAGGTAGCAATAAACAGTTTCTTTGAGTTTTTAAAAAAAAGGTCGTGGCATGTTTACCACTTCGTGACGTTTTTTTGTTTAATATTGTTTTAACACATCTGTTATTATATTCCCAGTTCCTACCCAGATATAACGCTATTTTCTCTCGGCAGCTATTTTACGCTTGCGTAAAACCTTGCTGTTACTTCCATATATTATTAGGCCAGGCTACGCCCCTGTCCTTAACATATTTCCTTCTAAGCGTGCACATTCTCATTCCGGTTTACCACAGAAATGCGGTTCAATTTATCGCACTTATATAAAAAGTATGAAACAACAATTATCTCCCACGCCCTCCCACCCCCACACCACATTCCCCCACTCACACATTGCAACCAATTTTAAAATATCACATATTAATAATTTGCTGCAACTGCAACTCAAGAATGGATACTGCAGCAATATAATTTTCATATGGAAAATAGTTTTCCACTTGAAAAATCACCAGAAAAGGTGGGATCACAAGACATGTAAGAAGGTTCTGGTGTCTTTACGTACAAACCAGGTCGAGTGTACAGCTGTTTTCATTGCTAGTTGTTCAAAAAGTGTATGCCTAGATTCGAAATTTGAAAATTCTTCATTAATAATCCTGTAATACATATCATTATACTTCTTATACATACATCAACAAAATCGACTGGAAATGGACTATTTTCCCCTAGTTCTTATAATGCCCATTTCTAACAAAAAAGGAGGGATTACTTTTTATTATAGGAACTACATTCGAACTCGGAGATTTATATGCAATTGGTGGTAGTAAACCTATAAGTGTTGTTCATTTTCTCCTTCATAGGTCTAGTATGGGTTAAGTGCTATTTTATGAGAGTCACATTAAGTGTTAGCCATCTTTCTGGTAGTGTTTATCGAGGGTTCAACACTGCTGAATCTTCGTCTTTATTCATATCCTGTAACATTTGTTCTTTTGTAACTGAGCAGATATAACTAACATGGTGGTTTTATCAAGGAAGTACTGTTGGTAAGTTTGATAAAAATAAAACAGCAAAGTACGGTTACTTCTTAAAAAGGATCTTTTCCTCTTTCTATACGTCGAATTATGCTTGTTAAATCATCACAATAGATTGTTATGTTAAGTGCGACTACATGAAAGCCATCCCGGAAAATAAATATTGGCCTAGATATGTCGTTTACAAACATAAATAACCAAAATGTTGTAAATATAACTATTCTATTCTGTTCTGCGGGTTCGAATACCACTGGGAGCTCGTCTTGTACGTGAGGAAGTGTCCCAGGAAAAGTGGGTGGTTTGCCTCCACCACCAAAAAATCGACCGTCATATATAAACTGTTCTTCATGAACGATAAACCGGTTTATTACACGTGTTAACCCCCGTTCAGTGTTATATGTCTTTGTCATACCGCAAAGAATATTCTCGGTGTTTCATGAGCCCATGTCTACGTCTCGCCTTGCGAACATTTGATGATTTCCCCTTTGTGGCTGATTTATGTCATGTTTTTTTCGTTATTTCGCCGCGAAAAGACGGCAGAACGAAAAGACGACAGGACGAAAAGACACCAAATGCAGCGCGAAAAGACGACAGAACGAAAAGACGACATAACGACAAAACGAAAAGGCGACATTTCAAGGGCGGAAAGACGACAGAACGCCACACGAAAAAACGACACTTCAGTCGCGAAAAGACGCTATTTGATAGTGTCGTCTTTTCGTTATTTCATGTGGCCTTCTGTCGTCTTTTCGCTTCTAATATGTCGTCTTTTCGTTCTATCTTTATTTCGTCTTTTCGTTCTGTCGTCTTTTCGCCTTTCGTTTGACATGCGCGTTTCAGTCATTGTGGCCATTCATGATGACTGCTGGAAGTCGGGGCGATTTTGAATTGTTGCGGAAACGGGTCGAACCGACAGGGAGTGTGCATACCGTATGTCCAATAAATAACGAATAAACGAATGGTTACTAGTTTTTTTTAAATCGCTTATATAAACGCAGAATGGTCATCATAATTATATATTGATCACTACTAGTCTTCTGTAAGGCAATAAACATGTAATTACGTTATGTTGAATGAAAGGAATTGATTATGCAACTATTAATTAGTTTTTCACACCTTATTCGATGAATAGTGAAGTGATAATTATATGTTTGGCTTTATCTTGATCAGTTTTGTTTTTAAAAGCGTCAAGATTTAATTGCAGTATGTATATTATATACAGAGGATCTTAAATTAGTTCATATTTAATAGTTGTTTATGACCGTAACCTGGCTGTATGATGTTGTATAATGATGCCAAACACATGTGTAAAGTTACAGTCCATTATGTAAAGTAGTATCGGAGATACAAGAAGGAGAAGAAGATAAATACACAACGTTCAGTACATCATATTAAAATATTTCAGATTTTGGGCCGATATCGGTCTATGAGACACTAATTTATACAAACCAATGCATGTATATTAAAAATACAGCTAAAACATAAAACATGTAAAACATGCATAACGAACAGTTAGCATAGGCTTAAGACAATTTAATTGTCTATGTTTAATCGAGATGCAAGTTATATTAAGATTCTTTCTATTTTTAAAGGATTTGCAACTTACTGTTAGTTAAAGCAGATTCAATAAAATGCCGATTGTGAGTTATTTTGGGTCTTTTAAAATCTAGATAACATTCATTATTAAGAAAAATAAAACATTATGGAGTTTAAAAATAGTTTAAAATAGAATAACTTAAATTTGCAAACATTAAAATAAAATAGTAAGATTAATATGGTACTTCTCCTTCTGTTCATTTTACATAGCGTTGAAGATATCTTAAATTGAAGTTTTTCATTTTTCATAAGTAAACCCAATTTTTCTGATGGCAGAAAAGTATAAAATGAATCGCCTTACAGAAAATAAATGTAAGTCACTTATATGTTATAAGTGACATATGAGCCGCTTACACTTGACATAGGCCAGTAACATATACGTAACTTATATTGATTTTTTAAATGTAAATGAGATGTAAGTCATATAACTCACTTGTATGCCAAGTACTCTGTCACTTATAAGTGACTTATATGCGACTTATAAGTGACATACATCCACTAGTAGGTCAAACGGAATCCGAAATAACGATAAAAATCGGTAAAAATAAAAGGTCATTACATAAAAGAAAGCGTATTAATTTAATTTATTAGTACATTAGCAGTTTATCTAAATAAAATGCAACATCAATATAGAAGTCATGTTGAGGCAGTTTGTTTTCCAATGCTTTCTTGTTGGCTTCTTCTGTCCGATTTCTCTTTCTGGTTTTCTGTCACTCTGAAAATATTAAATTATGAATAAATAATAACAGTCAAGAATATGTATTATTTAATGAATTGATCTGGGTTTAGTTTAACTTACTTGAAGATAGACAGAATATGCCCCGTTTGCGAATTAACAATATGATAATAATAAGAACTGACAATGTTATTTAATTGACTTGTTTAATATCACATATGTCATGGTATGAGCTAGATCAATGCCGCCATAGATGACAGAAAAATAAATCCCTCAAACATGATGTTTGCTCTTTGGAACCATTTAACATAGGTATGTATTTATACCAACAAATAAATTAACTACATCAACCTAGTTAATATGATCATTTGAGCCTAAAGGGTACTTGTTTTTGTAAAAGAATAACAGGTAAATATAGAAATAAATATAATGTACTTACCAGCCATTAATCCCATATTATATGTCTTCTGTTGACACCAGCATCCTAAGCAGATCTGGTTTTACTTTTCAGAATATTTACATTTACAACCAAATCCTTTCCTCATTTTAAAATGATATAAAGTGCTTCCAAGGGATCCCCTTTTCAGTGTTTATTTCTAATAAATCCTTCAATCAACTTACAAAATGAATATGTGTTTGTGCCAGTATTTTATGTTTATTCCTTTAAGCCATTTGGCAGTAAAATTCCACAGCATAAATGCAACTTCTATCCAAGCTGAGAATGTTTCTGACTAAATTCAAATCATGTTCTCAGAATGAGGCATTTCCGTTGAAAGGTCATCTCTGAAAGGTCATCTCACTGACCTAAGGTAGTGTCTGATTACAGGTCAGATTGACTCAAATTATTTCTTGATGAGGAAATTGGCACTTTCATATAACTGGCTTATAAATGCCCTCCACTATCAGCTTCAAATATATGTGACATATAAGTGACTTATATATCTCGTGATCTGGACATATAAGTCATTTACACATATAAGTCACATAGACAAAATATTACGTGACTAGTCATTTGCCTCCTTTTGGTCCAGTTTGAGATTTCGCATAATAATTTCATAGTCGAACGTTTGTTTTGTTTTTGCCATTTCCGCATAGTTTTTCTGAGCTTGCTGCAACTGGGGTTTTATTCCGTCGAGGTTTATATCTTTTTTCAGATTTTCTTTAGCTTCTGTTAATTGTGTTTAAATTTTTGCTTGTATTGTTGTTGTTAATTTGGATTCAATTATGTTAGCAAGTCCATCTATTCTGTTATTAAATTCTGATCGGACGCTACCAATCTCAGTTGAATAACTTCTAACATAGATGTGCGTAACCTACCTCTAAGCTTTTCATTCTGTTGTCAATTGTACTTGTTAACTCAGACTTAACATCGGTGAATTTTTGTTTCATCCATACCATCATATATGATATTATCGATCTTCATTATCGAGATCACCAGAGTGCTGACGTTTCTTAGTTTTATTTCCTTCCGCACGTTTATGAACTTGGATTACTTTGGCAGAGGACATCACTGAATCCACACATTCCTCATCAAATGATAAAGCTTTGCAGGAAGTCAAATTCTATATCTACCTATATTGACAACTGCTCAGTTCTGATGCACCCATTATTGTTAGGACATAAGGTATGCACACACCCTGTCTTTTTTTCCCATTTCCCCAACAATTCAAAAATGTCCCGACTTTTAGTAGTCACCGTGAAGTAGGCGCAATGACCGAAACGCGCATGTCAACCGGATGGCAAAAAGACAACATAATGAAAAGACGACAGAACGAAAAGACGACAAAACGAAAAGATGACAAATGCGATAGAAGTAAAAGACGAAAGAACGACAGAACGACAGAATGACACGACAGAACAAAAATACGACAGATTAGAAGCGATACGAAATAATGAAAATACGACAATAACAAATGGCGTCTTTTCGCGGCTGAATTGTCATCTTTTCGCGTGGCGTTCTGACGTATTTTCGTCCTGGAAATGTCGTCTTTTCGTTCTGTCGTCTTTTCGCGCTGCATTTGTCGTCTTTTCGTCCTGTCGTCTTTTCGTTATGTATTTGTTCGCGGAGAAATAACGAAAAGACGAAAAGACGACAAATGGCAGAAAGCAGCCACCATAGGCGCCTCATACCTTCAATACACACAAACAAATGGCGGAGATTACTTGGCCGATTCGGTGCTGAAACCGTCGGCAGTTTCTTTCTTACCGCTTTTCTGTGCTTTCCATTGTGGAAAACCGTCTTTAAATTTTTTATTTGTTTTATGATAAGTAGTAACAACTTTAAAGTATGACAAATTCGTTATTTGGATTCTTGAAAGGGTACATGGGTTCATATTCTGGCAAATATAATTTCCAGGCAGAGTATGTGAGCCCAGGGGACACTCAAATTCCCTGTCTGGCAAGTATATTCCCCATCGCCTGGCGGCTAGGGTTAATATACTTTCCAGGCATGGAATATGAAACCATGTCCCCTGTCAAGAATTCAAATAACTAATAATGTATTGAACTGTTGCTTAACGGCTCATCAGACCAGATTATGTTATAACGAACCATCACACAGATAGTCTCGGCCAGCTAGACTGTATCATGCATATGTCTTACTTGCAGATATCGGTCTGGGCAGATTATGCCAATTAAAGCGCCCACTAGCGATAAGCACATTTTATTCGCGCGTTTTTTTCACGCGCATAAAGTCGATGTTTGCGTGACGTCATGTTGTAAATAAACGTACAACGTCAATTGCAATCGTGAACACTCGGCCAATCCCGTCATTCCTCGGGATCCCGCCTCGTGTGTATCACGGCGCTTCGTATGTTCAAAATCTTAACATTCTGTTAGCCGGAAGGCAACGGCACAGAAAATAGTGCACGTTTGCCAAGCTGTTGCTACATAAACATTATGACCGCTTGCCACACGTGTTGATGTATGATTTGCGTTGCATGTTTGTTATTTACAATACAGATGAAGGTTTTATCACTACTTTCACGTAAATAAACTGCAGAGGGAGAAATCGGCTAAGTGACATTGCAAAATGTTGAAGATAACTTTGATTTGGAATACAAATTCGTTTTGGCGGGAACCTGACGCGCGTCACGCTAGTATGACGTAACCAATATGGAAACCTGCGTATTACATTAGAGTCATGCTGCGAAGCAGTGTACGAGATGTTGCGAATGCGTCAATTGTTGATGCATCAGTTAAACTTGTTAACGTCACTTGCTTCTCATAAGTTAAAAGTAAGAAATTGTTATTAAATTGACTTAAACATATGTATTTTGAAAGTCTCGTTGAATCTCTCAAACTCTCTCCAAAATCGCCCAAAACGAGAGGGCGATTTTAAACGTCCTATTTTCCCCAGGCACTGGTTCTGGATCCGTGAAGCATAGCGTAACGAAGAAATCATAAGCGGGCCGGGTGCCCGAGGCTACCACACAGACAGAGAACGATGTACGTAGGGATTCGGAAACCGGAGGAGAGACTCCGATACACCATATTTACGCCCCCATCCGACGGACGACTCCAGCGGGAGTGTCATGCCTAAGGACACACATAAGTAACTCAAAGGCGTCAGATAGGCTAGAACCCATAGTGTCATGGTGGTGAGTATATGTGTATAATATAATTGAATTTCATAATAAAGAAGTTGCAGACAGAACACCAACTGTTAAGCAATGACCTTCAAAGTATATGTGTAACCCTAACGGTAGGGACCTGGCTCTAAGTTGCGACACATCGTCTCAAGGTGGTAAACATTTGTGTATAATTTTACTGGAATCCATTAATAGATCAGAAGTTATAGCACATCCACTAACTTATAATTAATTACCTTCAATGAACTTCGAAGTATATGCGTGACATTGACCTTAGTCGCAACACATTGTCTCATGTTGATGAACATTTGTATATTATATTTTTTTAATCCAATACTAGATAAATAACTTATAGCCCGGACAAGACATTTTAAGCAACGACCTTCGAAGTATATGTGCCACCTTGACCTTGACCTAGCTCTTAGTCGCGACACATCGTTTCGTGGTGGTAAACAAATGTGTATAGTATTTCTGGAATTCAATGATAGTTAGGAAGATATAACCCGAAAATGAAATTGTAATAATATGACCTTCAAAGTATATCGGTGGCCTTGACCTTGATGGTAGGAATCTGTTAATCACGACACATCGTTTTATGGTGGTGAACAAATGTGTATAGTATTTCTGGAATTCAATGATAGTTAAGAAGATATAGACCGGAAAAGAAATTGTATTAATATGACCTTCAAAGTATATGTGTGGCATTGACCTTGATGGTAGGAATCTGGTTCTTAATCACGACACATTGTCTTATGGTGGTCAACATTTACGTAACTTATTGCTGGAATCCAATGGTAAATAAAAAGGTTTCAGCGCGGACACGTATTTCGGACGGACGGAAAAACGGAAAATGAGCAATCCTAAAGTCCCCTCCGGTTACACCTGTAGGGAACTAATAACTCCAGTGCATTTGATATGTGACACTTTTGCTGTCTCATGCTAAGAAGAAATCATATGACGATCGCATGAAACAGATGATCATCGGAACTGCCTGTTGATGTAAATGAAGTTTGCAATATCAGCGGAATAACAGCGGAATAAATCGCTACGTTACCGGTTAAAACAATCGAAATATATGGAAAGCCTCGGCTGCCTTCTGTTGGCCTTTTGCATTTTGTGCAGTACGCTTTGTAAGTCGTTTTGTGCATTTTCTAAGTTGTTATGTGCATTTTCTAAGTTGTGATGTGAATTTCGTAAGTTGTTATGTTCATTTCGTAAGTTGTTATGTGCATTTTCTAAGTTGTCCTGTGCATTTTCAAAGTTGTTATGTGCATTTCGTAAGTTGTTATGTGCATTCAGTAAGTTGTATTGTGCATTTTCTAAGTTGTTATGTGCATTTTGCAAGTCGTCTTGTGCATTTTCTAAGTTGTTATGTGCATTTTCTAAGTTGTGATTTTTGTAAGTTGTTATGTGCATTTTCTAAGTTCTCCTGTGCATTTCGTAAGTTGTTATGTGCATTTTCTAAGTTGCCTTGTGCATTTCGTAAGTTGTTATGTGCATTTTTTAAGTTGTCTTGTGCATTTCCTAAGTTGTTATGTGCATTTCGTAAGTTGTGATGTGCATTGTTTAAGTTGTGATGTGCATTGTTTAAGTTGTCCTGTGCATTGTTTAAGTTGTCATGGGTATATTCTAAGTTGTCTTGTGCATTTTCTAAGTTGTCTTGTGCATTTTCTAAGTTGTTATGTGCATTTCGTAGGTTGTTATGTGCATATTCTAAGTTGTCTTGTGCATTTTCTAAGTTGTTATGTGCATTTCGTAAGTTGTTATGTGCATTCAGTAAGTTGTTATGTGCTTTTTCTATGTTGTCATGTGCATTTTCTAAGTTGTATTGTGCATTTTCTAAGTTGTTATGTGCATTTTGCAAGTCGTCTTGTGCATTTCCTAAGTTGTTATGTGCATTTTCTAAGTTGTGGTTTTTGTAAGTTGTTATGTGCATTTTCTAAGTTCTCCTGTGCATTTCGTAAGTTGTTATGTGCATTTTCTAAGTTGCCTTGTGCATTTCGTAAGTTGTTATGTGCATTTTTTAAGTTGTCTTGTGCATTTCCTAAGTTGTTATGTGCATTTCGTAAGTTGTGATGTGCATTGTTTAAGTTGTGATGTGCATTGTTTAAGTTGTCCTGTGCATTGTTTAAGTTGTCATGGGTATATTCTAAGTTGTCTTGTGCATTTTCTAAGTTGTCTTGTGCATTTTCTAAGTTGTTATGTGCATTTCGTAGGTTGTTATGTGCTTATTCTAAGTTGTCTTGTGCATTTTCTAAGTTGTTATGTGCATTTCGTAAGTTGTTATGTGCATTTCTTAAGTTGTCTTGTGCATTTTACAATTTGTTATGTGCGTTTCGTAAGTTGTTATGTACATTTAGTAAGTTGTTATGTGCATTTCGTAGGTTGTTATGTGCATATTCTAAGTTGTCTTGTGCATTTTCTAAGTCGTTATAGTTGTCTTGTTCAAACTACAAGTCGTCGTTAAGTAGACTTTTTATCGGAATAGGCTTTGAAGGAAACACCGGTAGAAATGGCAGCTCCAGGAGCGAACGCTATGCTCCGCCTTCTTTAAAAAAAATGGGCTAGGTACATTATACAATAAATTCTTAGAACAGAAAATTGATTTCAAAATGTGTAAGGGATTGTCTGAAGTGAGTTAATAAATCTTGGTCTGAAAACAATAGATCGGGTAACAGGTTGCAGTATCAGGAGGTATGGTAAAGGCGGCCGGGGTAAGGAAGATAAGGGGCAGGGGCAAGAGGACGGGGGTCGGGAGAGAAAGGGGCGTGAGGTTTTTAAAATAACAAGTTTGTAAATGATGAAGAAGTATCATAGTTTGAGAGTCGTTTTGGGTAAAACTGTCTGTCGATATCCTATCAAAATCCTTAATTGACCATTATATTGTCTGCCGTACATGTTCTGTCTCCGCGATAGATACTTTTATGGATTACGTCCCTTGTTTATCAGTACTCTGAGAGAGAAGAGAGAAAAAGGGGCGGAGAAGGGAGATAAGGGAGGAAGTAGGGAGAAGTGGGGGAGTGCGGAGGGAGAAGACGACCCCACGTAGCCCCTACCCATCAGTGTTGGGAACTAACAAATAATAATGATAATAAATTGAAAAATGTATTTAAATAAAAGTAATATTGACGTGCTATTTGTTGAAAACAAACATATTTTAAGTTTTCCTGAAAAAAAGTCCCAGAGTACTTAAAATATGTTTGTTTTCAACAAATAACACGTGAAGTCCAGACTCTGTTGAACCTATACCTTTAGGACGTTAGGTTAAAAGATGGAGGAGTTATAAACCTTAGGACTACACACAAAGACAAAAAAATAACACGGTATTTTTTTATTTTTTTATTTTTCTTTTTTCTTTTTTTTTATTTTTTTTTCAGACCAAGATCTATTAACTCCACGTCAGGCAATCCCTTACACATTTTGAAATCAGTTTTATGTTCTAAGAATTTATTGTATGATGTACTTAGCCCAGTTTTTTTAAGTAGGCAGAGCATAGCGTCCGCACCTGGAGCTGCCTTGATTTCTACAGGTGTTTCCTTCAAAACTTATTCCGATAAAAAGTCTACTTAACGACGACTTGTAGTTTGCACAAGACAACTTACGAAATGCACATGACAACTTAGAAAATGCACATAACAACTTAGAAAATGCACATAATAACTTAGAAAATGCACAAGACAACTTAAAAAATGCACATAACAACTTACGAAATGCACATAACAACTTAGAAAATGCACAAGACAACTTAGAATATGCATAGAACAACCTACGAAATGCACATAACAACTTACTAAATGTACATAACAACTTACGAAACGCACATAATAACTTAGAAAGTGCACAAGACAACTTAAAAAATGCACACAACAATTTACGAAATGCACATAACAACTTAAAAAATGCACAAGACAACTTAGAATATGCACATAACACAACCTACGAAATGCACATAACAACTTACTAAATGTACATAACAACTTACGAAACGCACATAACAACTTAGAAAATGTACATAACAACTTACGAAATGCACATAACAACTTAGAAAATGCACAAGACAACCTAGAATATGCACATAACAACATAGGAAATGCACATAACAACTTACTAAATGTACATAACAACTTAAGAAATGCACATAACAACTTAGAAAATGCACAAGACAACCTATAATATGCACATAACAACCTACGAAGTGCACATAACAACTTAGAAAATGCACATAACAACTTGGAAAATGCACATGACAACTTAGAAAATGCACAAGACAACTTAAAAAATGCGCATGACAACCTAGAATATGCACATAACAACTTACTAAATGCACATAACAACTTAGAAAATACACAGGACAACTTAGAAAGAGTACTGCACAAAATACAAAAGGTCAACAGAAGGCAGTCGAGGCTTTCCATAGAAATACGTGTCCTTGTCTATACATGTATAAACACCGCTCTGTTTCTGACCAGACGGAAATACAAAAAAACAACACTTACATATACATGTTTGAATCGTTTCTCGTCATTCCGTCCACCCACTTCCACATAGTGTCATTTGTGCCGTCTCTTGTTAGGCCAATCCACCATTCGTGGTCTTTAGGGTAAGATATAATCTCATTAATAATCCAGTCCTGTATAAATACATTAAACATGATATTAACAGTGCTACTAACACGTTGAATGAAAATGCACTGTTAAATAGAAAACACGTTTCCGCGAGAGTAACACTCTTACAACGCTAAAAGTAGACGTAAACCTCGAACGGGAAATGAACCACAGTCAACCAAACGCGAAATTGAACCCAGACTGTATTGCTGATGGCAAACACTTGCGCTACTCGGACATATATGAGTAATCTATGTGCATATGTAGGCAAGTGTTGACAATCTGTAAAGTTATTGTGACCAATGAATGGCGCACTGTTTTATGGTGTCAAACTTGAAATGGAATTCATAAGTTCTACCCAAAAATTGTACCATTGCGGTCTACCAAAACATAACTCTATTATTGTGGTAGATGTCGAAACAATCGTTACTAATTCCCTATGATAACAATTTTGTCGATATTGAGACGCAAATGGAACTTAATGCCAGCCATGCTCCGGTTAAAAAAGATATGCTTTCATTGTCGACGATAGGTGATTCACTTCGTCTTTATAAGTTATAAGATAATCGTCAACATCTTAGTATACGTAAGTAATCAATAGAATGTCCGGACATACAACCCGCAGCATACTTGTGTGACATTCGGCTTATGTGATTATTTTTGGATGACTTTTGGTGATAATCTTGTGTGACCTTTTGAGACGTACTCAGCTTACTTCTGTGCCATTTTTACCACTTGGGACATTTGGACAATCTTGGACACACCCCTCTGTGACTGTTTCATTGCTTTAAATGAAGCATTACACCCTGTTATACTGACTAAAGGGCATTTGCTTCTGTGACTATAGAACATAAGCAAAAATGGTCAAAGAAGGTAAGATTGTACGTCTAAAAATGCTCACAGGTATACCTGCGCTAGAATACACCTGCGCTAGAACATTTAAAGCACTAAGAAGACTGGTTTTAATACATTTTGACATCGATTAACTCAGAGGGTTTCTTAGAGACAGTGACCAGAACCAAAGTTTGAAGAACATACACTCATTTCTATAACCACGCCTTTTGCTTGTAAACAAATACCTTTTCATTCTGTGTATCCAGCTTGAGTAAATCGCCTTCGCTCAGTTTACAAGTGTCACGTGCATCTTGCCATGTTTTCAAGACAGTTGGCCAAAATCTATAGCACGAGTTACTACCATCTCTTTCCAACCATCGGTTTGGACACCGTTGTGAATGCGCTTAAATATAATAACGAACACAGATGTAATACTTTCATAGTAAATAAAGTCATAACGTTAAACAGCCATGAAACTTTAAAATTAAATATAATAATTTTTTCACCATTTCCGGAATTATGTTTAAAATATGGATAGTTAAAACATAAGCGCGCCCCGGTTTAACTCGTCGGAATTTGTTTTTAATTAAAATCAAGATTGCCACGTGTAGCTTTCAAAAAAACATTGCTGTATTTGATTGGTCAAGCAAATCTGTTCAGTGGATTATTTTGTGTTACATTCCATTGTATTCGACTTATTAATAAAATAAATACTAAAAGAAATTTTAAGATCAATAAATAAATACCTGCATACAACAAACCCAGGACAAGCATCAATACATATAACAAGTAGTCCATTGTTATTGTGGCATCTGGTTTGTTACGTTACACGTTTCTTTAAACAATTCTTCCGTTATCCATCCAGTCAATCAGTGAGATAAATTCAGAAAACAATCAAATAACATGTATGAGTATATAATATTCCAAAATGTTCCGACTAATTAGAGTCCATGAGAAATACGTCCATACACCAGTTTTAATTAGCGTGTCCGGATGTCGCTAACTATGCACAGTTGAAGTGGAGCCACTTTGCACACACTGGGATGTGTGTCACTGATATTGAAACACTTTTGATATTCATTTAGTATTCGTCCAAAAACACACACGTATAAATACATTCATGTTTCACTAATGTTTAAACAATCATGTCGGTGTTTAATAATTTATATCAGCATTCAGTATTCAGATTAACCTACACGTCCTAATAGTTTCGTTTATTTATAGTTGTTGCACATTTTAAAAGGGTTAAATCATTTTTATTATAGAAGAAAAAACATTTAAAACATTGACATTTAAACATTTAAAAAAATCAATAATACTGCTGGCAGTGATAAGCTTAAGTGTATTAATATTGACTGCCAGTGTCTATTAGTGTTCGTCTAACGCAGTCTGCGTTTACTGTTAGTTTTCGTCTAATGGACAGTCAGTGTTTACTATTAGTGTTCGTCTAATTGGCAGTCGGTGTTTACTATTAGTGTTCGTCTAAGTGGCAGTCATTGTTTATTATTAGTGTTCGTCTAATTGGCAGTCATTGCTTACTATTAGTACTATGTTGGTCTAATTGGAAGTCAGTCATTACTGTTAGTGTTGGTCTAATTGACAGTCAGTGTTTACTACTAGTGTTCCTCTAATTGGCAGTCAGAGTTTACTGTTAGTGTTGGTCTAATTGGCAGTCAGTGTTTACTATTAGTGTTGATCTTATTGGCAGGAAGAGTTTATTATTAATGTTCGTCTAATTGGCAGTCAGTGTTTATTGTTAGTGTTGGTCTAATTGGCAGTCAGTGTTTACTATTAGTGTTCGTCTAAAAGGCAGTCAGAGTTAACAATTAGTGTTTGTCTAATTGGCAGTCAGAGATTACTATTAGTGTTCGTCTAATTGGCAGTCAGTGTTTACTATTAGTGTTGGTCTAACTGGTAGTCAGTGTTCACTATTAGTGTTGGTCTAATTGGCCGTCAAAGTTTGAAATTAGCGTTGGTCTAACTGGCAGTCAGTGTTTACTATTTATGTTCGTCTAACTGATAGTCAGTGTTTACTATTAGTGTTCGTCTAATTGACAGTAAGTGTTTACTATTAGTGTTCATCTAATTTGCAGTCAGTGTTTACATTTAGTGTTGGTCTAATTGGCAGTCAGTGTTTACGATTAGTGTTCGTCTAAGTGTTGGTCTAATTGGCAGTCGGTGTTCACTATTAGTGTTTGTCTAGCTGATCCTCAGTGTTTACTATTAGTGTTCGTCTAATTGACAGTAAGAGTTTATTATTAGTGTTCGTCTAATTAGCAGTCAGTGTTTACTATTAGTTTTCGTCTAATTGACAGACATTGTTTACTATAAGTGTTCGTCTAATTGACAGTCAGTGTTTACTATTAGTGTTCGTGTAATTGGCATTCAGTGTTTACTATTAGTGTTTGTCCAATTTTCAATCAGTGTTTACTATAAGTTTTCGTCTAATTGGAACTCAGTGTTTACTAACAGTGTTCGCCTAATTGACCGTCAGTGTTTACTATTAGTGTTCGTCTAATTGGCAGTCAGTGTTAACTGTTAGTGTTCGTCAATTGACCTTCAGTGTTTATTATTAGTGTTCGTCCAATTTGCAGTCACTATTACTATTAGTGTTCGTCTAATTTGTGGTCGGTGTTTGCTATTAATTTTGGTCTGATTGGCAGACGGTGTTTACTGTTAGCGTTGGTCTAATTGGCAGTCAGTGTTTAATATTAGTGTTGGATTAATTGGCAGTCAGTGTTTACTATAAGTGTTCGTGTAATTGGCCGCCAATGTTTACTATTAGTGTTTGTCTAATTGACAGTCAGACATTACTATTAATGTTCGTCTAATTGACAGTCAGTGTTCACTATTAGTGTTCGTCTAACTGGCAGTCAGTGTTTACTATTAATGTTCGTCTAATTGCAAGTTAGTGTTTTGCTATTAATGTTCGTCTAACTGACAGTCAGTGTTTACTATTAGTGTTGGTATAATTGACAGTTAGTGTTAACTATTAGTGTTTGTCTAATTGGCAGTCAGTGTTTTGCTATTAGTGTTCGTCTAATTGATATTCAGTGTTTACTATTAGTTTTCGTCTAATTGACCGCCAGTGTTTACTATTTGTGTTGTCTAATTGGCAGTCAGTGTTTACTATTAGTGTTGGTCTAATTGACTGTCAGTGTTACTATTAGTGTTCGTCTAATTGGCAGTCAGTGTTTGTTGTTAGTGTTCGTCCAGTTGTCAGTCAGTATTTACTATTTGTGTTCGTCTAATTGACAGTCAATTTTACTATTAGTGTTCGTCTAATTGACAGTCAGTGTTTACTATTAGTGTTCGTATAATTGACCGTCAGTGTTTACTATTAGTGTTCGTCTTATTGACAGGCAGTCAGTGTTTACTATTAGTACGTCTAATTGTCATGCAGTGTTTACTGTTAGTGTACGTCAAATTAGCAGTCAGTGATTTGCTGTTAGTGCTCGTCTAATTGACAGTCAGGGTTTACTATTAGTGTTCGTCTAATTGACCGCCAGTGTTTAATATAAGTGTTCGTATAATTGGCAGTCAGTGCTTACTATTAGTGTTCGTCTAATTGACAGTCAGTGTTACTATTAGTGTTAGTCTAATTGGCAGTCAGTGTTTGTTGTTAGTGTTCGTCCAATTGTCAGTCAGTATTTACTATTTGTGTTTGTCTAATTGGCACTCCCTGTTTACTAATAGTGTTCGTTTAATTGACCCTCATTGGTTACTTTTAGAGTTCGTCTAATTGACAGTCCGTGTCTACTATTAGTGTTCGTCTAATTGACCGTCAGTGTTTACTATTAGTTGGTACTGATAGTGTTCGTCTAATTAACAGTCAGTATTTACAACTAGTGTTCGTCTAATTGGCAGTCACAGTTTAATATTAGTGTTGGTCTAATTGGCAGTCAGGTTTTACTATTAGTGTTGGTCTAACTGTTAGTCAGTGTTTACTATTAGTGTTCGTCTAATTGGCAGTCAGAGTTTACTATTAGTGTTGGTCTAATTGGCAGTCAGAGTTTACAATTAATGTTCGTCTAATTGACAGTCAGTGTTTACTATTTGTGTTCCTTTAATTGACAGTAAGTGTTTACTATTAGTGTTCGTCTAATTTGGAGGCAGTGTTTATGTTAGTGTTGGTTTAATTGACAGTCAGTGTTTACACTTAGTGTTGGTCTATTTGGCAGTTACAGTTTACTATATGTGTTGGTATAATTGGCAGTCAGTGTCTACTATTAGTGTTCGTCTAAGTGCTAGTCTACTTGGCAGTCAGTGTTTACTATTAGTGTTTGTCTAGCTGACCGTCATTGTTTATTAGTTTTCGTCTAATTGACGGTAAGTGTTTACTATTAGTGTTCGTCTAATTGGCAGTCAGTGTTTACTATTACTGTTCGTCTAATTAGCAGTCAGTGTTTACTATTAGTGTTCGACTAATTGAACGTCAGTGTTTACTATTAGTGTTCGTCTATTTGACAGTCAGTGTTTACTATTAGTGTTCATGTAATTGGCACTCAGTGTTTACTATTAGTGTTTGTCCAATTGTCAGTCAGTGTTTACTATAAGTTTTCGTCTAGTTGGCACTCAGTGTTTACTAACAGTGTTCGCCTAATTGACAGTCAGTGTTTACTATTAGTGTTCGTCTAATTTGCAGTCAGTGTTTACTATTTGTGCTCGTCTATTGACCTTTATAGTTTACTATTAATGTTCGTCCAATTCGCAGTCAGTGTTACTATTAGTGTTCGTCTAATTTGAGGTCAGTGTTTGCTATTAATTTTGGTCTGATTGGCAGTCAGTGTTTACTGTTAGAGTTGGTCTAATTGTTAGTCAGTGTTTAATATTAGTGTTGGATTAATTGGCAGCCAGTGTTTACTATTAGTGTTCGTGTAATTGGCGGTCAGTGTTTACTATTAATACTCGTCTAATTGACCGTCTGTGTTTACTATTAGTGTTCGTCTTATTGACAGGCAGTCAGTGTTCACTATTAGTACGTCTAATTGGAGTTTATTATTAGTGTTCGTCTAATTGACAGGCAGTGTTTACTGTTAGTGTACGTCAAATTAGCAGTCAGTGATTTGCTGTTAATGTTCGTCTAATTGACAGTCAGGGTTTACTATTAGTGTTCGTCTAATTGACCGCCAGTGTTTAATATAAGTGTTCGTATAATTGGCAGTCAGTGTTTACTATTAGTGTTCGTCTAATTGACAGTCAGTGTTACTATTAGTGTTCGTCTAATTGGCAGTCAGTGTTTATTTTTAGTATTCGTCCAATTGTCAGTCAGTGTTTACTTTTTGTGTTCGTCTAATTGGCACTCCGTGTTTACTAATAGTGTTTATCTAATTGACAGTCAGTGTTTACTATTAATGTTCGTATAATTGGCTGTCGGTGTTTACTGTTAGTGTTCGTCTAATTGGCCGTCAATGTTTACTATTAGTGTTCGTCTAATTGGCATTCAGAGTTTACGATTAGTGTTCGCCTAATTGGCAATCAGTGTTACTATTAGTGTTCGTCTACTTGGCAGTCCGTGTTTATTATTATTGTTCGTCTAATTGGCCGTCAGTCTTTACTATTAGTGTTCATCTAACTGACAGTAAGAGTTTACTATTAGTGTTCGTCTAATTGGTAGTCAGTGTTTACTATTAACTTTGGTCTAATTGGCAGTCAGTGTTACTGTTAGTGTTGGTCTAATTGGCCGTCAGTGTTTACTCTATGTTTTCGTCTAATTGGCAATCATTGTTTACTAACAGTGTTCTTCTAATTGTCAGTCAGCGTTTACTATTAGTTTTCGTCTAATTGACACTCAGTGTTTACTATTAGTATTCGTGTATTGCCCTTTAGTGTTTACTTTTAATTTTCGTCCAATTGGCAGTCAGTGTTACTATAAGTGTTCGTCTAATTTGTGGTCAGTGTTTGTTGTTAATTTTTGTCTCATTGACAGTCAGTATTTTCTGTAAGTGTTGGTCAAGTTGGCAGTCAGTGTTTCCTATTAGTATTGGAATAATTGGCGGTCAGGGTTTACTATAACTTTTCGTGTAATTGACAGTCAGTGTTTACTATTAGTGTTCGTCTAATTGACAGTCACTTTTACTGTTAGTGTTCTTCTAATTTGCAGTCAGTGTTTACTATTAGTGTTCGTCTAATTGACCGCCAGTGTTTACTGTTATTGTTCGTCTAATTGGCAGTCGTTGTTTACTATTAATTTTCGTCTAATTGACCGTCAGTGTTTAGTATTTGTGTTCATCTAATTGACAGTAAATGTTTGCTATTAGTGTTCGTCTAATTGGCAGTCAGTGTTTACTATTAGTGTTCGTCTAATTGACAGTCAGTGTTTACTATTAGTGTTGGATTAATTGACAGTCAGAGTTTACTATTAGTGCTCGTCTCATTGGCAGTCAGAGTTTACTATTAGTGTTCGTCTAATTGACCGTCAGTGTTTACTATTAGTGATCGTCTAATTGGCAGGAAGTGTTTACTATTAGTTTTCGTCTCATTGGCAGTCAGTGTTTTGCTATTAGTGTTCGTCTTATTGACAGTCAGTGTTTACTAATAGTGTTCGTTTAAGTGACCGCCAGTGTTTACTATTAGTGTTTGTCTAATTTGCAGTAAGTGTTTACTATTAGTGTTCGTCTAATTGACAGTCAGTGTTACTATGAGTGTTCGTCTAATTTGCAGTCAGTTATTATTAATAATATTCGTCCAATAGTCAGTCAGTGTTTACTATTTGTGTTCGTCTAATTGGCACTCCGTGTTTACTAATAGTGTTCGTCTAATTGACAGTCAGTGTTTACTTTTAGTGTTCGTCTAATTGACAGTCAGTGTTTACTATTAGTGTTTGTTTAAATGGCTGTCAATGTTTACTGTTAGTGTTCGCCTAATTGACCGTGAGTGTTTACTATAAGTGTTCGTCTAATTGGCAGTCAGAGTTTATTTTTAGTGTTCGTCTAATTGGCAGTCAGTGTTACTTTTAATGTTCGTCTAATTGACCGTCAGTGTTTACTATTAGTGTACATCTAACTGACAGTAAGAGTTTACTATTAGTGTTCGTCTAATTGGTAGTCAGTGTTTACTGTTAACTTTAGTCTAATTGTCAGTCAGTGCTACTGTTAGTGTTGGTCTAATTAGCAGTCAGTGTTTACTCTAAATTTCGTCTAATTAGCATTCAGTGTTTTCTAACAGTGTTCGCCTAATTGACCGTCAGCCTTTACTATTAGTTTTCGTCTAATTAACAGTCAGTGTTTACTATTAGTGTTCGTCTATTGGCCTTCAGTGTTTGCTTTTAATTTTCGTTCAATTGGCAGTCAGTGTTACTAATAGTGTTAATCTAATTTGTGGTCAGTATTTGCTGTTAATTTTGGTCTCGTTGGCAGTCAGTGTTTACTATTAGTGTTCGTCTAATTGACAGTCAGTGTTTACTGTTAGTGTCCATCTAATTGCGTCAGTGTATATTATTAGGGTTTGTCTAATTTAATCCCAGTGTTTACTATTAGTGTTCGTCTAATTGGCTGTCAGTGTTTATTATTAGTGTTGGTCTAATTGACAGTCTGTGTTTAATAGTTGTGTTGGATTAATTGGCAGTCAGTGTTTACTATTAGTGCTCGTCTAATTGGCAGTCAGTGTTTACTATTAGTGTTCGTCTAATTGACCGTCAGTGTTTACTAATAGTGTTGGTCTAATTGGCAGGCAGTGTTTACTATTATTGTTCGTCTAATTGGCACTCAGTGTTTTGTTATTTGTGTTCGTCTAATTGACATTCAGGGTTTACTATTTGTATTCGTCAAATTGACCGTCAGTGTTTACTATAAGTGTTCGTCTAATTGACAGTCAGTGTTACTATTAGTGTTCGTCAAATCAGCAGTCAGTGTTTGTTATTAGTGTTGGTCCAATTGTCAGTCAGTGTTTACTATTTGTGTTCGTCTAATTGGCACTCCGTGTTTACTAATAGTGTTCGTCTAATTGACCGTCAGTGTTTACTTTTAGTGTTCGTCTAATTGACAGTCAGTGTCTACTATTATTGTTCGTCTAATTGGCTGTCAGTGTTGGTCTAATTGGCAGTCAGTGTTTACTGTAAATGTTGGTCCTAATGGCTGTCATAGTTAACTATTAGTATTTGTCTAATTGGCACTAAGTGTTTACTGATAGTGTTCGTCTAATTGACAGTCAGTATTTACAATTAGTTTTCGTCTAATTGGCAGTCACAGTTGAATGTTAGTGTTGGTCTAACTGGTAGTCAGTTTTTACTATGTGTGTTGGTCTAATTGGCAGTTACTGTTTATTATAAGTGTTGGTCTAATTGGCAGTCAGTGTTTACTATTAGTGTTGGTCTAATTGGCAGTCAGAGTTTACTGTTATTGTTCGTCTAATTGACAGTCAATGTTTACTATTTGTTTTCGTCTAATTGACAGTAAGTGTTTACTATTAGTGTTCGTCTAATTTGGAGTCAGTGTTTACTGTTAGTGTTGGTTTAACTGACAGTCAGTGTTTACATTTAGTGTTGGTCTATTTGGCAGTTACTGTTTATTATAAGTGTTGGTCTAATTGGCAGTCAGTGCTTACTATTAGTGTTTGTCTAATTGGCAGTCAGAGTTTACTATTAACGTTCGTCTAATTGACAGTCAATGTTTACTATTTGTTTTTGTCTAATTGACATAAGTGTTTACTATTAGTGTTCGTCTAATTTGGAGTCAGTGTTTACTGTTAGTGTTGGTTTAACTGACAGTCAGTGTTTACATTTAGTGTTGGTCTATTTGGCAGTTACTGTTTATTATAAGTGTTTGTCTACTTGGCAGTCAGTGTTCACTAGTATTGTTTGTCTAGCTGACCGTCAGTGTTTATCATGGTTCGTCTGATTGACAGTAATTGTTTACTATTAGTGTTCGTCTAATTGGCAGTCAGTGTTTACAATTAGTGTTCGTGTAATTGACAGTCAGTGTTTACTATTAGTGTTTCTCCAATTGTCTGTCAGTGTTTACTATAAGTTTTCGTCTAGTTGGCACTCAGTGTTTACTAACAGTGTTCGCCTAGTTGACCGTCAGTGTTTACTTTTCGTGTTCGTCTAATTGGCAGTCAGTGTTTACTATTAGTGCTCGTCTATTGACCTTCATAGTTTACTATTAGTGTTCGTCCAATTTTTAGTCTGTGTTACTATTAGTGTTCGTCTAATTTGTGGTCAATGTTTGCTATTAATTTTGGTCTGATTGGCAGTCAGTGTTTACTGTTAGTGTTGGTCTAAATGGCAGTCAGTGTTTACTACTAGTGTTCGTGTAATTGGCAACCAGTGTTTACTATTAGTGTTCGTCTAATTGACTATCAATTTTACTATTAGTGTTCGTGTAATTGACGTGTCAATGTTTACTATTAGTGTTCGTGTAATTGACCATCAGTGTTTATTATTAGTGTTCGTCTAATTGGCAGTCAGTGTTTACTATTAATATTCGTCTAATTGACCGTCAGTGTTTACTGTTATTGTTCGTCTAATTGACAGGTAGTCAGTGTTTACTATTAGTGCTCGTCTAATTGGCAGTCAATGTTTACTATTAGTGTTCGTCTAATTGATAGTCAGTGTTTACTATTAGTGTTCGTCTAATTGACAAGTAGTGTTTACTATTAGTGTTCGTTAAATTGGCAGTCAGTGTTTTGCTGTTAGTGTTCGTCTAATTGACCGTCAGGGTTTACTATTAGTGTTCGCCTAATTGACCGCCAGTGTTTAATATAAGTGTTCGTCTAATTGGCAGTCAGTGTTTACTATTAATGTTCGTCTAATTGGCAGTCAGTGTTTACTGTTAATGTTCCTCTAATTGGCAGTCAGTGTTACTATTAGTGTTCGTCTAATTTGTTGTCAGTGTTTGCCGTTAATTTTGGTCTGATTGGCAGTCAGTGTTTACTATTAGTTTTCGTGTAATTGGTAGTCTGTGTTTACTATTAGCGTTCGTCTAATTGACAGTCAGATTTACTATTATTGTTCGTCTGATTTGCTGTCAGTGTTTACTATTAGTTTTCGTCTAATTGCCAGTCAGTGTTTAGTATTAGTGTTTGTCAAATTGACCGTCAGTATTTAGTATTCGTGTTCATTTAATTGACATTTAGTGTTTACTATTAGTGTTCGTCTAATTGGCAGTCAGTGTTTACTATTTGTGTTCGTCTAATTGACAGTCAGTGTTTACTATTAGTGTTGGATTAATTTGCAGTCAGTGTTTACTTTTAGTGCTCGTCAAATTGGCTGTTAGTGTTTACTATTATCGTTCGTCTAATTGACCGTCAGTGTTTACTTTTAGTGTTCGTCTATTTGGCAGGCAGTGTTTACTATTAGTGTTCGTCTAATTGGCAGTCAGTGTTTTGATATTAGTTTTCGTCTAATTGTCAGTCAGTGTTGACTATAAATGTTCCTCTAATTGACCGCCAGTGTTTACTATTAGTGTTCGTCTAATTGGCGGTCAGTGTTTACTGTTAGTATTCGTCTTATTGGCAGTCAATGTTACTATTAGTGTTCGTCTAATTTGCAGTCAGTGTTTATTATTAGTGTTCGTCTAATTGACAGTCAGTGTGACTAATAGTGTTCGTCTAATCGACCGTCAGTGTTTACTTTTAGTGTTCGGTTAATTGACAGTCAGTGTTTACTGTTAGTGATCGTCTAATTGGCTGTCAGTGTTTACTGTTAGTGTTCGTTAAATAACCGTCAATGTTTATTATTAGTGTTAGTCTAATTGGCAGTCTGAGTTTACTATTAGTGTTCTTCTAATTGGTAGTCAGTGCTCGCTATTAACTTTGGTCTAATTGGAAGTCAGTGTTTACTGTTAGTGTTGGTCTAATTGGCTGTGAGTGTGTACTATTGGTGTTGGATTAACTGGCGTCGGTGTTTACTATTAGTGTTCGTGTAATTGGCAGTTAGTGTTTACTATTATTGTTCGTCAAATTGGCAGTCAGTGTTTACTATAAGTGTTCGTCTAATTGCCTGTCAGTGTTTACTATTAGTGTTCGTCTAATTGGCGGTCAGTTTTTACATTTAGTGTTCGTCTAATTGACCGTCAGTGTTTGCTATCAATGTTCATGTAATTGGCAGTCAGTGTTTACTATTAGTGTTCGTCTAATTGGCAGTCAGTGTTTACTATTAGTGTTTGTCTAGTTTACCGTCAGTGTTTACTGTTAGTGTTCGTCTGAGTGTTGGTCTA
Source organism: Cyrtodaria siliqua (assembly GCA_037043455.1). Lineage (NCBI taxonomy): Eukaryota > Metazoa > Mollusca > Bivalvia > Adapedonta > Hiatellidae > Cyrtodaria > Cyrtodaria siliqua. Next base: position 218,729 of record JAWPHD010000097.1, read on the forward strand.
ATTGGCAGTCAGTCTTAACTATACGTGTTTGTCTAACTAACCGTCAGTGTTTACTATTAGTGTTCGTCTGATTGACAGTAAATGTTTACTATTAGTGTTCGTCTAATTGGCAGTCAGTGTTTACTATTAGTGTGTGTCTAATTGACTGTCAGTGTTTACTATTAGCGTTCGTGTAATTGACAGTAAGAGTTTTCTATTAGTTTTCGTCTAATTGGTAGTCAGTTTTTACTATTAGTGTTGGTCTAATTGGCTGCAGTGTTTACTATTAGTGTTGGTCTAAATGGGTGTCAGTGTTAACTATTAGTGTTCGTGTAATTGACAGTCAGTGTTTACTATTTGTGTTCGTCTAATTGACAGTCAGTGTTTACTGTTAGGGTTCGTTTAATTAGCAGTCAGTGTTTACTATTAGTGTTCGCCTAGGTGTTGGTCTAATTGGCGGTCAGTGTTTACTATTAATGTTTGTCTGACTGACAGTAAGTGTTTACTATTAGTGTTCGTCTATTTGGCAGTCAGAGTTTACTATAAGTGTTCGTCTAATTAGCAGTCAGTGTTTACTATTAGTGTCCGTCTAATTGATAGTCAGTGTTTACTCTTAGTGTTCGTCTAATTGACAGTCAGTGTTTACTATTAGAGTGCGTGTAATTTTCACTCAGTGTTTACTAATAGTGTTTGTCCATTTGTCAGTCAGTGTTTACTTTACGTTTTCGTCTAAATGGCTCTCAGTGTTTACTAATAGTGTTCGCCTAATCGACCGTCAGTGTTTACTAGTATTGCTCGTCTAATTGGCAGACAGTGTTTACTCTTAGTGTTCGTCTATTGACCTTCAGTGTTTACTATTAGTGTTCGTCCAACTGGCAGTCATTGTTACTATTGGTGTTCGTCTAATTTGTGGTCATTGTTTGCTATTAATTTTGGTCTAATCGGCAGTCAGTTTTTATCGTTAGTGTTGGTCTAATTGGCAGTCAGTGTTTACTCTTAATATTGGATTAATTGGCAGTCAGAATTTACTATTAGTGTTTGTCTCATTGAACATCAGTGTTTACTATTAGTCTTCATCTAATTGACAGTAAATGTTTACTATTAGTGTTCGTCTAATTGGCAGTCCGTGTTTACTAATAGTGTTGGTCTAATTGGCAGTCAGTCTTTACAATTAGTGTTGGATTAATTGACAGTCAGTGTTACTATTAGTATTGGTCTAATTGGCAGTCAATGATAACTATTAGTGTTAATGTAATTGGCAGTCAGTGTTTACTATTAGTGTTCGTCTAATTGACATTCAGTGTTTTACTTTTAGTGTTCTTATAATTGGCATTCAGTGTTTACTATTAGTGTTCGTCTAATTGACCGTCAGTGTTTACTATTAGTATTCGTCAAATTGGCAGTCAGTGTTTACTATTAATTTTCGTCTAATTACTAGTTAGTGTTTTGCTATTAGTGTTCGTCTAATTGGCAATCAGTGTTTACTATTAGTGTTCGTCTAATTGGCAGTCAGTATTTATTATTAGTGTTTGTCTAATTGGCAGTCAGTGTTTACTATTAGTGTTCATGTAATTGGCAGTCAGTGTTTACTTTAAGTGTTCGTCTAATTGGCAGTCATTGTTTTCTATTGTCGTTCGTCTAATTGACAGTCAGTGTTACTGTTAGTGTTCGTCTAACTGTCAGTCAGTGTTTATAATTAGTGTTCGTCCAATTGTCAGTCAGTGTTTACTATTTGTGTTCGTCTAATTGGCACTCCGTGTTTACTAATCGTGTTCGTCTTACTGACCGTCAGTGTTTACTTTTAGTGTTCGTCTAATTGACAGTCAGTATTTACTATTAGTGTTCGTCTAATTGGCTGTCAGTGTTTACTATAAGTGTTCGTCTAATTGACCGTCAGTGTTTAATGTTAGTGTTCGTCTAATTGGCAGTCAGTGTTGACTATTAGTGTTCGTCTAATTGGTAGTCAGTGTTACTATTAGTTTTCGTCTAATTGGCAGTCAGTGTTTATTATTAGTGTTTGTCTAACTGACGGTCAGTCAGTGTTAACTATTCGTGTTCATTCAATTGACAGTAAGAATTTACTATTAGTGTTCGTCTTATTGGTAGAGAGTGTTTGTTATTAATTTTGGTCAAGTTTGCTCTCAGTGTTTACTATTAGTGTTGGTCTAATTGGCAGTCAGTGTTTACTATTAGTGTCGGATTAATTGGCGGTCAGTGTTTACTATTAGTTTTCGTGTAATTGGCAGTCAGTGTTTACTAATAATGTTCGTCTAATTGACAGTCAGTGTTTACTGTTAGTTTTCGTCTAATTGGCAGTCAGTGTCTACTGTTGTCGTTCGTCTAATTGGTAGTCAGTATTTTCTGTTAGTGTTCGTCCAATTGACCGTCAGTGTTTACTATTAGTGTTCACATAATTGGCAGTCAGTGTTTACTATTAGTGTTCGTCTAATTGGCAGTCAGTGTTTACTATTACAGTTTGTCTTATTTACCGTCAGTGTTTACTATCAGTGTTCGTCTAATTGGCAAACTGGTAATGCAAGTAATGCATAACAATATTGTTTTTGTTCACCTGACATGATACTTTTTAAATAGTAACTTTAAACGTAGATAAAACTAGAACTACCAATGAAGGCGATGAATACCCCCGCTGTTGTTATATAGCCGATGATGATGGGACAATCAAGAATACTATATGTGTTAAATATTAGTTAATGTTTTTGTGTGAAAAATATTCTAAATAAAACAAAGGTACATAGTTCTGTAAACAATTGCAGAATTGAAAACCAGTGATACAGAGGCAAATCATATTATGAGATGTAAACTGTACTACTGTGATGTCAGGTGTAATAACAATCCATGAACACTGGTGTAATAACAATCCATGAACACTGGTGTAATAACAATCCATGAACACTTTTGAAGTAAAAGCCACATGAACTTTATTACAGGGTAGTGGAAAATCCTAACTCAAACAAAGGGCCATAATTCTATAATAAATTATGAAATAAACAATGTATGATGCAGAGGGTCATCAGGTCATCAGTTGTTATGCGTATATGAAGTTTGGGAATTATCCATTCGAAACAGTTTGAGAAATGCAAGTAATACAATTGTGTTACGGGATATTTGTTACGGGGTATTTATAATATGTTAGTGGAAAACTCTAAGTCAAACAAAAGGCGATACGTTTGTACTAAATAGACATTCAAAAACGTGTGATGTAGAGGGACATAAGGACATCAGTTGTTATTTGTGTACATGAAGTTCGGGAACAATCAATTCAAAGTTGTTTGAGAAAAAATGGGTTACAGGATATTAGAAAATATCAGAGTGGAATATTCTAAGTTTAACAAAGGGCCATACTTCTGTAATAAATTAGACAATCCAGTTGTTATGGGTACATGAAGTTTGGGAACAATCCATTGGAAATTGATTGAGAAATGCAAGTAATAAAAATATTGTACGTGGCGGGACGGGACGCGGCGTAAGAAGACATTAAGGACCCGTGTGTTAATTACGTTTTGTTTTAGGAATGCGTGTGCATTGGCTTTACAACTCAAACTGTTCACTTCTACCGTGTTCAATATTGCGTTACACAAGTGAACATTTCAAAGAAACTATTCAGTGCCACCTTACCATGCGCAGTTATGAAAATCATTACAGAAGCGGCTGCCAAACAAATGTAAACAGAAGAAAAGAATGATCACCATATACATAAAAGGGCTTACAACAGGAGTACAGTCTTAAAACGGTCAGTGACAAAAAGGCCGCTGAAGGTTAATTCAAGTTTTAGAGTGCACCAAGCCTCACTCTTTCTATATTGTCAAACCCTAAGCAAATGGGACATTGTTAACAAGTAAACATATTTCATGAGAGGGCTTTTGGAGCTCAACTGAACTTAATCACACATGGCTAGAGATAAAAGAAAACTAGACGTCGTGTTTAATATCCCTGTAAAGATTAGCAGACAATGTGTAATTAAGAATCAAGAATAGTAAGCAGATTTAAACACATATTTCGAATTCATAAATATAATTATTATATTACGCGTCAAGTAGATTCAACCATTAAGATACCGCGAGCACTGGACTGTTTTTAGGCTCTGCAGGTGTGACTAATAAATATGTTAATATCTTTTCTTATTTCCATTAGAATTCCATCCAACTTCCAAATGTTTCCATTAGTGAAGAGCAGATTTTTGAGAATTTAATTTAAAACATATATACCGTCTTTCTGAAAACATATATGCGTGGAGTTTCTGTAACCAAATTAAATGCATTTATTCAAATTCAGCTGATGGGATTTCCGCGCATGCTGACAGTCCTTGTAACTTCAGATCGTATAAATTCATGAGCTCGTGTTTGCGTTACTTTAGCTCTCAAATCATTTAGCGTCTAATGCATATACGAGGACAAGAATATGATGGACGCATATGTCCCATGAGAAAGTCGTATCTTTTGCGATATCAACTCCTTAAGTAAAGTAGACAAACCATAAAGGGAATCAATAGAAATGGCGTGAAAACGTCTAAAAACATGCTGGGTCTTTATGGAGTGAAAGAGTTATGGTTATTTGATTTATTTGACATAAACGCTTATTACAGACAAAACATTCACGAGAAAACTCAAACATTCCATAAATCGAGACTTAAAAGCCTCTCTGTTTTCTGTCACTGAGGCCAGAAAAGAAAATTCTAGAGTGCATTATGTCACACTAGCCTGTCATTATAATGTCTGCGAACTCCGTATGATGGTCTGGGGAAAAATTGTCGTCTGGAGACTAGTGGCCGACTCCTAAATTAAAGGCCTGGACATAGATAGTAAGAATGTATTTTGTCTGTCTGGGATGACTCATCCGATTGTTGGAATATTTGTGATACACGAATAGACGCCGACGGAGGAATTTTACCATTTTTATTGAAAACCGGTGAGTAGTTACTTATTTCTTGACAATATGTCGATGTAATTAGTACCCAATATACGGTTCAAATTTGATAGGTCTCTCTTATGTGATATTAAATAGGTTTAACAGCTATTTCCAAAAAGGCTGTAACAATTTATCAGCTATCTTATGATAATAGTTTGTGGTTTTATTATACAGAGTTGAATTAAAATATTATGGGATATAAATTATAGGGTTAACTGTTTTGATATTTAGAATTTTGCGTTTTTCCATCGTTTAATGGACGCACATTTTGTTTAAAGGCCGGCGCCATAGCGTTAGCGGACAGTAGATACACTGTCACAAATTACATAATTTCGGTACTGGTTAACCCGTTTCAAATGCTTCATTGTCTTTGGTATATTTACTCACGAACGCATTGAATAAAAATTACGTCGCGTTTTTCACGGTTTAACGTCACATTACTGAATCTACGACGGGTTAATAGTTGCACATTCAGTCAGATTGTAAGAATGTCTGCCAAGTGTGTTAGAACATGTTATAACAAGCAGATGACATTTTGATATTACTGTTAAAGGACAAATCAGCGAAAAGAACATTAATAAATAGTCATTTTAATACGAGAGACAATTATATATGTAAAACAAATATGAAAGGGAAAATTGGTTTGGGTACTTATACATACATTATGACATACCGTAAAACAAAAAAAAGCACCTTTAGATTTCAAATGTATCATTAGAAAAGTATTATAATTAACAATTGCAAAACAGAATGTAACATAATTATTGTTTTTAGAGCATGTTGTTTTGGATGTTGAGCAGTATTTACGTCCTTTGGGATCATCAAACCCGACATTTTGGTTTTAAAATAGAATTTCGCTTAATCCGATACTAGGGGGCGTGAGAGGTGTTGCAATCAACTCAATAAATCCGAGTCTGCTTCCTTTATCTCTTTTTATGTTTGTTGCTTCCAAGGGATCCCCTTTTAAGGACATAGTTCGAGCCTATTGTATTTCGGGGGTGGGGTGGGGTGGGGAGGAATTTCTATAGGTAACTGTAAATCACTGTTAGCCATACAATTTCATGAGCAAAGTGTGATATTCAATTTTTCTTCAGATTGTGGGCAATTTGTCCTTAAAGCCGCCACACAGCACTAAACAAACGCTAGTGCGAATGTCAATAAATACATTTCCCAACGCTACTTGGAAATTGAAAAAGCATGGGAAGCTTGAATATTTACAGCCAGCACGCTTCATGGCTAATCAACCCAGGTATATAAATTGAGGCCCGTTCTTAGTTTTTTATTTGTATAGCACTGCTATATTGAGGGTAAGAATAGCTTAACAAGACTTTGTAATTTACTTTAATAAAGAAATATATGTTCATAATTTAGCTTTTGAATACAAAACTTATCTGGTATTTCTTAATTGTTTTTAGACCAAAAATCAGAGCACAGCACAATACATATTCAACATTCCATAATGTGTTATTATGTGTACTGGTCACAAATGCTTTATTGAGTGGGCCTCACAATTTGAAGAAAATTTGAATATCACACTTTGCTCATGTATGGCTAACAGTGATTTACAGTTACCTATAGAACTTCTCTCTCTCTCTCCCCACCCACCTACCCCCCCCCCCCCTTCCCCCAAATACAATAGGCTCGAAATATGTCCTTAAAAGTAGCCCCGACTATAAATCAGTGGTGTTATTACTTACTGGTCCTTTGGGTTCATCAAACCAACCCAGTATTTGTGGTTTTAAATTAGAATACCGCTTAATCAGATGCTAGGGAGCGTAAGAGGTGTTGCAAAGTATATTACCTCTCATGAACAGACTCAATAAAACCGAGCCTGCTACGTTTCTCTCTTGTTTGTGTTTGTTGCATCTAAGGCATCCCCAATTCAGTATTTATATAAATGGGCATAACTGTAGAATTCACAGGATATAGTCAACTAAAAATTCAAACATAGAACAAGTACAAGCTTTATTAGAAGCAAAGTATGCTAAACCAGAAACATAAAATGGTTGACAATAGGGCAAGCATGTCGCTGGGGTTAAAATCGGGTTATATGGTATATCAAACTCCATTCTAACGCTATGGTCATCCCAGTTAAATGGACAATGTAAATTAAAGAAACCCTGCCAGGTTATTATCTCTAATAAACCAGGCAGCATTGGTAGGGAATGAAAGTCACAAAGCAAATACTTAGTGACTTGGGAGAATGCAAAGCAACAAGTTAATAAACCATTAAGGTCACGAAAATACCAAATTTAAGACAAGCATTGCATGTATCCTCTTTTTTCAGTTTGTTTGTATGCAGTTTTACGTTATTTTCAACACATGTAAGTTTATATATGACGGTCGATTTTTCTGTGGTGGAGACAGACCTCCCACATTTCCTGGGTAGAACCAGAACTGTACCCCTCCCGCCATCATCCCTTTTCAGGATTAAGGTAGACGTCAGCATAGGGTGCACAATCTGTAGGGCCTGTGTTCTGTTCTGATGTAGATTAGCTTCTAGCCTGATATAGTAAATAATAATGCGTTATGATTTAGATTGTCTTCGTGGCTTTAAAGTAAAATATCTATTAAGCCGGTGCTAGGAGGCGTGAGAAGTGTTGCACTCGACATTACCTCTCATAAACAAACTCAGTAAAATCGAGTCTGCTGCTTTTATCTCTTGTTTGTGTTAGCTGCTTCCAAGGGATCACATTTTCTGTATTATTGACATTCACACTAGCGTTTGTTTAGTGCTATGTGGCGGTCGTAAAATGTTGCCCCGACTACAAATCAGCAGTGTTATTACTTACTCTCCTTTGAGATTATCAAGCCCAGTCTTTGTGACTTTACAGTTGAATATCGCTTAAGCCGGTGCTAGGAGGCGTGAGAGGTGTTGCACTTAACATTACCTCTCATGAACAGACTCAATAAAACCGATTCTGTTACTTTTATCTCTTGTTTGTGTCTGTTGCTTCCAAGGGATCCCCTTTTCAGTATCTATTGACATTCTCACTTGCGTTGGTTTAGTGCTGTGTGACGTCCGTAAAAAGTTGCACCGAGTACACATCAGTAGTGTTATTACTTACTGGACCTTTGCGATCATCAAACCCAATCTTCGTGGCTTTAAAGTAGAATATCACTTAAGCGGGTGCTAGGAGGCGTGAGAGGTGTTGCACTCGTCATTACCTCTCATGAACAGACTCAATAAAACCGAGTCTACTATTTTTATCTCTTGTTTGTGTTTGTTGCTTCCAAGGGAACCCTTTTTCAGTATTTACCACATGTGTTGTTCCGCATCTGATGTTCTATCTTTAGACCATATTTAATATCTTTCGAAAGATTTGTTTTGTTTATTTTGTACATTTGAAAATTTGAGAAGTTTTAAAAGCAAACTATAGGAGAAGATAAAATACCAAGATCATTTATAAATGGTTGAATGGGAAAAAATAATAATAATTTAAAACATGATTACCATTCACAATTTAAACATTTATTACACTCGTCGAGCTTTATCGCTTAATCGATAGCAACGTCATTTACAATACGTATATACAAAAGTCGAAGAGGAATAACGAAAAAAACACAAATCATTATTCAGAAGCAAAGTTTGAAACAGTACCTACATAAAAACGTTGACAATTTGGGTATAGTTTTCGGACGGTCAGTCACAAAAGGTTCATGTTAGTTTACATTGGGTTCTAGGTTGCACCAAACATCAAATATCTCAATATTTATTTGGTTTGTATTTTTTTATTAAGAGATACTATTATGGAATAGTTCATAAATGAGAATGTAATGTAATAATCAAGATGCAACAATATACTGTCATTGAAGCAATCGGGGCTAGTCTGCAAGAATCCGGCGCATGTTAGTACAACTAATCCAGCCTTTAAAGGTTCTGATTATTGTTTAACCACACTTATGATATGTTGTCTGCTTTTAATGTAATCTTCTGACTGTTACTTGCGATACACAGGCTTCATAACCTGTACTACCAACCAAATTCCATCTGATTTATTTCGCCCATTGTTTACTCGTTTAGGACAAAGTACTGTTTTGGAAACTGGGACAGTACGCCGATGGTCATGTAATGGTATGCAAATACAACATTGAAGGTTCCATGTTCACCGTCATATGCCGACTACCATTATTTCATTAACGTTCATGATCAGTCTCAGTCAAACCGATATTTATCGTGTTTAGCGTTTTCCATATTTCTCCTTCATACTTTTTTATGTTTTAAATAGTTTATAAAATGTTTGTGTCATAGTACACACGTTTAAAGGGAATGTAGCGACACCGCCAAACCATCTTTATTATTTATAGTTTTGAAATACTTGAATAACGGTGAAAGAATGATCAAAATCGGATAATAAACAAAGAAGATATGATCATTTGAAGTTTCTGTTGAAACGGATATGGAAGCGGCCATTTTGAGAGCTATGACATCACGGTTCTAAATGACCATATATGGAATATTTATAAATATGAACATTTACTGATTTATAGGGAAAAAATGACGGCAACTGTATGAAAAATATGTTATACTTAATGGCAATAATGCTTTATGTGACCAATAAAAAAATCGTTAATTGGCAGTGATTTTCTTTGTTTTAAATGATATGTATCAATATTTCATATATGGTAATATGGAACTATGATGGTCTTTAATGGTCATATCTTTTTTGTTTATCATCCGATTTTGATCATTCTTTCACCTTTGTCCAAGTTTTTCAGAACTCGCAATTGGCTGTGTCGCTACATTCCCTTTAAGAATATACAAGAACTACAGAAAGGGGATCCCTTGGAAGCAACAAGCACAAACAATAGAGAAAAGTAATAGACTCGGTTTTCTATTGTTCTCTTTGAGCTATCTGGGTGTCTTTTAATTTGTTTTACTGGCGCCAGTTTAGCTAGACCTGAGGCAAATGTATTATTATTCCAGCTAATGATTTTCATCTGACTTCGTCTGTGAGTCTTGCACATATGATAACAGTTTAATAGATCTGACAAGAAAACAGATTCATGGAAAGTTTTGAATGATTGCTGTGCAATCGCTTTATGCATGTCATTTGCATCGGTAGCATAGTGAATAATGTTTTAGCTTTAGAACTACCGATAACTGTTCAGCGTTGGTTCGCTCCCTGGCGGAGGATATCTCGTGAAAAGCCGTCCTTCAGATCTTCTCCCTCTGAGGTTGCTGTCCCATTATAACCAAATATAATGTGCTAACGGGAAGTGAAACCCTTTTCATTTCTTTAGATGTTTATTACACCAGATAGCGATTTCTTGATGAAAAGCAAAATGTGAATAATTCCGATAGTATATGCTCGTTTATGAGTTTATGTCAGGGTAATTACAAGATAAATGTTGATGAATTAGCGGTTATCAATGTATGCTTTTTTTGGTTTTTGAGAAATACTGATGAGGGAGATCCTTTAAGAAGCAGCAACGAACACAGTCAAGAATAATTGCAGACTCGGTTGTATTGAATCTATTCAAAAGAGGTAATGAAAGACGAAACACCTCACACGCCTATTACTTCAAAGCCATCTATTTTGAGGTCGTTGGTCCCCAACGATTAGTAAAAACAAAATATCTACTAAATTCCATTTTGTTTATTTCGCCCATTGTTTTCTCGTTTAGGGCATAGTATTTTGTTAGAAACTGGGACCATTCGCCATTGGCCATGTAATGGTATGAAAATACATCATTGAACGTTCCATATTCACTGTCGTGTGCATACCATCTTTGGGATGGCTCAAATTTTCGTACTATTGACATTTTAAATATTGAGTTCTGCTCAACCCGGGGATAGAGGGTACGAACGGTGGCTAGCATTTTTTCACTAACGTTCATAAGGCCAGAAAAAAAAATACCTGTGTTTCTGGTTACCCGACCGTCCCTATTTTTGGGCGCCGACCCAACAGTTTTTTATCCAAAAAAAAAAAGTACGAAAAAGCTAGGTACGAAATGGTAATGTACGAAAAGATTGAGTACGAAACATGCGCCAAAACCCGTTTTAGCTATTCGTATTGGAAAGTGCAGCCATGGGACAGAGCAGAAGTTATGGAAAACATTAATCATGACATGCTGCCAGCAGATTTTTTCTTCCACTACCACACAGCCTCAGGAAAATTATAAAATTCAATCGTATGTAAACTCGTAATGGCAGAAAATATGTGTTTTCAATTTGTTTTATTCAAAACAAACAAGTTAAGAAGATATCATGAGGTTATTTACCTTCTCTCCTTGTAAAATCACTATTAATTAACTACTTGACAAAGTTAAAGATACCTTCAACATCGTCCAAACCACATGGGCAAAAAAAAAAAAAAAAAAAAAAAAAATTACCGACGTACCTACCCTAATTTTTTCAGGCGAGTAACCAGAAACACAGGTTGTTTTTTTTCTGGCCTAAGCAGTCTCAATCAAACCGATATTTCCAAATTTCTCATTTCATACTCTTTCTATGTTTTAAATAGTTTTCTAAAATGTTTATGGCACGTGTACACATCTGTAAGCATACCAAAGAACTACTGAAAAGGGGATCCCTTGGAAGCAACAAACACAAACAATAGAGAAATGCAGCAGACTCGCTTTTATATTGTTATCTTTGTGCTATCTGGGTGTCTTTTAATTTGTTTTACTGGCGCCTGTACGGGAGCAAGTACTGAATGAGTTGGCAGAAGTCATAGCAATAGGAGAATAAACCATTCAAGGCACGACAAGACAAGATAAATTTGGATACAAACACCAATCGTTGATTTAGGTAGACGTCATCCTAGGGTTAGCCACCCATAGGATATGTTGTCCGCTTTTTAATTTAGTATTTTGACTGTTACACGTGATGCACAGACTTCATAACCGCTGCTCCCACCTAAATTCCATTTTGTTTATTTCGCTCTTCTGGGCATAGCATTTTCTTAGATATTGGGACCATACGCCGCTGGACATGGAATGATGCCATTAAGTATAGCATATCCACCGCCATAAGCATGTCATCTTCGGGATGGTTAAAATTCTGTACTATTGCTTTTATGAATATTGAGTTATGATCAACCCGGAACTAGGGGGCATGAACGGTAGCAAGCATATTTCTCTACTGTTCATGAACAGTCTCAATCAAACCGAGACTGCACTATTTCGTATTTATCGTGTTCGGCCGTTTCCAAAGGTCTGTCCGGTCATCACGTTGTGAATCAACCATTGATATGTGACTTAGGGTCGTGTACATCAGTATTAGTTACATTCGGTACATTTCTGACGTGTATTACACGACACTCGGTGCATAATGTTTTAAAATGGTAATGGATAGGACGACTTGATGTGTAGTTGTTTCTTGAATCCAAAATGTCCTGTCCGACTTTTATATCTACCTTTATCTTCACAATAATTTTGTTTGTGCCGTGTGATGACCGTAAATCGTCTACCTGTGAATTCAATATTGTTATATTTTCACCCCCCAGGAATTGTGTGACCTTCATTCATTCATTGATGCTTCCAAGGGATCCACTTTTCAGTAATTATTTCTATGCGTGCTTCTGGTTGACTGTGGTCTTTGAATTCCATATTTCATGTTCGACTTTTATATCTACTTTTGGAATCTACGTGTCAGAAATACATAGACACGATCTTAACCCCATATCACGCATATTATTACCACGATTCTTGTCATTTCCACGTGTTTCATTTAAAATAAAATTAACGGTGTTGCAATTTAATTGTGTTACAATGAACGTTCAGTTTATCGATAAGCACGAGTAATATTCTCTTGATTGCTGGTCTAATAAACACGATTTTATTACATTCAGTCATAATGAGTCTTAAATATTCTGGTATAGATTTTCTTATACGAAACATCGACTAAAAATAATTTGTTTTAAATGAACCACGTGGATTTGACTAGTATCTGTAGTAGCGTATCATGTATTGCTTCCTATATGGCTCTGCAACCTTACACATTAGAGATTTATAATGTTGTTCAAATGTTTTTTAGCCTACGTCGTCATCAATATACTGACCTCCCACATGGGAAATAATGGAACTACATTTTGAACGATTCGTGTTTTTCATGTATACTGAACCAAACAGCTAACGCACCAGTAGACCTTTAATGTATGAACTTATTATATGCCGACTGGTACCGTTGGAGACAGGTTATTTACAGTCGTTATTGACAAGATATTTGTCACGATCAGAATGATCTTCTTTTTTTTATTTATTGATTGTTATTATTGAGATATTAAAGGTATTGTCTACTGGTGCGTTAGCTGTTTCGTTCAGTATATTTTAAGTCCTTTGATCTTATCGGTGAGTGGGATTATTAACTCAAAGACAGTGCACCGTAATTAATGTGTCCATGTTCTGGAGCAGGTTTAGTTGGTTTAAATGGTAAATTGCTCTTCGGGGCATAGTATTTTGTTAGATACTGGGACCATACGCCGCTGGACATGGGGGAGGAAAATCTCTATGTCCACCGCCATATGCATGCCATCTTCGGGATTGTTAAAATTATGTACTATTGATGTTATGAATATTGAGTTCTGCTCAACCCGGGGCTAGAGGGCGTGAGCGGTAACTAGCATATTTCACTACCGCTCATAAACAGTCTCAATCAAACCGAGACTGCAATATTTTAATATGTGTCGTATTCGGCCGTTTCTAAAGGTCCATTATGATACTCTTTTTTATAATAACGTTGATTAGTTTACCCTTTGGTTGACCCCAGATGGTTGGGTTGGCACAACCTTGGTGGGATATAGCTGCAGTTTGATCATATTGGTGTTTGACATAAATGTGAGAACCTTTTTATTAATCCCGGGAAGATGATGTTTAAACATGTTTAATGATTTGCAACAGCGGTCTTTTAACGTCTTAATTATGACTTTCTTTGATATTTCATTATTTTATTTTTATAAATCAGAGAACATTGCCCTCCATACAAAAGGATGATTGCTTTTCATGTATATACATTTATTACGAAACCATATCCCCTGTAAGAATTGCAACTTAATACACTTATATTTGCACATGGGTCACCTTTCGACAGCAGTATCTTTAATTTACACGTTTGTATTCATATATGTTCTTGACCGTACTTTTCTTGGCCGTACTTTTCTTGAACGTACTTTTCTCTTGACCGTACTTTTCTAACTTTACGTAAATTTTATTCTAGGTAATACATGTATTGTAAATTGTCACAGTTTTCAACTCACGTTGTAAGGCAGTTGCTCTACCACTAGACCAATGCACTTCCAGGTCCGTGTCTACAAGGTCAAGGTCACACTTAGAGGTCAAAGGTCAAATCGTGTCCGGTCGATAACTCTGGGATTCCTGGACAGATTTTCAAATAACTTGGCACAAGTGCTAACCACAACATGACGATGTGTCGCGCACAAAACGGGTCTGTAGTCCCAAGGTCAAGGTCACACTTAGAGGTCAAAAGTCAAATCGTGTCCGGCCAATAACGTTTGCATGCCTGGACAGATTTTCAAATAACTTGGCACCGGTGTCGCGCACAAAATCCAGGTCCGTGGCTCCAAGGCCAAGGTCATACTTAGAGGTCAAAGGTCATTTCGGGGGCATTTGTCACTTACAGTGACATTTCTTTTTTATTATTGAAATGTCGATAAGTAGTTCATGAGAATAAGTAATTCTAGTAAGTAATATTCAAATACAATTTCCTTTATATTATTCTTATAATTAATATTAATTACTGAACAAATGCAAGTTATGTAGAAAAACTAACGGGGCGCAGCGGGCTTTTAAAAAATCAAGATTGCCATTTGTCCCTTTAATACAGTTTAACATCAATCAAAGAATCAATGACGAAACCGATTTGGAGCCAGCTGTATTCGTATGCTGAGAACAGATTTATAGACAGTATTATTAAAATGTACATCTAATTTTTGTAGTAAAAAAACAGTTAGAACCAGTTCTACGTGCATGCGCAGATCATAATTTGCAGACTACGTAATTCAATTAGTAGAAGACCCATACAATGCCTGTATACCAATTTGACTGCGTCCCGGTATTCTTACTTAAATACAGTTGTTTTATGAACATAAAATGACGTTAATACCCAATCTAACATCAAAACCTGAGTCCAGGATAAATATAGCTAGTCCGGACAATTGCCCTTTTTGGACATAACCTGGATTTTGCGTCCATACAATTGCTGTTTGCTTTTTTGCATCTACGGACCATATATTATATGGATCTGAATGATGTCACTCTGTCAGCATTGAGCATTTTGCAAAATTTAAGATGGCGTCCAAGATGGCCGTCAATAATGGTGAATTTAAGATTTTTGTCTCATAAATGGCCTACATAAGTACAATTCAAACTATTATTATATTGTATCAATTGTATTTTTTCAGCAGTTATTACAAAACTGCGATATAAACGATGAGAGAATATCTACCAAATGATATATTTCGATACATGTGTTAACATAAGAGTTTAACGGACATAAAAAGAGCAAATCAAATAACGCATAGTCATAGATTTCCAATACTTTTCATTTAAAATGCAACATTATCCTATTTGGAGAATAAATATTTGTGCCCCACCCCCACCCACCCACAACTCACTTACACACATTTCTGCCCCCTACCCCATCCCACTACGGTATATATGGACCGGGTGTCAAAAATATAATCCCGATTGGTATTTTGTACATCTTTTATTTCATAGTGCATATGCAAAGTCTTATTTCAAAATTTCTCAAAATATTTAAAATAAAATTTTCTGTCCTTAAATTCCCATTTAACGTTTAATGTGATATGTTTGACCACCCCAACCATCCCCCCCCCACCCCCCACCCCCACTCCCACCCAACCCACACACACACACCCACATACACACCTACCACTTCAGTTAAAGGGGAAACAGCGTGACGGACGAACAGACGGACGCCGATATTTCAATCGCAAAGCACGTGGATACTAAAATTGATTGTTAGATGACATTAGAAAATCAGAAAATGGATATTTTAGGATGGTTATGTTATGCACTATTAACGCTTTCTATTCAAGTCATAGAACAACTCAAGACATTTAACACATGTCAATTAAACACTTTGTAGTACACCTTAACTTTTGATTTTGTATTGAGTTTATGTCACTCGTATTGTCTTCGTCTGCTCATTCAAACAAGTTAATGCCACCTTGGCATGCACAAAATATGGTGCAGGAAAATCTGGCCTGATTTCATGTGCACGTTGAACTTCACTCTCGCATGGGCATTTGTTGAGCTAAGGACATTACTTGGCACCATAATATGGATTTGGCAGCATCATCCAGAGACCATCCATATTCTTGGGTCTAAGTTTGGTGGATCTTCGTCCAGAGCATGTTACATGCATGACGATGAGCCCGTTTAACGTGTTCCACAAACGATTCTGTTGTTGGGGGTAGGGACTTCAACTTCGGTGTGGATGCAGGGGATTTTCCAACCTTTTTAACAATGAATTCTGTCGAGTTATTCTATCCATATCGATATTTCTGTCACCCAACAAAGCAAGCGAATATCCCGCTCTGAATTTGTTCAGCACTGTCCCTTTACCAATTCTCACAAAACAAGCAACTGTGTCACATCCGGAAAGTGCATGGGCCTCAAGTAAGTCTGGGATAATGTCCTTGTTACTTTTAACAGTGGCTTGGATATCTGTAACTGATATGAGTATAGTGTGTACCCCGCATCTCACATACCCCAAATAGGCTTGTCAACCAGTTATACATAGCATTATCTGATGACTATGCTGGGCCACCATACTTTCAATCGGGATATGATCGGACCAATGTTTACGACTCTCGTTAGGGATCAGTATTTTGTATGACGCTAGTATAGTGTGTACCCCGTAGAATTGTTGAAAAAAACATCCCACATACCCCAATTAGGCTTGTCAGCCAGTTATACATAGCTTTATTATATGATGATTTTTCTGGGCCACCATACTTTCAATCGGGATATGATCGGACCGATTTCTCGCTATGTATTAGTATTCTATATGACGTAAGTATAGTGTGTACCCCGCAGGTTTGTTGAAAATAACCATCCCACATACCCAAATTTGACTTTTCAGCCAGATATATATTGCACTACATGACGACTTTGCCGGGCCACCAACCGCTCTCGTTAGGTATCAGTTTTTGTATGACGCTAGTATAGTGTGTACCCCGCAGCTTTGATGGAAATACCCATCCCAAAACCCTAATTAGGCTTTTCTGCCAGTTATAAATAGCTTTATTATGATGATTTTGCTTTGCCACCATACTTTCAATCGGGATTTGATCAGGCCGATTTCAACGGATCTCGTTAGATCATATCCCGATTGAAATGATGGTGGACCAGCACAATCAACATAAGTATAATGCTATGTATAACTGACTGAAAAGCCTAACTGGGGTATTAGTTTGACCATTCCATGATGACAGGACGGCATCGCTAAATAAAATATATATAAAAGTGTGAAAAATTAAAAAATAAAAAAATGGTATGATGGTTTATTCATTTTATATGGAACTGTATTAACATATATAGGCGAAACTGTCCTTAATGCAGCTGCGCCAGGGAACTCCCAGTGTGTCAGGGTGACATCCAAGCGGACTCCAAGTGTGTCAGAGCGACACCCAAGAGGACATCCTGTGTGTCCTGGGAGCGCAATCAAAAGAGCACACGCTTCTCCCCAATGCGACCTATTGTTTGGGGCGCTTGTTTCAGCCAAAGATTTTTTGGACTTTTAAGATAAAATTAATCCGCTACCTAAATACATTGTATACCAGTCAAACATACATTTTTAGTGGTAAATAAAAATACCTTACTTTTGAAAATCGGTTGAGAAATAAAAGATTCATGTGCGAAAGTTGTTTTTGATGGGTCATTTTCAATGTAAAATTCTGCCGCATGAACAATTTGAAAAACTTTTTTTTTTAGAATTGTTATCCAAAAATGGTTTTAAATTGTTGGATATTAGTAAACTAAGACACCCTGAAAGTTTTATAGCAAATTATGAAGGATCACTGAAGTTATTTGAAATTTCGTAATTTTCTGCTGTCCCACCGACAAGGAATTTACATGGGAAAAGTCACATGCAAAAATATTTTTGCTGTAAAATATTTATTTCTCAATCGACTTTCAAAAGTAAAGTAGTTTTATTTACCACTAAAAATGCCACTTCTAATGATATATAACTGATGTACGTATTATTTAAATTGCTCAAACTACTGCAGAAAAACCTTTGGCTGAAACAAGCGCCTCAAACAATAGTTTCGAATCAACGGCTCTACCTTGTAATTGAAAGGGTATGTTCGTCTCCAAATGGCCACGTGGGGTTCTCTAGGGTTCTCCTACTTCCGTCCAAATAAAGGGCTGTAAAAACGATGTGTATAAGCTGTATATCGATATAAATTAAGGTCTATTGGTCAGCCATCTTTGAAAAGAAAATCCAAAATGGATGGGGTATGGTTAATTGAAATTCTCATCCAAATGATATAATAGATGACAGTAATTCAACACTAGTGATGTGAACATAATATCAAAAACAATATTTATTTGGCAGAAATAGTGCCCTTTATTTTCGAAAAGTTCAGTACAATTTTACTCGAAGATTTTTTGTTTTTTATGTTAAATAAATTTGTCTATAGAATTGTCCATTTATCTAAAAATGGTACACGAGACATCATTTCTAAATAAAATACGACATGTTATTGCATCATCCAAATGTCAAAGTCTATCATTGTATAAAAAAAGGAAGGTATTCTTTCAATGGCATGTACTTTCAAAATAATCTCAATGCAAAATAATTTCAATGCTGTAGTATGGTGGCACTGACAGGTTTTAATTGTCAAACTATTTTAAATGGCAACTATATCTTTGGATGTATTAAAGACAACTGAGTGACTGTTGTGAATAGAAACATGGTGAAACAAGAGTACAAACTAAATAATAACATATGAATACGATCAAATGACCTGTTTATCCGAATGTTTCACCATACCGCATGTTTCAATTTACAATTCACTTGCATGCTTTTCATGTGTATCATGTCTGTGTGTTGAAGGCACATGGCGTATAAAGAAACCGTCATTTTTAACAATGGTGTATACTTCGAATTTTGTATGATGTGATAACATGGCTTATTTTATTCAGAAATGATGTCTCGTCTGCACTCGCTGGATAAATGGACTATTTTATGGACCAGTTTATTTCACATAAAAAAACAAAACAACTTTGAGTAAAACTGTACCACACTTTTCGAATATAAAGCACACAATTTCTGCCATATAAGTATTCTTTCTAATATTATGTTCACATTAATAGTGTTGAATTACTGTCATGTACTATATGGTTGACATTGGTCGTGCCTAAAATCCGTACATCGTTGAAAAATTCACTTGGCCATATCTCATCGATTTTGGATTTTTTGGATTAAAGATGGCTGACCAATAGTCCTTAAATAATATTAAGACTATAATTGCATCAAATAATTATATTAGCGTTACTTATGATCCTCTTATTATCGTTATATATTTCAATTGTATTTTGTACAACGTTAAGACAATAATATGACCTTAAAAATCATGTTTAACATCTGCGATGAGCGATTTATGCACCAAAGTGGCACTGGATAGCATGTGAAAAAATACAAACTGGGACATTCAATATGTAAATAAGAACCAGTTTATTCCGTGGTCGACAACTGTCAATCCACCTCTAGACGTATACCTAACTAACAATATCCCGCACTTGATATACGGGGTGGTCGTTATATTTGCCCTCGGGGTTACGTCACTCAAGCTTACACAAAATCTGTTAATTGAGACACATGCAAGGGTCACTACAGAACGCACACTCACGACCCCGTGAATCGATGATACCAGATAGAGCCCAAACTCACTCATATCGTTACTGTTATGCAATACCCCGAGCTATTCCGGTGTCTTATACTATAATTATCGTCGTTATCTCAGAGTTCGTGTACGCCAAGGTTTCACACGACATGCACCCCTAATTAATATAATTGAATAGCCGAACATTCGTTAATTGTCGCAGTATTGTGATACTGTAACTAATCGGTGATACAGGTGTCGATATAACAAAAGATAAGAGACAATTGATCATTTAATTATAATTAACTTTAAAGTTAATCTGAACATCTGTACGTTTTGCATCTATCATTGTACATAACGTGCCGATTATTTGACTGTTACACCAGTCGATTTTCGGTTAAACTCTATTTTATTTTTTTAAATGTATGAGTTTAAGTATTTACAAAGCAAGGCACACGAAGTCAGTACGAATGAGTAGCCGGATGTATATGTAACGAAGACACAATAAGAAGAGCATCAAGGGACATTGCTGAACCAAATAAAACCAGTTTAAGCAGTATACGGTGTTGGTTTCTAGAAACGAATCTTTTACCATTAGTCAGAAAACATCAGTAAAACGCAAATGCCACTCTTATCCTATTATTGCCGAGAAGTAATCATTTATGTGTTTCGGGGACAGTGGTGATTAACGGTCTAGTTATTTTAATAATCTCTTGTCCAGCTGCTGTATTTTATTTCCGAAAGCTGTGTATTATCACATTTAAAATTTCATATAATTGACTGTGGTTGAAATCTAATTCAAATGTACAGTCATAAGTATCTTACTTATGTTACAAAATATTTCTACTCATGAACAGACTAAAAAAACGAGTCTGCTACTTTTCTGTCTTGTTTGTTTTTGTTGCGTCTAAAGTATCCCTCCCCTTTCCAGTATTTATCGACATTCATACACGCGTTTGTTCAGTGCTTTGTGGCGGCTGTAAAAAGTCGCCCCGGTTACAAAGCAGTAGTGTCATTACTTAATGGTCCTTAGAGATCATCAAGCCCAATATTGTTGGCTTCAAAGTAGAATACCGCTTAAGCCGGTGTTAGGAGGCGCAATAGGTTTCACTCATGAACAAATCCAATAAAACCGAGTCTGCTACTTTTCTCTCTTGTCTGTTTTTGCTTCCAATGGATCCTCTTTTTTATTTATATTGATTTATATTGTTGATTTATATTGGAACCTTATCCTTGCATCCACACCATGCATCTAACATAGTGTAATTGTTTATAATTCGTATAAGAGCAGATACTACATATACGAAAATCTGATAGTATAACCTAGTATTCTAATTCTAAATACGAGACAATGTCTAAATCACGAGAATATAGTAAAATTTATACGTATATATATATAAATACGAGACAATATCAATGCACCCTTTACTTCAAATATGAAACATTGTTAAAGCATATTTATCACATAACATGCGGTGTGGGAGTATAATAACACCATTAAATATTTTCGATATTCCACTAGTGGTATAACATAACGTAATTGACGTCATTGACGTGGTTGTACGTTGATGTACGTTTTCTGACGTAATGTGACGTTATAAGTTATGTAATAAATAGAATCTAACATTCGTTCTCATTCATTATTGAATTTATTAAACTCGTTTCAAAAAGGATAATTATAAGGCTCGGCAAAAGCCTCGCATTATATCATTTTGCCAACTCGTTTAATAAAGTCAATAAAGAATGAGTACTCATGTAAGATCCTCTTTATATGTTTAATATCATATATACTAAAATACGAGATAATGTTAAGATAGGATAGGAGACAATGTGAATTCCTAAATCCCGTTAATGAATTCGTCCTAATGAAATACAGTATTTTAAACTCAACTGTAACATGGTATCCAACATATTAAACATGGTCCAAAATCGGTAATTATAAATTAAGGCGGTTATACTTTCTTGGGTAAAATATTGAGATATATGTAACCGTTTTATGATAGTAATCTTTCTAGAACTATTTACAAATACACACCGTATTTGCTTAAGATGGTTTGGCAAATATAATGAATTGTGTTCAATTGGTGAGGGAGGCATTATTACTTATTTGGATTCTTGACAGGGGACATGGGCTCACATTCCCTGCCTGGAAATTATATTCACCCGATCCGTTATAATAGGCATAAAAGCAAAATATCTTATATTGCCTACTCAATACAAACATTCCAAAAATGCACAATACATTCACAATACAAACATTCCTACAAACGGTCAGTCCGAGTATCAGTACAAACCTTCCTACATTTAGGCAAATTTCCCCCAACATCGTTTAATGACTTAAACGTATAAGATATATGTTCGTTTTTTTGTATACCATGATTTTTCAGTTGCATATATCTGACTTTTAATTACAAAATCACTAGATCTAAACGGATGACTTTTTAGTAAAACAACACGTGGCAATCTTGGGATGACATTAGGTAAAAGTGAATATTGGTGCACCCTAGAAACTAGTTTAAAACCAAGAGGCCTTTTTGGCCAATGACATTTCAATGCGATACCCTGTTTTTAACTCGTTTATGTTCGCCACTATGCTTTCCTCTTTAATTGTACGATGACCGGACAGGCTGTGGACCCTTTGATGACGCCTACCTAAAGCCCAATGAAACTGTGGCGTTTGATGTTTGTCTATGATCTTTCTTGTCGTGCCCTTAATGGTTTATTTTCTTGTTGCTCTGGCTTTGCCAAGTCAATGAGTACCTTCATTATGACTTTCTAGGCTATTGTTTTTTTGTATTATATTTACGCGAGCATATTTGTGTTTTACTTATATTGCCTATTTATGCTGCCTTGTTGGTTAGAGATTGGATCATGGCGGGGATTTCTTTATTTACACTGTCCTGTTTTAATGGGATGACAGTAGGGTAAGAGTGAGGTTTGGTGCACTCTAGAACCGGTTTAAACCCCCAGTGGCCTTTGTTGCCACTGACCGTTCCAAGGCGATAGCCCTATTGTCAACCATTTTGTGCTTGTAATATCGTTTGCACTTTTTATTACTTTTGCCTTCTCGTTTGTCTGTTTGCGGGTTTGTTTTTGTGTTTTGTGGTTAACTGTCGTCCTTGAATGCTGCTTTCCCTGTCCAATATTTGTATCTTTTTTTCTTTGCTTATATGTATCGTTGTAAGTGTTGACTGTTTGCAATGCATGATTTTGGTGGACTGCTTTCTGCCAATGCTGCATTCAGTCCTGCTCGACTTTTTATGTACTTTGGCTTTGTTTTCACCTAAAATTACTTTTAAAAACTGCAGTGTCTCCGTATAACATTTTATATAAATTCTCCTTCTGTAATTGTAAAGACAAAACGAAAACCGCCCATGTTTGCAGTGTCTGGTGATGTATTCTGTTGTTTGTGTTTGCTGCTTCCAAGGGATTCCATTTTCAGTATTTATTGACTTTAACACTAGCGCTGTTTAGTGCTGTGTTGTGGCTGTAAAAAGTCGCCCCGACTACACTCAGTACTGTTATTACTTACTCGTCGATTGAGATCATCAAGCCCACTCTTTGTGGCTTTAAAGTAGAATACCGCTTAAACCGGTGATTGAGGCGTGAGAGGTGTTGCACCT
Source organism: Cyrtodaria siliqua (assembly GCA_037043455.1). NCBI lineage: Eukaryota > Metazoa > Mollusca > Bivalvia > Adapedonta > Hiatellidae > Cyrtodaria > Cyrtodaria siliqua. The sequence continues at coordinate 242,073 of JAWPHD010000097.1, forward strand.
CATATTACCTCTCATGAACAGACTCAATAAAACCGAGTCTTCTACTTTTTTGTGTTTGTTGCATCCAAGAGATCTCGTTTTCAGTATTTATTATTATAATATGCATTTGTTCATTATATTTGTTCTGTCTCCTTGTTTAAATACAATTTGGATGCATATAACATTTGTACCCTAATCTCCAAACCCATATTACGGACTGAATAAAGGGAGTACCAACAATTTGGTAAATGCAATTTATTTATAATATGCCTGTAACAAACCCATTTTTTACAGGACAATTAAGTAGTGTTTATACATTTGCCATTGCTTGCGTACATTTTTACACATGCTAGGAGATGAGCATTATTTTGTTCTGCAATATGACTTTGACAAAAAAGCACCCACAAATGTGTAATACAATACTCTTTAATTATACCTTTATCTGCTATTAATGTCACCTTAAGACAAAAAACCTTGTGGCTACAAAAACTGTTTCATGCATATTTGGAATTAGTAAGAACGCTTCAGTTGATATTATCTCGTTTATTAGGCCCATTAAATTAATGAGGAATAACAAGTTTTATTCATGAAACTCGAAAATTTACCTTTATTGCCTTTACATGTTCGTTTTATTTGAATTAGTAATACTTAAACGTATTCGATTACTATTCATTCTCACCTTAACGGAAAACAATGTTTTTATTGCAGCTATTAACACTACATGTTGCTAATGGTGGGATACTAAATATTTCTGTTTAGCTGTTTCATTTTAAACTATGCCATAAACGCTGTCATTTGTTTCATTTGCCACTTTTTATGGTTTAGGACAGGGATACAAACATACGCCAGGCTATCAAATGATCAAATTTGATTACCTATTCACAATCTTCGAACGTGGCCATATAATTAACATAGCGACACCCTGTGCTCTTTAGAAGTACCATATGGGTTTAAATCGGCGTGGAACCTTAACTTAATGACTGGGTGACATCGGCCTTACCATAAGTCAAAATAGTAAAAGAAATCCAACGGACCATCACTGTAGTATGGACTCGTGTGTTACTAGTTGAAGATGCTAGTGTAATTCGTGGTGGTCATGACCTCAATGGGAAAATTACGTGAACAGATACGAATATACTGTGTCGCTTTTTCTAAATTTAGTAACCAAATACGTTTTGCGCACCAATGGTAGTAAATGCATTGTATCGGGTATTGTAAATACCGTTGGTGGTTAGAGGAACTTTTATAAGTGGATCCCATTGTTTCCAATAAATTGATATCTGTAAATTTTAATACATCACAGGGATGTCACGCTATTAGGATGTCACATGCAGAAAGGTAAACCTTAGTTATACCTAGGGTAAATCTTAAACAATTAAAGGTGAATCTGGATTAAACCACAAGATTAAGACGATAATCTAGTTTTCAATGTTTTATCGTGGGTGATGTTATTAAATTACCAAAAAAGGTCGCAAGAGACTTGTCAATTAAGTGTCAGTTTGTGATATATTTACTGTTTGGAAGGATATACTTAAAACATATTCAGATAATTCTCATTTTTTGTATTTGTTTGTTGAAGTTTGTTGAAGTGTGTGGTCCAAAGGGATACTACTTTGTTCGTTGGATTATTCATTGAAGAAAAGGTAAGTTTGTATTAATGTATATCTTGAGTTTGCGTTTTCTGTGTTTTTAAGAATGAACAAGTTTTTGTATGTAAAAAAAACATTCCGTTTCTTATGTGTGTGATTGTTTTGTTTTACTTGTCGCAAACCGATTTGCAATGTACAACCTTTCTCCCCTTAATGTAGAAAATATATTTTAGCAGTGGACTAATATGTTGAATACGTTCGCACTAACCAAACTCCTATTATAAGTTTTAAACGTTTTCAGTCGAGCAATAATACTTAATAAATGGATCTGCGAAATTCAGAATTCTAATTTTTAAGAAAATGATTGCCTGATTTGTTATTTGTTAATATTACATATTCTGTGATGAATTAGAAAAATTTCCCAGTTTGAGAAAATCTATAACATATCCCTTCCTCTACTGTGCTATCTCGCCTAGTGTGCAAGATAGCACAGTAACCAAAAATGTTATGAACTAAACGATAGACGTCACGATATTACGTCACGAATTGACGTCATGATATTACTCCGCGCTGTCGCCAAAGGAGTGACAGAAGAAGGAATACTTGTGTCAAAAGATGACTAGAAAGAAATTTATCACAGAATATATATTATATAGTTTAATTAACATTTTTGTCGTGATACGGAAAATAATTCACTCGTGAGAAATATTCTTGCGATATAGAAACTCGTGCGAAAACGCACTCGTTTCGATATCGCAAGAATCTTTCTCACTCGGGAATTATTTCCCGTATCACTTCAACAATGTTAATTAAACTCTATTACTTATATTACAGATTTCAGGACTAAGTTTTAGTCTTAACCAAACACAAGAAGCACTACTTTTATTGCGAACATTAATATGACGTATATTCTATGAAATACATGGAATAAATGTGGTATATGTATAAACTGGTAGTTGTAGTGGATTACGTGGTCCAGTGGTGGAGCGTCGGTCTCCAGATCGAGAGGTATTGGGTGTGATTATCGCCGTGGTCATGTTACAGATCGAAAGGTCGTGGGTTCGATTCTCGCCGTTGTCATGTTATTTTACCCTTGAGCAAGATAATTAATTGTAATTGCTTAGTACTGGTTCTACCATAATACATTATTTAAGATATTTTACAAATATTCTTAAAGCAAAGAAGAGTTTCGTCAAAATACAATTATACCAAGTTTTCATTAACGTTATGTAATAATTTGATAATATGCACTTCTTTAAAATAAAAGGGAATATCACTCTTATTTTGTGGGGAATGAAACGTATGGCAATTATTTAATATTGAATATTTGTCGAGAGAATGCAGAAATATAGAAATATATTCAGTTATTACCATAATGAACACAATTCAAAGCTCCAAGTCAGGGCGCCTAGCGAAGATAAGGCAGACAGTTAAAAGCAGAAAGTCACTGGAAATATCACAGTAGGTAGCAGTTATATAACTCAGGGGACGGTCCGTGGAAATGGTGAAATTAATGAAACAAAATATAGCGATATTTTCTTCTTTCTTTTTTTATATATTGATGTAGCGACCGCAATTGACATTTTTCACGCTGACTATAACGAGAAACGCCATCCTTATTCTCACGCTCCCCTTCTTGTTTCCTCATCCTCCTCCCCCTCCTCCTCGTCGTCTTCTTCTTCTTTTTCTTGTTCTTCTTCTCCTTCTTCTTCTTCTTCTTCTTCTTCTTCTTCTTCTTCTTCTTCTCCAGATGCTGCCGCAGCAACAGTAGCAACATTTTCATCATTAACATCGTCATGATTGCCCTCATTATCATCAATAATTGAGTATACGCACAATTTCAATCGTATTTAAATATCGTAATGTAATCACATCATTAAACTGAAGATTGTCAACAAGCAGGCCATGAGAATCATTGCACATTTTAGATAAACCTTATTGTAGGGTTTAAACGGGTTTTGTCGTTTCCAATACTCCCAGGTGTGTTTATTATGATTTTACTGATACTTTTGTGCAATTTTGTTAATTAGCAAACGTATGACCACACCTTATTGAGGCTTAGTAAACAGGCAAATGGTTGAGTGGAAAAGTGTGTTTGTACGTGTGGTGCGCGTGAGGGTGTGCGCGCGTGTGAAGTTCTAAGATGTATAATACCCACCACGACATTCACACGGACATGCACATTAGAACGTGGAATGTTAACGTAATTGAATGAATCATTCTGTTTGTGGTGTCTCTGTGTTGGCTGTGCGTTGTCCTGCTGATGGGTTGAGTTGAATCGGTTGATGTATCTGCGATGTTTGCTATTTCCTTACGTTGTTGTTTGCTTCACTAGTATTTGTCTGCGGTGGTTCGACATCTGCTAGGTTAGTGCTGTCCTACCCCTGTCTCGTATAAGACAAATCTTTGGTAGACCAATTCCCCCAATCTCCGCAAAATCTAGTCGACATAGGATATGCAGACTGTGCATGACCTCTCTACGACGTGAACTGTGGGGAATATTATCCTCATTTGTGCATGCACAAATTTGCTCTTGTCGTATTATGCATGTTAAGTTTAAATGAAATATAACCCTTAGAGAACTACATAGTTGAACTTAACAAACCAAGATTGAGCAGAAAGGACAACCCGACACGATTAGTGCACACAGGCGTTGACATTAGACAACCACATTGAGGAAACTCACCAGAGTCAAATTGTTTGCTGATGGTGTTCAATTGATACCATGATGCAGGACTTGAAATAACCAATGTTGTTATTTTTTGAGAAATTTAATAGAAAAAACAATGACAATATAAGCCATGCAGTCATTATGGTAAAAGTTATAGAACAGTTGCATGTCTCATCTACATAACTGTATCAGTTTACAACTGTCTTGCAACTATGTTGCCCAACTATAACACTTTCATACTTATTTTTTTTATTAGGAAGGGGTATGTGGTTTACCCACAGAGACCTATTTACTTGAATATCCTGAAAACTGTGCTGCGTTTCCGAGATGCTGTGAATACATTTGTTTAATTGTCAAAGGTCAACACCTTTTTACAGTTCACGCAAGAACATATCTCAGTTAACCGGTGCTAAGAATAGATGATTGGAGAAGGAAAATACGCTATTATGAGATAGTATACTGGAAAAGGCAAACAGACTGAGTTTTCTGCAACAAGCAGATCTTTTATGTTTAGTTCCGAAATAGGTAGAAAGTATATTGGAGAAGGAAAACAATGCTCAGTTATCTGTGACAAGTAGATATTTAATGTTTTGGTCCAAAACAGGTAGATAGCTTGTGGCTGTGGCAGATTTTATACTGGGGATGGAAAAGAGTGCTCAGCTATCCGTGACTAGAAGATATTTAATGTTTAGTTCCGAAAAAGGTAGATATTTGTGGCTGTGGCTGTGGCTGTGGCAGATATTATACTGAGGAAGGAAAACAGTGCTCAGTTATCCGTGATTAGTAGATATTTATTGTTTAGTTCCGAAATAGGTAGATAGTTTGTGGCTGTGGCAGATATTATATACTGAGAAAGGAAAACGGTGCTCAGTTATCTGCATCTAGTAGATATTCAATGTTTAGGGTCAACATAGGTAAATAGTTTGTGGCTGTGGCAGATATATTACTGGGGATGGAAAGCAGTGCTCAATTATCTGTAACTAGTAGATATTTAATTTTTAGTTCCGAAATAGATAGATAGGTTGTGGCTGTGACAGATATTATACTTGAGAAGGGAAAACAGACAGGGGATGGAAAAGAGTGCTCAGCTATCCGTGACTAGTAGATATTTAATGTTTAGTTCCGAAATAGGTAGATATTTGCGGCTGTGGCTGTGGCAGATATTATACTGAGGAAGGAAAGCAGTGCTCAGTTATCCGTGACTGGTAGATATTTAATGTTTAGTTCCTAGATAAGTAGATCGTTTTGCGACTGTGGTAGATATGATGCTAGAGAAAGAAAACAGAGCTCAGTTATCCGTGACTAGTATATATCTAATGTTTAGTTTCTAAATAGGTAGGTAGTTTATGGCTGTGGCAGATATTATACTGGAGAGGGAAAACAGAGATATTTTTGTGCTGTGGCTATGAATGTTAGATTGTTCCAGCAAAATTCTCTAATAGAAATATATATAGTTTATCTTTAACACAGACATTCTACTATTAAGTTGTAACGGTGCTATATCTTGGTGACACAGGATTGAAGTATGAGAATCTGTCCACAGATCATACTTCTCACGCGGTTCTTCTCCGTTACTATAATGCATGTAGTGACTTGAAACGGATATGCGAGAGAATGTAACAGATGTGTTCTGACATATGTAGTCAGTTCAACTAGAGTACTATTTTCGTCGTTGTGCTTTTCGTTTAAAGGTTCCGGAATATCAGATCATTTTCACGCGTGAGACTTTGCAATGGCAATATCTACAATTGAAGAGAACTACTCTAGGTTATCTAACAATACGTAAGATAAGGATCTAGGTGTTCTTAGAGTCAACTACACAGTTCGCTACATTTAACAAGCTTTTCAAACCTTCTCCAGTTACCACTGATAAGCTAGAACATCTAGAGAATGCTTACTTTTGACAATGTTTATGACTTTACACTCATAATATACTCAGTTGCAAAAGAAAGTGGTTTAGATTAAATTGCATAAAGTTTTTTTAGAATTAAATTGACAAATTCCAAAATGAATATGCCATGTTTGGTACCAAAGTTTGTATCATTTCATTGCCAATATCATGTTGTCATTTGTTTTTTAAAAGGTCGAATCATTAAGGGACTGTCGCTTGATAAAGAGGATAGGGTGTAAAGTAATTTTTTCAAATTATCCAGTTTCTTTTGCAACTGAGTATAGATACAACATTCATCCTTTGATGACAGGTGTAGACTACTTTAACATTCTGCACCCGTTTTTACTTTACTATAACATGGAAGTGCAGTTGAAATATTGAGTGAATTAACAGTATAGCAATGCGAGACGTATGTACCTTCCTTTAGAAACTAATATACAATATGTATGCACATACAAACAATGGTTTTAATATCTTCACCCCAAGGAAGCACCCATCTAAATAGTTTAAAAACGTTTGAGTATCTTGAGGTTTTTTTTATTGCCATATTGGTAACCAAAGAAAGCCATTTCTTATTTATTTTATCATAACATATTTTGGATACAAAGTCCACAGATGATTTAGTTTAAATTAGGGACTGTAGATAGAGTGTAATATAAGCGGGTCCTGTTTAAATGTGGTTTGATTAATGGGGCTGACTGGAAAAAATGACCTTCAATATGGACTGAATACTTATTGGCAAAACACTGCTGGAAATACTTCAAAACTTGTCAAACGGTGTTAACTATTTAAATTGTTCAGTAACCAAAGCAGACAACTTCATGCTGTCATTAGAGACGGAATGTCTTCGACACTTAGAAGAATTAAAGCAAATGAACAAAATGTTACAATCGCATCGATGGCCTATCCAAATAAGCGTATAAACATAATTTGAGGGTTTCATGTATATGTTATACTGCCTATTAATGCTGCCTTGTTTGCTAGAAAATATAACCTGACGGTGTATCTTTATTTACACTGTCCCGTTTTACTGGAATGACAATAGGGTAAGAGTGATGTTTGGTGCACCCTATAACCTGGTTTAACCCCCCCCCACCCCTGGGATGACAATAGGATAAGAGTGATGTTTGGTGCACCCTATAACCTGGTTTAAGCCCCCCCCCCCCCCCCCCCCCCCCACACCCCAACGACCTGTTTTGCCACTGACCGTTCCAAGGCGGTAATAATAATACTTATCTTCATCACCCTTTTTGTTATGTATTGTCCTGTTCATTCACTTTAATTTGATTTAGTCTGTGGTACAGGTACAGTGCGGACCTTCGGTACCATTGCGTTTGGGTACTATGATTTTCTATCGTACCATTTTCCTCAGTTTTTACTGTAAATGTATTATCTTTACGGTGCCAAAAGTATAACACATAGAAACATAAGTGTGGAAAACTGCAAGAACGTATACCCCATTGAAGACATCATTCAAAATATCTGCTTAAAAGGTTTGGTGAGTCAATATGTCAAATTGGTACAGTATGATATATAGATATATATATATATAGATATATATATATATAAATAAATTGTTAACGCTTTGGCAGGAGCACTAGTTTGGCTTTAACACAGACATTCTAATATTAAGTTGTGACGGTACTAAATCTTGGTGACACATGATTGAAGGTCAGTAAGTCTGACAAGTATGAGAATCTGTCCAAAGATCATACTTCTCACGCGGTTCTTCTCCGTTACTATAATGCATGACGGATATGCGAGAGAATGTAACAAATGTGTTCTTACCTACGTAGTCAATTCAACTAGAGTGCTATTTGTGTCGTTGCGTGGTTTTGGAATATTAGATCAAACGCCACGCGTGATATTTTGCATGACAGTATACTCTAGTTCTTCTAACAATGCGTGAGATAAACTTATTAGTTCGAAGTTGTTAATCATAATAGTTTCGTCCAGGTGTTCGCCAGTATTTTTTATTCTGAGGTCAACATATTTTCGAAACAAATACAACAAGTTATAGGATGACATGACTTTTGGCTGATAGTCAAAAGTTTCAACAAATGACTTGTAACCGTAAACCTTTATGATGTAATTACACCGTTAATATGTCAGTTGACCTGTCAAGTTATAAAAACGTTTATTTACTACTAAATACACGCAATGAATTAAATATTTATACACGCCGTTTAAATGTTAGACAAATCCTCTTCTTTTTATTTATATACTACTACTACTGCTGCTGCTGCTGCTGCTACTACTGCTGCTACTACTACTACTGCTACTGCTACTGCTGCTGCTGCTTTTGAAGCCGCAATTGCGATTTATTTACATTTTTTCAAATATATTATACTTTTAGACTGCAACCTTATCTTCTTTAGTATGGATGAAAATCATATCAAATATTTGTTAAAGTGGCCATGAAATATTTGTATTTCTGGTAAGAGAAGAACATGCCAAAATGCTATTTGTAGCATTTGACCCAGCTTTCACCATTCATACTGTATATAAAAAATTCGGTGAAGACCAAAAAATCACAAGATATGTTCGCTTTTTCAATATGCCAACCGCAAAATCCAAGACGGAATTTGACTGAATAATTCTACCCTCATTAGCATATTCAAATTCAACGTTATTTTCATTAAAACACATATATTAAGGACTGAATATAGAGGATTTATTTCAACTTCCGAGTGAAACGCTATACATAGTGGCAAAACATCGTATGTATGTTTTAATCGGTTGAAATGCAATATTTCCGCGGGAATTTTTTTTTTTTTCATTAATTACGCAATAACATCCCCACCCACAACAAATAAATAATGTTCTCCCGTTTTGTTCAACGTCAGTTACATTACGTTGTTTTTTTAACGTGCACATATTGCATCGATAACAGCATAATGCATCGAAAACAACATATTGCCCGGATTGCCTATTAAAAGTATGAGATATAGTGTATTCCTTCACTTTGATCTAGATATTACTAACCCTGCCAGATCTGCCTCATCGATGTACGTAACCGGTAGTCAAAATCGGGAATGTTTCAATCGCTATAGATATTTTATTACTAATACTAATATTGAACTAGTCCAAGAAACGTCAGTTCAAACTGTAACATGTCATTTCGCAGCGCATACTGATAATTTAAAATCGTTATGTGAATGAAAGACGTAAATGTTGTCTCATAATCAAAGTGAATATTTAATGAACTTATCGCCATGTCACTATTTTTTTCCATGAAATTCATTAATTGAAGCAAATAAGAAACAAACAAATAAGAAAAAAACTCAATTTTATATAGCATTATGCCATAATTATATTTACGATGTTGTATTTTTCTGTGCAAATCATTCTGTTGCAAATTGTTATGCATTCACCTGGACTTGAATTCACCAACCATTATTGAGAATATTCTTAGACTTAAGCCCAAGTATGCACAATTTTAATCACAAATATTTGTATAAGTTTGAAGATTAAACGTTCATAACATGCTGCTATGTGTACATATGATACTGAATAATAAATAGCAACTTTATGCCATTGTTTATCTTTGAAGGTCATTGACATATTTCTGAACGAAATTTGCTTGAGCTCGAATCTGAGTTCTGAACGAAATTTGCTTGAGCTCGAATCTGAGACATGCCTGAAGAATGGTTGGTGAATTCCAGGCCTGATGATATTAAGTGTCCCCCCCCCCACCCCCCCCCCCCCCCCCCCCCACCCCCACCCTCTTAATTCCACTAAGCATGTTAAGCAATAGAAAGGTTTATAGTAGAGGATTTTATAGTGGATATTTTGACAATAAAATACGTTTAAAACGGCTTTTAATATGTTAAGCAATAGAAAGGTTTATCCCCCCCCCCCCACCCTCTTAATTCCACTAAGCATGTTAAGCAATAGAAAGGTTTATAGTAGAGGATTTTATAGTGGATATTTTGACAATAAAATACGTTTAAAACAGCTTTTAATATGTTAAGCAATAGAAAGGTTTATAGTAGAGGATTTTATAGTGGATATTTGACAATAAAATACGTTTAAAACAGCTTTTAATGAAACAAATGCGATGACCTATTAAAAAGTATCTATTAAATGGTTTAATTTTACATTATGCAAACTTGTTAAGCCAAAATTAAGGTTTTATTTCATACCCCAGCCAATCTCATTTTCGCTTCTTGTAGAAGGGGTTGGATGGGGTATGAAAGTTAATACTCTGACCACGTAATGATACAATACCTGTATTATTGATGTTTGAGAAACATATTTATTACATTTTCATCGGTGAAAGATTGGGATTTTTCAGTGAAAGAATATTTATAATCCTAAATATTATTAACTAACTTCCAACACACAAATAACTAACTGTGACGCTTAGTTATGACGTCAATACAGTGGTGCTGATGTCGACATCATCCACCGATAACGTTCAATAACGCGAATAATTTCGATTAAAATCAAGCATAAACTGATTTAAAATGTAATAAATAGATTATTTAACTGCTGTGTTCAATTATAGGGACATCCTTCACTCGATGGTAGACGTGTTCTGTTTATTTTACTCACTCGCATACGCTCGTTCGTGAAAAGAACCATACGTTTAGCATCTCGTGAAAGATTTCCCTGTTATCGATCCCAGCAGTTAAATAATCTCTATATAAATAAAACAAAAAGGGAAACCCTTCGGAACCAGCGAACACAGACACGAGGTAGAAAGTAGTAGACTAGGTTTTACTATGTACATGATGTATATTCATGAGAATTTATGTTATCAGCAATATCTATCAGCCGCACTTAGCACCAGTTTGAACGGTATTCTACTTGCAAATTACTGTAATCAACGATGGACATGCCATTGCTTCCGTCCCACGTTAGACAGAGATGCTCATTAGAAAACATGTGTGTATTCAATTGCATAATTTGCATGTGTGTTAAAGAAAAAACTCAAATACAACAACACGGCAACAGTCATACATTTTAGGTCCTCGTCAGGTCGGATCACAAACATAATTAACAGACAAAATCAACCAAATGAAGGACATTATGGCAGTTATACAGTTTAGGTCCTCGCCAGGTCGAGGTATAGACACAAACATAATCTACCAACACAGCACCAACCAAACAAAAGACATTGATACAGTCATACAGTTTAGGTCCTCGCCAGGTCGAGGTATAGACACAAACATAATCTACCAACACAGCACCAACCAAACAAAAGACATTGATACAGTCATACAGTTTAGGTCCTCGCCAGGTCGAGGTATAGACACAAACATAATATACCAACACAGCACCAACCAAACAAAAGACATTGATACAGTCATACAGTTTAGGTCCTCGCCAGGTCGAGGTATAGACACAAACATAATCTACCAACACAGCACCAACCAAACAAAAGACATTGATACAGTCATACAGTTTAGGTCCTCGCCAGGTCGAGGTATAGACACAAACATAATATACCAACACAGCACCAACCAAACAAAAGACATTGATACAGTCATACAGTTTAGGTCCTCGCGAGGTCGAGGTATAGACACAAACATAATATACCAACACAGCACCAACCAAACAAAAGACATTGATACAGTCATACAGTTTAGGTCCTCGCCAGGTCGAGGTATAGACACAAACATAATCTACCAACACAGCACCAACCAAACAAAAGACATTGATACAGTCATACAGTTTAGGTCCTCGCCAGGTCGAGGTATAGACACAAACATAATCTACCAACACAGCACCAACCAAACAAAAGACATTGATACAGTCATACAGTTTAGGTCCTCGCCAGGTCGAGGTATAGACACAAACATAATATACCAACACAGCACCAACCAAACAAAAGACATTGATACAGTCATACAGTTTAGGTCCTCGCCAGGTCGAGGTATAGACACAAACATAATATACCAACACAGCACCAACCAAACAAAAGACATTGATACAGTCATACAGTTTAGGTTCTCGCCAGGTCGAGGTATAGACACAAACATAATCTACCAACACAGCACCAACCAAACAAAAGACATTGATACAGTCATACAGTTTAGGTCCTCGCCAGGTCGAGGTATAGACACAAACATAATCTACCAACACAGCACTAACCAAACAAAAGACATTGATACAGTCATACAGTTTAGGTTCTCGCCAGGTCCAGTTATAGACACAAACATAGCTCACCAACACAGAATCAACCAAACAGAAGACATTGAGACAGTCATACAGTTTAGGTTCTCGCCAGGTCCAGTTATAGACACAAACATAGCTCACCAACACAGAATCAATCAAACAGATACAGTTTAGGTTCTCGTCAGGTCCAGTTATAGACACAAACATAGCTCACCAACACAGAATCTACCAAATAGAGGACAATGAGACAGTCATACAGTTTAGTTTCTCGCCAGGTCCAGTTATAGACACAAACATAGCTCACCAACACAGAATCAACCAAACAGAAGACATTGAGACAGTCATACAGTTTAGGTTCTCGCCAGGTCCAGTTATAGACAAAACATAGCTCACCAACAAAGAATTAACTAAACAGATGACATTGATACCGTCATACAGTTTAGGTTCTCGCCAGGTCCAGTTCTAAATACAACCATATCTCACCAACACAGAATCAACCAAACACAGGACATTGAGACAGTCATACAGTTCAGGTCCTCGCCAATTCAGATTATAGCCCACCAACACCGAATCAACCAAACAGAATACATTATGACAGTCATACAATTTAGGTTCTCGCCAGGTCCAGTTATAAACAGAAACATAATCCACCAACACATAATCAACCAAATAGAGGACATTGAGACAGTCATCCAGTCTGGGTATTTTACAGTATTGTACCGAGTTGATCACACAGCTTTTAACTCGTACTAAAAAAAAACAGCATACATACTACCATTGAAATGGACAAGTATATAATTACAAATAAACTCAATTGTATTTTTATTCAATTACTTGAAATTGCAACTTCGGGTCACGCCTTCCTACGTACTCTCCATATTGTCACTTCTGCTTACAGAATAACTTATTGTTGTTGCTGGCTGGCCATCCATTGAGACTGTTAAATACAATACCGATAGGGGACTATATTAGAGGGTATAATGTCATGCCCTTAAGGCTAACACGGGGTCAAGAGACATGTTCCCAAAGTTGAGACCCGGGTGACTGAAGTGACAAAGACGTTTACACTAAGGTTCTAAGTCATTAAACCGCCTTGTTTAATTAGTAATCGGATACCTCACATTCATATCTCCAGGTGGTAACGAATTCACAAACGACGTGAAAATTAAGTGATCAGAATTAGTATGTAGTTAGTTGACCCTACAATACCAGCTTATGGTTTGATGCAATTGAAGATGTTCAGGATGAAGTAACGTAAAAAGCGATATACACGAGGTCCAAAGTACATGTATATATTGAATTGAATTGTTGTTTAGGCCATAATTAAATTTGCCCGAACGCGACCGGTCGGCTGGACTCCAAAAAAAATTCAGTAAAATATGATTTGTTTTTTGTGTGTGTAAAAAACAGTGAGTGTTTCCTCTTCATCTTATTCATTTGGTTTACCGATTGATTTAGATAGGACTTTTTATGTACAAAGTTAAGATGTTCAACATTGCAATACACACCCAGTATACTAGCATCATCTTTAATAAGTATAAAAAGAAGTGTCCAAATAAACAGTTAGACTTTAAACAACATTCACAAAAGAATCTGACACACATTGAAGACAAAGAAAAGAATTTTCCTGAAAATCTGAAAATTCTAAGGTCGGGTTTGGGCAAACTAAGATAAGTCACACTGTGTATATATATCTCCCGCCATCTGTAAAAATCAACACGTTCTCACTTACAAGTTGAGCTCCCAGAGAGATTAGAACCCGCAATGGTGAGAGGTGAGAATGTTTAATTTTAAAAAATTCCACCATTCATAATATGTTTATCTCTGTACCTTACTAATATACTGAAGGATGGGTTTTGACTATGGCCATTTGTTAATTAGAACCCAATGCAAACACAAAAGGAAAAAAAGAAACACAACTCGGGAATTTCCGCAATGTAATGTTTATACTTCATACTTCATACTTACTTCCAAGTACTGTTGCAGAAAAAGCCTGTGGACTAAAAAAAAGAAGGTTGCAGCTGGTTAGAGAAGGGACGAAACTGTGCTGTTGTAGATCTAATCACAGTACCCATTTATCACGAAATTCGCAAATATTGAAGTTCCGCTTTGAAAGTTTGAGTCATTTCAGTACTGAATTTAATGTTAAGAGATTGCAAAATTGTACATCCTCCATATGTTCACCTTCTTGGGCCAATTGTATATTCAAATAATGAAGCCTTTTAAGGGATACCATTTGAGGTGTTTTGTGTTGTTTCAGTATTTTTTTCCAAAAGGAATGGTGTAACTTAACTATCTACCATTCGATTATTAGCAGTATATATACTGAACAAAACAGCTAACGCACCAGTAGTCATTACATTTAATATTTCAGTAATACAAATCAATAAATCAAAACAAATTTCATTCTTAACGAGACAAATATCTTGTCAATAACGACTGTAAATTAAAAAAAATTCATTCAAATCACCTGTCTCCAATGGTACCAGTCGGCATATAATAAGTTCATACTTTAAAGTAATGTCTACTGGTGAGTTAGCTGTTTGGTTCAGTATACATAATTATATAGCGGAAATTCCCGAGTTGCGTTTCTTTTTTCCTTTAGTATAGCTAACGTATGGCGTTTTATCCGTCACTAGTAAAACAAGTAAATCGATATTACCTGTCAATCATACCTGCTAATCAATCAAGCGTACATTGTTGTGAAGAAATAGATAATATCGTAAAATTAATGAATATTTAATTAGGAAAGGTAAATTCCTCATGAAATCACTTCATATTGACTTTAAAGCTATTGCATATAACTAAATGAAAAAAGGTTTTCATCTGTATGCCCTCGAAGGGTGGAATATAGTAGTCGCACCATCCGTCAGTCAGTCCGTCATTCAGTCAGTCCGTACAGTCGTGTCCGGTCAATAACTCTGGCATTCCTGGATGGATATTCAAATAACTAAGCACAAGTGCTCACCACAACAAGACGACGTGTAGCGCACAGAATCTAGGTACTTGGCTCCAAGGTCAAGGTCACACTTAGAGGTCAAAGGTCAAAAAGAAGTGCTTTCATGTCCGGTTAATAACTCTGACATTCATGGACGATTTTTCAAATAACTTGGCACAAGTGCTCATCACAACAAGACAACGTGTCACGCGAAAAATCCAGGTCCGTGGCTCCAAGGTCAATGTCACATTTAGAGGTCAAAGATCAAAAACAATTGTGGGGTGGGGGGTGGGCATTTGTCACTTACAGTGACATTTCTTGTTTCTTCCTATTTTACCATCGATTTAAATATATTATTGTTACAATGTCTCAACACTTAGTGATAGTAAAAGCACTTTGATTTATACTATTCTTATAATTAATATTATTGATTAAAGACAAGTAAACTATGCAAGTTTTGATCTCACGCAAAAAAAAAACAACGCCGGAAATATATTATTTCCTATCTGACATAGAATGTTTGTATCATGACACATTTAGTCGAAAGATTGAACAAAATGCAAACAAATTCTCACAACTTACATGTTATGCTCATCTCTTAACATCGAACGAGAAAAATATACAGCTTCATCCTATTTAAATGTGTTGTTGGAACGTAGCGCCTCTTAAAAGAACGCATTCCATTGCATTTTGTTGTTTTGCATCTGACGTTTAAAATGACGTAATGACGTCTTAACGGTTAAAATATGTCTTCCTAAAGTCAGAGTTATTTTATAGGAATTTTGAAACCTCCCCAATAACCAATCAGCATTGAGTACTTTAATCAACCATGTTAGATTTGTAACATAAACTACAATTAAGAATTATATCAATATGTGTTTGGTTAAATCGTTTATACCATCGGGTACGCGTTTGCTTACTTTGTTAACCTTTGATAATCGCCCAGATTTTAGCCCTGTTAAATATTAGAGAGGCGTGTATGCGTCTTTACGATATGTAAACAAATGTAAATTAACCCATAGTCTTACGATATCTCGAAATGAAGGACACACCATATAATTATGTTTTCAAACAGATTGATGAATGTGTGGATCCAGTGAACGCGCCTGTAGAACCTATCGTGGGATATAATTATAATCCAGATTCAATGCATAATTTTACTGTTTCACGTTTACAATGTCGCAAAGTACTTCAAAGGGTCATCCAAAAATGTGATTTTGTATCACAGATGTTATTTGCCGTTTTCATGCATACTAGTGCGTTGTAATAATTTAGCATCCAGCTAACGTAATTACAATTTAATACAATACATGTATATTGAAGTCGAACTGCCTATGAAACTCGTGTACGGCCACTAGTCCTACAACGGCGAGCTTCCAGATTTGTTTGCAATGACTACAATTTGCAAAGTAGTGTATCGTCAATAATAGAAGAACTCAGATAGCCTACATTAGACCATAAACGAAGATAGCCTACATTAGATCATAAACGAAAAGTGACGTCTACACTTTCCCTTAGCCTTGTCCGTCGGATTGGGACGTAAACCGGGCGATCATGTGTATCGGACTATCCTCCGAGCACGTTAAATAACCATAGGAATCTATTCGATAATAAGAGTAGGGCACGGTTCCCGGATTCCTATGTATCCTTACCCCTCTCTATGGGGTGGCTCTAAATAACCTATACTGTGTTGGTGAGCCTTTAAACAACATTCAACAACAACATAATCGTCTATTAAATTCAAAATAACCTACTCTGTGTTGATCATCACTATCTGCAACCATGTTCTGTACATATAATACTTTTCACATTTTTGACTTGTTCGCGGAGTTGAGCCTCTCTCTGATATGAAGGACGGGATTATACTTTAGATTCAAATTCGGAGAGTTATCCCTGCGAACTCGCATACTGAAACAAGGTCAGCTATAACATATATCTCAAAACATTGTACCAGTTTGCCTATTTAGAGTTACGGATAAACGTGCAACTTTCTTGACGATCCTTAAAGCAACATATGGCCAGTAGGTGTGAATGCAAATAAGTCCCTTACAGATGTATGGTTTGATGCAAACGTCAAAACAAGCGTGGATAATGCAACAGTGTAATTGTTTCGTATAGAAAAAAAGCCCTATGCTTGAAAAATTACTAGATAGGAGCAGGCCTGCCATTTCTCAGACTTTGCGGCGGTAATTGCCGGCTTTTTTGTGCGATTATCGGCTTGCCGGCTTTTTAGTCGAAATTACCGGCTTTTTCGACGAAAAATCCGTGCAGCGTATTTGTGCATAGGTATTGGTATTTGGCATTGGAGGCGCGGTATAAAAAAGCCGGTAAAAGTCAATAGCGTGGATTGGCGAATCGACAAGTTTAATTGGTTCAAAAGAACCTCGTGACTTATGAAATACCTGTTTATTATAAAACATCTGCCCGTTTCAAAACATTTGCAAAATAAACAAAGAGTAATGATTGATTTAAGTGCGTATCCATTAAAAATTTTATACTCTTGATGCTTTATATATAACTTTGTCATGTATGCTGTTCTTTATTATTTGATAAGGAGATATTGTATAATAAACTAAATCAATGTGGTCCCAGGTTAGAACTTAGAGATTACACGGTGGTTAAATGTGGAAACTACATGTAAGCACGGAGTAAGTAAACGAATACTTACTCCCTGATGTAAGAGATAAATTGTGCGTATAATGCACAATTAATCTAACACGAATGCCTGTTTAATAATATTGAATTTATTAAACGAGTTGAATAACATAAAAAAGATTCGAAGCTGTGATACGAGGCTGTGCCGAGCATCAATTCAATTTTACCCAATGAGTTAAAATAAATTAACATGAAATAAGCACGAATGTGAGATTCTATTCATCACATAACTCGTAACATAACAAAACGTTCACATAATGTAGATTTATTAAGGCAGTTGATTATGTGTATCGTTGTCATATGATAACTGCGTACTGTGACACTGTCTACTCCATACGACACTGAACAACAGAACTGCCGCCTCGATTTTCATAATCTGTTATTTTAAACGTTACGGAAATCGACGTGGCAATTCCGACTGCATAGCAAGTTAAACGGAATATACCGAGCGATGATTCGGCCTTCGTTTGCATTATATGCAAATTACACGCGTGTCACATGATTACGGTATTTATGCCAAGCTTTATTACACTCCTACACCGCAATTTATGCGGCAACAGCAAAAAGAAATTATTTTGTGCATTCATAGCGATTTGCAGAACAAGTTTATGGTCAAAATTACTACCATATAATATAAATGGGAAAGTTCTGAATGTAATAAAGTCTATTTATAATAATGCCAAATCATGTTGTACATTGTTAATAGAACCAAATCAAATTAGTGTGCATGCTCTATAGGTATACGTCAAGGAGAAAACGTATCTCCAATTTTGTTTTCATTGTACTTAAATGATTTACATGACTTCTTTGCCAACAGTGGTGTTGTTGAAGAAGTAAAATGCTCAAAAGTAGAGCAAGATGTTATATTCAGTTATGTAAAACTATTCATGTTTTTATATGCAGACGACACCGTTATCGTCTCAGAATGCGCTGATTACTTACAAACAGCCCTAAATGTTTATGCAAATTGTTGTGAAAATTGGAAATTAACTCTAAATACCACAAAAACAAAAATATTTGTATTTTCGAAAGATCGCCGCATTCAGTGTAACTTTACTTAAAAAAATGAAACGATCAATATAAATATGTAGGCATATTTTTTAGCAGAAGTGGCTCTTTTTATAATGCAAACAAAAGCAATGTATTGTCTTCTTAAAAAAGCTAAAGCCTTACATCTTCCGATTGATATCCAAATTGAACTCTTTAATAGAATGGTCAAGCCTATTTTACTTTATGGTTGTGAAATTTGGGGAACTGGAAATATAGACATAATAGAAAGTGTGCAACTTAAATTCTTAAAGCATATATTAAATTTGAAATCCAGCACGCCAAATTGCACGGTATATGGCGAAACAGGTGTAAGGCCTTTATCAGTTAATATTGAGTCGAGTATTATCTCTATTTGGGCAAAGCTGGTTGTACCAATTGACGAACCAAAACCTTCTGGTACGTTATATACTATTATGCTTAGTTATTATTCACAGTAATCCATTAAGGAACTGTAATTTCCTGTGGTCTAAATATGTCTTAAATATACTGGTTAAATGTGGACTAAACGATATATGGGATAACCAAGTTTTTCCAAATCATAAATGGCTTCCCGCTACCATCCATCAAAAGCTGTCAGATTTATTTCTAAATAACTGGTATTCAAGTGTTGAAAATTCCAGTAAATGTATAAATTATAGATTGTATAAGGATAAATTTCAATTCGAAAAACATTTAACTAATACGCCAAGCCACCTATTAAAGATTGTTTTATAAGATTTAGGACGCGAAACCGTAATTACCTGTAGAAACAGAATCGAACTAGAAATGCGTAAATGTACCCTTTCAACGGTAACAGTTGGAGATAAATTTCACTATTTTATTGAATGTCCGTATTTCACAGAACGTAGAACACGCTTGATTAAACCTAAGTATTTGCAAAACAAACATATATACAGTCTACCTAAAGTTATGAATATAAGCACTGAAAATAAGTCAGATTACCAAAAAAATTGCCTTTTTATAAAAAATATAATGTTAAAATTTAAATAGAGAAATTTAGTAAACCTTATTTACCTAAGGTTTTTTCTCCCGCAAAGATCACTTTGCATTTCTTATTCCATTGTATGTTAGTTTGTATCAAGCCTCATGTCTTTTCAAATCCTCATTGTAACCTCATGTTGTCACGTATGCATGATTTGAGGGAATAAAGATATTTGTATTTGCATTGTATTGGTAAAGTTTGTTAAATCAATGAAGTTCACATACTTGGACAAATTATTTAAAGAATGTATACATTGTACTGGTCCTACATAAGATACAAAATTAAGTAGTAAAATAAATACAGATGGACCTTTGAACCTGTAAAATAGCGGTCTTTATTTATAAATCAAACTTGAATGATTTGACACAAAGAGTACAGCCAGATGTGTTAAAAGGTCACCAAACCATGTTATGCTGTACTTACAGTACAATAGAAAGTTAATCGATTGCTTGCCAAAGTTTGCCAAAGTTATCCAACCTTTTCACACAGTGGGCATACAGCAACTGCCAGACGTATAAATCGTATGAAATGGCGATTAGATGCAAATAAAGCCATCCGTACCAGCTGAGTGTATGTATTGTACATATTGCGATCCACGTGACGAATGGTCTATTAAATTACTTAACAACTGTCAAAGGCTGTGGTTTGCTCGACTCATTAACGTATGCATACAGTTGATTACACAAAGCTAATTCGGTAATCAATTGATCGGCAGTGGCCGATGATCTGTTGTCACTAGAGGTTACACGTGTTTTCCGCCGCACTTGTTGACAATAGCGCGGCTTCTGTCAAAGTGCAGTGGTGGTTAAAATCGCAGGGTAGCAGAACGCACGGTACAAACGTAATGCACAATTGATAGTGTTATAAAAGTTATGATCGTTTCTCGCGCAGTTACATTACAATACAGTTGCACATCACGGGTATGGATTTCGGCGGATTTGCTTCTAGTCCACAGCAGTAAATTATGTTTAGCGTTAACAATTGAGTTATTTTGATAATGAGCTATAGGTTGTAACAGTTATTGCATTTAAATTAATTTAACAATGTAAACATTGCACGTTGAACTACTTTTTTCACATCTTGTAAATGCGTATATGGTAGTATACCTGCCAGTTACCTCCCTTGAGGCGACAAATTTCCTCAGATACCGCTTAGAAAAGCAATTTTCTCCAATGTTCACATGTATAAACCTTACACAACTATATGTAAAGTTAAACATTGTTAAAACGAGTCTGATCGGACATTCAAGATGGCCGACGTAACTACATATATCACACACATTAAACCATATTCCCAGAAACATCATATGTAGATTTTAACAGTGGTTTTACGTTGTTTACCCACAGAAGATAGACAAAAAAGTAAAAAGTGACTTTATTAGTTCTTAAGAGATTACTGTTATTATACGGTGGCGTAGTAGAAGAGGGTCAGACCCACAACGATGGCCGTGGTTGCAGTCCATGGCCGGGTAACACCAAGGACTTCATAAAGTGGTACTAGTAGCTCATTTGCATGAAGTTCAGCATATAAAGGGTAGTGCGAGCGCTGGTCGGCACTGTTCGGTATATTGTGATTGGGTGGGTTATCATGTTAGGTGTCTACGACGTTTAGTCCACTGTTTCAGCACTATAAAAGTCCCTTTCCCGCCATCAACAGGCAAATGTTTCGACAGATGTACACCGTTTCAAAATATATATAACTTACATGTTTCAAGAATCCATACTCTATAGACACAATGTAAACGGCTAACCTATAGACAGGCCAAACCCCAAAACTGGAGCGTCGAATTAAGAATTACCAACTCATAATTCATTTTAAGCATATTCAATCACGGGTATTTAAGAACCCGTAAGTAATATGCTTTTAATCGGCACATATACATTATTGTATAATTTAAACATTTGATAAGAGGTTTTGTAGTGTAATTTTGCCGTTATTTGACGATGTAGTTTCTTTAACAAACAGTATTGATACTGAACATTATCCCCGACCAAAATGATTTGCTTTAGACTTAGACGCCAGTGCTATAATACGTAAGTGTGTTTCCTGCAGGATGCAAATGAAGTCAGAAAACTTGTATAAAACACTACAGTATGCCAGACATATTAATCTTGTCAAGCAGATTTTTAATGCAAATATTAAAGTACACTCGCACTGTGTCAGTGGTTAGCGACATTGCATTGCTGATTTATAATTTTATATACGATCATCGTCCCAGTTGTTCAAAGATCGGTTTCCTTAACCGAGCGTTAAGTCAAAATTTCAAATCTCTCTGAATTTCTGATGGAAATATTCATTTATCAGAAATTCAGACAGATTTGAAATTTTGTTAAAGCATTATGTCAAGAAGAAATGCAGATTAAATTTCTTTAGTATTACAAAACATATTTTTATGAGAAAATGTACTTTGAACGTTTACACTAACCAAGGATAAAGGTAACCGATCTTTGGACAACTCTAAGGTTGAGAACAGTATTAGTGCACATTTACCTACGTCATCACTACGTCATCACTACGTCAACACTATGATTCAAGATGGCGAATTTGAATGTTGTTGCAGTACGAGATAACTGTATAGTTATACATGTAATTAAAAGTACGATATGGTCGTTGTAAAGTAAATTGCTACGCTCAACATTATATAACGCTATACGCATTAAGTTTAGCTCATAAAAGTAGATTTAAATGTCGAACAGGAAATATAGCATTTGAAGACCACAGTCAACCGAAAACACGCATAAAAACAAACAAAAGGTACATAGACGAATACAATGCAAGATATGACATCACAAACATAAAAGGCTGGACAATAGGGCTACCGCATTGGAACGGTCAGTGGCAAACAAGGCCACAGGGGGTGGGGTGGGGGTGAGGGTAGTGGTGGGGGTTAAACCAGGTGCTAGGGTGCACCAAACTTCAATTCTACCCTATTGTCATCCCAACAAAAAGAGACGGCGTAAATAAAGACACCCCGCCAGGTTATATTCTCTAACAAACAAGGCAGCATTAATCGGCAGTATAACACATACATGCAAGCCACAAAGCAAGCACTCAATGACTTGGCTTTAATTCTATATTAGACGATGAGCAGAATAACACAATAAACAAAACTTCCGACAATCATAAGATCTATAAAAGAAAAAGAAAAGAAATTTACTTTAAAAAGTTAAAGTGATTCTCAAAATCAATAGAAGGCAAGTTAGGTTTGGTGCACCCAAGAACTTGGTTTAAAGCACCAGAAGCCCCTTTTTGCCACTGACCGTTCCAAGGTGGTAACCCTATTACCAATCATTTTATGTTCGTGACTGCATGTCTTGCACTGTCGATTCTTACGGATGGTGGGGGTACATTCAATACCCATTCTGTCCAAGAATAAGTGGGTGTTCTGCCTTCACCACTAAAAATCGACCTTTAAAATGCGCTGGAAAATGACGTTAAAAATGACGTTAAACACTATTTAAGACCGTTTTCAGGATTTCGCCCTGTAAACAACACTTTTTGTTTGTTTGTGAGGTCACATAACTTGCCTCTTATTTATCCGTGTAACTATTGTTTGTTTCTATGTGCGTTTTCGGTTGACTTTAACTTACTTGCCCCTCACCGCTATGGGTTCGATCCTCTTTATGTGAGGAAGCTATCCAGCTGTTTTTCGGAACTTCGCTGGTTCTACCCAGGTATCCACCCGTGCACGAAAATAGCCCGGAGGGGCACCTGCGGTCTTCCTCCACCAATGGAAGCTGGAAAATCGCCATATGACCTTAGCAGCTGTTGGTGCGACTATTAAATCCAATTCAATCAGTCTCCAAAGTTTGAACAATGCTGCTATCGTAAACTGTGTTAGTTGGATGTTATCAGCATGTCTAAAAAGAAACCGTTGTAGTTTAGGTGCAATGTTTTTTGTAATAGCTGCGATGTCATTTTATTTTAAAGAAAGTATATTATTTATTGACAACGTTCACATATTAATATCTTTAATAGAATTTCACAGATAATAAATCATTAACAGCAAATTTACGCGTCTTATCGGCGTATATTAATTGGTCATAAAGTAGCCACTCGTGTGATTTAACAGTAAACCCCATTTTATCTATTTTTGCAAAACGCTAACAAGTGATCACAACGAGAAGATACGGACATATATAGATTATTCAGAATCCATCATTTATCAAGGGCAGATACAGAAGAGGGACGGACTTGTCGCACCCAGCCCCCACTCCACCCCAACCCCTAAAATCCGGCAAGAATTATTCAGAATAATTTTGATATGTCGGATTTAGAGAGAGCCGGTCCGCTGTTGTTGATCACTGGATTTAAACAAGAGCATCAAGAATTGCAGGGCAATCCAAAGTTCCCCACCGGCCCAGACAAGCATTTTCCAGACATTTCCTATGTATCAAAGATCAAGGTCAAGGTCACAATGACCTTATTTTGGTACGCGACATACCGCTATCCCAAGATGTATTCAAATACCAAGTTTGGTATCTCTAAGTGTTGTAGTATTGAAAATACGGTCCGGACAAGCATTTTCTATGACAGAGGTCACAGGTCAAGTTCAAGGTCACAGTGACCTTATTTTGGTACGCGACACATCGCTATCCCAAGATGTATCCACATACCAAGTTTGGTATCTCAAAGTCTTATAGTATTAAAAATATGGCACGGACAAGCATTTTCGGAACATTTTCTATGACAGAGGTCACAGGTCAAGGTCAATGTTACAGCGACCTAATTTTGATAGGCGACACACCGCTATCCCAAGATGTATCTACATACCGAGTTTGGTATCTCAAAGTCTTATAGTATTGACAATATGGCCCGGACAAGCATTTTCGGAACATTTTCTATAACAGAGGTCACAGGTCAAGGTCAAGGTCATAGCGACCTTATTTTGGTACGCGACACACCGGTATCCCAAGTTGTATTCAAATACTAAGTTTGGTATCTCTAAGTGTTATAGTATTAAAAATACGGTCCGGACAAGCATTTTCTATGACAGAGGTCACAGGTCACGGGTCAAGGTCACAGTGACCTTATTTTGGTACGCGACACACCGCTATCCCAAGATGTATCCACATACCAAGTTTGGTATCTCAAAGTCTTATAGTATTGAAAATATAACCCGGACACATTATTTTCGGAAGGACGGACGGACGGAAGGACGGACGGTCGAGGTGCAAACCTATAGTCCCCCCCCCCCCCCCCCCCCCCCCCCCCCCCACCGGGTCCGATGGGGGACTAAAAATAGATAAAATATCTGAAAATGCACCATAATTCACCAACATGTATGTCACGTAGGATTCAAAATCATTTGCGAGGTTGTCCTCTAACACCCCTAGCTGCCTAGACATTTCGCCGTTCAATTTTTCACACCCACACAAATCAAATTCTGGATCCGCACCTGTAACTGTCACTTTCATACCTTAATAACCCATATGTCAAAACTGTCTCTTGATGACATGATGAAATTCTTGATAATTCCATATATGGCTGCTCTAGACAAGTCATTAGTCCGTTAATAGAGATACAAAGAAATAAATCATTCGTTGCACTCAAAAACCATCCCAATGATTGTAAAGAAAAGTGATAGCATCCGTTTGTTCCATGCAACATAAGCTGTTCTTGTAGCAGTGCTTGCTCCCAAATACCGGTTTCGATGATTGCAAAAACGTGTTGGTGGATACAACATAAGCTGTTCTTGCACCGATTTTTCATTATAATTGTACTTTTAGGATTGTTCTTTAGTCGTTTTGTTTTCAGTTAATCATCGAATGAGTAGATGAACGATTTAGTTGTTTGTTCCGAAATACTTAACTACTTGATGGTGTCCTTATAATAGATCAACGTTTTGATGAATATTTATCTATTTTTGCAGAGTTTTAGAATTTATGTTCACGGACTATATACAAAACGTGTATTTACACCAACGTAAAGCATATTAGTAATATGTTATAAATGGCATTTAAATGAAGGGAAGTGTGGTGTGGATGGACGAAATATTTTAAATTACGGGCATTCCATAAAATTTGATCAAAATGCTTCTTAACAAAATAAACTGTCATTGCAAACTCTCCCTTGCCGAAAACAATTAGTCCATGTACATTGATTAACTGTGTACTGTGTAACTCATAACAGAAATATAACATTATATCAGGTTATCAGGCAATACATCGTATTCAATTCGTTTAGGTGTAACATTGGCGAAACAGTGTGTAATAAATAGTCTGTCAGACACAACAGGAAATACGTCATGACGTTCTATTTTTAGCTCTGCATAACTCGCTGTACAGCGTGGGCTTTATTTAATTGTATGGTCATGTAATTGCCTATATGTATAGTTAGATTATCCGGTTTAATTGTTGTTTAGTTAATTTCAAAACCTCACACACTGACCAAACCAAACTACACAAAATATCGAAAAATGGGAAACGTAACGAATACAGTTTGTTTACAAGTTGAATGAGGTTTTGAAAAAAGGTGTAGACTACAGAAAATGCACTGTTACACACATGCTTTTAAAGAGAATTATGGGTAAATATTGCGCCCAAATTCAAACCTCAAACAATTCGGTGAGTTACCTATAATGCTGTTAATAATATATTGTAAAATATTAGAGAAAATAACCAAACAATATATGTAACCGGGTACAGGTAAATGGTGAATAATCTTGCCTAAACCGGGACTCGAACACAGGGTCTTTGGTTTACCTTACCAATGCTCAGTACCAACTGAGCTATCGAGGGCATACAGTTAGGAATCGATTATTAACCATTTACCTGTACCTGGTTGCATGCATTGAAATTAAGAAAACAGTTATCTTTAAATAAAAAATCTACCATAACAATAAGACGAGTTTGGATTGCAAGTATGTATCAAGATATGCGTCGAAATAGTTGACAAGCTATGTGACACGGTGATAACAGGAATATCGTGTTAAGCACTTATTTGCATTAAAGGAACATCCTACGCATTTTATTGTCTGGAAATCATTGATTTGCTTTCATTCATAACAGCTATACACATTGCAAGACAAAACTTGGATTTTGTCAAAGAAAGATTTAATGTACACGGAGTACATGTGGAGGAACTGATACTGCACACAATCAGTTTTGATTATCACGGCAGCCTCGTTTCCGATTAAAGGTTATTAACTAATTAATCATGAACATTTACTCGTACGGTTAGTATAATCTACCTTTGGAAACACAGCACGAGTATCAAGCTTCAGTCTCGCATATTTTAATTTATTAATTAACTTGCGGTGTGAGAGTGCAATTAAGTCATGACATAAATATCGTAATACATTAGCGTACTAATAAATAGGCAAATGAAGGCAGAATCAGCGCATCCGTGGCCGGGATAGTAAAGACTGCGTCTACAACGTTCTCGTTTCTCAACGCTGCGGGTTCGAATCCCACTGGTAGCTCGCTTTGATAAGTGAGAAAGTGTCCTTGTGGCGCCAGGAATACATTACTGGTTCTACCCGAAAAATGTGATGGTCTGCTTCTACCACAAAAAATAGAGCAATATATTTGGCCTAACATGTGCTAAAAATACTGTAAAACTCTATTCCAACAAAAAAACGAAGGTCGAATCGTCGCTTAGTATTTCACGAGCAGATCGACTGTGTTGTAGATTTCCGTAACCGTTATGAATACCGGATTACGGAAATCTAAAAGGCAATTCTGATTTCTTGGTGCTGTACGGAGATGTCCGAAGCAACATAGGACGTAATCATACGACACGATTGGTTACGGAGATGTCCGAATCAACATAGGACGTAATCATACGACAACGATTGGTTACGGAGATGTCCGAATCAACATAGGACGTAATCATACGACAACGATTGGTTAATAATGTACGTAATGTTGCATTTTTAGAGTTATGCGAAAAATCGAATCTCACGTTCCAACCTATTCAATATTGACTTTAATAAACGAGTTGGAGCGTGTCAATATAATACAACAAGTTTAATAAGTTCAATTTAATAAGGCATGTAAGCTATTCTATTTATACTCGAAGAATTTAAGACGTCTCATGTATATAGTTTCAACAGCTTTAGCCCAGGTATATCGCTTATTCAAAGCAATAATCAATTGTGAAAATAAATTGGTTTATACTCACAACTGATTTTGAAATAAGATATTAAACTACTGTTTAATCTTTGTTTATTTTCAGTCACACTGTGCTGTCCTATAAAATAAAAAACGTGTCAGAATGGCACATACCTTTGGGTTTTTGTTTGGGTCTGAACAGTTTTTGTCATCCGGTACGCGGATGCATTTCATAAAACATGTTCCAATTGAACAATCACTATAATTTGACATACTTGTTTTTATGACACATTAATAACGCAGTAAGCATTTAGTGGCACTCGCATTAACGACGCTGCGTTGTAAACCTTCGCCTCTCACCGCTGCGGGTTCGAATCCCACTGGGAGCTCGACTTGTATGTGAGGAAGTGTCGATTCTTACGGATGACGGGAGATGTACAGTACTGGTTCTACCCAGGAAATGTGGGTGGTATGCCTCCACTACAAAAACATCGACCGTCATATGTAACCTTACATGTCTTGAAAATGACGTAAAACGCCATACAAACAAAAGCATTAGCGCTTACGTTGTCGGGATGGTAAATACGCTGCGTCTTAACCCAGTTCTACCCCGGGCTGGTCTACCTCAACCTAAAAAAAAACAAAAAAAAACTGAAGATATGTTTAACAAACAAACACACTTACTTATTCATACATTTTATGATATCACAAATACAAATTAAACGTTTTTATTTCACCATTGATATCAACACAAACCCCCTATTTATTGACATCAGTTTAAACGTGACATCGAGTTCTGTATTGATATCATTAATCAAATTTATTTTATGAAATTACAAACCCCTTTCTTCATTTCATAACGTCCCTTTAGCATATATATAAAAGTTAGCTTATTTAATGATATCAAATACCATTATTGTTATCACTTATTCTATTTTTATATCATGAAATCATTTTTTATATCAAACTATAGTGTAACAATTGTATTGGTTGGTATTATATAACTCGATATGATATATCAATAAACAAAGTGTGATATCACTTATTAATTTCAGAAAACGCATAGTAGATTTTATGATATGATATCACACAATCACTGTTTCTTATATCACACTATCCGATTAATAATATTAGTACTATTCGTTTTGTAATATCAAAAAATACTCACAACAAAAATTATGAAATCACAAAAATGGAATTCTTGATATCTTTTAATAAAATACTTACAGAAATCAATGAATTCTTAGACATCAAAACATCGAATTCTTGATATGAATAATTCAACTGAACTTTTGATATAAAAAAAATAAATGAATAAAATCATTGATATCAGTAATGAATTATTTATGATATAAAAGAAAAACACAATTTGTTGATATCACAAAACCGAATTACTCTATTTCATTGATTAAAACTTCACTTTGAAAAAAAATCGGTGACACAATATTGGCGTTTACCGGTTTAGATTTACTGCGCACTTTCGAAATGTTATCGTAGTGGTATTATTAAGGAGGGAAAAGGATAGCCCGTCTTTAAATTCCTTTAACATATTGTATATTATTCAATAAAGCTATTGTACAATTATTAACTATAACACTTTCGTACGACAACGCCCGTGATTGTTAAATGTTATCTTATTATTGCACAATTTTTGCACATCACTTGATACGGGAACATGGCAGGTAATGTAATAGCACGGACACCTAAAACATTTATTAAACCAGTCAATGGATTTTAAATTTCATTAAAATAATCCCTAAATAGTTTTTAAACGCTAAGATTAAAGAAACGTATGATTAATTACTTCTAACAACATTACGTCTGTTTTTGCTCGCGATAACATCTAAGTAGCTGTTTAACACAACGTGGTAATTGATTAACTTATCATATCACCGACATCAATAAATATAGTATTCATCTGAACAAAAGTAGGTATATCTTTGATGACTCTAAATGCATCAGGTTTCAGCTAATGTTGTTCAAATGATTAATATGTCCAACGTGATTTATTTACACCTGGAACAAAAAATATGTTATAATTTTATTTTCATAGGAATTTAGGTTATTTAGATATTAATGTAAAACATTGTAGCTTTTTTTTTCTTACATACACAATTTTGAATTTAATAGCGATTATATCGGTGACAATTATATGCTATATTCATATATGCTTCGTAGTTGGCTTAAGAACAAATCGTCCTTTTGCATGATGCTCATACATAGAGTTTTATCATTAATATTGTTCTGCTTTTGGCTAAAAAAGAGGAACAATTACTTTCTTGTTTCCAACTTCGATCTTTGGTCGAATTATCAATACCACGCTGTATATCTACATGTCTAATAACCAATACCACGCTGTATATCTACAGGCCTAATAACTAATACCACGCTGCATATCTACAGGTCTAATTTCCAATACGGCGCTGCCTATCTACAGGTCAAATTACCAATACCACGCTGTATATCTACAGGTTTAATACCCAATACCACGCTGCATATCACCAATACCACACTCCATATCTACAGTTCTAATAACCAATACCACGCTGCATATATACAGGTCTAATTATCAATACCACGCTGTATATCTACAGGCCTAAAAACCAATACCACGCTGCATATCTACAGGTCTAATTACCAATACCACGCTGAATATCAACATGTCTAACTACCAGTACCACGCGGTATATCTACAGGTATAATTACCAATACCACGTTGCATATCTACAGGTCTAATTACCAATACCACGCTGAATATCAACATGTCTAACTACCAGTACCACGCGGCATATCTACAGGTATAATTACCAATACCACGTTGCATATCTATAGGTTGAAATACCAATACCACGCAGTATATCTACATGTCTAAATATCAATACCACATTGCATATCTATAAGTATATTTACCAATACCACGCTGCATATTAACAGGTCTAACTACCAATACCACGCAGCATATCAGCATGTATAGTTACCAGTACCACGCTGCATATCTACAGGCCTAAATATCAGTACCTCGCTGCATATCTACAGGTCTAAATAACAATACCACGCAGCATATCTACAGGTCTAATTACCAAAACCACGCAACATATCTATAGGTCTAATTACCAATACCACGCAGCAAATCTACAGGTCTAATGACCAGTACTATGCTGCATATCTACAGGTCTACATACCAGACCACGCTGCATATCTACAGGTCTGCTTACCAATACTACGCTGCATAGCTATCTTTCTAATAACCAATACCACGCTGCAGTTCTACAGTTCTAATAACCAATACCGCGTTGCATGTCTACATGTCTAATTATCATTATTATACCTCACTCAAAATTCTCTATGTAATTTCCCCATTCCCGATCAGTCAACAATTGGTAATGTTTCATGGTAATGTTTCATGGCATGAAACATTATCTCGTGCATACCGATCATTATCTCGTGCATTACCGATCAGTCAACAATTGGTAATGTTTCATGGTAATGTTTCATGGCATGAAACATTAAATCTTGAAAATTTGTTTCAAGTTCTTTATTGTTGTTAATAAAAAATAATTGCTGATTAAATGAATTTTGATGTTTGGTATAATAAAATAAATATCACATCCCATGGAGGGTGATAGAACATATTGTCAACCCTCGATGTGGTAATGTCCACCTCGGCTAAAGCCTCGGTGGACATTACCAATCTCGGGTTGACAATATGTTCTATCACCCTCCATGGGATGTGATATTTATATAATACCACGCTGCATATCTACAGGTCTGCTTACCAATACTACGCTGCATAACTACATGTCTAATAACCAATACCACGCTGCAGTTCTACAGTTCTAATAACCAATACCACGTTGCATGTCTACATGTCTAATTACCAATACCACGCTACATGTCTACGGGTCTAATTACCAATACCATGCTGCATATCTACAGGTCAACTATCCAATACAACGCTGTATATCTACATGTCTAATTACCAACATCACGCTGCATATCTACAGGTCTAAAAACCAATACCACGCTGTATATCTTCAGGTCTAATTGCCATTTATCAATGCCATGCTGCATATCTACAGGTCTAATAACCAATACCATGATGTATATCTAAATATTAAATTACCAATATCAAGCGGTATATATACAGGTCTAATTACCAATACCACACTGTATATTTACAGGTCTGCTAAACAATACCAAATTGCAATATCTACAGGTCTAATAACCAATACCACGCTGCAATAACCAATACCAAGTTATAATATCTACAGGTCTAATAACCAATACCACGTTGTAATATCTACAGATCTAATTACCAATACCACGCTGCATATCTAAAAAATACATGTAGGTCTATGCTACGCTAAATCAGGGGGAATACACTATGCTATATCAGTACGTGTATGCTACGCTGTATAGGTAGGTCTATGCTAGGCTATATCAGTAGGTCTATTATACGCTGTATATGTAGGTTAATGCTACGCTATATCAGCAGGTCTATTATACGCTATATCAATTGATCTATGATATGCTATATCAGTAGGTCTATGATACCTTGTATCAGTAGATCTATGAATCGCTATATCAGTAGGTCTTTGCTACGCTATATAGGTAGGCCTGTGATACCCTATATCAGTAGGTCTATGATACGCTATATAGGTAGGTCTGTGATACATTCTATCAGTAGGGCTATGCTACCCTATATCAGTAGGTATATGATACCCTATATAAGTAGGTCTATGATACGCTATATCAGTAGGGCTATGCTATGCTATGTCAGTTGGTCAATGCTACGCTAAATAGGTACGCCTGTGATACCCTATATCAGTAGGTCTGTAATACCCTATATCAGTAGGTTTATGCTACGCTGTATCAGTAGGGCTATGCTACCCTATATCAGTAGGTATATGATACCCTATATCAATAGGTCTATGCTACGCTGTATCAGTAGGTATATCAGTAGTTATATGATACGCTATATCAGTAGGACTATGATATGCTATAAAATGTAGGTCTATGATACACTATATCAGTAGGGTTATGCTACCCTATATCAGTTGGTATATGCTACGCTATATCAGTAGGTCTGTGATACGCTATATCAGAAGGTCTATGTTACGCTATATCAGTAGGGCTATGCTACCCTATATAAGTACGTCTATGCTACGCTATATCAGTAAGCATATGCTACCCTATATAAGTAGCTCTATGCTACGTTATATCAGTAGGTATATACTACGCTGTATAAGTAGGTCTATGTTACCCTATATAAGTAGGTCTGTGCTACGCTATATCAGTAGGGCTATGCTACGCTGTATAAGTAGGTCTATGCTACCCTATATCAGTAGGTCTATGCTACGCTATATCAGTAGGTATGTGCTACCCTGTATAAGTAGGTCTATGCTACCCTATATCAGTAGAGATATGCTACGCTGTATAAGTATGCTAGGCTATATCAGCAGGTTTATGGTACGCTATATAAGTAGGTATATGCTACGCTATATAAGTAGGTCTATGCTGCGCTATGTCAGTAGGTCTATGCTGCGCTATATCAATACGTCTATGCTACGCTATATAAGTAGGTCTATGCTACCCTATGTCAGTAGGTCTATGCTACGGTATGTCAGTAGGTCTATGCTACGCTATGTCAGTAGGTCTATTCTACGCTATACCAGTAGGTCTATTCTACCCTATGTCAGTAGGTCTATTCTACGCTATGTCAGTAGGTCTATTCTACGCTATGTCAGTAGGTCTATGCTACGCTATGTCAGTAGGTCTATGCTACGTTATGTCAGTAGGTCTATGCTACGCTATGTCAATAGGTCTGTGCTACGCTATGTCAATAGGTCTGTGCTACGCTATGTCAGTAGGTATATGCTACGCTATGTCAATAGGTCTGTGCTACGCTATGTCAGTAGGTCTATGCTACGCTATGTCAATAGGTCTGTGCTACGCTATGTCAGTAGGGCTGTGCTACCCTATATCAGTAGGTCTATGCTACGCAATATCAGTAGATCTATGCCAGTAGGTCTAAGCTACCCTATATTATTAGGTATTTTATACGCTATACCAGTAGGTGTGTGATACGCTATATATAAGTAGGTCTATGCTACCCTATGTCAGTAGGTTTCTTCTACGCTATATCGGTAGGTATATGCTACACTATATCGGTAGGTCTATGTTACCCTATATCAGCAGGGCTATGCTACGCTATATCGGCAGGTCTATGCTACCCTATACCAGTAGGTCTATGCTACACTATATCAGTAATGTTATGCTACCCTATATCGGCAGGTCTATGCTACCATATATAAGTAGGTCTATGCTACGCTATATCAGTAATGCCATGCTACCCTATATCAGTAGGGTTATGATACGCTATATCAGTAGGTCTATGCTACCCTATATCAGTAGTGCTATTCTAGCCTTTATCAACAGGGCTATGCTACGCTATATCAATAGGGTTATGCTAACTCATATTAGTAGGTATATGCTACGTTATATCAGTAGGGATATGCTACGCTATATCAGTAGGTATATGCTATCCTATATCAGTAGGGCTATGCTACCCTATATTAGTAGGTCTATGCTGCCCTATATCAGTAGGGCTATGATACGCTATATCAGTAGGTATATCCTGCCCTATATATGTAAGTCTATGCTGCGCTATATCATTAGATATATGCTGCCCTATAGCATTAGGTCTATGCTGCCCTATATCAGAATGGCTATGCTACCCTATATTGGTAGGTCTATGTTGCCCTATATCAGTAGGGCTATGATACGCTATATCAGTA
This sequence comes from Cyrtodaria siliqua, assembly GCA_037043455.1. Lineage (NCBI taxonomy): Eukaryota > Metazoa > Mollusca > Bivalvia > Adapedonta > Hiatellidae > Cyrtodaria > Cyrtodaria siliqua. The sequence goes on from JAWPHD010000097.1 coordinate 276,802, forward strand.
GGTCTATGCTGCCCTATATCAGTAGGGCTATGATACGCTATATCGGTAGGTCTATGCTGCCCTATATCAGTAGGGCTATGATACGCTATATCAGTAGGTCTATGCTGCCCTATATCAGTAGGGCTATGATACGCTATATCGGTAGGTCTATGCTGCCCTATATCAGTAGGGCTATGATACGCTATATCGGTAGGTCTATGCTGCCCTATATCAGTAGGGCTATGATACGCTATATCAGTAGGTCTATGCTGCCCTATATCAGTAGGGCTATGATACGCTATATCAGTAGGTCTATGCTGCCCTATATCAGTAGGGCTATGATACGCTATATCGGTAGGTCTATGCTGACCTATATCAGTAGGGCTATGATACGCTATATCGGTAGGTCTATGATGCCCTATATCAGTAGGTCTATGCTGCGCTATATCGGTAGGTCTATGCTGCCCTATATCAGTAGGTCTATGATACGCTATATTGGTAGGTCTATGATGCCCTATATCAGTAGGGCTATACTATCCTATATCAGTAAGGCTATGCTACTCTATATAAGTAGGTCTATGCTACTCTATATCAGTAGGGCTATACTACCCTATATCAGTAGGGATATGCTACTCTATATCAGTAAGGCTATGCTACTCTATATCAGTAGGGCTATGCTACGCTATATCTAAGCTACATATTACGTCCTGGTTAGAGTTCAAAGATCAAACTACTACGATAGGTCGTGTTAAAATCATACGTAAACTGTTACTTCCTTTTTTTTCAATACGGTGAAAACCATGTCCCTTTTCTTTTCTTTTTAAATATTGTCAATTTCGAAAGTTTGCCTATATATATTGTAGCAATCTACTGGTTTGCTTGAAATTCTTTTTAATCGACCATTCATATTAAAACATTTCAAATTTGCTTGTTGTAACGTACTTTTTTTGCATGACAAAAATAACAGCTTCATAAATTTTACTGAAATCGATCTTTTTCAAATTCAAATTGGGCATTGTAAACCTATGGGATTCGTTTTATGTGACCGTTTGTATGAATGAGTTTTTTAAATGAGTATCATTTCTCAAATTGGTTAGACACTGTAACGTTTATTTTATGTATTACGAATGTTTCTTTCTCTGGGGCGAAGCGTTGACTTTTGATGACTTATTACGTAACGACGGACACTGTTATCTTAACATGCAAGCGGGCAGATACTGTAAAACTGTTGCATACTTGTTGATACTTCTTAACTTGACTTTTAAAAGCGATTAACTATGTGTTTACTACTGTGATATGTGTTGTAATAAATTCAAAATGTGTTTCAAGAGAATAATGAACACATTTCATATTGATAAAGAGGAAATTTCAATTAAACAAAAACATTGTTTACATTCAATCGATAAATACTTAGAAACTGAATCATTGTCATGTGTGTAAATTCACATTCGCTTTTTTATTTTGACAATCAGTGTAGTACAATAAAGGAGTGGATATAAACATAATATAAATAATTGGAGGCTTGGAAGTGAACTTTACGTTTTATTAAAAAAATAAAATTAAAAAAAATAAAAATATTGGATGCTTGCCACTGGAAGATTATGAAAAATTACAACGTTGAAACTATATCTATATCTGGATATGGTAATACTGACGCTGTTTCAAGTAGGTTATGCAACGAAAGGTATGTGAGTCGTTTTGAATCTATTTTATCGTACAAAAATGTGTGAAATAGTTAATGTTACAAATACGTTCAAAAATGGCAAGTGTCACGCGAGGTGATGGTTTCGCGTGTATCTGTCAAAACGAGTGCAGGATAGTGTTTGCCACTGCAGCTGTGTGACATCACTGCATGTCCTCAAGCTCTCCCAGTGTGGTGTTACATATCACATTCCCGTGTAGCTCCTTGGTAATCAAGCTTGTTTTATAATCATTAGTGGATATGGTGTATTTATTTGTCGTTCTTTGACTTAAGAGAACTATTTGTTGTTTATTAAACAGAAATTTCTGCTAATGTTGTAATTACGTGATTATATTTTTTAATTGTTTATTTGTTTATTTTTTATTTATTTATTTATTTATTTATTTATTTATTTATTTATTTACTCATTGCTTGCTTTCTCGTTTGCTCGCTTACTCGCTTGCTTACTTACTTATACTTACTTACTTACTTACTCACTTACTCACTTACTTACTTAGTTACTTACTTACTTACTTACTTACTTACTTACTTACTTACTTACTTACTTTACTTACTTACTTACTTACTTACTTACTTACTTACTTACTCACTTATTTACTTAGTTACTTACTTACTTACTTACTTACTTACTTACTCACTCACTCACTCACTTACTTACTTACTTACTTACTTACTTACTTACTTACTTTACTTACTTACTTACTTACTTACTTACTTACTTACTTACTTACTTACTCGCTTGCTTACTTACTTACTTACTTACTTACTTACTTACTTACTTACTTACTTACTTACTGACTCGCTTACTTACTTACTTACTTACTTACTTACTTACTTACTTACTTACTTACTTACTTACTTACTTACTTACTTACTTACTTACTTACTTACCTTTTCTGTTTTGTTGTTGTTAAAATTGTATTTCTGTATCTGTATCTGTATGGTTACGAAGTAGGACCATTACAGGTATATAACTTCGGGGAGTGTGTGCGAGCTTAGTAACAGTTGGAAATGGACGACTAGAATCCCTCAACTGTTTGGGCGCTGTTCTCGTGCTTATTATTGAGACATAGCTAATAGAATGTCGTGGGTATACGGCGAAGAACAGGGATTCTAACACAATGCTTAACTGATTTTATCGGAACAGTTATAGAATGGAATTTTATAGTCATATGGTGACTTTCCTGCGTCCATTGGTGGAGGTAGACCCCAGGTGCCCCTCCGGACAATTTTCGTATACGGGCGGGCACCTGGGTAGAACCACCGACGTTCCGCAAGCCAGTACACAGTTATAATGAGCCTTCTTATATGGTGACCTTATAAAGCAATGACCCATAAGAAACATTATGTAATAGGGTTTGTATTGATGAAGTGGGTAAAAGCTACATTTCGCACGTATAAGCATTACTTTTTAGCTCAACCGACCCACAGAGTGACTGTGACTTTTGTTTAAAAGAATTCTCAATTTTTACCAAACTTAACATGGACATTCCTGAGATCCATACCTTTTAAGATTGTATACATAAGGTCAAGTCCAAGATGGCCGCGTTACTGAAACCAAAACACATCTTAAACAATCTTATATCTTATCACATACATTGCGGTGTGGGTGTGTAATAAAACCATACTATATTTATCATATTATACCAGTGAAATAAATAGGCAAATAGTCTTCTTTTTTTTCCCCGTTCAGCTTGGAGCACATCGGAATTGTCGCGTCGATTTCCGTAACCGTTGAAAAACTGGATTACATGATCGTAACTGTTCGATAATTTCCGTACTAGGAGATTCCCGTGTGACGGAAATCAACGAGGTATTTCCGTTTGCGGATTAAGGAAACCGACGAGGAAATCCTGAAATTCGGCGTCCTACGGAGATGACCGAGTCAACATACGATGTCACCGTACAACAGCGTTATACTATATAAAGTTAGATACACTAATACATATTGTTTATTAGGCTTTTTTTGAGTTATGTGAGATCCTCTATATCTTCTTAAAAATCCTTGTACAGATTACGACAGACTTTTTAAGTAATTTGAAAACGGTTTGGCCGATCTAGCTCATACTTGCTGTGCATGATCCTGAGGTCAATGCCACTCAAGTATGTTACAATGATGTCAAGAAGACATCCACGATGGCCGCCGTTACTAATAAAGCCAACACATTCAACACCTTTCTCAGAACTATCAAATGTTGTACAAATAAAGTCCACAGGTTCAAAACACATGTACATTATGTTCAAATATACCCCCGCTCATTATGTTCTACTCTAGATATCATTCGAACATCATAGCTAACAAACAACAGTCATTGTACATGCGAGTAGTACTAATAAACTAATTTACTATCAGGTGAGCGCTTCATGGCCATTGAGGCCTCTTGCTTAAAAGTTGCTTCGTCATTAAGAGGGTAAGAACTCATGTCGATATCATAGATCCTAATTATAGTAACATTGCTCAAACAAACATTCTATATCCAAAATCAAACAGATAGGATATCTAAAGAAAGGTGTTAGCAATGAAGGTTTATCAAATGTGATGACAGGTTTTGCACTTTGTTTTATCGGACAGTGTGTTAGCGTCATCACGCAACTGTGTGTATTATACCAGTACACCCAGTTTTGTAAACTCAAGGTGAAAAATCATGATTTCATTCAATACGGTTATCATTTTGCATCATGATATGCTAGTAAATATCATGGTACATGTATATGCAATGAATGAATGAACTGAATGTTGTTTAACGGCTCATCAACACAGTATTGGTTATTTAGAGCCGCCCTAGAGAGAGGGGAAGGATACATAGGAATCCGGGAACGGTGCCCTACTCTTATTATCGAATAGATTCATATGGTTCTTTAACGTGCTCGGAGGATAGACCGATACACGGGACCGCCCGGTTTAGTCCCCATCCGACGGACGAGGCTAGGGGAAAGTGTCTTGCATGAATATTATATTAGGTTATATTTGGACAGCAACCTCAGAGGGAGATGAAATGAAGGATGAAGTTTCCCATCATGCATATATCCGCCAGGGATCGAACCCACGCGGTGCAGAGGGGATGTAGCTCTCAAGTCAATTGCTTATCCACTGAAGTACCGGTTCCGCCATTTAGCATATGCAATTGGCTAAATAAAAAAAACACTAACGGACACCTGTTCCGAACACAAATTAACCATTAACCCGCTAAGCACGACTAAAATAGCGTTTGCGTCCATTGTAAACCCAGATCAGTCTGCGAGTAAGTCGCAGGCTGATCAGGGTTTACAATGTCCGGCTGCTGATCAGCCCTTTGTAAATGGAAAAGTCTTAATTCAAAAGAAGAACAGTCCATTATATATATGTAGCGGGTTAAGGGTTACGTGCATTAAGTTTCACTATTTCAGACAGTAATTGTTTTTTAAAATCCCTATTCTGCCATTAACAGGCAAATTTTACAACAGATGTACACCGTTTCTAAACCTACTGACGACGAGGTATATATATAACTTCATTTTTTGAGAATCCAAACTCTATAATACACAATGTAAACGGTTTTAACAAGCCAGGCCAAACCACAAAACTGCATATTACTTGTTCCGTTATTGAAAACGTCTTGGTTTCAATTGATTGATTCTGATACATTCGAAAAATCGCTAGAACTTTGAATGTTTCTCTGTTGCACAGTGATGTTGACCTGTGGACAAACAGCGTTTTTAAGCATTCTGACTTGTCACAGAAAAACTGTTTGATCGAAGAAAAAAAAAATCAATTTTCGTTTTCGAAAACTTAATTTTAAATAACACGTTAATAACACGTTAATATGTTTTTTTTACATCCTTTTTTTTGTTTCCAACACTGATACCGCCGCATGTGATCAAATATATTCAATGGAAAGCAATCAAATATTCTTTAGAAATTGGAGAAACATGTAAGAGATAGTGAAAGAGAAACTAATGATAAGACATCAGGAAACAAACATAAGTAATATTTATAGCGTCATTTTTAGCCTTAACTGAAATCGCTGACTATATACACACGGTGTGCACGTTGCTGCTTAATACATTTAAATACATTTAAATAACTCTGATCTTCGATTAATCAAGACGTATTATCAAAGGGGGCATGTATACATAATTGCTTCTGACAGCGCACCCGTTGAGTACAAAAGAAGTATACCTAATGCAATTGTCCGTGTGGTATCAAATGATGCGGTCATCTGTCAACCTGCAATCAATGTCAAACATTTCTATACATATCACCTTGTTATTCTATCGCCGGGTGGTAAACTCAAGTTAAACGTTTTTCTCAAAATAACAATTAGGGTATGGGGGTCTTTTAAGGTTTACCACCACCAATTGCAAATAAAACCTTTTAAATTAGTATAATTTATGAAGCTGTTATTTTTGTCATGCGAAAAAAAAGTACTTTACAACAAGCAAAGTTGAAATGTTTTAATTATGAATGGTCTATTAAAAATAATTTCTAGCAAACCAGTAGATTGCTACAATATATATCAGGCAAACTTTCGAAATTGACAATATTTAAAGAAAAGGGACATGGTTTTGACCGTATTGAAAAAAAGGAAGTAACAGTTAGCTTATGATTTTAACAGGACCTATCGCAGTAGTTTTGATCTTTGAATTCTAACCAGGACGTAATATGTAGCTTAGATATAGCGTAGCATAGCCCTACTGATATAGGGTAGCATAGCCCTACAGATATAGGGTAGCATAGCCCTACAGATATAGGGTAGCATAGCCCTACTGATATAGGGTAGCATAGCCCTACTGATATAGGGTAGCATAGCCCTACAGATATAGAGTAGCATAGCCCTACTGATATAGGGTAGCATAGCCCTACTGATATAGGGTAGCATAGCCCTACAGATATAGGGTAGCATAGCCCTACTGATATAGGGTAGCATAGCCCTACTGATATAGAGTAGAATAGCCCTACAGATATAGGGTAGCATAGCCCTACAGATATAGAGTAGCATAGCCCTACTGATATAGGGTAGCATAGCCCTACATATATAGAGTAGAATAGCCCTACTGATATAGGGTAGCATAGACCTACTTATTTATTGAACAAAGATTTAAACGAATCTGTGCGGACGCTCGTATTCAGAATCTGTGCGGACGCTCGTATTCAGAATCTGTGCGGACGCTCGTATTCAGAATCTGTGCGGACGCTCGTATTCAGAATCTGTGCGGACGCTCGTATTCAGAATCTGTGCGGACGCTCGTATTCAGAATCGTAAGAACCAATCGGACTAACGAGCGTAAAAAGTGTTACATTGTATCAGGGATTGTATGTGTGAAATGCAGTCCAACGAACCAACAGGCTCAGTGGTAGAGCATTTGCTAACTGCTGCTGGGTTCGGGACCCATTCGCTGCACATGTTTTGAAACCAAAAGTATATATTACAATAAATTATTGAGGAATATATCAGATTATACCTACGATTATACATTTGATGTATCCTTTATGGCATGTGCGCTATGCATGTCATTGGACAAGAAATGTTATGAGTAAATTTAGTCAGAAAAATATGTCATGCAGCATGATCTTGTAAAAAAATGTACAAGCGTGGATGGATTGTACGGTGTTCCGTTAGGGCCATCGTACCATCGCGTAACGACCTTTACAAGTCGATGCGCGATGGTATGATGGCGATGGCACGATGACGCGATGGTACGATGGCGATGGTACAATGGTACGATGACGATGATACGATGGTCCATCGCGTCATCGCCATCGTACCATCGCCATCGTACCATCGTACAATCGCGTTTAAAGTCGATGCACGATGGTACGATGGTACGATGGCAATGGTACGATGGTACGATGGCGATGACGCGATGGACCATCGTATCATCGCCATCGCGTCATCGTACCATCGCGCATCGACCGTATTAGTTGCACTAAATCAGCCGGATGTGCTCGCCTGGTGCTATTGAAAGTAGTTCTATATTAAAGAATGCTAATCTTTTTCTTTTTATTAAAATAGAAAATAACTTTTTTTCAGTGTAGTTTCCTGTTATTGTTTGGCTGTAACTGTATTCTGAACATGTTATTGATATTTGGAAATGGAGCTCATCCTACTTTTGACAGTTTTATATATACATTTGTGAAAGTAGAAAGGGTATGCAATTACAACGGGTAAAAATAATGTTGATCCGGTGTTTGTATACTGCTGAAGACATATTTTTTAGAAGATTCCCCCCACCTCCACCACCCACCCAACACACATTTCCGTGTTGATGCTTAATAGCAGACATATATATATATACATGATAAAGTAAGTTTCAGAGAATTCTAAAGAGGTTTGAGTTTTTACCAGGTTGTCAACATCTGCACTTTACTATGGAAGGGGTATGGAGAACCACTTACGCTAATATAACCTGTATCATGGGCATTTCGGAAATTCCAACCCTCGGCATAACTGTTTTAATTGAATTTTCGGTAGAACCGCAACAGTTTCTTTTCCGATAAAAAGTTCGAATTCCCTATTCCAAATATTAGCGACAGGCAAGACATCATGACTATTCGGTACAGTAGGGATCTACGTCTGGGTACAGTAGGGATCTACGTCTGGGTATAGCTGAATAGTTTACATGTAATCTACTTCAGTTCGCAAGGGCACAGTTATTAATGTAATTGGGTAGATTAAGACTTACTGCCCTAAGTCTCGTATGTATGTACTTGTTGTCTCCCCTGTACAGCTGGACGAGTGGTGGATATTATACACGTAGACATCGGAGTTATATTAAGTAGTCTTGTATTCTATGATATGTCATAATGCCATTTACTGTAAAGCAATTCATGTCATGTCCTTTCATACTATGTCATGTCATACCATGTCTTTCAAGATTTTAGTATCTTTCTATTTTGTATTACATTTTAGTATTGTACGTAGTTTGTAATATAATATAATATAATATAATATATTATAAAATAATATAATATAATATAATATAATATTATAATATAATATAATATTATAATATATATAATATAATATAATATAATATAATAATATAATATAATATAATATAATATAATATAATATAATATAATAATATAATATAATATAATATAACACATATATTGTAATATAATATGAAATATATAATATAATATAATATGTAGTATCCATAGAGATGATATCTTATAACCAATTTAATTTAATGAAATATATATTTTTAAATTATATTGTATTGCATACTGTTATATAATACATGTAGTTAAAAGACAATTTTTATTTAAACTAGTTTTAATTTCATCAAGTTAAGTAGTATTTAACATGTATTTGACGAACACACATAAAAGAGTTCAGTTTTATAGTTAAATCTGTATGGCATTTTCTTCGAATTTATAGACGCATTGAATTCAACGATGTTTATCAACACATAGGTTATTTAGAGCTGCCTCAGACAAAGGGACACATCGACTAAACTCAGTGGCACCGGTAAACCTTGAAATGGGCCCTCCGGATTTTATGTCCACTTAGTAATCTTTTTAGACACATCACTTTGTAATCCACCGGGACACGCCAGCCCCTGAATTTATGGATCACTATTTTACATTATGACATTAAAATTAATTACGACTCAGTATTTTCTTTGCTTAACATCAAAGCCTAGTATATGCCATTGCCTGATATACACAGTCCTTACTTTTATTTGATTTTCAAGGTCTATACCATTGTTGGAACAGCAATGTCCGGAACATGCCGTGGTTTGATTCACAGCAATGCCCGGTCTATATCATTGTTGGAACAGCAGTGTCCGGTACATGCCATATTTTGATTCACGGCAATTCCCGGTCTATATCATTGTTGGAACAGCTATGTCCAGTACAAGCCATGGTTTGATTCACAGCAATGCCCGGTCTATATCATTGTTGGAACAGCAATGTCCGATACATGTCTGGGTTTGATTCACAGCAATGCCCCGTCTATATCATTGGTGGAACAGCAATGTCCGGTACATGCCATGGTGTGATTCACAGCAATGCCCGGTCTATATCATTGCTTGAGTCACAGAAATGACCTGTACATACCATTGTTTTAACAACAATGTCCGGTCTATTTCATCGCTTGATTCACAACAATGCCCGGTCCATTTCATTGCTTGATTCACAGCAATGACCGATCCTTACATGCCATGGCTTGATCCACAGCAATAACCGATCCATACCATTATTTTAACAGCACTGCCTGGTCCATATCATGTCTTGATTCACAGCGATGCCCTGTCTATATCATGGCTTGATTCACAGAAATGACCGGTCCATTGTTTTGTCAGCAATATCCGGTCCATACCATTGCTGAATTAACAGACATTCCCAGTTCCTTCATCTATTAAGGTATGCAAGTAACTTGCGGTTGCAGGGGCATGGATATTTCAGAGGTAGCGTCAACTGCACGATTGATTGCCAGTTGCATTGGTCTAGTTCGTATGTTCTATATATTCAGTATTTAGTGCTATAAGTTGTGTCTACACATATGACAATAACTCCGTTAACTTTACCATGAACCTAACATCATTTATTGCAGCAAGTGTTTGTCCTATGAATTTCCTATTGAATGAACTTTGCTAATAACGTCTTTAAATTCTGACACGTGCAACATGTGCTAATAACGTCGTTAAACACTTAATGTGCATGCTTGAAACAAGAAGCAGTACGCTACCAATTTTGACGAAAGTTCTTTCATACTTAAGTAATCGCATTTATTTCCAGTGTTGTATTTAGAGCAGGATAATTATCACTTTCTGTCTGAAATATCAACTTATGTTGGTCCATTGTTGTGTTATCCTGTTTCAAGTGGTTATGTTGCTATTCCAAGTTGATGAGAAAATATGATATGATGTTGTAAGTTATATTATCAGATAGTAGGTAAAGATATGGCTATTATCCACGACTTCGATGTTATGGCATAAGTAAAAGTGCATGGTGTGTGATTCCACCACCTGGCCAACGTAGATTTGTATCACACTATACAGGTGTTAGTCAACAATATATGTACCTTTCACTGATTCAAGCTGTTGGCGAAACTGCAATTTTATTGATAATTTATGGTTCGGAAAATAAATTCAAATTAGCACATGAATTCAAAGTAGGTGTATATTGCAACTTTATTGCGTCAAAATGTTATAAGAATTTGTTCGGGTCAAAACAATAAACCTCACCGTGGAGGAGATAGGTAAATTTGATGGAATGATAAGGGCTGGCAATAAAATCCCCATATACTGTATGATTACTGGTACATACTTTTCGCAGGCAGACATACCTTTAGTTTATGATGTTATTATAATGGTATTGAGTTGACTAGAACTGATTTCGATTGCCCGATTTTAAACATCACTATTACCTCTCATACCCTCCCCCCACCCCCTCTACCCCCACCCCACTCCCACACCCCGCCCACTCCCTACAGCCACCAATTTACGTTTAATTTTATTTGAATCACCATCATTATTTTCAGTCATACATATTGACCAATCTTTATACTGGCGTAAATGGTGCTCAATGCCTCATCCATATAGCAAAGTTAGAATGCTGACAACCTGTTAACAACTCAGACATCCTTAGAATTCTGGGAAACTTATTTTGTCAGTCAATTTAACATGTTTGCTATTAAACATCAACAAGGAAATGGGAGGTTGAATATCTTCTAAGAAAGATTTCTTCAGCTGTATACTAACATCGGAACAAAGGTCAACATTAGTTTAGTTTACCCCCTGCAATTGCATACCCTTTATACTTTCACTTTTAAAATGCATTCCTAAAACTGTCAAAAGCATGACGAGCTGCATTTCCAAACATCAAAAACATGTCCATAATACAGTTACAGCCAAAAAATAACAGGACACTACGTTAAAAAATTGTTTAAAGAAAAGAAAGATTAGCACCCTTTAATACCGAACTACTTCCGACTGGACCAGGCAAGCATATCCGGTTGATTTGGTGTAATTTAACTTTAACTGCCATTCCCAGCACAAGGTATAACTCCACAAAAGGGTTTTTTTTTGTTTGAATGGTGTTTTACGTCATTTTTAGCACATTTTAGTCCATATATGACGTTCGATTTTTTTTTATGGTATAGGCAGACCACCCAACTTTCCCAAGGTAGAGGCAATACTCTATATCTCTCGCTATCCGTAAGAATCGACTTTCTCACTTATAAGTTCAGCTCCCAGTGGGATTCGAACCGCAGCCGTGAGAGGCGAGAAGGTTTACTCCGACCATGAAATTGGAAACTGAATAAAATGGGTTTGACTTGAATGGGGATCAAAAACATGGAATTCATCTTTAGTATTCATCTTTATCGCCATAAGGTTCTTCCTCATTCCACTCCGACACTGGCTGTAAAATACCGTTCATTTATTCAAGCCCCGTGTGGTTTCCGGGGGCCCCCGTTTGGTCACGGGGCAAACAATAGGGCCACTGCAGATCCCTTTGGAGGGGTAGGCAGAGGGGTAGAATCCCCCCAAATTCATGTTTATTTTATCATTTTTTGTTCATGTTCATTAAAGGTCTTCATCATGATCACTGCATCGCTCGCATCAAAATAGCAGTGGCAGAATAACAATAACGTGGCTCCAGCGTAAATGGAGTTTCTACGATAGAATTTGCAACAACTCTGCAGTTCAGGGTGAGAAGGTTCTAGGCCCATTTTCCATATTTTATCTCGATGTACATGGAAGATGAGCCTGGCATGTGCATGCCTGTTAGGCGCCATATAACCTTTTCATGTGTTGGTGCGCTGTAGGAACCTCAAACGTGAAAAATGTCACAAATGTAAAAACGGTTACAAATGTAAAAAAAAGAAAGTCACATATGTAAAAACTTACGACAAATGTAACACGTTTGGTGACATGTGTAAAAAAAATAAAAGTGACAAAAGTGAAAAAAATAGTTAACAAATGTAAAAAAAAAAAAAGTTACATATGTAAAAAAAAAAAGAACACACATGTAAAAATACATTTTTAAACGTTCATTTTTTTTAGCTCTGTTGGTCAAAGGTCATGACCATGACGTGGTGCGGCGTCCGTCCGTCCGTCCGTTCGTCCGTCCGTCTGACCGTCCGTCCGCCCGTAAAATTTTGTCCGTGGCGACTTCTCCTCAGACATCGCTTGGCCAACTTTGACGAAGCAACACATGGATAATAATTAAATGACTTGCTCTTTAGATTTGCTAGCATTAGGTCCAAGATGGCCGCCATTACCATATATTATCAAAACCTTAAACAGTCTTCTTCTAAAGACCCAGTGGACAGATTTCGACAATTTTTCTTTTAAAATGATCGCCAACGCCTAGCCTATCAGATCTCTTCAAATAAAGTCCCTCGGATAAAATATGATCGTGCCCCGGGCGTCCAAAATTTGTATATTGAGATTTTACATGTTTTTCAAAGACTACAAACATTTTTTAAAACATCTATTTTTAGCCGTGACGGCCATCTTGAATTTTCGGCCGACCTGTAATTTTGCTAGGATCAACTAGACATCAAGAGCAACATTTCTGTGAAGTTTCATGAACATCCGTTAAGTAGTTTCAGAGGAGTATAGTCGCTACAAATGTTTACTATACAAACTCTATGTAAACAAAGATGGCCACTGGCAGCCATGTGTAACGTCGAACAACATCATATCATGATGATCATTTTAGAAAAATCTCATATCAATATCAGTTACAGTTTTCAAGAAGTAGTCGATATAAACTTGTTTTTTAAAGCTATTATTGGCTTTAGCGGCTATCTTGGATTTCACATCAACGTGATATGTTGCTAAGTTCAACTAGACGTTATGGACAATATTCCTGTAAAGTTTCATGAAAATACATCTAGTAGTTTTAGAGAAGTAGTCGCTACAAAAATAGTTTAGGGACGGACGGACGACGCACCACGTCATGGTCATGACCTTTGATCAACTAAGCTAAAAAAAAGATGAACATTTAATAATGCATTTTTACATTTGTGTTCTTTTTTTCTTTTTTACATACATGTATGTAACTTTTTCTTTTCTTTTTACATTTGTTAACTTTTTTTTCACTTTTGTCACTTTTTTTTTTTTACATATGTCACCCCAAACGTGTTGCATTTGTCGTATGTTTTTACATATGTGACTTTTTTTTTTACATTTGTAACCGTTTTTACATTTGTGACATGTTTCACGTTTGAGGTTCCTACAGTGCGCCTTAAAACCCCAATTCAATTCAATTCAATTCATCTATTCAAAATTTATGTTTTGATGAATATACCAGCATATCCTAATGTGATACCAGTTTTTAATTTAAATGTTTCTTTGAAATCGTGAAATTGTCATTGGACATGGCCGAACCCTGTAACGCAGTATAAGAACTCTTTAACTGTCATTCCCCACTTCCTAAACTGAATACCATGGTTGTGAACTTAATAATAATATAGGACATGATATTCATTTCATGTTTAATAATCGCATACGTGGCCGAGATAGTAAAGACGTTACGCCTAAAACTGTATCGCTCTCACTGCTGCGGGTTTGAATCTCAATGGCAGATCGTTTGTTTGTATGTTGTTTTGTGGCTTATTCGTTATCGAAACGGCAGCGACTATTATATGGTTTTCATAACTGGACATGGTATGGTAACAATGAACAGTTTCTTTCAGTTTTTTGCTTTGATAACGCAATCTTATTACACATGATAGCAGTGAACACTTTATTTGTGTTGTGATGCACACGCATGTACATGCATCCTTTACAAGTGAAAAATTGTATTTCTGTACTGATGTGTTATTATAGCATGTCGTGCTGCAAAGGTGAATAATCAATAGTATGTAACGCATGTCAAGGAAAGCGAGGTCGTCCACCTTGATTCAAAATGTTTGGTAGGAAGAACTGATGGTAAAAATTGGTAAGAAAGGGTCTGGTAAGAAAAAGCGGTCGTGGCATGTTTAAGTCTTCGTGGCAACATTTTTAAAAAAAAAAATATTTTAACACCGTGACTTGATCTGTTATTATTTTAAACTTTGTTCCCAGTTCCTACCCAGATATAATGTTTTATTTTCTCTCGGCAGATATTTTACGCTTGCGTAAAAACCTTGCTTGTTTTATTTAGAAATGATGTGTCGTCTGCTCCAAATGGATAAATGGACAATTCTATCACTTAAAAATTATTTTTTAAAAAATGAGTAAAATTGTACCAAAGTTTTCGGATATAAAGGGCACATTGTCTGCCATATAAGTATTCCTTCTGGTATACTGTTCACATCAATAGTGTTGAATTACTGTCATGTACTATATGGTTGACATTGTTCATGCCTAAAACATACATTTGGTAGAAAATATCCCTTGACCATACCCATCCATTTTTTTTAAAAAAAAATTAAGATGGCGGACCAATAGTCCTTAATGCGATGGTTACCACACTGACACTGTGTATTGATCTAGAAGAAAGTGGATAAAAACTCTATAACATCTGATCCTTTTCTTTCCCATTCATAAATAATGTGTCTTTGCTGTATATATTTGAAATAAAACATAGTTTAAACCAATAGGAAAAAAGACAAATAAAGGCGCGCTTATTGATTTTTACTGTATGAAATGTCTTTTGGGTGACTTCGAGCCGTTTTACTCTACATCGTGTGCATCTTTGTGGCTTTATTGGTAACAGTAGCATTTAAAAGATTATCTATACGAGTTTAACAGGTGAATTCATTTCCCTTTTCCTTTTTCATTCATCATACAGTAAATGAGGCATATAAACCGTTTATGCACACGATTTGGTACTGAATGCACAAACCTTCATTCCAGTGTTTGAGGTTAAAGGGACAATGTCCGTAACTTTTAGCTTATAAAACACACACTAATTATGTTCGCAAACATTACACACCAACATTATTGAATATTTACTAATTAAAAGCAAGATTGTTTGACGGAATTTAATCGCGGTACAAAAAAAAGAATAACCGGTTCGGGCGTTTGAACTCGCATCCCAAACTAAAACTACACTCGCGGTAATAATAGTGAGCGTGAGCGTAAAGCAGGACATCGCTTCTACCTGAGCTAAGCTCCTACCTGAGCTAACCGGGCTATACATATTACGCAATACATACTAGGGTCAAAACCTAATGCGCTAATGGAAGTCACGTGATCGCACAAAAGGTAAATATTGTGGGTCCCACTTTATTTACATAATTATAATAATTAAAACATTTTTTTTTAAAACTCACGAATGTATTCCTACATACTTCTTAGGGTCTATCCTCATGTTTTCATGTATACATTTCACTTAATAAAAGTCAGACAGTTATTTGGTTATGCTCAATATCTGCTTACTTACGGACAGTGTCCCTTTAAAACAAGTAATGTTTGGAGCTGTTTCAATTACCACACCTGCGCTCAACCCTTATCGACTATTTGTGCAAAATTATGGGTTGGTGTAACATTAAACAATATCGGCGATTCGAAAATACATATAATCAGTACTTTTAAAAGATGAAACTTAACGATTACTCAAAGGCGTACACCTGAGTATGTTATACTAGTAACGGCAGATTGTTTTAATTATTGGTTTTGAATTTCTACCCTTTTACGGTAGGCCATACATCATGTGCCAATTAGAAAAGTTAATCGTCCCGACGACGGTGCTAAACAACCATAAACGGATACAATCAAATGTGTTACTTTGTAACATCTTTTTGATGTATCTCTTAAAACCATCGGTTATTATACTTTGTTAGTCAGACACAGTTCCTCGTTTTGAAATCGTATATCTAAAACGACAATCTTCGTGGTTACGTCTAGTGACTTTTTATTGTATCTAAATGTCGATTGGTATATGCATCTATGTTTTCATTTTTTTTCTTCTGCAAAGTATAACCCGAGAGTAACAAAATCCGTGCAAATTCCGCCTATTTGGTTTATTAGCCATTATACCCATGGAAATCGCCAGTAAGCTGTAACGATATTACATCAGACGAAAAAACAGACGAAAAAAACAAACAATTTATATAGGCAGGAACACTTTAATATGAAAGTATACATGCAAGCTGATAACAAATGGCGTCAAATTGAATAAGGGAGATAACTCACTATATATTACTAATCGGTGTAAAACAAGTGCCATAATGGTACAGACTTATTACACTGTCCCATAGGGATGACAATAGGGTAAGAGTGAGGTTTGCTGCAACCATAGAACGTGGTTTAAACCCCCAAAGGCAGTTTTGCCATTTACCGTTCCCATGCGGTAGCCGTAATGTCAGATCCCGTTTATGATTGTGGTGTCGCATACTCTGATTTTTCCTTGTAATTGTCGTGTGTTTGTTGCTCGGGGCGCTTGTTTTAGCCAAAGGTTTTTTGGAAAATTCATTTAGTACCTAAATAAGTTGTATATCAGTGAAACAGACATTTTTAGTGGTAAGTAAAAATGCCTTACTTTTTAAAATCGATTGAGAAATAAACATTTCATGCGCTAAAGCCGTTTTTGTTTGGGCTTTTTCAATGCAAAATTCTGCTGCATGAAATGTTGTTGTTTTTTTAAATATTTTTTTTTTAGAATTTTTATCCAAAAGTGGTTTTAAATTGTTGGATAATCGTAAATTAAGACACTCTGGAAGTTTTATAGCAAAATATGAAGGCTAACTGAAGTTATTTGAAATTTCCTTATTTTCTGCTGTCCCACCAACAAGGAATTTACATAGGAAAAGCCCCATCAAAAAATCATTTTGGCTGTAAAATATTTATTTCTGAACCGATTTTCAAAACTAAGGTAGTTTTATTTACCACTAAAAGCGGCAGTTCTAATGATATATAATTGATTTACGTATTATTTAAATTGCTGAAGCTACTGCAGACAAAACATTTACATCGATTGCGAGAAATAAGTTCAGTTTCGAACGCTACATTTCCTGTTCGACTTTTATACGTACGTTTAACGAAAAATTCATATTGTGTGTTGTGTTAAGCCACTTCCATTGGAATTAAAACAATTATTATTGACATATCTATTTAGTTGTCAATAGGATTTTCCTATAATTATATGCTGAAGAAAAAAAGAGTTTAGCACGGTCTTTTGCATATCTAGCTTAAAGAAACTGAATGTTTATTTTATAATGTAAGGTATTTGATAACTTTGGCATGACAGAAGGTGTTCGCGTTTTTCACTTATTATGTGTGATTCATTTATATAAAACAATATATTTCACATTAAAAATAAGAATATTATCAAGAACAGGGTTTAATAATCTTTATTAAATAACTATTTTGGGTTTCGAGTGATAAAAAACGCAAAACCAATTGATTTATAATGAAATTGCGAACCAAAGTTTTAAATTTCAAAATTATCTCCCTTTATATTGAAATACGAACGGTATTATAATTTCTGTAAACTTTTTTTCGGAGATATCGTTTAAAAATAATGCTCTGCATATACTTCTTAATGATGTTAATTGTATTTTATTGGCGGATAAAGCACATATCCTTGCATTTGTTCAATGGGATTGACCATGTTATTTATGTGCTAAACTTATTTTTTTCAGTATATTTAAATCATCACTTTGCTTCTTCAGTCTGACATACATTAACTCCACTTTGCGTTGTTGTTGCTGACCTCTCTTAGTCTTAGTTTCAAAAAGATTCAATAAAAGTCGAAGTTTTCATATTGCACCAACAATAGGTTTTCTCATGAATGGCATAACATGCTTTTATGGTGTCTGTGTGAACCGCTTCAAGGATAATTACATAATAGTATGCTGGCGATAAAGTGACAGAATATGCCTTTTAGGATGCCATAATAATTAACATTTTACGAAAATATAATGCATCCCTCGACAAGCGATGTTATTACCACATTTTAGCACAGATATGATAATGTATAATTACAGGGATGCTCTCAGAAATTCACTTAACGGTTTTTAGTGAGAAAGCAAGGATAAACCAATATTTCGAAACCTTTATAATCCTTCACGATTGTTGAATAAAATAAGGAATACATACATCTTGTTTAATAATGAGCAACTTATTATGTGGCAAAATACGTCTGTGATGACCGCCATGTTTTGTCTTCATGTCTGAGCCAGAGCTATCTGAATGCTATCTCTGCAACATTGCCGAGTGCTTGAACAGCTGTCCAGCGTGCCCTTCCATTTATTCCCAGTGCACCGAGTATCATCCAAAATGACTGGGCCGGAAAACATCTACAACCTACTTCCACAGGGAACAACCATGTTTTCCATCGTTTGCCCCTGCAAGATCCTGTCAACTCTTGGTACTTTGTCTTTTCCTCTCATAGGCCTATTATGTCCTTTCTTCCCATGGCACTTTCAGTTCCACCAGAATCATCTTCTCTGCAGCGGGTGACCAGATAATGTCAGGACGGAGGGATGTCTGTGCGAAGTCAGTAAATACTAGTTTCTTGCCCAAGTCGACCGACATCTCCCATGACTCCTCGTCCAACAGTCCTGCATTCTATGCCTTTGAGGTATTTTGTTGTTGTCCCGCTTTAACACATTTAGTGAACTGGTGACTTGTCTTCTTTGGGACCCTCTATTTCAAGGATGTCAGCCATCTCCCTCAGCACTCTGTCATGTATCCACCTGTAGCGAACCTGTGTCAGCGCCAAATGGCATGCGGACAATATATGAACGAGTGTTCCTCTTCTTAGACACAGCTGACTTGTTGGATCTTCTATAAGTTTCCATCACTGTAGGTTGGCTGGTGATGGATGGAGGTCGTACACTGAGCGTAACAGGAACTGTTGCTGCAGTGGATCATATCGCCATATTTCTGCTCATGTAAGTTTCCTTGCTGGCATTGACCACTTTGTCCAGCTTCCTTGGATTCCCATTTCCCATTTGAACTGCCTTTACTAATCTTGATTCCTCCTCTGCCCTACGGATCTCATCTTGGACCATGCTTCTTCTGTCAACTATGTTGGCGTTCTTCCAGGTCTGCAATGTTTCTAACACTAGTCCTTCCATCCCCACGTTTGTTGAACCTACAATGTCTTTATGCAAGTGTTATTTTAACATATGAAATCGCGTTCAACACACCAACGTATTTCAAAACAGCAAATGTATTTACTTATCAGAAAAATGAACTAAACGCATCTCTTAAGTTTTTTTTCTCTCGATCATTCCTTGTGATTTTCACCAATTAAGCCTGCATAATGGTTAGGTACGTCTGCGTGTACAACAGTGGGTGTACTATAACACGTGCACTGTAACCACGTCTGCTTGTACAATAGTGGATGTACTATAACACGTGCACTGTATACATATATTGTGTTACCTGTTAGTAATAGTATTTATGAAACAACGGTATTCTCCGTGTTGCTGCTCTGTTCCTGAAAGTGACATTGCTTTAAAATCAATCGTGTTAGTGAGCGGGTGCAAGTTGCTCACGAATTAGGTCATTGTATTTAAGTATAATTCTGATGGAGTAATTTTTGGAAAAAAACACCACATTCTGTAATATTCTGTACGTTACTGTATAGGTCTGTACTCTTAGTCAAAAACGCATCACTCTAGAGAAATTAAGCTTATTTGGTATATGTTTGTTGCGTGGAACTATTGTGGTAAACTACTTTGTTGTGTGTGACTATTTACTCAGACGGTTGTGCTAAACTACTTTGTTATGTGTGACTATTTACTCGGACGGCTGTGCTAAACTACTTTAGTATGCGTTACTATTTACTCGGAGGGTTGTGCTAAACTATTTTGTTATGTGTGACTATTTACTCGGAGGGCTGTGCTAAACAGCGTTGTTATGTGTGACTATTTACTCGGAGGGTTGTGCTAATAAGCTTTGTTATGCGTGACTATTTACTCGGAGGGTTGTGCTAAACTACTTTGTTACGTGACTATTTACTCGGAGGGGTGTGCTAAACAGCTGTATTATGTGTGACTATTTACTCGGATTTTTGTGCTAAACAGCTGTGCTATGTGTGACTATTTACTCGGATGGTTGTGCTAAACTACTTTGTTATGTGACTATTTACTCGGAGGGCTGTGTTAAACAGCTATGTTATGTGTAACTATTTACTCGAAGGGTTGTGCTAAACTACTTTGTTATGTGACTATTTACTCGGAGGGCTGTGCTAAACAGCTATGTTATGTGTAACTATTTACTCGGATGGTTGTGCTAAACTACTTTGTTATGTGACTATTTACTCGGAGGGCTGTGCTAAACAGCTATGTTATGTGTAACTATTTACTCGGAGGGCTGTGCTAAACAGCTGTGTTATGTGTAACTATTTACTCGGAGGGTTGTGCTAAACAGCTATGTTATGTGTAACTATTTTACTCGGAGGGTTGAGCTAAACAGCTGTGTTATGTGTAACTATTTACTCGGAGGGTTGTGCTAAACAGCTATGTTATGTGTAACTATTTTACTCGGAGGGTTGAGCTAAACAGCTGTGTTATGTTTAACTATTTACTCGGAGGGTTGTGCTAAACAGCTATGTTATGTGTAACTATTTTACTCGGAGGGTTGTGCTAAACAGCTGTGTTATGTGTAACTATTTACTCGGATGCTTGTGGGTTGTAACTATTTACTCGGAGGGCTGTGCTAAACAGCTGTGTTATGTGTAACTATTTACTCGGAGGGTTGTGCTAAACAGCTATGTTATGTGTAACTATTTTACTCGTTGGGTTGTGCTAAACGTCTTTGTCGCGTGTAACCGTTTACTTTGAGGGTTGTTGTAAACAACTTTGTTACGTGTAACATTAGACTCGGGGGGTTGTGCTAAACGACTTTGTTTTGTGTGACTCTTTCCTCGGATGGTGATGTAATCTTCTTTGTTGCGTGTGACGTTTTACTCAGATTGTTGTAGTAAACCACTTTGTAGCGTGGACTTCGATAATTCAGCATGTTTCATAGCACCGAAGTACTTTCAATCAAAATCGTGCTCTATTAAATCGTATTCATAACATGTTTTAATATCGTAGGAAGTTATTATTGAATTCCCATATTTCATAAATCGAGGAATTTCAAAAAGGTAACCGAGTACGAATATCTTTTACGAATTGCCTATAGTAATTTGATGCTAAGTGTAATACGCTCTATTATAACCCTAAAGGAATATATTATTGTCAATAGATTGATTATTCATATCTAGGCCTTGCATCTCTATCCTCAGACAAACTTACGCGGGCTCGTAAAATTCGCACCTTTTCAAGCCATCAGAAGTTTGTTCTCAACATTAATGTTATTCACGGATGTCAGTGGTGTTTTAATTTCATGTGACCTAATAGTATAGTTTAATATCAGGTCTGTCATACAATTTATGCATGAGTCTGATCAAGTTTAACGTCATTTAGTGCAAATTTATGGCTTTTTTTCTACTTAAAACACTCTAGATTTGCGCAATTGATGTACTTACGAAATGCTATATAATATGAAAAAATAATTCTTCTTCTTCTTCTTCTTCTTCTTCTTCTCCTTCTTCTTCTTCTTCTTCTTTTTCTTTTTCTTCTTCTTCTTCTTCTACTATATTTAATGTCGATGAAATCAGTAGAATATATATATGCACACAAACCAATAAAGGCAAAACCTTTTTTTTTATTTTCTTAAAATGAAGATGGATTATATACACCGTTATATGTGACGAAGCGCACATGGCATTGTTAAAACGGTGTGACGAAGCGGACGAAGCACTTGTTAAAATGGTGTGAAGAAGCGGACATAGCAATTGTTAAAACGCATCGTGACGAAGCGGACATAGCAATTGTTAAAACGCATCGTGACGAATCGGACATAGCAATTGTTAAAACGGTGTGACGAATCGGACATAGCAATTGTTAAAACGGTGTGACGAAGCGGACATAGCAATTGTTAAAACGGTGTGACGAATCGGACATAGCAATTGTTAAAACGGTGTGACGAAGCGGACATAGCAATTGTTAAAACGCCTCGTGACGAAGCAGACATACCAGTTGTTAAAACAGTGTGACAAAGAGGACATAGCAATTGTTAAAACGGTGTGATGAAGCCGACATAGCAATTATTAAAACGGTGTGCTGAAGCGGACATAGCAATTGTTAAAACGGTGTGACGAAGCGGACAGAGCAATTGTTAAAACGGTGTGACGAAGCGGACATAGCAATTGTTAAAACGGTGTGACGAAGCGGACATAGCAATTGTTAAAACGCATCGTGACGAATCGGACATAGCAATTGTTAAAACGGTGTGACGAATCGGACATAGCAATTGTTAAAACGTATCGTGACGAAGCGGACATAGCAATTGTTAAAACGCGTCGTGACGAAGCCGACATAGCAATTGTTAAAACGGTGTGATGAAGCGGACATAGCAACTGTTAAAACGGTGTGACGAATCGGACATAGCAATTGTTAAAACGCGTCGTGACGAAGCGGACATAGCAATTGTTAAAACGGTGTGATGAAGCGGACATAGCAATTGTTAAAACGCTTCGTGACGAATCGGACATAGCAATTGTTAAAACGCGTCGTGACGAAGCGGACATAGCAATTGTTAAAACGGTGTGACGAATCGGACATAGCAATTGTTAAAACGCGTCGTGACGAAGCGGACATAGCAATTGTTAAAACGGTGTGACGAAGCGGACATAGCACTTGTTAAAACGCCTCGTGACGAAGCAGACATAGCAATTGTTAAAACGAATCGTGACGAAGCGGACATAGCAACTGTTAAAACGCATCGATTAAACTGTTTCTAAATAATGTTTTGGCTGCATTAATCATATGTTATTTTTGGTAAAAACATGTTTATTTTCTTTCAAAAAGTGTATTTGTTTATTTTTTTACCATACCTACATATCAACACGGATAATCTTTATTACATTTTTTATATACTACAGGACAGAAAAGATGTCAGAATACATTTTATATTTCATGAATACTTGTTCCAGATTTATGATTCTCTTAAACGGCTCTACATGAACAATATCACTAACAGTTTATGGGCATTTAATGAGTTTGGTTTTATCGATAATCTTAAATGATGACAAGTTTACTGTTTTTGAATTAAATTTATTTTGTATTTTTCGGGTATAACATTTATTTGAAACTAATAACATTTTACCCTTACACGGTGCATATAAAAAGAACATCAAATATGATATATACCATAAAATAAAGCATTTAAAATGACTGGCAATTTTCTGATCATAAACTATAATGGTGTCCCTGACACATCTGGATTGATACTTTTTTGGCATTGTGGATATGAGTGACAGATTTACTTTTTATTATTTATTATGTTCGCAGTTCAGTTCGACTTAGTAAAGTGTTGCAAGTGTATTTAAAGTGACACACGGCAATCTTGATTTTTGTTTAAAGTGACACACGGCAATCTTGATTTTTGTTTAAAGTGACACACGGCAATCTTGATTTTTGTTTAAAGCGACACAGGGAAATACTGATTTGTTTAAAAATCGCGGCGTCCCTTTAGTTTTTCTACATAACTTGCATTTGTTCAGTAATTAATATTAATAGCATAGTATAAAGCAAAATTGTTTTTGCATTTTATTAATCGCTGATTAAATTGGTCCAATAATATGGTTAAAACTGAAAGAATAACGAAGAAAAAATGAAAAAATATGAAAAACTATGTAATTATATGCAAGTAGGTTTATACTGGATTAATATATTGAGCCGCTATGTGTAATGCTTGATAAACATTTCAAGATTGCCCTTAAAAGTGACACACGTCAATATTGATTTTTTTTAAAAATGCGACATCCCGTTAGTTTTTGAGTTATTTAAAGTAAATAGTGGTGATAATTGTTGATTCCGTTGCATCACTTTGTATATACAAACCTATGGTAGGACAATGCAGAAAAAATGAAAACTCCAAGAAGAGAAATTATATTTTATTTAATTACATGCAAGAAGGTTTAAATTGAAATGATACTAGAATAATAAATCGATTTTGAATGGTGTTTTACGTCATTTTTAGCACATGATAGGCCATAAATGACCAGTTTTTTTGGTAGAACCAGGTGTATACCTCCCGTCATCCGAAAGAATCTTCACCATTTGAACAAACTTGTTAGAGGACCATAAGCTTTTGCCACATTCAAACTATTATATCTCTAGATCTTGTAGTTTTAAAGAAGATTTTTTAATGATTGCATATAAAACTCTATTTAAAACTGTGGCCCCCAGAGACACCAGGGTCACAAACAATTTGAACACACTTTGTAAAGGACTATAAGCTGTTGCTACATGCATTATATGAACTCTCTATGCCATGTGATCTCAGAAAAGAAGATTTTTCAAGTGTTTCCTTACACAAGTATTGGTAAACATACAAAACGACTACATACAAACTATGGGCCCACGGGTCGTAGTCATTTTTAACATTGGGACTTCATTGGACAAACTTGAGGTCTAGGGCTCGGTAATTATTTATAATTTTAAACAAAAACGGTTGAAATATGTTCATTGGTTCTCTATACCAACATTATTTAACGTTTCGGCTATCTTTGAGATTGTGTTGACCTAATGTTAACACATATGAATACCATTAACCTAAGGATCAGCCATGTAAAGTTTGGTCAAAATCTGAGAAAATCTGAGAAAAAGACGTTTAAAGCAAAAGTTAAAGACTGGCGACGAACAACGACGGACGACAGACGACCGACGACGGACGACCGAAGACAGACGACGGACGACAGACGACGGACAAAGACGACGACGAAAGACTACAAATAGTGGTCCCAAATAAAATATCTCTATCGGTTAGTTTCTTTTTGTATGCTTTTGGTGGTTTAGGGCTCATTTAGTTTATTTTGATCAATAGTAATACAACAATAATTTATAAATTTGAGCAATTCCAAAATAAATACAGTCTGATGTACTTTGTATGTACCCGTAAAATCGAATTTAATTTAATTAATTTTAATTAGTTAATTTTAGCATATATTCTAGGAGGCGTGAGTAACGTCACCGTGCGAGTAATTTTTATACACATACCCAACGGGACTGCAACTTGTGTGTGTGCGTCTCTCTATAACGAAGCTTCTCACACTGTGCTTGTTAATATTGCAACCATGTTTTTAAAGTACCACGGTTTATGCTATTTCGCCGAGCAGTACTCATGGACGCACTTATAGAAATTAATTTCCTTTGACGTAAGAAGCAAATTGAAGGTGTCATAGTGTAATGTGTTTTCGTGCATGTTCAGTACTTCATTATGTTGTATACACTTTATAAAGACAAACCAGAATACTTTGTCTGTTCAGTACTTCATTGTTCATTACTTCATTATGTTGTATACACTTTATACAAACCTGAATACTTTGTCTGTTCATTACTTCATTATGGTGTATACACTTTATAAAGACAAACCAGAATACTTTGTCTGTTCAGTACTTCATTGTTCATTACTTCATTATGTTGTATAGGCTTTATAAAGACAAACCAGAATACTTTGTCTGTTCATTACTTCATTATGGTGTATACACTTTATAAAGACAAACCAGAATACTTTGTCTGTTCAGTACTTCATTGTTCATTACTTCTTTATGTTGTATACACTTTATACAAACCTGAATAC
Source organism: Cyrtodaria siliqua (assembly GCA_037043455.1). Classification (NCBI taxonomy): domain Eukaryota; kingdom Metazoa; phylum Mollusca; class Bivalvia; order Adapedonta; family Hiatellidae; genus Cyrtodaria; species Cyrtodaria siliqua. The sequence continues at coordinate 302,996 of JAWPHD010000097.1, forward strand.
TTTGTGTGTTCATTACTTCATTATGGTGTATACACTTTATAAAGACAAACCAGAATACTTTGTCTGTTCAGTACTTCATTGTTCATTACTTCATTATGTTGTATACACTTTATACAAACCTGAATACTTTGTCTGTTCATTACTTCATTATGGTGTATACACTTTATAAAGACAAACCAGAATACTTTGTCTGTTCAGTACTTCATTGTTCATTACTTCATTATGTTGTATAGGCTTTATAAAGACAAACCAGAATACGTTGTCTGTTCATTACTTCATTATGGTGTATACACTTTATAAAGACAAACCAGAATACTTTGTCTGTTCAGTACTTTATTGTTCATTACTTCTTTATGTTGTATACACTTTATACAAACCTGAATACTTTGTCTGTTCATTACTTCATTATGGTGTATACACTTTATAAAGACAAACCAGAATACTTTGTCTGTTCAGTACTTCATTGTTCATTACTTTATTATGTTGTATACACTTTATACAAACCTAAATACTTTGTCTGTTCATTACTTCATTATGGTGTATACACTTTATAAAGACAAACCAGAATACTTTGTCTGTTCAGTACTTCATTGTTCATTACTTCATTATGTTGTATACGCTTTATAAAGACAAACCAGAATACTTTGTCTGTTCAGTACTTCATTATGGTGTATACACTTTATAAAGACAAACCAGAATACTTTGTCTGTTCAGTACTTCATTGTTCGTTACTTCATTATGTTGTATACGCTTTATAAAGACAAACCAGAATACTTTGTCTGTTCAGTACTTCATTGTTCATTACTTCATTATGGTGTATACACTTTATAAAGACAAACCAGAATACTTTGTCTGTTCAGTACTTCATTGTTCATTACTTCATTATGGTGTATACACTTTATAAAGACAAACCAGAATACTTTGTCTGTTCAGTACTTCATTGTTCATTACTTCATTATGGTGTATACACTTTATAAAGACAAACCAGAATACTTTGTCTGTTCAGTACTTCATTGTTCATTACTTCATTATGGTGTATACACTTTATAAAGACAAACCAGAATACTTTGTCTGTTCAGTACTTCATTATGGTGTATACACTTTATAAAGACAAACCAGAATACTTTGTCTGTTCAGTACTTCATTGTTCATTACTTCATTATGGTGTATACACTTTATAAAGACAAACCAGAATACTTGGTCTGTTCAGTACTTCATTATGGTGTATACACTTTATAAAGACAAACCAGAATACTTTGTCTGTTCAGTACTTCATTATGGTGTATACACTTTATAAAGATAAACCAGAATACTTTGTCTGTTCAGTACTTCATTGTTCATTACTTCATTATGGTGTATACACTTTATAAAGACAAACCAGAATACTTTGTCTGTTCAGTACTTCATTATGGTGTATACACTTTATAAAGACAAACCAGAATACTTTATCTGTTCAGTACTTCATTGTTCGTTACTTCATTATGTTGTATACGCTTTATAAAGACAAACCAAAATACTTTGTCTGTTCAGTACTTCATTGTTCATAACTTCATTATGGTGTATACACATTATAAAGATAAACCAGAATACTTTGTCTGTTCATTAGTTCATTATGGTGTATACACTTTATAAAGACAAACCAGAATACTTTGTCTGTTCAGTACTTCATTGTTCATTACTTCATTATGGTGTATACACTTTATAAAGACAAACCAGAATACTTTGTCTGTTCAGTACTTCATTATGGTGTATACACTTTATAAAGACAAACCAAAATACTTTGTCTGTTCAGTACTCCATTGTTCGTTACTTCCTTATGTTGTATAGGCTTTATAAAGACAAACCAGAATACTTTGTCTGTTCAGTACTTCATTGTTCATTGCTTCATTATGGTGTATACACTTTATAAAGATAAACCAGAATACTTTGTCTGTTCATTACTTCATTATGGTGTATACACTTTATAAAGACACATCAGAATACTTTGTCTGTTCAGTACTTCATTGTTCATTACTTCATTATGGTGTATACACTTTATAAAGACAAACCAGAATACTTGGTTTGTTCAGTACTTCATTATGGTGTATACACTTTATAAAGACAAACCAGAATACTTTGTCTGTTCAGTACTTCATTATGGTGTATACACTTTATAAAGATAAACCAGAATACTTTGTCTGTTCAGTACTTCATTATTGTGTATACAGTACACTTTATAAAGACAACCTAGACTAATTTTAATTTGTATGTTCAGTTCTCCATTATGTTTTACTCACTTTATACAACGACACACCAGTGTGTTTTACATGTTCTGTACGTCACTGAGTGCTCATTCATTCATTATGATGTATGAGTATCCATTTTATATAGACAATACAAGCATTGCTAAGATTATGATGTTATATTTGGGAAAACACTAACCTTTTAACACAATCAATTTTATATAAAATAATCATATGCGGAAGCAATACATCAAAAGACATATTAAAATTTGTCCCGGGTCCATGTTTACTATACAATAATTCAACTTTTGAAGAGGGATTGTCAAAAATTTAGTACATCAAGGGATTAAAAACCTCGATTTAGAAATACGACCATGTCCCATATAGCTAACACCTGGTCATATTGTGTATGCTTTGGAAGGATTTTCAATGTCGGGTTCAACATGGTAGTGATTCTGTTTTACATGAAAAAGTTTAAGATAAAATGTGAATACATGCCATTTTTGTGTGAAGGTAGGTGTTTATCTGCTTACATACTTAAATTTATGTTTAATAGGTATATATATATATTCAGATAATAATTGAAGAAGAACGATACGCAGAACTATAACAATAATAAAATTATATTTGTTGACAAACAAAATATCAGTTCAATATGGCATTTTTCCTTCTCAATGCACGTTTTCATATTATACAAGTATGTCGATTTTAACACTGCCGTATACAATTATATTCAACTGCGCTCAAAGCACAACCCAAACAGAGCGAAAAGACGACAGAACGACAGAACGGAAAGACGACATTTCATGGGCGAAAAGACGACAGAACGCCACGCGAAAAGACGACACTTCAGCCGCGAAAAGACGCCATTTGATATTGTCGTCTTTTCGTTTATTTCGTGTGGTCTTCTTCGTCTTGTCGTTCTGTCGTCTTGTCGTTCTGTAGTCTTTTCGCGATGCATTTGGCGTCTTTTCGTTCTGTCGTCTTTTCGCTCTGTCGTCTTGTCGTTCTGTCATCCTGTCGTCTTGTCGTTCGGTCGTTTTTTTGCGATGCATTTGGCGTCTTTTCGTTCTGTCGTCTTTTCGTTCTGTCGTCTTGTCATTCTGTCATCCTGTCGTCATGTCGTCCTGTCATATTTTCGCCTTCCGGTTAACATGCGCACTTCGGCACTGCGGCCATTTCCATGGGAAACACGTGTAATGTGTAATACCTGTGTTATTAAATGCGCATGTCAACCGGAAGGCGAAAAGACGACAGAACGACAAGACGACAAGACGACAAGACAACAGAACGAAAAGACGACAGAACGACAGAGCGAAAATATGACAAATGCATTGCGAAAAGACGACAGAAGCTACACAAAATAACGAAAATACGACAATATAAAATGGCGTCTTTCGCGGCCGTTATATCGTATTTTCATCTTTTCGCCCTTGAAATGTCGTCTTTTCGTTCTGTCGTTATTTCGTCTTTTCGCGCTGCATTTGGCGTCTTTTCGTCCTGTCGTCTTTTCGTTCTGTCATCTTTTCACGGCAAAATAACAAAAAGACAACAAATGGCAGAATTCAGCCACCATAGAAATGGACATGATACAAAACAAATAGATCATGAGATCATCTCGTTGGTTGAGTTAAACACCTAGATGGGCTAAACCCATCTCGAAGTTTAAATCAACCAACTTCATGAGACCATACTCTATCTATTAAATAAACTCTAACAGTAATAAGAATTTTTCAAGTTGAATTATCTCTGGAGAGCCATACCATTATATATGGCATTTGGAAAAACGTATTATGAATAAAACCAACACATAATGTAGGTTATTTACAAGCTCCGTTTACTTTCAATGCAACAGGAAACGTCAATATTCTCTCATATTGACGTGTAGTAAAGTCATATTGGGTGTGTAATGCATACTCGTTCGTGATTGGTGTAACTTTCTGGTTATGTCAAAGAAAGTATGTCACGTGATGTAAACAATGTTGATTTCGTTGTGAATAACGACAATATGTTTGTTTTAAATAAATATTTCGAAAATTAAATGTTAAAACATATTTTTTTATTCAGTTAATCGTTTTTATATTAAAAATGCGTATGCAATAAAAAGGTTATTAGCTTTGTAAAGGGATATATGCACTCGTTCTTCTGCGTAAACATATTGCGCTCCTTACGCGGAAGAACCTATAATTATACTACACTAAATCAACCGGATGTGCTCACCTAGTGCCGTCGAAAGGACTTTTTTTTCTCAAAACCTTTTTTTTTTAAGTCCAGATTTCTGTTATTTTTGGGCTGCAACTATATTCTATACATGTTATTGATATTTGGAAATGCAATTTTGAAAGTAGAAAGGCTATGCAATTGCAAGGAATAAAAATAATGATGACCTTTGATCCGGTGTTAGTATACAGCTGACGAATTCTTGCTTAGAAGATATTCAACTCCATATTACCTTGTTGATGTTTAATGGCAGACATGTTTGTTTATTTGCATGACTAAGTAAGTTTCCCAGAATTCTAACGAGGTTTGAGTTTTGAACAGGTTCTTATCATCCTCACTTTGCTATGGAAGGGGCATGGAGAACCATTTATGCCATTATAACATGTAAAGAAATTGCATCAAAACTTCGAAAACGTCAGCTAATATACTCGGTAAAAAAAGTTTTGGACCAGGGTATATAAAGTCATATAAAAATAAAACTAGTGGACAGAATTTAAGTATATTTTGTTAGTAACCAAGGTCTACCCTACCCGGTTAATTTGGTACCAGAAACATTAAATTCCAAACAAGATTTGATTTTTAAAAAAATATAGCGAACACACAAAGGGTCTGTAAAAAAATGTTGCAAAGTCCGTAACCAAAAATGAATTATATATACGTTTAAATGAATTGCACCTACGTTTGTAACCAGAAATGCATTATATACATTTAAATGAATTGCACTCAAGTTTGTAACCAGAAATGCATTATATACATTTAAATGAATTGCACTCAAGTTTGTAACCAGAAATGCATTATATACATTTAAATAAATTGCACCTACGTTTGTAACCAGAAATGTATTATATAAACCTAAAGGTATTGCATCTAAATGTAAAACATCATATACGCATTATATACAGTTAAATCATTGCACCTGAATGAACAATATTTCTAGATCTTAGCTATAGGGCATGATATTGTTCCGTGTTTCAATCTTCATTGGTCTCAGAAATAGTTAACATTTATTTTCTTGCATATATATATATATATATATTATAGGCGTCATGCTTTATCGAAATCCCGGTTTCGAGCCTCAATGACGTCAATGGTTGACTTCCGTTGAATCGGGACGTAATCCGGGCGGTCCCGTGTATCCTCCGCGCACGGTAAAGAACCATAGAAATCTGTTTGATAGTAAGAGTAGGGCAGGGGTTCAAGATTCCTATGTACCCTCCCATATCTCAGGGGCGTCTCGAAATTATCTGAACAATGAATTGACAAGCCTTTAAACAACAATTCAAATTCATTCGCAACATCTCGTACACTGCTTCGCAGCATAACTCGAATGTATATCGAAAGCTATACGTGAGAATCATTGCTCTTATGGTAGTATGTACCTACCATAGAGCCATGATTCCTTGTTCTTTAATTATCCACAGGACCCCGTACCGACCACCATACGCACTTTTCCGGCGGTGTTTCCGAAGACATCACGCAATGCCTGCATAAACAACCACCGTATTTCAATAGAACACACCTTAAATACCATGCAGAAGACTTACCACAGAGGGGAAAGACACGCTGATATTGTCTGTGCTCGAAGACGACTGTTAGAGGTCCGACATTTTCATTGTTTACGTTCGAAATAATCTCGTTGTCGTCTGACGTCCCGTTTCCTATTTCAAAACTTAACCCCGCCCTACTCACACACCTGACGCTTTCCTGTTAACGTTGTCGATTAGAGTCAGCTGTGGGCGGGTTTAAGTTTCCAAATACGGAATACGTGTCAGCGCGAGATATCATTCCAGAAAATATGTGCTTAAAAACATGGACAGTCGTACGAAAATGCCTAAGATCAGTGGACGAGGTATTCTTCTCGTTGGTGCATGCACTCGTGGTATTTAAGGTTTAATCTATTGAAATACGGCGAATCTTTATGCTAGCATTTGATTTCTTCAGAAACCTCTCTCTTGATGGGGTCGACCCTGATACCTAAAAATTATATTAAGGGTGGCATCGTAACTCTATGGTAAAGGTACACACCATAAGAGCTACGATTCTCGCAGCTAATCGAAGGTCACCATATTAGTTTCGTCATACTTGCATGACGTGCTTTTGATTCCCGCCAATACAAATTTGCGCTCACTTCAAAGTTTTGCAATGCCATTTAGCCGATTTCTCCATCTATAGTTGATTTACTTGAAAGCGGTGATAAAAAAACAAAACAACTATAATAACAAAGATGCAACGCAGATCATACATCAACATGTGTGGCTAACGCCATATTGTTTATATAGTACTGCTAAGCAACAGTGCACTATTTTTTCTGCTGTTGCCTTCCAGCTAATAAAATTTCAAGATTTTGAACATACCGAAGCGACCGGTGATATGCGCACCGGCTAACAAATTCTCAAGATTCTGAACATACCGAAGCGTCGATATGCACACGATGCGTGATCCCGAAGAATGACGAGATTGGCCGAGTTTTCACGATTGTAACCAATTTTATCACGAAAGCCTAACTTAATTAGCGTGTCATCAAGGTATATTTAACCTGCATCGGTCTTCCTACCGTTAACAGCAGTTTCCTTTGCACCGGCGGTAATCGGAATCGCGACTTTCAAAGCACCCCCGTTGTTGATAGATCGTTATCACCTGTGGCCGCTTACTGTCTTTTGTAGCAACTGTCAATTATCATCTGTGGCCGCTTACAGCCTTTTGTAGCAACTGTCAATTTCGTTTGCGGCTTCTTAAAAGGCATTCACCAATGTGTGTTTTTGGACGGGTATTTGAGGCTTACAATAATAGACACGGTACATTGGAAATCTTACAAATCATGTGAAAAATTAATAAACTGTCAATACATGGAACGAGAGATAATAAATTGAATTGGCAAATATGACAGGCACAAAAAGCTAATAAAACTAAAATCACTTCATGGGATTAGATGGGCTTAAGAAAGAATGATCACTTGCAAGTTTTCAATATAGTATTCAATTCAAATTAATAAAATGAATACTTGAATTCTTAAGCAGTCAATTTCGTGGGAATGCTTAAACGAAGATTTCACCATATCAATTGATTTCAGTTTTTGGAGTGGTTCGTATGTTTTTTCGTGTGTTATGTACCCGGTTAAATTTATTTTAACAAGGGTCTTAAATGATTGAACTAGCTGACATCTGGGATTATTAAAAACGCTATGTTTATCCAAAAGGAGCAATAAAAGAAACAAGAATTCAACTAATACGCAACCAATTGCAAACTACCAGACATCGTAATCCCGAGCGTTCGTATAACGTCATGTCTCGGATCAGGTCGGATTTGACAAGTTTTCAATGGTATTACGTCATAGTTTGGATGGAATTAGGTTACATTTTGAAACAAAAGTATTGCTCAACTTCGTGTTTATCTTTTACTATTGAATACAACAGAACATATATATTCGCTGTAAACCTTTGCTTAACACAGTTTTACAAACAAAATCTGTTAAAAGTTATTAGTTTTATGTATTTATTTATTTTTTTGATACCGAAATTGTATCTTTCAGTAAAATGCAAATATGTCAGAGAATATTCAACCACGAAGTATATGAGAAATGCTATTCGACATTTTACATGCTCGTATGCCATGGTCCCTAAAATGAATAAAAACATAAATGAAATAAAGGGGAACCTATCTTGCCAGAAAACAAAGTGGTAATTAACATAAACAACAGAGAGAGACACACAACAATTAAATAATATGAAATAAAATTAAATTCCATCAGGGTGTAGGGATTTGTTTTGAAATGTAATAATTGCATTTCTAAAATGATCAAATATTTGTTTGGTTTGTCTTGTGTATAATGTAAATGTTTATATTTACTAACATATGCACGTTTTATGTTGTGTATACTAATGGTACATGTTTTCTTGTGTTTTTGTCCTTTTAACCTGTTAATGTCGTTTAGTTATATGTTTAAATGAATTTTAATATTTACTTGTCTCAATAATAATAATAATAATAATAATAATAATAATAATAATAATAATGATAATGATAATAATAATAATAATAATAATAATAATAAAAATAATAACAATGATAATGATGATAATAATAGAAATAATAATAATAATAATAATAGTTATAATAATAATAATAATAATAATAATAATAATAATAATTTATAATAATAATAATAATAATAATAATAATAATAATAATAATGATAATGATGATTATAAAAAATGATAATGATGATGAAGATGCTGCTGCTGCTGCTGCTACTACTACTACTTTTACAACTACTACTACTGCTACTGCTACTACTGCTACTAATGCTACTACTGCTACTACTACTACTACTACAACTACTACTTCTACTATTACTACTTCTACTACTACTACTACTACTACTACTACTACTACTACTACTACTACTACTACTACTACTAATAATAATAATAATGATAATGATGATGATGATGATGATAATGATGCTGATGATGCTGATGCTGATGCTGATGCTGATGCTGCTGCTGCTACTACTACTACTACTACTACTACTACTACTTCTACTACTACTACTACTAATAATAATAATAATAAAGATAATAAAATAATAATGATGATGATGATGATGATAATGATACTGCTGCTGCCGCAGCTGCTGTTGCTGTTGCTGCTACTACTACTAATGATGATGATGATGATAATGATGGTGGTGATGATGATGATGATGATGAGGATGATGATGATGATGATGATGATGCTACTTCTACTACTACTACTACTACTAATAATAATAATAATATAAAGATAATAATAATAATAATAATAATAATAATAATAATAATAATAATAATATATTTGAAAACAATGGTATAGGTGGTTAATATGATATGATACTCGTATACATGTAATACTTATAATTGAATTATTTAACGATGGCATCTCAATCAGTTACAACAAGTGTTCTCCTTTGAGGTCATGAAATGAAAGAAACATTAATCACATACACAATTACATACAGGAACATTTATATACAGGAAAGTTTAAAGTTTTGAAGAGTATCTCTTGGTATTACAAAGTACCCTATATGTATACCTTTTAATTAAAAGTAAGTAATTTTAAACTACAACAACAAGTATAAGCAGCATATAACTCAAAATAATACTTAACTGGTATTACTAAATAATACTTAACTGATATTACTAAATAATACTTAACTGGTATTACTAAATAATATTTAACTGGTATTACTTAAATCATACTTAACTGGTAATACTTAAATAATACTTAACTGGTATTACTTAAATAAACTTAACCGGTATTACTTAAATAATACATAACTGGTATTACTTAAATAATACATAACTGGTATTACTTAAATAATACTTAACTGGTATTACTAAATACTACTTAACTGGTATTACTAAATACTACTTAACTGGTATTACTTAAATAATACTTAACTGGTAATACTTAACTGGTATTACTAAATAATACTTAACTGGTATTACTAAATAATATTACTGGCATTACTTAAATAATACTTAACTGGTATTACTAAATAATACTTAACTGGTATTACTAAATAATACATAACCGGTAATACTTAAATAATACTTAAGTGGTATTACTTAAATACTTAACTGGTATTACTTAAATAATACTTAAATGGTATTACTTAAAAAGTGGAAAAGAAAATATGTATGCCTTGTTTTGTTATTTAAAAAAAAGAGGAAGGAATGTGTTTAACGAAAGCACGAAAAGTACTATTTTAATTTGTTTTTCCTTGTAGTGGAATAATAAGAGAAATTATTTGTTTACACTCAATTAAAAAGAAAAGAAAAGATATGCAAGCATAAACAATTATCACCTAACAAACGCGTATGATTAATAATGTCTACATGCGATGTGCATACCAGTTATGTTTATTATTGTAAATTTCAATACCTGACGTCAGTTTAAAAATATTTTTAGTATTTATATACCTCAGTACCTTGTCAAACCACAGTGTATTTTAATTACCTAGTACAATACAGTAACACTATACTATTTCTTTTTTAATTAATTATCAATCGAAATATCTCTCCCTAAAAAAAACACGATTATACTTCTAAACATGCAATCGAAACGACAACTGCATCAAAATATATATAAAGTGTGGGCGTGGCAACTGTCAAATATGGGAGTTTTAAACGAAATAAACGTTGTCAAATCTGACATAGCTTCATATAGTGCCTTTAGTCCAATTAACTTGAAATCACAATCTGGCTCTGTTATTAGACTGACATCAGCTCCTGCAAAGGAGAAAGAATTCTTTAATTAATAATTATGTGAACTACTCCAAAATAATGAAGTGGATATGGTATAAGAAAGCATTTCAACAATCTGTTTAATGTTATTTTAGTCAATATTTAAGGCAAACCCTAATTAATTGTTCATTTTCAAAACGACTAAAAGGCTTGAAACGGCAAACACGTTTTGAAATTCAAAACCGAAGGTTACTAAAACTTTCAAACAAATAATTTTAAGTGTGTGATTTAGTTCAATTCGCTTGTAATATTATATGGGTATATTTTGATTATTAAAATCATAAAATTAACTTATAATAAAGGGTAATAAATGAGCAAGGACAAGGTCTATTAAATTCCTTGCAGATAACGTAAATGATTATTAGAAATGCGCAGTATTATAGTTTGGAGATGTATGATATATATTTATATAAATATTTAAATGTATTTAAGAACTGATTCGCGAAGATTCGGCAAAATGTGACTGGCAAATTCCATAAATTTAAATGATTTACGTTATTTTCCCGTTGTTATAGCACCATCAACAAAGTGCCTCGGGAGGATGGTAAGGATAAACAGTGCAAGAATCGACTGTGGAACAGCAATTTTCTATTTACTAGGTGCATTTAAAGCAGGAACTTTTAGCTCCACTTTTTGAAAACACAAGGTTTTTCGAAAATACACGCCCTTTTCAACAAAAATTATCAAGTGAATTTAAATAGTGTCCTTTAAATTGTTTGTTCTTTTAATATGCAATTGTTAAATATAAACTGGCCCCGTGCCAGTGGTCATAGTTTTATTTTTAAAAAAATACAATCATAATGCAGTCATAATGCAATGCTCTACCACTAATGTTTGAAACCAAAAATCTATGATTGCTAGAGTTGTCTTACATATTTATACAAGGGAAGGATGGGAGCCAGTCTGGTTTAAATATTTTATTTGTAACATGAGTAGTTGATTTATATAAGAAAACTCTTACCTGGTTCAATTGAATTTCGTTATCAGCATTTATGACGACAATGCTTGTCTCGTGCCTGGTGCAACGACTAACGGGGAACCTTTTTTTTTTCACGGAGAAGACACACGCGTCATATGGTACCATCCAGAGTATGTTATGCGTGTCCCTCTTCGCAGCAGTTCAAACATATATACGAGAAACACATAGGTTTACATAGGTGTCTGATTCTCCGACACATTTCGACACTCGAAGCTTACCATTATAGTGTTTGCTGTTGTTGTTGTTATTACATATCTCAAGTTATAGGGCTATATCAATTGTTATTATATAACCTATAAATAGACGCGTTTTCATTGGCTAAAAAGTAATTTTTTAGAAAAAATATCTAGCGATATTGACCTGTTTTTTTGATATTGACCTGTTTTATATAATTGTTTTTTTGATATTGACCTGTTTTATATAATTGTAAATTGAGGGTTATATAATAAAACAGTTATGGACTTTTCAGCTGTTATACATGATGTTGATATGTACCAAAAAATCATTATTGACCTCGGCTATCGCCTCGGTCAATAATGATTTTTTTGGTGCATATCACATCATGTATAACAGCTGAAAAGTCCATAATTGTATAATGTAACACGTATACACTGTTAAAAGCGTTAATGTTTTCTAACTGACTGGAACTTAGAGATTGGGGAAAACTCTCTCTCTCCCTCTCTCTCCCTCTCTCTCTCTCTCTCTCTCTCTCTATTCATCACTCTCTCTCTAAATGTATTATTTGCCATTGTAATTATTGTAATTTATTGCTCTCAGCCATACGTGATGTTAACTGGGAAGGGTTTAAACTAATGTTGGTAGAACTTGTTACCCGACCCATTTGTCATAATAATATTTCTATTGTATATATGTGGATAATATTCTGTCTGTAACACATTATTGGCAATACAATATGTTTAAATCGTGTTATATTGTCATGGAACCTTGGCCTGACCTTATTAGATCTTAGGTGTGGTTTTATATTCTGAAAATGTTTGACGTTGGGAATAATACGGGTGGTCTCCCTTGTAGAGCCATATGGCACTATGAAGCTCTAATTGAACCCACCACTCACATCGTTACAATTTAAAGTTCGACCTAATAGTTAGGCAAAGAGATTGAATGGGGAAAGCCAGCAAACTATTGCCTTGACATTTTAACCTGGAAAGTATATGAACATATTCACGTACCGTCATTATCGTCCATGTCATATCCGCAAAACAGAAGAACAATTACTAAACGCTCATAAACCTAGGGATAAACTAGATTCATGTTTTTGCTGATAAGTCACTACGGAATTATTGATCAAATTGAGCAGATGCGATAGTTTACCTACTGAAGAGAATTAGTTGCAGGTGCGTTTTTATTTTGTTAATTTAGTAATTCTTTCGTATCTTGAAATAGAACTAACTCGAAATGTTGACTTAATAACTCGAATTTCGACTTCCGCAACTTGAAATTTTGACTTAATTACTCGACGTTTCGACTAAATAACTCGAAATTTCGAAGTAGAATTAGTACTCGAAATTAGTAAGTCGACATTTCGAGTTGCTAAATTGAAATTTCGAGTGAATAAGTATAAATTTCGAGATAGTAAGTCAAAATGTCGAGTAAGTAAGACGTAATTTCGAGTTACTCGATCTGTCGATATATGTTACTCGAAATTTTAAGTTATTTAATTGAAATAGAGTTACTAAGTCGATATTTATGTTTAGTAAGTCGAAATTTCATGCGGATACGTAAGGCAAAATTTCCAGTTACTAAATTTAGAAAAAAAACGCGCCTGGAACTAATGTTCTTCCGTACTAATCACCTGTGAAATGTATATTGATGTTAATTTATTAAACCACAGACAGGGGAGTGACATGTGAGTTTTTTAGCTAAATAAGTTAAATTTTAACATGACCATGGCCGTGGCTGGTACAGATGTAGAACTGCGTTATATTATATAGACGTTACATTACAGCCCGAAGTATGAAATAGCAACATTGTGCATATGAAATACATTGTCGGTTCATTTACATGTTTTTCACTAAACAAATAATACATAACATGGCATCTTTATTATGCAGGCTAACTTCTGAAATTTATAATGAGGTACATTTATAACTGTGGCGTACAAAGAGCCGTGTTAGTCATTAATTAAATGATGACGTCATACACTTGTAAAGCGTTCTCTGTTTGTCTCGTATGCTTGTGCAAACAACACATTTATTTGGTAAGGAAACACTGTTATTTATTTGATTGTTGTCTTTTACACCAACTAGATATACAATTGAAAGAGATAGTTTCTAAATTCCTTCGTTGTCCACCACGACAAAGTTAACAACTATATATATATGCATACCACGGTAGTAACAAGCGATACCACTGTCTAAAATCAGCGACAGTGAAACAAGCTGCATATTATCAGGTCTATGTCTTAGATATTTATTATAAAGACGGTTAAAATAGCAATTACTAACTAACATTGATATCAATGCGGCTTTAGAAATACCAAGACCTGTTTAATACGTCTATCTACAGTCCCTGGACATAAACTATTGTACTGGGAATAGAATTCACCGGACAATTTTAATTTTCAATTAAAGATATTTGTTAAACAGCCATATTTCCCAAACTGGTATGCATATGACAGTGAGATGTTAAAACAATAAACACGTAGGAATACACTGATGACACGTGACCGCAATTCGTCCAGACGTTCCCACGACGCTGTATGTGTCATCACCCTCAATCTAAGGGTATATCCTTCCATTTACGCCCCAATGTCACTCTTCGTATCTACCATATATCTCACCCACCATGTCACATCTTCGTGTTAATCGCTTCACACGAGATGTCGCGTTGTTTTTATTTTTTACAAGGCTTTCAGACTGGTTTCGTTTCTTACAACGCTTTCAGACTGGTTTCGTTATTTCTACCCGATAACGTACAGATGATTATCGACATATCGGTAACGCCGGAAATGGCTAAAAGCGACTGATATATTGTTTAATTGGGATACACCAGTATATCACATATCAATGAGTGCAAGATATGTCAAAATGTTGTATTGTCAACTTCTGTCAAAACTAACATTTTGGTCAATCTTATTCAACGTGTCAATTAAGCTATGCTTATTTTTTTTGGTGTAAATTTACGTTAATTGAAATAATTGCGCGATGATATATTGTCTCTTGTTACGTGTTTTGAATTTGTTATGGAAATATTTGTTATGTAAACGAGAGGCAGAATTGTATCGAATACATACATAGAAATGCAAACTCATAATCAAATGAATCAACATTTATTTTAAAAAAATGAGAGCATGATATAAGTTGATGTTGTATGATTAACCAATTAAACAGTATTTCTTTTATCCAAAATGAACATTGCACGTCAATGCACGTCAATGCACGTCACTGCGACAGTTCAATATTGTAAAGCATTAAAAGTCATACTATTCCTGCAACATATTTAAACTTCCCACAAATAAGATATCCTCATTCCAAACGAAAAATGTGGTAAGATGGAAACCTACCATGATAACCAATGTACTCGTAGACTGCAGCTTATTAACACATTGTTCTTCTTTCACTCGTTTTCGTTAAACAATTCCAAGAAATTTAAACAAATACGTGACACATATTTTCATAACTATATATTTCTTTTTGACTTGATATTCCTACAAGTTGCGACGTGTTTATTCCTAAAGGTTCGGCGTGCGGCTTGTATATTCCTACAATTTCATGAAGCCACTTGTATATTTCATAGACATTTATTGTTTGGCTTTCTAGACTGTTTTTTTTTTATTCACATATACATGATCATCCGTGCGTTATACTTACATTGTCTATTAATGCCGCCTAGTTTGTAAGATGAAATAGTCAGGCGGGGATTTATTTATTTAAACTGTCCCGTTTTACTGGAATGACAAGAGGGTAAGTATGAGGTTTGGTGCACCTTAGAACATGCTTTAAACCCCTAACGGCATTTTTTTCCACTGACCATTTCAAAGCGGTAGCCCTGTTGTCAATTCTCTTATGTTTGTGATGTCATACGTATACGTTGCCTTCTATTAATCATTGTAATTGTTGTTTCTATCAATATTTCTTTTTGTTTGACTGTGGTTCTTGAATGCTACATTTACTGTTGGCTTTTATTTATATTCCTACACATTCATTTATTTCCGTGTATATAACTGCTAGTTCGTTTATCTACTTGTATATTCCTACAAAGAGCGACATGTTTATTTGTATATTCCTACAAAGAGCGACGTGTAAAATACTGCTTGTTCGTTTATTTTCTTGTATATTCCTACAAAGAGCGACGTGTATATTACTGCAAGTTCATTTATTTACTTGTATATTCCTACAAGGTGCGACGTGTATATTACTGCTAGTTCATTCGTTTTCATGTATATTCCTACAAAGAGCGACGTGTATATTACTGCTAGTTCATTTGTTTACTTGTATATTCCTACAAAGAGCGACGTGTATATTACTGCTAGTTCATTTGTTTACTTGTATATTCCTACAAAGAGCGACGTGTATATTACTGCTAGTTCATTCGTTTTCATGTATATTCCTACAAAGAGCGACGTGTATATTACTGCTAGTTCATTTGTTTACTTGTATATTCCTACAAAGAGCGACGTATATATTACTGCTAGTTCGTTTATTTACTCGTATATGCCTATAAAGAGCGACGTGTATAGTACTGCAAGTTCATTTATTTACTTGCGTATTCCTACAAAGAGCGACGAGTATATTACTGCTAGTTCGTTTATTTACTTGTATATTCCTACAAAGAACAACGTGTACATTACTGCAAGTTCATTTATTTACTTGTATATTCCTACAAAGAGCGAAGTATATAATACTGCTAGTTTACTTGTATATTCATACAAAGAGCGACGTGTATATTACTGCAAGTTCATTTAGTTACTTGTATATTTCTACAAAGAGCGACTTGTATATTACTGCTAGTTCGTTTATTTACTTGTATATTCCTACAAAGAGCGACATGTATATTAGTGCTAGTTCATTTATTTACTTGTATATTCCTACAAAGAGCGACGTGTATATTACTGCTAGTTCGTTTATTTACTTGTATATTCCTATAAAGAGCGAAGTGTATATTACTGTTAGTTCGTTTATGTACTTTCGACGTGTATATTACTGCTAGTTCGTTTATTTACTTGTATATTCCTACAATGAGCGACGTGTATAGTACTACTAGTTCGTTTATTAACTTGTATATTCCTACAAAGAGCGACGTGCATATTACTGCAAGTTCGTTTATTTACTTGTATATTCCTATAAAGAGCGACTTGTATATTACTGCTAGTTCGTTTATTTACTTGCGACGTGTATATTACTTCTAGTTCGTTTATTTACTTGTATATTCCTATAAAGAGCGTCGCGTATATTACTGCTAGTTCGTTTATTTACTTGTATATTCCTACAAAGAGCGACGTGTATAGTACTACTAGTTCGTTTATTAACTTGTATATTCCTACAAAGAGCGACGTGTATATTACTGCAAGTTCGTTTATTTACTTGTATATTCCTACAAGGAGCGACGTATATATTACTGCTAGTTCGTTTATTTACTTGTATATTTCTACCAGCGGCGTAGCGCCGCATACTCCAATACTCCCGTGAGTGATATCGAATTTGGAAATGGAAAAAAAAGTCTTAAGAGTTGATATATGCATTAAAAGTTGAAGAGTAAGTGGGGTAGTGAGTGGTGAACTGTTTTCCAAATTTAGGCATTAAATACGATTGTTTTGACACTAGATTTATTGTTTATCTCTGTTTTCACAATTTATATGCGTTCTTCCAGTCTTAAATTGTACCAGATTGTGCCAGAACGCTGTCCTTTATTCACAATTTTCCCGGGGGAGGCCCCCACCAGTGTGCCCCCTCCAACACCTACCTACACCCGTCAGTATCTCACTTCTGGGCTGCGGTACGCCCCTGTCTACAATACGCTACGTGTACATATTTCTACAATTTCATTTATTTACTTGCAATTTCCCACAAGTTGCGACGTGTATATTGCTGCAAGTTCATTTATTTACTTGTACATTCATGCAAGTTCGTTGTGCGGCGTGCTTTTCAAAGCGGTACCCCTGTCAACACTTGTATTTTTTCGATGGCTGAGTCTTTGACCGCTACATTTACTGTTTGACTTTTGTAGCTAGTTATATATTCTAAAGTTCATTTTACGGCTTGTATATTCCTACACGTATAAGAATGCTTCGTATTTTGTTTATTTTATGTTTTTGTTTTTTCATCTTTCTTCATGTTATTTATTCCACTTTGTTATTCTGAATTCCTCATTATATCCTAGTAAACGCAAACTATAAACATTTAGACAATACACGTATTTGTTTCATGTTAGAATCGGTTCGTCCTGTCACAGCTGGTTTATTTATGTGTTTTCATATAAATATATTAAGTTTAAAAATCCAAAATGACAATAATGGAGCAGTTGATAACACTCACTTCTGTTTTAACACCCTAATCCAACGTTTGCACCTTTCTCAGTTTATGTTAGAATTTTCAATACAGCAAGATGGATGGTACTTAAATTGTTTAACCTGAAAAAAGGTGGGTGAATCCCATTGACAGGTTGGATTAAAGTGTAAAAACAGAACTAAGCATATAATTATAAATTGGCGCTTTAGAATAATTAATATATATTTTCCCGTAATCAAGCAATCTCAATATTGCATTTAAAATGTAAGGCAAACACTATTTTATGTATTCTAAAAATCCCATATAGATATAAGAATTTTTACAAGATAATTATCTTTTCATCTTAACTGAGTCTGATAATCGACTGATGCTGGGTTCAGGAAAATTGTTAGTAAATTAGGAGCCGATCTGGCTACCATTGGCGAGACTTTCTTCTGTAACATATTATAAATGTTGTTAACTATATGACAATAACTGGAGATAATAAAGATCGTATACTTAAGATAATGATAGAATGACACGTTTATCATTAACGATGATAGGGAACATATATAAAACATACAGCGGACGAAACACAACACCATAGCTGTGCCAATGCGCACCGACTTCAACGTAACTTAATATTTATATGTGGGATAACTTTAAAACGATACGACCGACGTCTGCCTACTCAATAATGAAAATATTAAAACCAAGGTACAGGTATGATTATCAACGTCTATGAAACTTTTAAACTAATCGCAAAACATTTAAATGCGCTACTATTTTGTGTTTATATCTTAACTCCAAAGATACAATCTGCATCCATATCTACCCAAGGGGTTTATGAGCGGCTCTAAATGTTCGCGACGGTCCATTTTACATGAGTAACATTCAAGAATAACATCCTTCTCCTATCATCCGCATCTTTGTCTGTTTAATTCACCCTCACTTAAATTTAATGGTATTATTAAAAGATATGATGCTTTCAATCATGTGTTCGTCAACAAAATGGGAATCTGCCCAAATCTCAAAAGTAGGCGTATTTTATTCCGAGTTCCTAAATTAGTTTTAGAGCCAGAGGGTGTGGTAGTAATTATAATGTTTAAACACATGTGTAATACACATTGCTATGAAATTATTATTAAAAACTATTAATAATTAATCATTTATAAGTTGTATAACTGAAAACGTATTGACGGTAAACATTACATATCCTCTGAGCACATTATACGTATTGAACAATAAAAAATAAAACTGAAACAAACTAAACAAAACAAAAAAAGAAGCATTTTAAGACCATCAAGAATAAAACTATCTTGAAGGAAGATGATGGTTTGTTTGGTGTTTAACCTAATTTTTCAGCACATTTTAGGCTATGTATACGGGGAAAAACATGTTTTATTGTGTAAGCAGGTCACCCAATTATTCCTGGCGAGATCCAGTACCATATAACTTCCGCCATCCCTAATAATCGACACTTTCTCACAAGTTGAGCTCCCAATGGAATTCATATCCGCAACGGTAAGAGGCGAGAAGTAAAAGTCGTTAACCCCTCGACCACGGAAGCGCTGGATGGGAGATGAAGGGTGATACAGATTGGGGGTAATAATTGCAATATCAGCTATACCTAGGCATACACATTACCTTGAGTAGGGCTTCCGAGGACGGGAGGGTAAACACGCTACGCTTGAAACCTCTCGTCTCTCACCGCTGCGGGTTCAAAGCCCACTGGTTTGTGTCTCTCACCGCTGCGGGTTCAAAGCCCACTGGTTTGTGTCTCTCACCGCTGCGGATTCAAAGCCCACTGGTTTGTGTCTCTCACCGCCGCGGGTTCAAAGCACACTGGGTTCTCGACTTGTAAGTCAGGAAGTGTCGATTCTTACGGGTGGCGGGAGATATGCCGTATTGGTCCTACCCAAAAAAAAGTTGTATTTTTCCGGGTGCTGGTTTCAGCCAAATTGTTTTTTTTTAACTTTTCAGACAAAATTCAACATTAACCTGTTAAACAGACATTTGTAGTGGTAAATTAAAATGCCTTGCTTTTCAAAAATCGGTTTAGAAATAAATATTTCACGTGCGAAAGTTGTTTTGATAGGGCATTTTCAATGCAAAATTCTGCTGCATCAAAAATTTGAAGGAAAAAAAAGAAGAAGTGTTTTTTTAGAACCGTTATCCAAAAATGGTTTTAATATGTCGGATAAATGTATGTAACTATTATTAAAATTGGCTAATGTAAATGCTGAACATCCTTTGGCTGAAAATAGCGCCCCTACCAAATAGGTCTGCCACCACCCGAAAAAAAACGACCGTCATATATAGCTTAAAATATGCTGAAAATTACATAAAACACCAGTCACCATCAATTATCTCGAAACTCAAAACTGACACCATTATAGCATTTAGAAAAGTACAAACGTAAAACATTTCAAGAACACTTGAATTTTGTACAGACGAGAGGGCATGCGATACAGAATTAATATAGGTCATATTTGAGATACACTGTCAAACCATGTCACAGTAATAAAATGTTCGTCGCACCATAATAGATACAAGAAACTGAAAATCAACCGTTGACAGCCTATGATCGCTATCTCAGACGGTTAATATGATAGCCAGTGACGAATGACAGTGCTGGCATTATACGGCACTTAGCACATCGGATGGTCCCTTTTGAAGCGAAATATATGAGAATGATACCAAAGTTATATAAATATAAAGCTTTTTGTAGCAAAAAGACGATCCAATCAATACTTCTCTGTTGTAGTGTTTGTTCTCAACGAATGCTATGATTAAGAACTTCAAAAAAAGTAAAATATTATCCGTTCACTAAAACACTTTTTTTTTCCGAGGCACATTGGAAAAACTGACCTTCGGAATACCAACGGTTCGTTATGTCTTAGCGATATCGGTCATATATAACTTGCTTCCTCCAAATACTATTGCTTCCTCAAAACACTATTGTCCTAGTGTTACTGAACTATGCGCCCAACTATTTGGGGGAATTCTTCGTTTGTAACTCATTTTTCAGCACATATTATTAGGCTATGTATGACGGTCGATTTTTTTGTGATAGAGGCAAATCCATTTATTTATTCCTGGGTAGAACCAGAACCGTATTCCTCCCGCCATCAGTAAGAATCGACACTTTCTCACTTACAAGTTCAGCTCCCAATGGGATTCGAACCTGCAGCGGCGAGAGGGGAGAAGTTTTACAACGCAACATCGTTAACCCATCGATCACGGAAGTGCCTATTCTTGCTGATGATTACTACTACGTATTTTAACAATTATATTAATGAACTGATAATTACATACAGCTAAATTAATAAATATACGTTATGTTGCATTGTCGGAGTGATATGTATTAAACATTATCTCATAAGTGCCTATATAAATTGAATTTTACTTGACTCGTTTGATAAAATGTTTATGATGCATAGCCTCGTACCATATTATTCTATCTAACTTGTTTAATAAATTCAATATTAAACAGGCACTCATGTAAGATCCTCTTTTTAAAAATATGAAAATGATATCCAATCAGTCAATGATTAACTATGCTTTTCAGCTTATGATCAAAACATTGGCACAATGTCGTAGTATGTTCTACAAGCATTATTTGAAGATGGAGCCTATCTATTCAAAATGGATCATATGTGACCTGTCAGAAACGGAATAAGGAAACGAACTCAAATCATGACAAATACTTCCCTTACCATGTATCATACTTGGTAATAAAAGGGATCTAACACTCCTCGACGTGGGCATAAAATATCCAAAGGCAACGATGGCGTAAACGAGCGTAGGATATTTACTGGGTGTAACTATTTTGTTAGTTTGCCGTGAATCAGTTCATTTTATTGAAGAAAACAATCTGCGAGCGGGATCAAGATTAATTAAGTTATAGTCCTCATAAAATCTAAGTACATACGATGTTATAGTGTCAGGGGATTTGAATTTTGATTACTAAGTGCCGATATTCGATAGCTTTGACCGGCGATGCAATAAAAGTGGGAATAAACTAAAATGATTCATAAAATGTCGGCGTTTAATTTTATATGAATCAGTACGACCTCAACAAGAGTATGAAATAGCCACGGAAAAAAGGCTAGTCGATAAGCTTAACACTGTACGCCTTTGTAAGAAAATGTTATTTTATACTGTTTCGGTTTGTTTGTCTTTAAATTGAAGTGTATTTTAAGTTTGGCGCAGTAATGTTAAACGTTTTACTAGTTTATTCTGAAAATGTTTGATCCATGAACGAAGATCCCTTTTATATCAACCAATAACAAAACCTTATAGCACGATCTTATTTAAAGCAATCTCAAGTATTCAGAACAGTTGCTACTTTTTATGGATCATTCAACCCTTTTTACATTCTGCCTGAACTGTTTTTCAATTATTATCTAATTAATCCGTTTTGCAGAATTATTTACTATAACGTACTCTTTGACTAGTTCGATATTTGAATGCAGAGGAACTAATCAAAATTCCGTGAAAAAATGATTACAAATACAGTTTGTACCAGAGTATTTCATAAACACTGAAACCGAAAAGTCAAAGTTTAATTATAGCAAACTGAATATTTTGTAAAGCATTACATTTGACTGCCACATATGAAATGTGTAGAAAATTGATTGAAATTCAGGATGAATTTAATATGCTAATGAGAAAGGTGTATATTTGAGAAGTGCGAGGTTAGACAGTTTGTTGTAAATTAATATGGACGGCTCGGGTGAGTCAAGTGTATACGGGTTATTAGCAGCAGCTATATTTAAAGATGAACACTGCGCATATACCATTGAATTGGCAGTAGCGAATTTAAAGAGGGGACAGGGGTCCGCTGCCGCGGGACATGAGTCCCCCGATCCCGTCCTGTTGTTTGGAAAACAAAATTAACCAATATAAAAAAAGATAGATAAAAACGTTAACCCACCACCCACCACCCACACCCACACCCACATCCACCTCAACACCCCACCCCTCCCCTGTCTTAAACTCTCGAACCCGCGTTTGAATGGTGTCAATTGCGTTTGCTTTGCAACATATTTTATCCCCATAGAAGTATTTCTAATAATAATAATTGATTTATTTCTATTAGTTTGGTTAACAGAAATTCATATTTTATTGAAATACATTTTGATGTCTTTTGGGGGTTTTTCTGCATCGACGAGCTTTGTTTAAATAGCATATCCTGCGTTTGCTTTTGTATATGACGATTATAACAATTATTAACAAATACAAACTATCCAATTACCACTCCTCGGATCCTGAAATACCGTATTTCGATGCATCAACAAATATTTAAAAACTGTAATTTAGAGAGGCTTATCGAACCTCCTGCAACGTTGTTGTTCATAGCGTTTCATAAGTATACCATTAAACCTAAATTAATGGTGCACCTCCACAACACATGTTGCACGCGCATTTCAAATAAACACAGCACAAATCATTTTCACGCGCTGTTCACTCGTAAATGCTCGTGTGAGTGCGTAACTATTAAATAACCACTAACTGGAGGTAATTTATGAGTGCTATAAAACGAAGAAGAAAATAAGGGGTTTAGCCGCTACAATCATAAAACAAATGCTTTGCTAATGACAGTATACGCCTTCCAAATAAAATCCGTCATTACCCGAACATACCATCGTCTCTGATGCGCTTCGCAACCATTTACAAACAGACGTATGTCTTATTACTTAGAGTTATTATAGATGCTTTCAATATTGCTAATATTCGTTTAACTGCTAAATTTTGAGGCTCACCGTCAAGAAGAGGGCCAACCAAATAATATGGTAGCATTTAATTTGGCTTTGATGTTTGATTCTTGAAAAGTAGACAATGATGTTTCTGACAGAAAAATTAACGCCGTTCACCTGACAAGAGCCGGTAGGCAGTGCATTCCAGATGGAATAAGAGGTAAAAATACGATCTAAAAGTTGAAGTAATTTGCGTCTTAATGCACTTTATGTTTACTTGCTATTAATATAGCATTAAATGTTTTCGATTCAAAGAGTTAATTTGAAATCAATTATTGTAATCAGCGAATGCTGTGTTCGCCTACAGTTGATCTAAATATGAGCTTGCTTTTCATACTGCCAAAAAAACATGTGGCTGTCTATATAACAATTTCTTTCGACTGAGTTAAGTGTTCTGCAAAACCAGCATCTCTGAAATGTTCAAAACTTACACCATCCCATGAAGATAATGTCATACATATACAACTGCCCATAAAATATACGATGACTATCCGAATAGTATGATTTGCCCAAAGACGTTTTTTTTATTGAGTGTTGACCTCAATTTTGTATAGCGTCAAAAGATCGGACGTCATTGACATCAATACTTGCATGTGACTGTCTCATCCAGTTAGTGAATGTAATTTAACAGGATAATGTGATATCTGTGCATGTGTGCATGTGTGTGTGTGTGTGTGTGTGTGTATGCAAGCGCGCGTGCGCGCACGTGTGTTTCGGGGTTTTTTTGCTTGTTTTTTTTACTGTTTACAAAGGAGTATTCTACTTAGTTATGGGTTATAATTAATACACAATTAACGGTTTCAAACAATCGTTACCAATTAAATATTTATACAGAATACCGAAATTACTTAGCCGTTTCAATCAGGCAAAACCCATCAAAATGCCAGACACATCAAAATGTCATTGTTAACAGGTATTGTTGTGTTTATATTATAGTTGCCTCACATTTTTTCTGGAATGTTAAAATGTGATTAACCGACGTCTGGATGTATGACCTCATCATACATTCACATAAAATTATTTTCATAACAGGCTTGCGTTTTTGCAGGAGCTTTAAAGAAGCGAAAAACACTTTTGGCATTGCAGCGATATTGGAACATATCATCTAGGGAATCCATGACACGTTCTATTCAGTGAGCAAGGATGTAAAGTAGGAAGAGACACATTCATAGACGAATACATCAGTGATTGTCAATGATTATATCAGTTGATACCGTCTCCATCGTCCAAATGATGTTTTGTTTTCTTTATGTTCCTACCATTGGTCCATACAGCTGTGTTCACGGCGGTGTGGTGCTAACTAACAGTGGAGTGCTTTAAGTACCATTCTCCACACATATTCATATAATTTCAATTTGCTAAAACATACCATAATGGTATAATAATTTCTAATGTTAATACCTATGTATATACTAAAGGACAAAGAGAAACGGAACTCGGGAATTTCCGCTATATACTGTACACCTAATCCACGTAATATTCAAAACAAAAATAAAATCCCAAGATGTAAAACACGGGGTTGCAGCTAGTTAGAGAAAAGACAAAACGGTGCTGTGGAGTACGCATTGTAACAGGAACTTCATAAATGTTGACGTTCCTCTTTGAAAATTTGAGCATTTCAGCACTGGAGTTTGCAAAATTTTACATCCTAATTTTGCTCACCTGATTGAGCCGAACGCGGATTCTATCAATACTGAAACTCTGAAGGGGTGATATTTGGTGTGTTAATTGTTGTTTTAGTCATTTTTCCGAAAGGAAAGGTCTTATGTAACCATTCGATTCACAGCAACATATACATACGAGCTGCGTTTCTTTTTTTCTTTAGTATATAAGTCTTCTGATCAAACGGATGAGACAATTATTAAATGGACAATACATATGTGTACTGCATGTTGGTCATTGAGTCCTTTTTAAAAACAAATCAACGAATGTTTCTTTCATTTGGGGTAAGTTAGCGGTTACCAAAAAAAGCCACAAAAAAAAAGAGGGGGCATTAGGCAAAAATTTGATAGTCTAAAATTGTTTACTAGTGCATGTTAGAAAAATGCCTATTAACTGTCGAGTTAAACTTCTGTAAATTTGCACAATAAAATATTTTCATTCATATTAAAATGAAATCTTGTTTTGTCATTGGATGTTTTTTAAAAGCACCCAATTCATTTTGTACAGTTCATGTGTCAGCATCTATAGACTGAAGGTTTGTCAAGATATACTTCGGATGTATGTACGCGACATTTACGCATTTTGTTAAAAATCCAAATAGTTTTCTAGTTGAGCATTGGAGAATCTCACACTGAAAATAAAAACAGACAAATGTAAAAACAAGTATAAAAGTCGAACAGGAAATGCAGCATTTACAGAACAACCCAAACATTTATGCAAAAGCAAAGTATGCCACACCAAAAAAACATAAAATGGTTTACAACAGGGGTACCGCCTTGGAAAGGTCAGTGGCAAAAATGCCGCTAGGGTTTAAACCAGGTTCTAGGATGCACCAAAAGTTAGTAATTGTCTATGAAACAAACATTTCATTGATAAATAAAAATACCTTAACAAATCCGTTGAGATATAAATACCAATGTTTTGATGGGGAACATTCAATAACAAATTCTGCTCCACCAACACTAAGAAACACATTTCTTTTAAGATTTTGCCCAACAATGATTTCAATGAGTTGGATAAATCTAAATTAGGACAGCCTGAACAATTTTCAAAACTTCGATGTTTTTATTCACGACTTATAATTCCATTTCAGAATATATATAATTTATATTAGTATTGTCGAACATATTCATGTAAATGCTGGAAATTGAAACATTCTACACATTAGTAGCACTCATACAATACTTAGAATGGTCAACGCTATTCTTCATCGATCAATTTCTCTTCAAAGGACGGTTTCGTCTGATTCTTGTCTTTATTGTGTCATGTCGTACCCTTATTGGTTTGTTCTCTTGTTGCTCTGGCTTCTGCTAAGTCATCCAGTACTTGCTTTGTGGCTTTCTGTGATTTTATGTTTTATATTCATATATACATGATCATTTATGTGTTATACTTATATTGTCTGTTAGTGCTGCATTGTTTGTCAGAGAATATAACCTGAATGGGATATCTTTGTTTACACTGTCCCGTTTTATGCACCCTCGAACCTGGTTTAAACCCCTAGCGGCCCTTTTTGTCACCGACCGTTCCAATGCGGTAGCCCTATTGTCAACCATTTTATGTTTGTGATGTCATATCTTGCTTTTTATTCATTTCTGAATTTTTCTTTGTTTCTTTGCGTGCTTTTGGTTGACTGTGGTCCTTGAATGTTACATTTCCTGTTAGACTTGTATATCACCTTACAGTGGTCAGTTCGTCGTAATCATTAGTTTCCTCTATAAAGAGAGGTTCGAGTGATAGTATGTTGATCAACTCCTGCCAGTTCATTCATGTGTAATCTTTCTTTAATTGCTGCTATATGACGTTTTTTCTCGATAAATGCATTTGTTGGTAATTTGTGTGAAGGTCTATATAAAGATGTTATTATAGGATTCATATTTACATTGATAAGAAATAATTGTATTGGTGTGTATACGGGTAGAAAAATGTTCTATAGGAGTTGAATAAACATAGTTTAGGCACAAGTCAAAACTATTTCGTTCGAATCAACATAGTTTAGGTCAAGTAGGCATAAAAGTCGAACAGGAAATGTAGCATTCATGACCACAGTCAACTACACACAACTAAAACGATGAATAAAAGGCAAGATAGATATGACACCTCAAACATAACCGCCTTGAACTGAACTGTCAGCGCGGCCAAGAAAGGACACTGGGGGTTTAAACCAGGTTCTAAGGTGCACCAAACCTCACTAGTGTCATCCCAATAAAACGGGACAATGTAAATAAAGATATCTCCGCCAGGTTATATTATCAAACTAGTTCGTAGGAATCAACATTTTAGTTACATGATACCCTATTTCGTTCCACATCTTACTATTAAAAGACGTGACAAGTGCTCACTCTTTGAAAAATAAGGAAAATGTAAGTTCATTTTTGCCGAAAACTTGGATTGACAATTACGTACGTAGATTTTGAAATTTAAAAGGTATTAACAAGAACATTTCTACACGCATGTGTTATCCTTAAACAAATCTTCAGTTCAAACCCTCCAAAAACCTCGCCAAGAACGTAAACAGTGTATACTTATTATTAAAACAACCCCTTCAATAGTTTTATGTTTTTATTAGTTGACTAAATATTGGTTATCTAGCGAGATTTGTTTGAAGACTCCCTCAAGTATTTATCTTCGAAGGACACTATTCTAAACACTATTCGAGTGGCTATCGGACTGACCACTGTATAGGACATAATCTTGTAACATTGGTCAAACAACACTCTCAGATTTCAATCATCAAAAGATTGCCGGTATATCAAACGTTATCACTTTTGCTCAAAAGGGATAAGGACCGTTTCCGTTATTTTATTATACGGGTATATGTATGTCGTGTAAATAATGATATTCAAATGAGATATTAAAACCATGATGTCGTAAATTAAACTGTGGGAAAGAAAATAAATTATTTTCTTTGATAATATAATTGTATTTAAGATTTCTGAAGAGGCGTTGTCATAAATTGTGTAAATATGTTTGGAACAATATGAATATCTAAACTATTGCGTTGTATGTATGACATTTTTTATCTTTTATTTTATTTTAAAGGATCCCTTTCAGGGGTAAATGACCTACATTAGTGAATTGGTGATTGTTATACACCTGTTTCTAAAATGATATATTTTGATATGACGCTGTCTGTCAGTCTGTCAGTATGTACATCAGACGTCATATATAAGTTTTGGGGTCAAAAGATCAAAGGTCAATATCACCAACAGACTGGTCTCCTGACTACTTTACTATAAATCGTGATTACACACCAAACGTCATAAACGCTTGCAAATCCTGTCTACTCCAATTTTGGGGTAAAAACCTCGCGAGGTTTTCTTTATTTTTCTTTAGTCTCCTTTAACTGGCATAACTGTATGTAAGGTTTTGTGCACCCTAGAATCTGGTGCAACCCACCCCCCCAACCCCCCCCCCCCCCTCCCCCCTCTTGTATACATACATCCCGTGGATGCTACATTTACGGTTCGACTTGTGTTACATATGACTTACGTTACACCAACCGTCATAATTTGTCGGCTGCTTACAATTAAGATAGATGCTCGCCTATTTAGAGGTAAAAGGTTCACCGTGACCGAAGATGGACATCAGTAGCTATCTGCTAAAAATTAACCTCCCTTCATTCACCAATCTTCATGTATTGCCCCACATGCCCAGTGTGGGGACAAAGGGTCGTCGAACTTTGTATCCCTAATTGTATATAAAAAAGCACAGAGAGCCCCTAATAAGTACTGAATGACTTGAAAGAAGCTAGAGTAACACAAGAATGAACCGCTAACGTAACAATAAGTCGAGATTGAAGACCAACAGTCAACGTCACCGTCCTTTTCAAGAGTTTGGTACACGTCATCATGGAGTCCACAAAATGTCCGTTCATCGTACAATTAAAGAGGAAAGCATAGTGACAAACTGGGAATGGGTTAACCACTAAACATGTAGCGTGTTGCAAAACAATGAGGCCATAACACCTTTTAATTTGTTTCAAGGTTCTGATTAACTTTATCCACGTAAATTCTTCAGATACTTAGCAATTTCAGAAACTATATTTTTTAGCATAATTCTTCAAGAATAAAATATTTACCTCTCGACTTCTTGATTGGTGATTTTTTTTATGCGGAGTTAAAAGGTGCATTTTATGTAATTGATTTTCATGATTTCAAGTCTGTCTTTAAGTGTGTGTGTGTTGTTTTTTTGTTGTAGTTGTTCTGTATTTTGTTGTTCCATCTCGCATCTCCATAAGATATTCTGCGCGTAGGATGTGAGAGAGAATGTAACTGCAAGTTGGCCTAGTATTAACAATTTTAGTTTGGCAGAGGTTGAAGGCACCACATTTAAACAGATAGCGATTATAGCATAATGTTATAGAAAGGTGACAAACAGTTAAATGTGTGAGCAATAAAGCTATACACCGAACAAAAACAATGAGTCAACTTGTCTCTTTTTTTCTTTGTTTAAGGTTTACCACCACTAATTACATGTAAACCTCCGAGGTGTAGTCGAATGTGGTTCCTATAATAAATTCTATTCGATTTTGTGGTTGTATGTATAAGAAGCATATTAATAGGTTTTATTGGATCACTGATGAACATTTTCGAAATTTCGATTCTATGCTTACACTTTGTGAGCAAATGAAAACAGTCAATCAATGAAAACAGCTGTACCCTTGACCTGTTTAGTAAACAAACAAGAACTTTATTACATGTCTTGTGATTTTTCCGGTGATGTTTCTGGTGATTTTTTAAGTGGAAAATTAATTGTCTATATGAACATTACATTGCTTCATTATCCATACTTGAGCTGAATTTGCAGCGAATCATTAATATGTGACACTTTAACAATGGTGTCTATGGGGAAAATACTTAGTGGTTTCATACCTTAAAACGAGTATGCACATGTGCTCATGGTGGACGCCATATGATCTTTCAATCCAAAGCGTATTGATTATATACAAATAAAGGGAAACAAATACAAACTGAATTGCTCAATTAAAAGTAACGAACATTTACATATGTGATACTAGTCCGGCCATGGGTAAATTATTGTTCGTGCACATTTCTCACACCCAACACCGGTTTAAGCATACACCTATATGCCACACATATGCATCTTGTTTAAATTCTTTATTTTATTTAGATTACAAACAATAAATTATAGTTTATAGTTTATTTAACAAATACAGTAGACCATTTGGTCCATGAGTATACAAATACACAAACAATTTTCAATTGCAGAGGTCGATGGCAGTAATAAACATTACATAATATCAAATTGTGTACACTATACTAACATTCTAAATAAATTGTATTTACCTAATAAAAGTAATGACTGTGAACAAAATATATACAGATTATTAGTGCTGTCTACACAATCATATTTACAAACGGATTTAAACTCACGATTTACAATACAATACATTTACATTAATATACAATGTATATATTAAAACGGACGAGAGGTTATTGATAACTCTATGTTGCTGTGGCATTGGTACTAGTGTTTTCAAAGTCAAGAAGGACCATAACGCCATATTGATGAAATAAATCTTGTATTTAATGTTTATTATCCCCATGGAGAATGCTTTGCAACTTTTTTTTGAAAGTATGCGTACAAACAAAATATATTAAGTGATTTATGAATATTCAAAAGACTATTTTAAAATTGACACATTTTCGCGCCATTAACGCGCCATTGATGGTGACCTAATCATAAAGTGTGAATGGGCAACACTCCATATTTTGTGAGATTGTGGTCAGATTTCATTGACATTTCAGTGATATTTTGACTAATTCTTACGCTGACATTCCAACGAAGAGTTGGTTGTATGAAGGGTTATATAAATTCTCAATCATATTCAAATTGCTACAATTTGCGTAAACTCAACCTTATTTTATTGGGTTTTGTGGATTTCGTGGAGCCTCGTTTCCTATTTTAAGATATAAAATATCAATGTTAAGTCTATCTTAGTATTTCATTCATCATAACAAAAATGACAAAAATATCAATACTCTTAGCAGAATGTTCCGTATGTGTGGGCTTAGAGAGGTACTGGGGTGCATAATTACCTTAATGTGAAATTCACCACAAACTATCACGTGTTGATTGCCCTTTTTAACCACGATATCTCTCTTTGTTTTCCTGATAGTGTCAACCTTACGTTCTAAATGTTCGCTAATTAATACACCAAATTATCTCTGAAATCTCAAACCGCAATCAGATTTTCCCAGGGTGGCTTTCATATCATTCATGTTCACTTAGGAAGGTTAGGGCCGGTTAGATATAATCTGTACCATGTTAGGCAAAGCGAATTAATAACGTAGTACTATGACTGTTCGCTTTAAAATAGTTTGGGCCAGCGTTATATATAATTATAAACTAGAAGCACATCATCAAATTGTGCCACTTTCAGAGTTTCAAAATAATCTTATTTAACCGTGAACTGGCCACATTCTCACATCATAAGGTTACCATGGTGCTCTGCCCATGGTGCTCTGCTCATGGTGCGTATTCATAAATCATCTTAGCAGTATCTTAAGTCAATATTTATCTATTTTTTAAACTTCTTTTTCTATCGTTTTAAGACATCTTCTTTATATGTTTAATAACGCTATGGATTAATAAAACCAACAGCTAAACAGTTATCCTAAAAAATATATTGTGTAGTGTCTCTGAGAGTTTAATAAGGATATTTGAAAATATGTAAAAATCTTAAATTTTGACTGAAGTAATATTTTTTATGAATACGGGCCCTGGTGGTCATTGTGATACTTGCTGTCGATATGTGCTGTTGTCGATATGTGCTGTTGTCGATATGTGCTGTTAACGAAGATAAATAATATACTTTTGACGGACAAAAATAATATTGAAAAAACGATTCCATGTCATTTAAAAAGGAACATATGTTTTAAAGTTTAAGATTTAATTTTATTCAATGCTTAATTAAGCACGCGATATAGTCGTTAACATAAAGTAACAACAGCAAGATCAGTGCATCTTCTTATAATGTATTCACTATTATATAGCATTAATACCCGTCCGTTAAGGTTGATTGTGGTCCGTTAAGGTTGATTGTGGTCCTTGAATGCTACATTGCATGCTCAACTTTTTTTTATCTACTTTTGCTTTTGTCGTGAATTGAATTGAATGTTGTTTAACGGCTCATCAACACAGTATAGGTTATTTAGAGCCGCCCCAGAGAGAGGTGAAGGATACATAGGAATCCGGGAACCTGCCCTACTCTTATTATCGAATAGATTCCTATGGTTCTTCAACGTGCTCGGAGGATAGACCGATACACGGGTCCGCCCGGTTTACGTTCCCATCCGACGGACGGGGCTAAGGGAAAGTGTCTTGCCCAAGAACACACCGACGGAACTCAGTGGCACCACGGATGATTGAACCCGGGGCCTCTGGTTACAAATCCGCCGCGCTACCGACTGCGCCACGCCATCCCTCTTTTGTCGTGAAAAAAAAAATGGAAAAAAAAGAACTATAGTTATATTGAAATTGTAATGGATATAAGCATTGACACGTTGGATGAGGTTATATCTAATGTATTCTGTTAAACGATTCATAGCGTTAATGAAACGTGTGTGTATAATTCCCATTTCTTTCGCCGTACTTAAAGAATATAAAAACAGTCGCAGAAAAAACAAACATTTTCTACTAACAACATGTAACTTGCATGTTTATTCGACAACGGAAATAATATTTAGCTCAGAGCACTTAGACAGTTTGACCCATTCACTCTGCTAATCAGATATACAGCGGAGAAGATTTGTATCAAAGCTTGCAAACAAGGCCTAGGATATATGGCTATAAAATGGCTTTGTTTATGCCTTAACGCTAGATTACACTGGGAAAGTGTTATCGAAAATACAGAGTAAAGAGTTTCAGTTTTGAACTGAAACCCTCCTGTCAATATTACCCTTATCGCAAGACTAGCAAATCATATTCCCTAAGAGTCATGCGAGTGTCAAACTATGCCCATAATATTACACATGTGCAACTGATTGTGTTCAGATAGTGTGGGTATGTTACCGAATTAGGAAAAGTGTGACATTTTATTTTTAATTTTTGTTTACACATATCAGTGTCGGTATGAAATTGGAACAGGAAATGTAGTATACACAGAACACAGTAAACCAAAACACGCATTCAAAACAAAACACAATTACATGGATACATGACTGAGGGCTGGCGTGGCGCAGTCGGTAGCGCGGCGGATTTGTAACCGGACGCCCCGGGTTCGGTCCTCCGTGGTGCCACTGAGACATTTTCCCTTAGGATGGGGACGTAAACCCGTGTATCGGTTTATCCTCCGAGCACGTTAAAGAACCATAGGAATCTAGTCGATAATAAGAGCAGGGCACGGTTCCCAGATTCCTATGTATCCTTCCTCTCTCTCTGGGGCATTTCCCTCTCTCTGCGGTGGCTCTAAATAACCTATACTGTTTTGCTGAGTATTCAATTCAATTCAATTCATGGATACATGAATAAAGGGCTAAAGCAGAATATAATATACGATGTCCGACATAATAAATCTATACTTTTGTATATATGCCGTGTAAGTAATAAACTGTTTGTCCGAAATCATTGACCGTTTTAATTGATTTTTAGAACATACTGTATCTAAGATCGAGCCCTGTTGGGGTGATAATAGGTTAGTGATCCTGGACAGTGGTTAAAACCGGCCTATTACTCACTGACCGTTTCAATGCGGTACCTCATGTCAACACTTCTGTGTTTGTGCTTTAGCATACTTTTCTTCTATATAGCTTTGTACATGTTTGTATTAATGCGTGTTTTTGGAGGACTGAGTTTATTCTACATTTCCGATTTACTTTTTTATTTACTTTTAAATACATATAAACACAGCGTCTCCGTGGCCGAGTGGTTAACGACGTTAACGACGTTGCGTTGTAAACCTTCGCCTCTCACCGCTGCGGGTTCGAATCCCACTGGGAGCTCGACTTGTAAGTGAGGAAGTGTCGATTCTTACGGATGGCGGGAAGTCTACAGTAATGGTTCTACCCAAGAAAAGTGGGTGGTCTGCCTCCACCATAAAAAATGGACCGTTATATATAACCTAACATGTGTTGAAAATGACGTAAAACACAATACAAACAAACAAACATATAAATACACTTTTGCAAGAAATGTTTACTCATATCTATATTGATATTTATATGATACTCTTTGCAAAATCACGTGCACACAATTTAGCGAAATTTATTAACATGCAAATCTGCTTTGAAAACCTGTTTATAAGATTAGTAACAATTCGACTTCAGCTAACCAGTTCATGGCAAAACACAGTGGATAAACTGGCGCTTTCGGCAATATACACGTCTAAAAAAAGTTCGTTTTTTATGTTATAGAGCAATCATGATGAAGATATACAAGATTTGTACACATTTAATATGTTCATTTATCCGCTTAATACAAATGTTAGTTTTCTCACAAACTATGGTAAAGTATAGGCGCCTGTTGGGGTTTCCTTTCACACCAATTCTTAGTTATCTGTTTATTGGGCAGACATATAGCCACTGTTATGGTACATATTCCCACATATTGCCGAGGGCGGAAATGACAGACTATTGGAAAAACGAAGAATACCCTTTGGACGTTGATTCAGACAGTTGATAAGTTATTGATGCATCATGATTAGTTTTCAATTTTCTATAATCAAGCACTTAGCAGACTAAAAGTGTATGCTATGTTTATCTTAACTTAATAAATGTTAGTTTTCTTTTACTTTCATATAACAGAGAGACGGCGAACCAGTCAGTTTGGCTTTAACATGTTTGTTGCATATTTGACAAGTTCAAAAAAAAGATTGTTTTCACATTTAAGCTTGTGTGAACATACATTTAAACGTAAACTTTTAAACAAGTCGGTGTGTCTTTTTAAACCACGTATATATAGTTTTCACATATTTCTGCTTAAACTAGTCTGAAATATCAAAATGGCGTAAAATAACCCTATATTAATGATTTCGTAATTCGAAAATATTTGAATAGTTATAATTTAAAAAAAAGTAATATTTATAACCGTGTGCATATGCCCTAATAATTGACGAACGTACACAATATTCAAGCACTAAAAAAACATCTCTCTTTTGCAAAATTGACAAACCAGTTATGCCCTGCCTCTCCTGGCAGAAGGATACAATTCATCGAATGGCATGGTCATATTATCTTCATTGTCATGGTCTATGGTAGCTTTATTTATACTGGTTGTTTCAGGATGCATTTCTCCGTGGTGCCACTGAGTTCCGTCGGTGTGTTCTTGGGCAAGATACTTTTCCTTAGCCTCGTCCGTCGAATGGGGACGTAAACCGGGCGGTCCCGTCTATCGGTCTATCCTCCGAGCACGTTAAAGAACCATAGGAATCTATTCGATAATAAGAGTAGGGCACGGTTCCCGGATTCCTATGTATCCTTCCCCTCTCTCTGGGGCGGCTCTAAATAACCTGTATTGTGTTGATGAGCCGTTAAACAACATTCAATTCAATTCAATTCAGGATGCATTTAACCTGTTGGTGTTGGTGCGCCGTAAACAACTGATAACCCATTGCAGCCCTTAATTAGTGCTCTCCGTCGTAAGTGACACAATCAAAATCGCAATGTCAACACAGTATATGTATATACTGGGCAGGAATTCCTATAACTAAGCAAAAATTCAAAAGAGATTCAGCTATCCACCAACGGCAATCAAAGCCGCTATTACAAACCAACAGCATGACATTACAAACATTACGGCCAAACAAATGATAACAGTAAACTATCAACATGAAGGAATGCTTTTTGTTTAGACGTAAATGTGTGAAACAAAACTATCTGTTTTCATTGTGAACTATCTTCGAAAAACGTGCGTTCTAACTTCCAAACATAAAGTAAGACATGTTCTTCTATGCGTGGGAAATATTTTGTAATATTTCATGCAAGCAAAGAGTCGTAAAATAAGAATAATTCGAAATAAAAACAAAAACTTTCTAAGAAGAGATTGTATTGTAAAACTTAACCATATGCATGCCATCTTCGGGATGGTTAAAATTCTGTACTATTGATTTTATGAATATTGAGTTCTGCTCAACCCGGGGCTATGGGACCTGAACGGTAAACAATAAAACGATGAAAATAACACTGTCATTAATTTGCAACTGATGATCTCACTACCATTCATGAACAGTCTCAGTCAAACCGAGACTGCAATATTTCGTATTTATCGCGTTCGGCCATTTCAAAAGGTCCGCTATCATACTCTTTTAACTATGTGCATTGTTGAAACAGACAATAAATAAAAAGGGTGTCTGATTTATTAACAGCGTCGTACAGTGCGGACCTGAGGTGCCATTGCATGGTGCTGTGGTTTCTATAGGACCGTTTTCCTCATGTTTGTATTTTACTTAAAGCTCACTGCGTCTGAGAACTATGTGTGCAAGACGCCTACATGGCGTTTGAGTGATTAGACATAGTCATCGTACTATTGTAATCAGTTTCGTAGTATTTGTTTATTGATGAAACGTTTAGACGCCGTCTATATCAATTGACTGGTAGAAAAACCACGTGACATATCAAGGAAACAAATGCAAATACCGGTCTTTATATGTACCAGTTGTTTGTGTATGTATCAAATTGTATCCGGATCAGAAGAAGCTAGTCCAGCAGGTCTCACAACTCTATTATCTCACGGACCTAGAGACAAAAGAAAAACTGAAAATAATTCTATTTTTTTTCTCAAATTTAGGCAATTTTTATTTTGAAAAATAGGTTGTTTTTTAGCATACATCTGCAGTGTAAAAGACAGATGATACAGAAAATCCCATGTTGATATGAGATTTCATTCAAATTTCAGAAGTGTTGACCTAAGTACCACATATTCAGCAGCTAGATAGTGTATGGATTTGGTATTTTCCATAGGGTCACATAAGCATGACCGAGAAAAAACACACACCCTGGCTAACTGATGTATTTTATTGTTTTAAATTACTGGTCTTGGCTATACTAAAGATATTAAACCAACAACAATGTCTGATGCCCAGCTTTGAAGCTCAGATGTTGGAAAAGGCTGTACAGTAACCCTATGGAAAAATTAATTGAGATGTGAGACCTGCACACTTGAGGAATCCATGCATAAAATAAAACAAAACAGTCGTCTGTCTGAATTCACACCATCTTCCGTGGTCTGAACATTATTCAGAGTCACTTGATGCTTTTCAATAAATGTGTTGGTATCATGAACTGTTTCCAAAAGCATAATTGCAGTATTAATGGAAGCATAATACACGGAAATAGGTTGATTGTCGTCAATATACTGGTTGGAGCTTCCCGGTTCTATGTATACTAGTCGAAGCTTCCCGGTTAT
Organism: Cyrtodaria siliqua; assembly: GCA_037043455.1. Lineage (NCBI taxonomy): Eukaryota > Metazoa > Mollusca > Bivalvia > Adapedonta > Hiatellidae > Cyrtodaria > Cyrtodaria siliqua. Next base: position 340,937 of record JAWPHD010000097.1, read on the forward strand.
ATGTATACTGGATGGAGCTTCCCGGTTATATGCATACTGGTAGAAGTTTCCCGGTTATATGTATATTGGTCGGAGATTCACGGTTATATGTATACTGGATGGAGCTTTCCGGTTATATGTATACTGGTTGGAGCTTCCCGGTTATATGTATATTGGTTGGATATTCACGGTTATATGTATATTGGATGGAGCTTCCCGGTTATATGTATACTGGTTGGAGCTTCTCCGTTATATGTATATTGGTTGGAGCTTCCCGACCGGTTATATGTATACTGGATGGAGTTTCCCGGTTATACGTATACTGGTTGAAGCTTCCCGGTTATATGTATATTGGTTGAAGCTTCCAGGATATATTTATATTGGTTGGAGCTTCCGGGTTATATTATATCCGGTTATATGTATACTGGTTGGAGATTCCCGACAGGTTATATGTATATTGATTGGTTGAAGCTTCCCGGTTATATGTATTTGGTTGAAGCTTCCCGGTTATATATATACGGATTGGAGCTTCCCGACCGGTTATATGTATATTGGTAGAAGCTTTCCGGTTATATGTATATTGTTAGGAGTTTCCTGGTTATGTGTATATTGGCTGGAGCTTCCCGCTTATGTTTATATTGATTGGAGCTTCCCGGCTTTATTTATACTACTTGGAACTTCCCGGTTCTATTTATTGTGGTAGGAGTTATTTGTATACTGGTTGGAGTTCCTGGCTATATTTTGTCATTGACAAGGTAAATTGATTTCCCTCCTATTTCCTCCTAATTGTACAGTTTCTATGTATGTTTGTTTTTATTCTAAGTTATATCGCGTGGTTTATGGGGGGTGATTTTTTTATAATGCGGCATGCTCTCTTTTACGACCCCTTTCTCGTTAATTTCATTTTAGAAAATGGAAATAAACACATAGCGCAACCCTGCCTATTACTGTTTATATGATAATCTAACATATAAAACGCTAATGTTGGTGCCTCCTCAAATTATTATACCTCAATCAATTATAAATTGCAAACATTGGTAGATTTAACGTTCAGACATACTTAAGTAGATACAATGACTTATTCTAAACTTATAAAATGTCTTATCCACAATTTTCAGTTTGAAACAATAAAACATGATAAAATGCAAATATAGGATTGCATGAACTTATTTATAAGCATAACAGACACATTTTGTGACAGGACCAAGGGTCCCTGACTCATCAACTTAGACAAAGGTTTGTTACACATTTTTGCCCCTTAATGATTGCAATATCATTATCAAGTGATCCCGTGATCGACATAACAATGATGTTGTTGACGATTGAATGGCAACTTAACAGGCAGATTGACCGTTTGTTTTAAAGGGGCATATAAATTAACATAATCTCTAAATCTCGTAAATTTGATATACTGCCGCACTGAGTGGTCTTAAGATTTACAAAGCAGCGAATAAGTATCATTAGATGTCAAAATTGCAACAACTTAATGATGTGATTTGAAGCAAATGTGGTTTAATCGTCAGACGACTTTAATCGACCATTCGGAACTCTTCGCGCTATTGAAACAATGCGGAATGCCTCGTAAATTATCCTTAAATAGAAACAGCATTTATCGACATCTGACAAGTGATCTGAGGTTGGATTGAGAACAATATTATCTGTTACATAAATAATACGACATTAACTGAGTGTTTATACCTCTCTTGTGAGGTTCGACTTGCGACCATGAAAGATGTGCTTTACTTAGATTTTTATTTTTAATTTCATTAAAACGTAAATCAGCGAAAATCAATTTGGCCAAACTTTAAATTAGGGTTAACCCTTCGAAAATAATCGTATTTCCCAAATGCTTTCATATTTGAGTCGTTATAATATACAAATGTAGCATAATGCAAATATAAAACATACAAATTAACACTACCGTTGTCATATAATGGGAACACGACCGTTAATCATTCCTCGGGAATGCCTCACAATGTAAGTGTTTTAAAGCTTTAAAAGAGCCGTCTAGTGTTCCGTCAACCAGTCACATTAACAATACCTACCCGTCTCGTAAATTACAAATTAGCGGTGTTAGAATTACCTATCTGTGCAAGAATCAAAGTGATCTGAAACATTTACGATTGATTTATGCGCTGGTTTGTTTTAAGCACTGCTTAACACACTAATGACTGATGGTTTGGAGCAAGTGGGAGGGACAGCCAGGGCAACTCCGCTTCTCTTCGACGCTTAAGTAAAAATTAGACACCAACCCTTTCCGAATTTCGCGTGACATTTCACAATAAATCCCCGCTTGTTAGCATAGCCGCTTATCTTAAAGGGTACCACTAAATACCACTATTCGAAATCAATTTCGGATCACGCATGCTCTTAAGTGATACTGCGCCGTTTGAGACAGCATTAAATATTGTTTTATGTCAATTTACAACTTCACAAACTGTTACAAGCAAATGGCTTAATACCTAAATAATGACGATTTTTATGGAAAAAAAGTGGAGGTGGTTTCAACTATTTTTTTCGTGTAATTGTTGATTAATTTGAATGCTTGGTTTTTGGTGGACTGTGTTATATAAATACTACATTTCCTGTTCGACCTTTTTTTGTCTTCTTTTATTTTAGCCGTCTTTTGACGACCCGTTTAATCCCGTTTAATCTCCACGTCAATAGGTCGGGGCGGACAATCCCTTACCACACTCGACTTGGTTTCTTCGTGTGCTATTTGTGGTCAGACAAACTTGATTTCTTTGCTTTTAATATCGTAACATTAATTTTCTGACGAATAACAAGCATAAACGGGTGAACATTAAGAAACTGCGTTATAAATATAAATATTACATTAAGTATATTCGACTGTTATTAGTCTAAAACAAAATGCACTCCGTAATAAACAAAGTATTTTCAAAAGTTTCAAAAGAACAAAGATAGTAAATGCATTCTCCGAAATAGATTGGCATGCAAATATTTATCAAACACAAGTCAAACCAGACATTTACTCCATTCGGGTGATTTAATCTGTTTCGGATATTTGAACTTTATGTCTCAAGCTGTCCGATTGCTGAAGGATAGAAGCAAGTTCGATATCTGTTACACGTTGCTGTCGACATGACAAAGTGCAACGTACTTCAAGTGTGTGTACACTTTCGCAGCACTTAAACGTTGCTACTTTTTACACTCTGTGTTTTCGGCTTTCCATCATGATGTGACAAAAAAGAAATATATATATATGATACAATTATTGATATCTTAGCTCCTCCTCTCTACATGTCAAACATACATCGCAGACTCATGCCTCTCTCATACTATGCTGGCCAGTTCCTGTCTTTGTGTAGGTGTCAGACCGTTGAAAATCAGCCCATGGAACACAATGCAATATAGGCTATATTTGGAGATCAGTCACAAGTTCCACAACATTCGTTCGCTTAAATACACTTTTATTCTGTGTATTAAACACATTTGGCTAGCAAACGGTCCCATATCTGGAATAAAACACCGATTCAGTTTTTCAACATTTCGCGTCATTCATTCACACTAAGCGTATTTTGAAATAAACATCTGTCAAAACCACATCTCTACCTTACCTCTGTGCTCATACTCTCCAAAGAAATAATCCTGACAAACACAGTAAAATACTTACTATTCATAACAACAGACATACTACTTTACCTCAGGTTAGATTTAACAATGAAATAGAAACTAATCTTGGGAAAAACACATGCAAACTAGAAACTCTGGATTCTTTCAAGGAACTATTTCAGCGCCCTACGACCTGGAAGTACTTCCTGACTGGTCCTACACCCGTGTAGTAAACATCAAAACTGCGTGTCTCTCATTGTTATATTATACTAGTATGAACGCCCAATCATTAATAATATATATATCACAAGATATCACATATGTTATTTCCTAAATCTGCTTATATCTAGTGCCAAACATTTTTAAATCGATCTATCTGAACATTGATTTGTAATTTGTATCCCTTTATTGTAAAATCTCGCATTTTTAGTATCTGTGGTATTTCTCTTTTTGATTTGACTATATAATTAAGTATTTTGTTTGTTTTTTGTATATCAATTACGTTTTTCAGTAGCAAACTACTCCATTTATTATACTAATCTCAATTTCGTCTTCAATGGAATTTATTTTTTCCGCTGAAAAATGAAATGCATTATCGTATGCATTATCGTAGTGAAAAGGCATATGTCAAAAATAGAGCAATGGCGTAGTTCGATAACACAATGCATATTACGTGGTCCTGCCTTAATTCCATTAAGCGATGGGAAAGCTTATATTAGCAGGGTTTTATGACGGATATTTCGACAATAAAACACGTTTAAATACAAGTTTACTCAAAAAAATGTGATTACCTATTCAATGTTTTAATTTTACAATAGGCAAACTTTTTAAGCCGAAATTAAGGTTTTATTTCATACCCATGCCAATCCTGTTTTCGCTTCTTGGAGAAGGGGTTGGATGGGGTATGAAAGTTAATACTCGGACCACGTAATGAATGGCATAGAATAACAGCATGCTGTAATAGCAGTTCAGATAATATTTCCGTCATGTATGGAACCACCGTTTATAGACAAATTGCTGTATCCCTATGGGTACGAACAGTGCACCTCTTGTCGCAGATTTGTTTTTGTATTGCTATGACAGAGATTTCGTGTTGAATCGTTCATGTAATGAAGCCTTAATGACATCTCTCGTTATCTGTATGACATACTGAACATTGACAACACTTACTTTTCTACTATGGTAACCACTTATCTATCCTAAATAGTTTCAACTCAACACAACTAATATTTCTGTTACTGTCCTTTCTTTTCTTGATTTACATCTCTCTATTGAAAATGATGATATAATTAGCAAAATCCATGACAAGAGAGATGATTTTAATTTTGATAGTGTTAATTATCCCCACTTAGATGGGAATGTTCCCCGAGTAACGTCTTATGGGGTCCACGTTTCCCATCTTATTCTTTTTCTAGACCGTATAGTCGAGTCAAGGACTGTACTATTCATAATCTTTGTATAAATAGCTATTCCATCAGCGCTACTGTTCCCATAAACTAAGAAAATCCTTTGGAAAATTTTATTATCGTAACCCGGATCTTTTTTAATATAAACAATTTAAGAAATATATTGGGACAAGGACTGTCACAACCTGACTGCAATGGTGACGTTGTAAATCAAAGTCCTTGGTCATAATCTCTTTCATATAATATTTTTTAAACTTTTCAAAATGTTTATCAAAAAGGGGTTATGACCCTATCATTTTGCAACGCATTGCATGTTAAGTGGTGGCCATTTACAGTTTCCCACTATGCTTTCCTCTTTGTGGGATGACCCGATAAATTGTCGAACCTTTGATGACTACCGAAATCCTTAAACGAAGGTAGAGTTTGATGTTTGTTAAAATCTTGTCTTATCGTAACATTAATGGTTAGTTCTCTTATTGCTCTGGCTTCTGCCAAGTCATTGAGTATTTGCATTGTTGCCGCATATGGTTTAATTATTTTTTTATTCATATATACACGATCATCTATACGTTATACTTATTTTGCGTATTAATGCTGCCTAGTTTGTTAGAGAATATAACCTGACGGGGATTATTTTATTTACACTGTCTCGTGTAATTGGGTAGGCAATAGGGTAAGAGTGAGGTATGGTGCACCCCGGTGAACCTGGTTTAAACCCCCAGCGGCCTTTTTGCCACTAACCGTTCCAATGCGGAAGACAACTTGTCAACCCGTTTGTGTTTGTGATGTCACATTACTTGCTTCGGTTTAACATTGCAATTGTTGTTTGTATTAATGCGTGTTTTTTGGTTGACTGTGTTCTGTTTTAGCAACATTGCGTGTTCGATATATATCTTAATATACCTTTTATAACTTTTATATCTACGTTTATACCTACTTGTATGGCAGTGTATTAGTGAAATAACGTATCTTACTAAAAAAAGATTATGAGAGTGGACCTTTGGAAACGGCCGAACACGATAAATACGAAATATTGCAGTCTCGGCTTGATAGAGACTGTTCATGAACGGTAGTGAAATATGATTGCTACCGTACACGTCCCCTATCCCCGGTTTAAGCAGAACTCAATATTCATAAACTCAATAGTACACAATTTTAACCATCCCGACGATGGCATGCAAATGGCGGTGTACATGCTATTTAACTGTCATTATTCCATGTCCAGCGGCGTATGGTCCCAGTAAAACCGATTAAGGTAATGTTTTCGTCTGCAAGAATATGTATCTGTGTTGTATTTGTTTATTTATTTCATTAAAAATGTTGTGTTACCCCGAGGCACACCTTTGTTACCTATCACCATCACGTGCCACACATGTGTTACCTATCACCATCACCTGCCATTCTGTTAGTTGCTAAACGTACACTAGAAAGTTTATACCTAATTTGATGTTCACAAACATTACTCTTTTTCCAGGGGGTTCATATACCTAAACTGGACAGTTGCAAGTGGTGGGACGTGATGGGGTGGTTTGGAGGGGGTCATTACTAGTATCCACTACCTACAAACACAGCAATAATCTCATATCATGTTTAACTCATAAAGTTAAAGTTTGTTTTCTTTCTCAAACAACAGTCGAACAGAAAATGAGCATTCACAGAACATAATCAGCCAAACACGCGTATTAAAAATCAACAATTACAAAGACAAATATAGGTAAATTAAGCGACACCATCATAAATGTATTGACAATAGATTACACCAAAACAGATATAAAAATCGAACAGGAAAAGTAGCATTCAAGGATGACAGTCAACCACAAACACACACAGAAACAAAGAACAACTTTAAAGATGAATAAAATGGCAAATAAGACATCACAAACACAGGTTGACAATAGGGCTACCGTCTTGGAACGTTCATTAACAAAAAAGGCTGCTGGGGGTTTAAACTAGATTATAGGGTGCACCAAACCTCGCACTTACCATACTGTCATCTCAGTAAAACGGGACAGTGTAAATAAAGAAATCCCTGCCATGAACTATTCTCTAACCATCAAGGCAGAATTAATAGGCAATATAAGTAAAACACAAAGATGCTCGTGTATATATAAATACAAAACATACAATAGCCTAAAAAGCCACAAAATAAGGTACTCTATGACTTGGCAGAAGCCAGAGCAACAAGAAAACAAATCACTGAGGGCACCACAAGACAAGATTGCAGACAAACATCAAACGTCTCCGTCCTTTTGGGCTTTAGGTAGACGTCATCATAGGGTCCACTGCCTGTCCGGTCATCGCACAATTAAAGAGGAAAGCATAGTGGCGAACTGTAAATGGGTCCAACAACAATCATGCAGTGCGTTGAAAAATGATACCTCACTCTCAGCAGCTTGTAGGGTGCAGAAAACTAAATACTTTCACATAGGCCCCCTGTATGACCTGTCAGTTAATATCTAAAGCACTAGACACCAGATTTTCTTTAAATTAACTTATTTCATAGATAGTTCCACCACACAGCCTTTGAAAGCACGAACAGTAGACATTTCCCAGCTCAAACGCTGTAACATGTCTCTGTTTACAAACAGAGTATGGAATCCGCACTGAATATTGACATTTTCATGGGAGCTTAAATTATCAAAAACATTAAAAAAATATATGTTTTTATTCAATTCAGTGATCCTTTCTGATGGGGATTATTGGACACATAGTTTATCCTTCCTAAAAATGCGTTTTGCATATTTCAAACTAGTATGTGCTGACTTCTGTTAACCTTTCTCTTTTGCACTGAATCGTACACAACAAACGGCGGGGCTTCTTATCTCAGACTGTATTAAGCAGTTCGCAATTTGTATATGACCTTGTACGAATGTATCCTTCATACTCGTATTGGTTCTAGCCAGGGAAAGCTGGGAGATATGCCTCTACCACGAAGAAATCGACCGTCCCGTTTAGCCTAGCATGTGCTTAAAATGACATAAAGCACCATTCAACATCATTTAACCTTCCCATATAAAGCTGAATGATTGTTGTTCCGTGTATGATGCAGCCGTTTTCCATTGTCTGAAACATATACGAGATACGTATTCTTTACTAGAAAACTGGCAATAGATCGTTAAACATCAAAAGCTGTAGATTTCAAGGAAACTAACTTCTTGCTAGCAAACAAGCCACAAGATGATCTTGATTTGTGACACATTGATCGGGAAGTCTAGACTTGTGCATTTCTTTATCGTATTCACTGGTGTATATCAATTACTGTTGCTATTGTCGAATGAAATATAGTTTTCGAGGCTCTACATTTTCCAAGCAAGACCACTCCGCCTCCCCCGCCACTGCACCAGACCCCACGCCCTCAACGCCCCCCCCCCCCCCCCCCCCCCCAATATTATATACATTTTTAATTATGTACTTCTATAGGATTCCTGAACCCCGGTACTGTTTCTCAGCAATCCAAGTAACGATACAGTACCCGTGATACTATTTCTCAGCTAGTCAAGTACTTCTATAGGATTTCTGAATCCCGGTACTGTTTCGCAGCAATCCAAGCAACGATACAGTACCCGTGATACTGTTTCTCAGCTAGTCAAGTACTTCTATAAAACTTCTGGTACTCTTTTTTACGAGCTCAAATACTACTTTATGACCCCTTTTACTGCTTACAGTAAACTAAGTACCTTTATATAAGTCCTGGAACGATTGTCTTTTCGTCGTCAGCTCAATTAATACAATATAAAATATATAGGACCCCTCGTATCGTTTCCCAGTAAGTCATGTACGTTTATTGGAGCCCTTAAACTGTTCCTAACAATCCAAGTACGTATAAGGGACACATGGTATGCTTTCCCAGCTAAATAAATGTTGATGACGTCTACATAAATCCTAAAAGGACGGAAGCGTTTGATGTTTGTATTAAATCTTGTCTCGTCGTACCCTTAACGATTTGTCCTCTAGTTGCTCTGGCTTCTGCCAAGTCATTGAATACCTGCTCTGTGGCTTTGTAAGCTGTTTTAAATCTTCATCCATACGTGATCATGTATGTGTTACAGTTAAATTGCCTATTAACGCTGCCTTGTTTGTTAGAGAATACAAACTGGCGGTGGATCTCGTTATTTCCACTGCCCCGTTTTTTTTGGGATGCTAATAGGGTAAGCGCGATGTGTAGTGCACCCTAGAACTGGGGTTAAACCCATAGCAACCTTATTTGCCATTGACCGTTCCAAGTCGGTAGCCCTGTTGTCAACTCTTTATATTTATGATGTCGTCATATCTTGCCTTTTATATATCTTTGTAAGTATTGTTTGTTTCTATACGTGTTTTTGGTTGACTGTGGTCCTAAATTTCCTGGTCGACTTTTATATCTACGTTTTCTGTAGAATCCATACTATTTTCCAGTGTTTCTTTAGTATCCCTCATACTTCTGTTACTGGTCCTTTTATAGGTCACCTGCTACCTTTCCCCTATGTCTTAAATGGGTCGTTGACATTTTTAAATCATGATCATGTTAATTTTTTATCTTCAGTAAAACATACATAATCATGCAACAAGCTTTCCAGGAGGTGTTGATTGAGAATTTACTTTTTGAAAGGAGATATGAAAATGTCCACGAATGAGTAGTTATTGACACCAGCCGGGTAACTTAAACCGGACTCCATAACCTATCTCACACTTAAGAAAATGTGTTAAGGCTTGCATTACTCCGATTGGAATTGTTTGGTTTTGCCCGATATCGATACAAATGTTACTGCAAAAGTGGCGGGTTCTGCAAATTAATGTTCCTAGAGATCTTTCTTGTGAAACATAAACTTCATTTACAGTTCGCCACTATGCTTTCCTCTTTAATTGTTCGATGACCGGACAGGCTGTGGAACCTATGATGACGTCTACCTAAAGCCCAAAAGGACGGTAACGTTTGATATTTGTCTGCAATATTGTCTTGTCGTGCCCTCAATGGTTTATTCTCTTGTTGCTCTGGCTTCTGTCAAGTCATTCAGTACTTTCTTTGTGGCTTTCTAGGTTATTGTCTTTTTTGTATTTACATATACACGAGCATCTTTGTGTTTTACTTATATTGCCTATTAATGTTACCTTGTTGGTTAGATAATAGTTCATGATGGGAATTTCTTTATTTACACTGTCCAGTTGTGTTGGGGTAAGTGTGAGGTTTGGTGCACCCTAGAACCAGATTTAAACCCCAGAGGCCTTTTTTGCTACTGATCGTTCCAAGGCGGTAGCCCTATTGTCAACCCTTTTGTGTTTATGACGTCATATGCCTTTATTCCTTATTAACATTGCCATTGATGTATGTCTTTTTGCGTGTGTTTGCGTTAACTGTGTTCTGTAAAAGCTGAATGTTCTGTTCGACTGTTATATTTATTTTCATAAAAAGGTAGATAAGAAAGTAGTATGCAACGTGTTTATATACTAACCATGCTAATTCGAAGTCACAGTCTGTATAGTCGCAAACCTTGACGTATAACTATTTTGGTTTTGGTTATTATACACAGCTTATTGTATTGGGAGACGTATACGAGTAGGTATAAAGGTCGAGCTGAACATGTAGTAATCACAGAACACAGTCAACCAAAATCACGCTTGCAGAACAAACAATAAATACTGAAAGTTGGATCCCTTGGAAGCAACAAACACAAACAAGTGATAAAAGTAGCAGACTCGGTTTTATTGAGTCTGTTCATGAGAGGTAATGTAAAGTGCAACACCTCTCACGCCTCCTTAAGCACCGGCTTAAGCGATATTCTACTTTCAAGCCACAATTATCGAGCTTGGTGATCCAAAAGGACCAGTAAGTAATAACACTACTGATTTGTAGTCGGGACGACTTTTTACGGCCGCCACACAGCACTAAACAAACGCTAGTGTGAACACTCAAAAGGGGAAAAAGAAGCAAAGAATGCGACAACGCAAACATAAACTGGTTTATAATTGGGGTAACTCCTTAGAACGGTTAGTAAAAATCAAAAAGCCACTGGGGATTATACCAGGTTCTATGGTGCATCAAACCTCGCTCTTAGCAATTTGTTCGTAAAAAGCATATTACTTATTATAAGTTATATATAAGTTAAACGGAAAGCCAGTACGTTTTGTATTCACCCATTATCACATCTTAGAGTTACAACTCTTCCCAGAGCACATGGGTTATCGTTATGATATTCTGGAAACAGAATTATAGAAAAAAAGTTACGATATCCGAGTTATCATTATTACTTTAAAATATGAGAAAGTGTTCACCTAAAGATGACGTCCCGGTCGTCCATCTACACATTATCTAGGGCCATTAACATTATTATAATAACGGTTTAATTGGCCAGTGACGGCATGTGATTGATAAACGTAAGAAATGACGTCATAAAGGTATCTAAACAACCAAAATAAAATTGTCTGAATAACTTTACATACAAAATATATGTCTCCCTTATCAATCCAGATACTAGCAATTAAAATAACAATACGATATGTATGTGGTTGAATTGCACACGTGAGAAGTATAAACTCTGTAACGAAAACGTGTTGATTAAATCCCCATTTAATTACCTTGTTCTTAAGTTTGATGGCTCGTATTTTATATATTCTATAATAAATTCTCAATAAAGGGAAATAGTATTACAACTTTAAATGTTTACTACTTTGTTCCATGTATTTTACAGTTACTGATATAAGTAGATTATTATAATATCTAGGCCCTACTTTGCTGAATCCCACGCAATTTAAACACGAGTATGCATTCATATTTTAGCAAATTACTGTCATTACTTTTTATATAAAACAAAAGTCGATTCAAAAGTCAACAAGGTTACCATTCACAGAACCAATCAAGCAAAACACACCTTCCTTTAAACAAATAACAATTATATGGATTTATAGTCATTTAGAAGTAAAGTATGTGCCAGTTTTTTCTCCGCGTCAAGGTATTCAATCACAGCAGCTAACAGCTGTACATATGTACCGCCATGTCGTATTATACGTGCTTGAGCAGTTTTCATTGTAAAACTATATTTTGTTTGAGATACAGTATCAGAAGGATAATAAAGAAATGCAATTGCAAGCTGTTTCCTTGCAGAGCTGTTTCCTTGCAGAGCTGTTTCTTTGCATTCCTTGCAGAGCTGTTTCCTTGCAGACTTTTTGTCATCCTATCATTTACAAAAGTATGTAGTAGAAGACCGATGATCATGGGACTGATCTTCGGATGATGTCTCGCTTTTCCTGTGTTCTCCATGTGCCGTAAACTGTACCTCTCCTATGCTGATAACAACCGCTATATGTCTTGCGTGAACAACAGGTTTTCAAAAAGCGTTCGTGTAATTGCATCAACGATACCAATCAGGGCTCCTGCTGAGCGCTGTTTATCGCTAAGTAGTACTTCAATTATTTCGTCTATGGTGGCTGTACCAACCTGAGGGAATGAACATTCCACTGCTTTCTAATAGCAGAACTATACGCTTCTTCAATATACAGGTTGTATATGAGCTGCGTTTATTGGTGACATAACATGATTCAAAGTGTTATCCTATGTTCAAGCATTTTCCAGAAGGGTCAACATAATTATATCGGTGACAGCTGGTATTATTTTTGTGCTATAGTACGTACACAAGTGCCTAATAACACTCCATACATATAGAGAATTCATTTCGCACATTTACAGTACGTTTTCAGGGGAACATGTGTTTTATTGATTGAATTCAAAATTAACATGCAATATCGACTCATACAAACGTAAATACACAAGTCATACAGGAAATGTAGCCAATCGTGAAAACTCGGCCTATTCCGTCATTCTTCGGGATCATGCCTCGTGTGTGTATATCGACGAATCGGTATGTTCAAAATCTTGACATTTTGTTTTCCTGACGGCAACGGCACAGAGAAGTAGTGCACTGCTGCTTAGCTGTTGCTCCATAAACAATATAGCCGTTAGCCACACGTTTTGATGTATTGCGTTGCATGTTTGTTATTTACATCACAGATGAAGTTTTTATCACTCCGTTCATAAACTATAGATGGAGCAATCGGCTAAATGACATTGTATTGCAAAACCTTCATGATAACTTTGATTTTGAATGCAAACTCTTTATGGCGGGAATCTAAGGCGCGTCATGCCAGGATGACGTAACCAATATGGAAACCTTCGAGTTACATTCGAGTTATGCTTCGAAGAAGTTAACGAGATGTTGCGAATGGAAATGTACCATTCATAGAACGCAGCCAATAAAAAACACGCATTTAAAACAAACAACAATCACATGAATAAACGATTGTATGGAAAATGTTCCATACGTTACTTCTCAAACATAAAAGGGTTGACAATACCTGTCAGTAGACAAAAAGGCTCATATTTTCAGTTTACATACCGATATAAATACAATAATTATAAATATAAAATGGTGAACTATTAGATATTTGTATTGAATCTCAAGTATCTCAAATATTAAATAATGTTGCGTACCATTAAAATTTAATGAACTCAGTTATGGTTTGTTAATTAATTGATAATCTCAACTCATTATCTGGCATTGCCTTATCATCACGTGATAATTCTTTACGCTAACATTTGCATTACGCTAACTTACAGAAAGCATGGCATTAGTTGAGGTGAAAGATAAAAGGTGTTAAAGCTTTCTTAATCAAAAGAAATTGAAAAAACAAAAACAAACACTTATATGCACATAATTGAATATATTTAACAAACCCACAGCTAAACAAACCACGATGAATGCCACTTCTATAGAGCTCTATATTGAGATGCAACACGAAGAGGTTCCCTTAGTCACGAGCATCCGATAAACCATAAAGAATTGGTTTATCAGACATACAATAATTGGTTTGAGAAATTGCCATCTTTTACAAATAATTTCCGGTAAGAAGACGAAGTTGAATTAAGATGCTTGGGATGATTAGGTAGACTCATACCCACAAAATACAGCTAAATAGCACACAATAACGTCAAAAACAAATTACGGGTTGCGGGCTGGTTACTCACCATTGTTACGGCCTCGCTAGCTATAAACCAGAAATGAAAATATGTTATCTATAATAAAACCATTGTCTATATCGGCAGTCCTGCAAGAACAATGCAAAGAGCAAATGGTTGGATGGAATCGGTATCGAACTGAGTTTGTCTATGTTAGGTAGGCCGCATGTTTTGACATTCCCTCGATTTTTGTCTGCTAAAAATACTAAAAGATGAACTCTAAACTAAAAAATACTTTGAAAACCATTGGTCCGGACCCCCACATGAACAGTATCAAAACAAAGGTGCGAATGTCCTCTTCATGAATATATTAGATTTAATGCAATCAAGGGTCGCGCAAAAGAGCGCAAGGGGGTTAAAGGACCCCAGGGGTGGGAAGATTTTTTTATTAATTTTTAATATTTTTTATTTTATTTACTTTTTGCAATTTTTTTCAAAATATTTTTTTTTACTGAACATCTTATGAAAACAATGTATCTTTCTAATGAAATAAATTCTACTTTGATTTTTTGAAAATTTGAAAAACATGCGGCCTCCCTATCTATGTGAGGGCTAAATCATGTGTCTACTTGTTAGCGGATAAATCCTTTTAACATCCAACGTGCACGCATGCATTTTATGTTTCCTTACAGTGTGTATACATAACACTTATGGAATATCAATTAATATATGATGTTATGCACACTATTTAAACTGTTAATAGGCATAACACCACTGAATGATGCTGATGAGCAAGATACTCAAATATTCATAACTTTCGCATGACATCATCAATATATTTTGACCAATCAGTGATCTCATTACGTGGACCGACTATTAAGTTTCTAATTCCATCCAACCCCTTCTCCAAGAAGAGAAAACGGGGTTGGCTGAGTTATGAAATAAAACCTTGATTTCTGTTTAAAAAGTTTAAATATTGTAAAATTAAAACATTTTATACGTAATTTTAAACATATAATCGCATTTTTTTTCAGTAAAAAATGTTTTGTTATTGTTTTATTGTCGAAATATCCGTTATAAAATCTTGCAAATATAAGCTTTCCCGTCGCTTAATGGAATTAAGGCGGGACCACGTAAAGAATAAAATAAAAGACCTCGACATTTTGGTAGAGGGTAAACTCGGTGTTTATCATTGGTGTTCAACTGACTTTAGCCCTTTACACAAGTAGTTTGTAGTGATCATTATATTAAAAGCTTTTTTTTGTGTGTACATCTATGCAGCTTCTTTTGGTGTTGTCTGATTCTAAAACACCAATATGGATACATTCAATTTAAATCATGGTCTAATATTTCATTTTTTCATATAGAGATTGAGGATAAAGTCCGAGTAAAACCCTTTATTTTCACCTACTGAATATCTCAACCTACCGGAAGTTGACCGGATGTGAAAGTTATGAATGCTGATATGCATAACACTTATTATAGGATGTTGATATGCATAACACCTATCGGATGGTGTTATGCATAACACGTAATGTATGATGTTGTTATGCTTAACTCTTACATATGTTGATATGCATAACACCTAAACATTTTGATCGGCATACCGCTTATTATGTTATATGATATGCATTATGTGTGGTTCGCATAACATTGATTGTTTGGTGTTGATATGCATAACACTTACTGGATGTTGATAGGCATACCACTTAGTGTTGCATTTGCTCAAATAATTTGCGGTGTGGGAGGGTAATAAAGCCATGATATATGTATCATATTAGACTAGTATAGTAGATATGTATGGAAGACGGATAGCTGAATCTTTCGTTCAACTTGGTGTGCCAATCGGAACTCTTCGCCAATTTCCGTACTCGGTAAACGAGTGACGGAATCCGACGAGGCAGTTCCGATTAATTGGTGTCTCGTCGACTTAAGGAAATCGACTAGGAATGTCCGTTGTTAGGTGTCGTACGGAGAAGACCGAGTTAACATACGACGTCATCATACAAACATACGACAACGTTATCTAGGCAGCCACAATACAAAATGTTCCTTGTGATGCTTTTCTGGAGTGATTAATAGAATCTTACATTCATGCCTATTTATTAAACTCGTTGGATGAAATTGACCTGATGTGAGGCTGTTAATACTAAATGTGTATGAATTTGACGCTTGGCACTCGTTAATACTAAATGTATGAATGTGACGCTTGAAACTGTCTCACATCAATTTCATCCAACGAGTTTAATAAATTCAACATTAACAGGCGTGAATGTAAGATACTCTATATACTTAAAATGGTGTTATGCATACCACTGATTACGTGATCACGACACAACACTTTAAAATGTTTATATGCATGATACCACTTACTATATATGCATAATACTTGAATAAGTTGATATGCATACCATGTGATATGCATACAACTTAGAAATGTTGATATGCATAACACTTACATTTATTGATAAACATACTACTTATTGGCTAATGTTAATACAAACATATGTATCCTTAATTTGTAATGTTATCGTGTACGTCATTTTTTGAAAGAAATACCCGCTAAAAGTCAAATAAAAGTTTGCCTTATTTCATTATTTTATTGATCAAATGTATTTTAAAGCAAAGAAAATCACTGCAAATGAAAAATAATACTAAAATGTATTACATCATTATATTTATTTTTAATCAATTTGCAGTGGTTTTCTTTGCTTTAAGATACATTTTGTCAATATGCCATATATAGTAAAACGGCGCGATGACGTCATCGTTCAAAGATGGCCGCCTCCATTTATGTTCTTTGCAAATTTTCAATAGGTCATATCTCCTTTATTTTTCATGGCATTTTGATGATTCTTTCAGCTTTTTTCAAGTTTTTCAGAGCCCTTTAAAATAAACTGTCTTTGGAAATAATGCATCAACCCCTTTAATAATATACGCTGATATCCTGATATCAAACTTTATTCTACTATTGCTTATGGCAGCATAATGAAATTATATTGAACATTGTACATCTGTCACTGCTATAGATTTTATTATAAGAGCTCGCATATTGCCACCATCTACTGAATATTGCAGACGTCTTACTTGTGTATGACGATCTATTGCTCTTACAACCACTCATTGTAAGCATGCATGAAAGTTGATAAGACAACCATCGCCAGAATATAGGATTAATCGTATTGACATTTTCAATTCTGCGACTGTATATCAGTCGTTTAATGGCCGCACATTTTGTTTCATGGCGACATGTTAGCTAAGCCATTAAACGTGATTTGCGACCGTTGAACGACTGATACACTTTCGCAAAAGTCAACATTTCTATACTGGTTAACCCGTTTCAGTGTTTTTGACAGTTTTTCTTACAAACGCTTTCAAATAAAATTGAATGACGTCACGTGTTTGACGGTTTAACGTCACATGACTGGGTTTGTGACAGGTTTTGCATTATTTAGTAGTCGCAAACGTTTTAACGGATTGCAGGATTTTTGTCAGTGCGTTAGAATATGGTTTTATAGACTTAAAAACTCCAGCATGAGTTAAATGGAAAGAGCATAAAGTGATAATTACACTCTTGCTTATTGCTGACAAAATGCATGAAACAGGCACGCGCCTTGCATCCAAGTACTCATTGAGAAAAACGTGTACACAAAACACATAGCCTTCCGTAAACGATGTATATATGTCGGGTTTTCTGAGTAAAATTATAGGACTCACACCACTATTATCTCCCTTGAATACTCGTGCCCTACAGATGAATGAGGTAGATAAAAAAAAACTAGTTCGCTTTTCTACATTTTACAGGATGCATTGATTTATCTTTACCAGGTTCTAAATCTACAGCATTTTAGGAAGAGATCACAGAAAAATGCATGTTGATATAAGATTTCTAGCTAAGTCTGCCTCATTTTACACATCATGGGTCTAATCACCACGGTTGTATTTTTGTCTAAATTTTGATAGGTGTGCAAACATGAAATTAAAAAAAGGTCAGTCTGGTAAATATTTGTTAAATGTGTTTTAAATTGCAGATATTGGATCAATGAAGAATTTAAGCATAAATACATATTGCAAAATCTGTTTTATCTCTATGCCACGAACAAAAGCATTACAATGGGACCCTATGGAAAATTAATTGTGGTGTGAGACGTATAGCATAATCAGACAGTTATTGGCTATAATTTTTAAATCTTGCCGTGTGTGTGTACAATACAATATACAGATGTATGCATTCACCACTGTTCAATAGTCAGTAAGCATATGGTGGTTATTTTGATATACGTTACGGACTATATATGGATCTGGACCATTATTACGGACCTAGACCATTATTATCATTCCATAGGCCCCTTGAATCAGAACTCGTGTGTTATACAAATTGACATGCACACCATGGGATAACCTTTTCTTTCAGCCACAATGAAAACCAAACCGCGAAGTAGAAGCCATTTTTATGGTGGTGTCATACCTAAAAAGTAGATGTAAAAGTCGAACAGGAAATGTAGCATTCAAGTACCACAGTCAATCAAAACCATGCACAGAAACAACAACAACAGGAAATGTAGCATTCGAGTACCACAGTCAACCAAAACCATGCACAGAAACAAACAATAATTACAAAGATGATTAAAAGGC
The DNA here is from genome assembly GCA_037043455.1 of Cyrtodaria siliqua. Taxonomy (NCBI): domain Eukaryota; kingdom Metazoa; phylum Mollusca; class Bivalvia; order Adapedonta; family Hiatellidae; genus Cyrtodaria; species Cyrtodaria siliqua. Next base: position 359,456 of record JAWPHD010000097.1, read on the forward strand.
AAGATATGACATCACAAACATAAAGGGTTGACAATAGGGTGACCGCTTTGGAACGGTCAGTGGCAAAAAAGGCCGCTGGGGATTTAAACCAGAGTATAGGGTGCAACAAACCTCACTCTTACCCTATTGTCATTCCAATAAATGTTAAAACCGTTTTTGCTTGAAGAGAGACAAATATATCAGAAATGAGTAGAGTACATACCTGCTCCAAATCCCTTACCATTTCCAATATCCCACAACAAAAAAGTCAACATTCTACTAAAAACTATTTTCGAGAACTAACATGTTGACCTAATGGTTCTCGGTCTAGCTCTATATCGATATAGTCTCGCCTGATGTTATGCAATAATAATGCATACATAGGGAGGAATTTGGAATATTTAAGAATCTTTTCTCTAAATGATGCGCCTTTGACAGCTATTACTTTATTTCCTCCAAACTGCAACTGGGGACTGACATTTATCACGAAACGTAGCCGGAACAGCACGTAAATCACACGGTTTGTCAATCTTCTTGATCGGTTCCTGTCTAGCCAAATAAAATAGCTTAGAAAACCGATTTCCCATTTCCTTACCTATACCCACTAGATATAATGGCAAAATTCATCCATCAAATCATTGGCGTTAAGTACACTGGAGAAAACATGTGTCGGATTGACCTTATACGTCTTTCGTGGATCACTTCGCGTCGGAGAAGAGATAGGAAGGGTAAACATTGTTCCAGCAGGAGTTTAAATATATGTACAAAAGTCGGAAACAGGAAATGAAGCATTCACAGATTACAGTCAACCAAAAGCACGCATTCAAAAACAAAAAACAAAAGATCACAATAATAAATAGAAGCAAAGGCTGCGACATACAAGCATTAAATGGCTGACAATAGGTGTACCCCCTTTCAAGCGATCAGTAGCATAAACGCCGCTGGACGTTTCAAACAGGTTCTATGTTGCACCGAACCTCAATCATACCCTATTGTCATGCCAATTAAACAGGATGATAGTGATAAAAAAAACAGAATATATCTCTAAAAAAAAAAAGGCAGCATTAATATGCAATGTCATTAAAACACGAACATGATCGTGTATATGCGAATATAAAAACAAAAGACTAGAAAGCCACAAAGCAAGTTCTCAGTGACCAGCAACAGGAGTACCGTTAAGGGCACAACAAGATAATATCTTGAAGACAACATGTTACAATACGTTTCAGGATTTAAGTAAACGTCATTATAGGGTCCAGAATATTTCTGGTCATCGCACAATCAAAGAGGACAGCATAATGGCGACCTATAAATGGGTAAACCATTGAAATGATAAGTTATGCGTGAAAATGTCTGGACTTGTATGTTGTCGTACTCTTCCTAGAAAGTATATTTCTGTTTCTGCTTCTGCAGATATTGCCCACAATCAACGAACTGATCATATTGCAAAATACATTTAGAGATTTGCGTTAGCAGTAGAAAACAAATAGTACAGAGTGAATTGAATTGAATTGGGTTTTAAGGCGCACCAACACATGAATGGTTATATGGCGTCTAACAGGAATGAACATGCCAGGCTCATCCTCCATGTACATCCAGATAAAATATGGAGAATGGGCCTAGAACCTTCTCACCTGCAGAACTGCAGAGTTGCTGCAAATTCTATTGTAGACACTCCATTTACGCTGGAGTCACGTTTATTGTTTTTCTGCCACTGCTCTTGTGATTTGAGCGAGGTGGCACCTGAAACAATGCAGGGGTCATGATGAAGACCTTTAATGAGCATGAACAAAAAATGATAAAATTAACATGAATTTTGGGGGTGGGGGGTGGGGGTTCTACCCCTCCGCCTACCCCTCCAACGGGATCTGCAGTGGCCCTATTCTTTGCCCCGGAACCAAACGGGGCCCCCAGAACCACAAGGGGTTAGTACAGAGTGAAGTGAACGATTAAATAAAAAAAAGGAACTAAAGAACGATCCGACAAAAGGTGTTGTCTATCCAGGTGTTGGCATTCCCAATGATACAATATATTTTCTAATTTCTTGTACTAAACCGCTTTGTCCCGCTTTGCCAAAGGCCTTGGAAAAGTACATGCATGTAGACACTTAAGTAAAAAAAGGTTTCAGTGATACAATCAACGCGAAGTCCGGAGGAAGTATATTCCCTCTTGGCTCTTTCGAGAAACGAATGATTCTCTGTGGTACTCGCAGACTGGTAACTGATATTACTTTAGGTGCATATTTCCTGAAAAGCTCGTCCTCATTATCAAGTATCTGATTGATTGAATTGATTGATTGAATGTTTTTTAACGGCTCATCAACACAGTATAGGTTATTTAGAGCCGCCCCAGAGAGAGGGGAAGGATACATAGGAATCCGGGAACCTGCCCTACTCTTATTATCGAATAGATTCCTATGGTTCTTTAACGAGCTCGGAGGATAGACCGATACACGGGACCGCCCGGTTTACGTCCCCATCCGACGGACGGGGCTAAGGGAAAGTGTCTTGCCCAAGAACAAGAAATGTGCATGTGCCTATTTGTGACCTATCTGGCAATACGCCATTGTACCTTATGTAGTCGATAGATTCCGTTTTGATGGCAGGACCCCAAACGGTTCTAACATATTCAAAAATATGGCGAACCGGTATATTGTATGTGTTTTATTTGCTGATGTAACTCCTACATTTAGGTTGGTTTCTTCGGAAGAAACCTACTGTTTTGTCGTTGGCTTTTCCACAAACTGAGTTGATGTGCTCATTCCAATTTAATAAATACTGAAAAAAGTGACTGTCAATAATACTGAAAAGATGATCCCTTGGAAGCAACAAACACAAACAAGTGAGAAAGGTAGCAGACTCGGTTTTATTGAGTCTGTTAATGAGAGGTAATTAGATATTCTACTTTAAAGCTTTATAGAATGGGCTTGATGATCCGTGAGGACCAGTAAATAATAACACTTCTGATTTATAGTCGGGACCTTCACACTGCAGTAAACAAACGCTAAGTGTGAATGTCAATAAATACTCAAAAGATGATCCCTTGGAAGCAACAAACTGTCTGTTCATGAGAGGTAATTATCAGATGCAACACCTCTCACGCCTCCTAGCACCGGCTTAAGCCATATTCTACTTTAAAGCATCACAGAATGGACCAGTAAACCGGGCGGTCCCGTGTATCGGTCTATCCTCCGACCACGTTAAAGAACCATAGGAATGTATTCGATAATAAGAGTAGGGCAGGTTCCCGGATTCCTATGTATCCTTCCCCTCTCTCTGGGGCGGCTCTAAATAACCTATACTGTGTTGATGAGCCGTTAAAAACATTCAATCAATCAATTCAATCAATCAGATACTTGATGATGAGGACGAGCTTTTCAGGAAATATGCACCTAAAGTAATATCAGTTACTATTGGGTTTATACCAGGCTTTAGGGTGCATAGCACCTCGCTCTTACCCTATCTAATTAAAATGGGACAATTGACTATGGGCCCGCGAAACGTATTATGAACTGATTGTGCAAATGAAAATAAAGTTACACTTCATAACTATATACAATCGGTGTAATACACTGGTGTATGACACACACAATGGTCAGTTTTAGTTTGATTAATTACTGACGTGAACTCACAGACTAACTTGCAACGGCAACAGCTGCTATATTTCTGTTGCGATAAATGTGTCCATTACGTGGTCCCGCCTTAACTCCATTAAGCGATGAGAAAGCTTGTAGCAGTATTTTATAACAGATATTTCGACAATAAAACATGTTTAAAAACATTTTTTATTGAAAACATGCGATAACCTGTTTAAAATTGCCTATTAGATGTTTTAATTCTACAATATGCAAGCTTTTTAAGCCGAAATTTAGGTTTTATTTCATACCCCAGCCAACCCCGTTTTCGCTTCTCGGAGAAGGGGTTGGATGGGTATGAAAGTTAATACTCGGAGCACATAATGTGTCCACTGTATCTATACCGACATTGACCGCCCATAGGCGGGATGGCGTTAGAGAAATGTTTGAAGTGCTCTTATATTGGATGGAATATATTAGTATATCAGTCTAAAAGCGGTTTTAGATCGGGACACTTGGCCGAAACAGATTTATAACGTTTAATTGATAACTTGGTGAAAGGAATAAAGGAAAAACAATATATAGGATGGTTTATGGTTGATTTTCGGAAAGTGTTCGTTTAAGTGAATCAAATATTTACGAATGCATCGATCAAATAGTATCTTGGTTTCGGTTATAACCTGCAAAGCACAGTCAATAAATGGTATAATATCAGAACATAAACTCATAACATGTGGCTTTCCAAAGGGATATATTCTTGGACCTTTATTATTTCTATTATTTATAAACGATCTACCGATCCTTCCGTGTAGATTTACCAGACGTGTATGCTGACTGATTGACTGACTGACTGACTGATACAGCTAACAAATGCATGTTAATTCAGTTTAAACGTATTTTTTTATATTTACGGTCGATTTGAAATCATGAATCCCGCCTCGAGTGTATCACGGCGCTTCGGTATATGCAACATCTTGACATTTTGATCGCCGGAAGACAACGGCACAGAAAATAGTGCACTGTTGCTATGTAAACAATATGACCGCTAACCACACGTGTTGATTTATAATTTGCGTTGAGTGTGGTTTTTTTTACCTTTGCAGATGAAGGTTTAACACTGCTTTCATATAAATAAACTATTGATGGAGCAATCGGCTGTATAACATTGCAGCCTTTGGATGATCACTTTGATTTTGAATGCAATTTTGTTTTGGCGGGAATCTAAAGCGCGATGACGTAAACAATATGGAACCTGCGTATTACATTCGAGTTATGCTGCGAAGCAGTGTACGAGATGTTGCGAATGGATCACTTGAAGAACAACTCCGAATATGCATACGTTTATTCCGATACCGCATGCCACATTGATTTTCGAAAAAAGGAACTATTTACTGATTTCCGTAATTGGTTTCCGATATAACAAGACCGCATTTGGTAATTGCTCATTACTGAAATTAAGTTTAGGCAACGGAGTAATTGTTAGAGAACATGCAATAAAAATTTAATAAAATGGAAGAACTGTTTGGACCAGAAACTTCTATTACAGTATATGTGCACATATAAATTAAAATCGGTTGGCTATGAGTCCGAGAAACGTTTTGTTTAGCTGATTGTCAAAATAAATAGTAGATTCCCTTCATAACTAAATACAAATGGTGTTTGACCAAATGATTCCGGTCAAAACGCATGTGTCTAGGAGTATATATGCATGTGTATTATTTCATTTGACATTGTTATGATGTGTGAATGCGAAGGGTTGGACTTTTCATCGTATTTAGATTATTTGTCCTACACTTGATTGTCATTGCGGTTCGTTGTGTATATATATTCCGCAGGTTTGTAGTCCTGACGTCCTTTAAGCACAGTTGAATCCGAGTTTTTTATGTGTGTGTGTTATGGTGTATTGGGAGTGTTGTATTTACCTCGGAACTAATTCTCATATGAGGGCCTCATGGTAGATTGACTAGTTTCAAATGAGTTCTCTCGTTAAATAAAGTATTTATTATTATTATTATTATTAAAATTACGACATGTGGGAATTACTTAAAAGGGACACACAGCCATCTTGATTTCTTCAAAACTCGCGATTTGCCAATCGTTATTAATAATTATTTAAATAGATCAAAGAAATTTTTGTATTTACATGTTACTAATTGTTGTTAATATTGCATCTGTAGTATATGTGCGGTATGGTAAAATAACGAAAACACAAAACTGTCTTCACACTGCATTTCTTTTCAATAACGATATGATATATTTCAGATTATTATATTTATATTTCGAGGTGCTAATGTTAACGTTTGATAAAGATTGCCGTGTGCACTAGCGGATCCAGTGGTGTGGGGGCGCATGTTACTGTAGATAAAATATCAAACAATTTCGATGCACGCCCTCAGTATAAAAAATGTTCTCGCTCGCTTCGCTCGCTCGACGCATAATGGCTAATGAGTGGTTTAATTAACACATTGTTAAATCCTTTTTGTGTTAAACAATTTCGATGCACGCCATCAGTATACATTTTTTTATCGCTCGCTCGACGCATAATGGCTAATGACTGGTTTCATTAACACATTGTTTAATCCTTTTAGTTGAAAACGGAATTTTTTACCCTATCAATGCACTACCGCAACCGTTTTATGATGCTAGAAACGGACCCGAAAATTGACCAAAATGTTACGCCCCCCATAAGCTGAAATCCTGGATCCGACCCTGGTGTGTCCCTTTAACATGTTTGAGATTTCACTCCGAATGCTGCCTCGCTGGGCTCCGATCACTGAGCCGGCATGCTAACCATTACTATAGATAGCGTCACTTCGTATTGCATACGTCCACCATATCAACATAATGTAGACTAGTATGAACTGTTCTTGCATACCGGATATGGTTATCCGTGTTTTACATGGGTGATGAAAAGCCTGATCTTACACAAATAAAAGTCACGCGCTGATATCAACAATGACAGTTGCATGACGTCATTGTGTAAGTAAGCATGCAAACATGCAAAACGTTAGTAGGCGACGTCACCGCGCAAAATGTAAATGATACAAGAAAAAGAATCAATCATGTGTATCCGACCCTCGGTATAATTGTTTTAATCAGAACCTCGGCAAAGCTTCGGTTCCAAAGCCTCGGTTCCGAATAAAACAATTTTACCTCGTGGTGCAATTCCCAATCTTCACCGGATACCCATGAAAGATTATTATGCTATATTGTGTGAGCTGATCCGTGTCAAAAGGGAATTCATTTTCGTTTTGTTCCTTCAAACGCCATATAAGACCTATGTGCTAAAATAGTTGTCTAGACCAGCCGTCATTGATTTAGTGGAAATATAAATAGATGTGCCGAAAGTGTGTAAGCTGCTCCATGCTCTGTATAGCTGCAATCATGTCTGGAGAAAGTAAAGTGAATGATGTGGATTTTGATATCTTAAGAAGTAATATTAAAGTGAACATATAAAAAAAACGGATTTTTTTTGAAGGATAATCGAACTTAAAAATGTAATAATGTTGCATGTAATGGATATTATACAGCAAAGTTTAGTTTCGCTACATAAGTCTGTATATAGGAATACAATTTCATTTTTTTTTGTTTTGTTGTTTTTTTGTGTGTTTTTTTTGTTTTTTTATATTCATAAACAAATATTGAAAAAAAATAAACACTTTTTAGCACATAACATGAAATTAAAACTGGTATGACCATATAACCAAAAAAATATTTTTTATCTTTACTCCTTAGTATATCCCTAATATATATTCATACGTGAAAACCAAGTCAAAAACGGCTTAGTACCTTCCAAATGACATCAAACGATTTAAATACAAACATATATACTGCAGTGTTAAAAGGTTTACTCATTTAGACAGGTTTAATCTAGGCACTACGAACACGGTGTACAGAAAATAGTCCCAATTCATTAATAAGATTAATTCATCGGATAAGCATGCTTTAAAATTGTATTCCAATACGAGTACGTTCGTCTTTTCACTATTAATACCGATTTTGCCTTCTTTTTTTTCTTCAGGTAAAGCGGCTTTAGGTATGATTGATATGGCAAAGTGGTAAATCGTCAAAAAGGAATGGGTGGGACTAGAGCGCTATGTAGCCAGTCACGAAGTTTCGACAGGTACGAGATAGAAATATTGACTTGTAACAACTGAGGTACCGCGATGGGACAATTAGTGGCGCGATCGATCAAGGAGGAGTCTTCGCGGATAAGCGACCACTTTGGGATGTTACTCGTTTTATGATCTCATGTGATGTTACAAAGATCTCCTATCTACATATCGTCAAGTGCTTGGTGAGTGGTCATATCTGTACATTGTGAACAATTTGGAAGCGATTTATTTGAGAAAGTTAAAAGGTGGGGGGAATTGTCAGCATTCAGGCTAAATGAATACACTGGGAAGAATATATATTGTGATGAAGGCGTATAAATCTGACGTATTCCAATCAACTAAATCAAAGCTATCGAGACTTTGTACAACATAACAGTACTCGCTTTAAGAGGTTTTCGATTGTTTAGGAGATTCGAGATATGGTGCTTATATATTTTGAGAAAAATTAAATAAACGCCAATTATTATTACTAATGACTGATAGCGACTCGTGCCTTTCTCGTGGGAATTTGTGTCATTATATAATAATTAATTACTCGACTGTTTAAGATTTATTAGAGAAATTCTACTTTTTACCTATTTGGATATTTATACTTTAGAGAAACAGAAACATAAATTATTTAGAAACTACATTTAAAATATAGTTCATTTAAAAACAAAAACAAATAGAAAAGTGTAATTGGATTTAACTCGCCAAAAGATGGTTAGACAATTAGTAAAATGATGTTAGAAAGGAAGAAGACGGTTCCTAATAAATGACAAGGCTTATTTAAATTACGAAACTCAGCCCTATACCATTAAGTGCAAACGTCATAAAATCTGACAGCGCTCATTTAGATATTGTGCCTGATTTGCTTGATTTATTCCAAACATATCGGAATGTTTTCATCGAAAACTCTGCGATCTATTCAATCTGTGGTGATTTTGCTCCTGCTGCTCACTGGATACTCAACACAATGCGGACCAGGGCGACGAAGTCAGAGTCGTCGCGTACGGCGTAAAATGACCCCACTTGTGTACAAACAACACGTGCCAAATGTCTCAGAAAACACGTTGGGCGCCAGTGGACAACCGGACGGTGCAATAGCACGAGGCGACCAGCGGTTTAAAGATCTTGTGGAAAATCATAATACAGATATAATATTCAGAGATGAGGAAAGAGATGGGTCCGATAGAATTATGTCTCAGGTAAGAGTATGTTAAATATATATATTTGATGTCTTCTTTAGTTGCAGTTCCTGAAATCAGAAAGTTTTTGATATATTTTCACATACAAAGCACAATTGCGGCGTACGTAGCTATTAATAAAATAATAAGCTTAGTATCGATTGTTTTCAGTGGCAAACGTTCACGATTACCCGGGTACTCAATAAATTGATTTATTGTTTCATACAATTTACGCAGAATGTCTGTAAATATATTAAAGAAAATAAATTCTACAATTTATTTTAAAATTTGCGGCCAAAACTCATGAAAAAAGAGAAAAATAAGTATACAAAACCGCTGTTATAATCATAAAAACCTTACAAAGTACATACATATAATACACAAAGGCAAACATGACACTTAAGAACAATACTAGATAAGAATATAATTATAACAATGCGACATACGTAAATATTTTTTAATGGATATAACATCTTAGAAAAGACTATTTGATTTTCGTATGTTAACTTTTTAATTTAACTTAATAAAATATCCGTCAAGAGTTAACCAGTATCAAACTTAGTTTTACCGAGACACTCATTTTTAATTTGTAATATATTAAATAAAATACCTAATGAAGAAAAGGCTGACATGCCATTTATATTGTTTCTACATGATAACAAACTGGGAGTAGGCGATTTCTTTTATTTTAAAACATTACGTTTCAAAAGAAAATATTTAGAAATCGTTTTAGCGATCGTTAAAGTACATTCATCGGTTGATAGCTACAAAACTTAACTTTGATTAACACTTTGATGTATTGTAATGCCAATAATAAAATCAGCCGATGAAACGAATGAAAACAAAGCGCCAATGCAGAAGTTAATTACCGAATGCGGTGATTAAAACAGTCCGATTGCTCATTAAAAATAAAAGATAGTAAACGATTGCATCGCAACCGCATGATATGTAAAATATAACTAGGTGTTAAAATACCTCCCACATTGCATGTAAAATGTTACTACTACACGCCATATCAAGTGGCATCTATACCATCTAAGTTACCCAATTTACTGGTTAAAAGTTACAAGTTAAAAGGTTTTTTGTCATTTTTTGAAAATAAGACGCATTTCCTGAACGATGAAATATAATATAGCTAATGCTCGAATAAAAAGTATAGCGGAGGCTACATTCTTTTTTCTTCAAGTTATGTCAGTTAATGTTTACATCGCAATTTGTGTTAGGTTAAAAAACAACTACAGTGTCTAAATGTATATGATATGTATGGCTATCATAAAATAATATTACTAAGATTTCAGAAAATGCATCATGTTAAGTAATAGATACACGTATTTTGAAATCTTTGAATGAATTTATTGAAATGGACTGTTCTGTCACTTAGTAATAAGGTACGCGCATTTTTATTAGTTCGAGTCGTCTATAATAAGTATCTATATATATCGCTTATAACGAAAGATGACTGACCTAGGGCTCTAGCCATTGTGTATTGGGTGCAAGACCAGTGCCCAATTTGTGATTTGGCGTACACTTCCCACCATTCTTCGAGATATTATGGAATCTAAACTGTCAAGTATCATTCGAGATCCTATGGAATTGTATGAGATGTTGCGATTGGACCAATGCTGAATCGTTTCGGACATACTTGTCAGTAGCCCCAGTTTGTTCCGTAATATAAACTACAGTGCTGTCCAATATCATCTCACCTTTAAAGTGATTTTTTTTAGCAAGTGGAGTTCACAAATGAAACCGTTTAGGGTCATGCTAATGGTTAGACAGCGAGTCGTCTTTGTTGGCCAACTGTTTTTATCATTATATTTAACTTTAGCAATACTTAGAAAAACAATTTTGAAACCAAGAATTAGGAAGTAAACTGTGAGAAACTCTTCACTCTTAATACTATTAATTTCATGAACATATAAAACGGTGAATGTACGTATAGAACCAACATATGCTGCATAACTGTCAAACTCAGCCACAGTTGATATAGTAAATATATGCGTATATGTGTCATTTTCAGATGTTACTGCTGTTGCTAATTACTCCGAGAATTCGTAAAGCAACTACATATACTGCATTGGATTACACTGACCACTGCCGTTTACATGTGTACTGTATAAAAACAAACATTCAGTCGAACACAACACAAAGAGTTTTTAAACTGACACACAGCGAAATGTTTTTATCCCCAAAAAACAATATGATATGCACAAGTATTTAACCGCATGCGTTTTATCATTCAAAAACTGTATACTTAATAAAATGCTATAAGATGCTATAGATACCGTTAATACAAGACTAGATTGAGAGGCAACCGCATTCGCTTTATCATACACAAACTGAATACTTACTAAAATGCTATAGATACCATTAATAAAATGGTATTTGTACTTGCTAGATTGAGAGGTAACCGCATCCACTTTATCATACATAAACTGTATACTTACTAAAATGCTATATATTTCATTACTAAAGTGATATCCGTACTTACTAGAATGAGAGTCAACCGCATGTGTTTTATCATACATAAACTGTGTACTTCAATAATAAAATGCTATAGATGCCATTACTATGTGTACTTACTAGATTGAGAGGCAATGTATACTTTCTAAAGTACTATAGATACCATCACTACAATAATATGTGTACATACTAGATTAGGCACCCTATTTAGTTCTGGCAGTTTGAAATGAATTCAAAATGTATATATTTCACAGTCGATAGCAAAAAATAGAAAAGCAAAAAAACGACAAAAAAATAAAAAAATAAAAAATTATATGTACAGACTGCTTTCCTTATATAAAAATAGCAATAATTTTGTAATATAAATGATACACTTTATAATAAGTTATTTAATCTCTGTTGACTATTAAATATAGATATTATCACTGGAGAGACTGACTGGTAGACAGTTTTTTTACGCCTGTCGTTCTAATTATAGGTCTGTACACGGTTTCACATCCATATGCAAGGTCATATATAGTACTAGCAACGCTTAATATGCAAAGGTATTTCTGTTAACGTATCCAGTAGCGTAGTCAGCAGCGTTCTCCTTTCTTACCAATACAACCCGGGTTCGAGTCCCCATCTCGGCGATGTAAGTGAAATGGACGCTCGCTCGGACATGTGCGGTCTCCGTGGTTTCTCCGGTTTCTTCTAACATCAAGTGCGCTAACGCTGTAACTGGCGCCATTGTATTTTGAAGTCGTCTTCAGCTTGTTTCGTGATCGATGTAAACAAAATAAAGTTTATCAAAGCTCTTGTCTCCAAATGTTATATAGTTAGCAATGCGACTCCATACAGGACATTCGTTTCGTTTCTTAGGCTCTTCTAAAACGTATCAGCTTCTTGGATATTGATGTAAATGTTACATTTGTACCAATGTCTGAGTCGAGTGAATAAAGTTCAACATGAAGGTCAGCTCGTCTATGGTACGATATGTTATTTGCGATGGACCTGTGTGTATGTTATTACAAAATACAGTAAAGTGGATCATTCGGTAGTAAAGAACACAATCAATAGAAGACTCAGCTGTATTGATATATGTTCATTAGGGGGAATACAAAATACAACACCTCTCACTCCCCCTTGCACCGTCTTAAGTGGAATTCTACTTTAAAGCCGCAGGTTGGGTTTGATGATCCCACAGGATCAGTAAGTCGCAACACTACTGATTTGTAGTCGCCTAGTCGGGGCGACTTTTAAACGCCGCCACTTAGCACTTTGTTTGTTTGTTTGTTTTGTATGGTGTTTTACGTCATTTTCAACAAATGTAAGGTTATATATGACGGTCGATTTTTTGTGGTGGAGGCAGGCCACCCACTTTTCCTGGGTATAACCAGTACTGTACACCTCCCGCCATCCGTAAGAATCGACACTTTCTCACTTACAAGTCGAGCTCCCAGTGGGATTCGAACCCGCAGCGGTGAGAGGCACACAAGACTTAACAAACGCTAGTGCGAATGTCAATAAATACCTAAAAGGTGATCCCTTGGAAGCAACACATACAAACAAGTATAGCGTTATATAACATAACATTTATAACACATTAGCGCAGGGAAACGTTTTACGGCCACCACCCTTTACGTAAACTAATGTCAATAAATACCGTAAAGATGATCCTTCGAAAGCAACGAACAGTAATACTCATTTATTAAATATTTTATTTATAACATAACCTTTATAAAACGTTAAAATCCCTACCCGCCATCAACGGGCAAATTTTACAAGAGATGTGCTTATCCTTAAGCTACTGACGACGAAGGATATATGCAACTTACATATTTTGAGAATCGAAACTCTATATACACAATATAAACGGCTTTAACCAGCCATGCCAAACCCCAACATTGGAGCGTCGAATTAAGAGTTACCAACTCATAATTCATTTTATGCATTTATAATCTCGTGTATTTTAAGAACCCGTGAATAATACCAATACTTTTAATCAGCCCATACACATTATTATATGATCTGATCACATGGATAGAGTTTTGATAAATGTAGTTGTAACGTAATTTTGCCGTAATTTGGCGGGTTTGTTTCTTTAATAGGTATACTCACTCCTGCTGTTATGGGAAATGTTCAGTTTCAGTTACAATGTCTGTGTAAGCTATTTATTCTCCCGAATCCAAATCAATAAACACACTTCTCTAACGGTGGTTTAAGTGGCAAACGGGCAAAGATTGTAGGAAACTAATGTTGTTGTTTTTTGACATTACATTGTTTCGATTGTTTAATAAGGCGCACAGATTAAGTAATTTCAAATATTATATTGGTAAATGAATATATTTAATGTATCAGCATATAGTAAAATAGTTACTCTCGAATTCTTTATTTGTGAGACACCATTTCAGTCAGAAAGGAAGCATCCCAAATATTTTATGAATCAACATTTATATAATTGCATATTTTCTTTAATATAAATATTAACTATATTGAAATATAATATTACTTCGATAGTTATGTTACACTGTAAATTACCATAGAAATCTGTATGTTTATATTCAATTATTTCAATAAAAATAAACACGCTTTGAACTGTTCAAACTTTTATCTATAACATTCATTGAAAAATCTTCATTTATCCGTTTACTCCTCTCCCCTCACCCCCAAGTTTAATTATTCACTTTATGTGGTCGATCTCTATCTTTAAGATATACGGATACGGCAAAAGCATAGAATCTAACAAGCAGTAAATCGGGGGCGCAAGTGTAAATACCTGAAGTTAAACGTTAGCTTTATATACTATAAGGTGGACAAAGGTGGGCCATTGTTGAATTATAATCTTTAATTTGCGTGCTACCTACTGTTCACAAGGTTAATATGGTTATCGAACTATTGATACAATAATACTTGTTAATTTCAGGTATGTCAATTATTTGTATGGTGGATTGTTATATTTTTTTTCAAATATATCTGAAATATTTATCAGTCTGTCTTTTGTTGTCTTTTGTTTTGTTTTGTTGTGTGTATGCGTGCGTGTGTGCGTGCGCGTGTGTGTGTGTGTTTTGTATAAATCTCACAATGTATAAACATTTTACTGTTTAAAATCAGATTTTTAATACTTAAAGTGAATATAGCGACACAACCACACAAGCTCTGTTATTGAGAGTTCCAAAAGGTGAAAGAATTATCAAAATTGGATGATAAACACAAAATACATGACCATTTTAAGGTTGTTCTGAAATGGATATGGGAGTCGCCATTTTTAAGAACTATGACGTCATAGTTCCAAATTACCATGAATGGAAAATGAATGTAAAATCATATAAAGCATTATTTTTCCATTAAGTATACATATATGTTCATAGTTTTTTCTCCTATAAATCAGTAAATTTTCATATTTATAAACATTCGATATATGGTCATTTAGAACTGTGATGACATAGCTCTCAAAATATCATATCTTCTTTGCTGATCATCAGATTTTGATAATTCTTTCACCTTTTCCCAATTTTTTCAAAACTCTCAATAATAAAGATTGTTTGGCTGGTTCGCTATACTCCCGTTAAGTAAAGCGAACATAACATTTATGTACGATAATCACAGTTCATTCTCAAGTTTTTGAGACATATCCAGAGTGTCTGAACATCGCCATCTACTTGTATAGTAATGTAAATGTGTTTTATCGACAGTTGCATATGGTATACTCCGATTCAAAGTTCTCACTATCTTCTTTATTTGCTTAGCTGGCGTGGCGCAGTCGGTAGCGCGGCGGATTTGTAACCGGAGGGCCCGGGTTCAATCATCCGTGGTGCCACTGAGTTTCCCTTAGCCTCGTACGTAAACCGGGCAGTACCGTGTATCGGTCTATCCTCCGAGCACCGAGTTAAAAGAACCATAGGAATCTATTCGATAATAAGAGTAGGGCACGGTTCCCGGATTCCTATGTATCCTTCCCCTCTCTCTGGGGCGGCTCTAAATAACATATACTGTGTTGATGAGCGTTAAACAACATTCGATTTAATTCTTTATTTGCTGATAGCTTGGCTTTATTCTAGTTTCACCCATTTCACCCACGTTTATATATATACGTCCAATTCTAATCTAATATATATAGCACATTAATTTCACCGGTACATGTGTGTACGCAGGTCTAAAATTGCAACATATATTATTTTTACACGTCTAATCGAGAAAAATAACACCGTTATTTGGCGATATCCGTGTCTCGTTGCTGGTCATATTTTATTTTCTCACTTCAGTTTTAGTGTTAGGTACTTACCGCTGTTTATTTAACTCAGGAGGCCGATATATTTCGTCTGGTTTTCGTACATAATGGCAATAACGGCTCATTGTCAAGAGGAACGTAAACTGCTAAACGAATCACGCGTCTCAGGGAAAGTATCGATGATCTAGGATAGTCGCGGGGTATTTGTCTGGAGTAAGATCAGCAAAAGCCAGCATGTTTGCCATTGTTTTTTTCGTGGTATTGCTAATTAGAACTGCTTATTTAGCGTCTTAGGACCGTATGGATGAGCAGATATCACTTGCCATGTGTGTGTGTTGGGGTGTGTGGATGGTGGAGTGGGTGGGTGTAATAAAGCTAGGGTATAACTATTGTTAAGGCCGAATCATGGTTCGGTATTTTTTGTTCAGTCGTCGATTAACCGTTAAAATTACCGGATTACGGAAAGCGACGAGGAAGTTTCGGTGTCGTTCGGATAAGACCGAAGCAACGACGTAATATCATCATATACTGTATGCATTGTTGGAGTTATGTGATAAATAGAATATCAAATTCGTGCCTACGTACTATTGAATTTATTTAACTCGTTGAATAAAAATGATATGACAGCCTTTTATTCAACTCGTTTAATAACTTCAATATTAAAGTTGGGTACAGTTGATGTGGGCTCGGCACAGCCTTGTATTTTGGTTTAAAATACATTAAACATATAACAGGCACTAATATAAGATCGCTTATAAATACATAAAGGTAACTCAGACTATATGGAAACTCATAAATCCAATAGACTAAACAAGGCTTTCTTTCGTATAAAACTCATATATCCAGAAAAAAACAAAATAAGGTAACTCTGTTGACAAAGCGCATATATTCAACGAACAAGAAAAGGTAACTCGGTCTATATCATGTGTTTGACCTGCTTAACTATTATCATGCATCTGAGCAGTTTATATTTTTCGTGTCTATCGGAAATAAATAAACATATTAAGAATACTTTTTGAGTTTCTAACTTTTGGAGAAAAACAATCTACGATACAAATGAATACATTTCGTTAATTATTTGGAATAGTATTAAATAACACGTACCTTCCTGTCATACATACGAACTGTTTAATTGTACTTATACTTGACTTAATAAACCTTTTTCATTCGTTTTTTTTTTTAATGTTTTACCTAGATGGCAGTTCTTGACTACCAAGTGACGTGGGCCCACGACCGAAACGTTTTTTCATTGGTCTCGTACACTATAAACTCACTGACAATATTGTAATATTTATATAAATAAAAACAAATAAAACTACGAATTATATACATACGCTAATTTACGCCCGTCTCTCAACACCGAACGGAGTTTCTATGCACAGCTTTGTCTTTTCCTAAGTAATTTCATTGTGATTAAATAATCTTTAAAGGGACACATGGCAATCTTGAAGTTGTTATCAAGCACTGAATTAGCATTTCGATTTATTAATCAAGTATCATTTCGACTTTAAAGCGTCTTGCATGTGATAACATATTTTTTTATGTGTTAGTTGTTTCTTCTTATTCCACAATAGATTTTAATATATTATTGGTGCTTTTGTTTGTTAGTATGGTGTTTTACGTCATTTTCAACACATGCAAGGTTATATATGACGGTCGATTTTTTGTAGTGGACTTTTCCTGGGTAGAACCAGTACTGTACACCTCCCGCCATCCGT
This sequence comes from Cyrtodaria siliqua, assembly GCA_037043455.1. Classification (NCBI taxonomy): domain Eukaryota; kingdom Metazoa; phylum Mollusca; class Bivalvia; order Adapedonta; family Hiatellidae; genus Cyrtodaria; species Cyrtodaria siliqua. Next base: position 376,678 of record JAWPHD010000097.1, read on the forward strand.
AAGAATCGACAGTACCTCACTTACAAGTTGAGCTCCCAGTGGGATTTGAACCCACAGCGGTGAGAGGCGAAGGTTTATTATCGGTGCAATATAATCAACAGTTAATAGTGTGCAAAAACAATTTTGATTTAGTCTATTCTTATAATTAAATTTAATGATTGAAGAAAATGCAAGTTAGGAAGAAAAACTAACGGGAGGCCGCGAATTTTTAAAAACTCAAGATTGTCCTGGATCCCTATCATAAACTTTAAAAAAAAAAGCACACGTTGATTTGGTGGTTTACGCACGTTTTCGTTTTTAGATTTACGTCACAATAATCGTTTATAGCAATTAGTTCGCAGTGTGCTGTATATATACAACGATTATGAACCCATGTTAAATACATCTACTGTAGGTTAGCTATCTATAATTAATACACAGCAGTTGCATTAACATTACATTAGCTTTTGCATAGAAAAGGCGTAGCAATATTCCTGTAGTGTAAAGATCGGTTAAGTTAAGTTAACCGAGCGTTAAGTCAAAATTTCAAATCTCTCTGAATTTCCGATCAATGAATATTTCTACCAGAAATTGAGCATGTGAAAGCATTATGATAAGAAGAAATGCAAATTAAAAACGTTTAGAAGTGCAAAACATTTTTTATGAGAAAATGTACTTTGAAAGTTTACACTAACCAAGGATTAAGCTAACCGTCCTTTGAACAACTGGAACTTATATTAGATTAGACCATAATTAAAATTATTTTTGTTTGCCCGAACGCGACTGGTCCGAAAAAATCGGCCCGACTCCAAACGTTTTCTTCAACATTTTTGGTTTTTTTAATGTTTTTTTTTACATTTCCTTCTCACCCCACTTCTTGGTCATTCTTGAAATGAAAAAAACACAAAAAACAGTGTTTCCTCTTTATCTTTATTAATTTGGTTTACTAATTATTGTGTATGTACACAGTTAAAATGTCAACATTGCAATACAATACCCAGTATACTAAAAAGTTTTAAGTTTAAACAAAAAGTTACATTTAAACAGCATTTACAAAAGAATCTGACATATAAGGAAGAAAAATAAAAATAATTGTCCTACCTACCTACCCATCTGAAAAATCTAAGGTCGGATTTGGGCAAACTAAGATGGCCTTATCTTTCTATTTCCTTGCGTTGCTTGTGGAATTGTTATCAGGAGGACCGTGGACATCGGCGCAAAGAGATTCCTCAGTGTGTATTGGTTTCAAGAGACTTTCCCTTAAAGGGACACACGGCAATCTTGATTTTTTAAAAACTCACGGCGTACCGTTAGTTTTTCTCGTAACTTGCATTTGTTCAATCATTAATATTAATTGTTAGAATAGTTCTAAGCAAACTGTTTTTACATATTATTGACTTTTGATAATATTGCACCAAGAATATATTTTAAAAAATGCGTAGAATAATGAAGGAAATAGAATTCTCATTTTTTTTATTTAATTATATGCAAGCAGTTTTAAAGTCAAAATAATACAGGATTAATAAATCGCTCTACTAATTGTAATGCCTTTTTAGTCCAAACATAATGCCGAGTCAACGGGGGATTCTTCCCGGGGGCTCAGATGGTAGAGGGACTATAAACCTTAGAAAGAAAGAAAATTGTAATGCCTTATAACCGAAGCATTGTGGTGTAGTGGTTATAGCGTCTGCCTTGCATTCGGGAGGTCGTGGGTTCGAGTCCCCTGACCGCGTCATACCAAAGACTTTAAAAATGGAGTAGTCACTTGTAACCCTTGCCTGACGAGCAAATAATGGGTAGTGCTACGACTGATTGACCAGTGTCAGAATAATGTGACTGGGTGGGTGGGGGAATCATGTCTACTACGGCGTGGTATTCCAGTGCGGCAGCACTATAAAGAAACCATTGAGTTCGCTGCTTCAAGTAGACATATCATCACATCACACAACAACACACAGATAAAAGTCCAGACATTGTGCCTATAATCGTCGGGTAGGACGCCTGTCGAAGGTGGAGGGACTATAATCCTTAGAAATACACACACACACTTGTAATGCCTGATATAAAACTCCAGATTGCCATGTGTCCCTTTAACCTCGTCCGAATATAATCGTTAGTACGAGTAAAACATGTTCCCTGATTCGTATGCATCCTTCCCCTCAATATGGGGCGGCTCTAAATATAACATATACTGCGTTGATGAGCCGTTTAACAACATTTAATTTTATGTTCTTAACATCGGAAATGTTCAAGGTCAGACTGAAGTGCTTATTAAAGATTCCCATCGTGTTTGCCTACAACATGTTGTTCTAGACTGCCTCAATTACACTTCCAATAAATGCCATTCAGGAAGCTCGTATACACCTATGACTTCCGCTATTACATAGAAATATGTATAGCCTTATTAATAATGCTTATTGAAAATTTAAAAAAAAGGATTCAGTTGACGAACGGTTTTCGGATGTCTTATAACTTAGGGAATAACAAAATCCATTCGATAGAATAAATTTGTGCCAAAGAAATATGTTCCATATACATGTAGCTCATTTGTGAACTAATGTAAATGTGTTGTATCCATGCATAAAACGGGCAAAATGGTCCATTTATGTTACAGGTATTGTACATGCCAACAATGGCTAAACAATTCGTAAATTTTTTACCGGGTGGTAGGTGTGTCGGGGAGGGGTGAGGGGTGGGGGTAGGTTTCAAATTAGTTGTTTCAATTAACACCTGGTGACATGGGTGCGATTTTATGCAAGTTTCGCTTTTATTGGATTACTCTAATTCTCGAGACAAAGTCTGTTTATCTCCTTTAAGGTTAACATAAATATATTGTGGTTATAAGGAAAAGATATGAGAAGTGTATACAAATGATTATAAAAATATCAAAAGGAAATTGTTAAACGAATATATACCAGTAATGGAGAAGAATTGAGAGAACAATAGTTAACAGAAAAGCTAATTAAAATGATATTATTTAGGAGAAGAAATGAAAACAATTTGATGTAAAACGGTAAAATTTCTGGATTGTAACGGGCTATACAGCTATGCCCCTTGCCACATACATACTACGCCACTCACCACATACTCAGGCGTAATTGTTTTCACTGCTAAGTGTGTCCGGATATATTAAACTGAGGCAAATTTAAAAAAAAATGTGTATTCAAGTGGGTAAATATCTCATAAGCGAAAACAACCAGTTGTATTGCTAATAAAATTTGTGGAACTTCATATTATTTTCAGGAAAAGTAATAGAAACAGAGACGATCGGCTGCAATTGATCATGGGTATGGTAGTTTAAATGGCCACTTTTTAGTGTACTGGTCAAAACACAGATGCGTTGATGCGATGCTATTTTGCGTGGTGCCCTACCAGATTTTTGTTATTTTATTATTGATGAACGTCATCCAACACGGAGGCCTTAAACATATAAGGGACCGGATATCTCCTCATGAACTAGTTGGCGATTGTGTTATGAAGTATGACATGCACGTTCCTTGAGTTGAACTTAATCTTAATCAGGCGTGTGTGTTTTGGGTGATCGTGGTATTTTTTAAATGGCCGACTTACAAAACTCAATATTACATAGTATTATATCCGTCCTTGCAGGAAAATTGTCGGTAGGGGCACCTGGGTTCTTCCTCCACCATTGGAAGCTGGAAAGTCGCCATATGACCTTAGCTTTTGGTACGACTACAAAATCCAGTACAAATTAGTTCAATTCAGATTCATGTTTCGTTGACTTGCGTCATCCATTATGGTCACCGCAACTAAATTTAGACAAATTTAGACAAAACTAAAGGACATTCTTAACGACATCTTCTGTGAGTGGTCGTTTACTAAACCGATTTTCAAAATGGGATCTACATTTTTTTTGATATATAGTTAAAGCGGTACATATAAAACCAATCTTTTTCTCCGCCATTTGTATTGAAACTTGGTCACACATACTGACCCGCGTCGTCTAATATCGCGATCTTTAAAAAAAAACAAAAAAAAACTGGGCCAAGTCATAGCTATATTTAATAAAATAACATAAATTTTATTTAGTCCTTTGGTACATTTGGCGCAATATTTGTCTTTGAGGTAAAATGCTGCTAAGTCGATGCTAAAGCCCGTGAGAGGTGTGGCTTCTACATTACCTCTCATGAACAGACTCAGTGAAACAGTCTGCAACTTCATTCTTTTGGTTGTGAGTGTTGTTTCCAAAGGTTCTCTCTCTTTATTATGTATTTACCACTGTTGTAATGTTTCTTTTGTGGTGTCCGTTAATAATGTGTCTGAGTTTTGTATGTTGTTGCCAAGTGTAAAACTGTTTTTGTGATTGTTTCTCAAAATATATTGAATTGACGTTAATTTCCAACAATATCTCTTTCAAAATGTCTGGACAAATTTCATTTTAATGTCAACATCATGTTCTTTGTGTACATCAATATCTATTTTGTATTGTTCATCATCGGTATCAAATATTAAATTGGCCGCCACATGTCTGATGATGAATTCGAATGTCAAATAACAGGGAAATATTACAAACAACTACTTTTCTGTAAGTTTGAGTGTTCGAACAAGTTGTTGTTTGCGTTAAAATAACACAGTCTATGCTTCTGCAGGGACGAATATGTTGATTTATTAACGATAACTTTACAAGGAATATAAACTGTAACTCTTATGCACGAGAGACGCACAGTAACTTAGTTAGAGAATGAAACTCCCGTTATCTTGTTAATGAAACGTCTACAGTCTAGACCATTCGCAACATCTCGTACATTTCTTTGCAGCGAGATCCCGAAGAAGAAAAGGATTGATCGAGTTTTCACTCTCGATTGAAGTCTAGACGTGAACTTTAGTGTCCGATTGATTTTCCTTGCATATGAAACCTCCATCAGCAATTGTACAAAACATCGTCAGTCTGTTGCGATTCCACATTGTTTCTTATTTTCAAAAGTGAAGAATCTGGTTTAAATATGTGCAGAATCCTACATGAGTGTCTGTTTAATGCCGGCGGTAAAAGGTGTCCCCGTGCTACGAATCAGTAGTGTTATTTTTACTGGTCCTTTGGGGTCAACGAGCCCAATATAGGTGACTTTAAAGTAGAATACCGCTTAAGCCGGTGCTAGTGGGCGTGAGAGGTTTTGCTTCTTACATTACCTCTCATGAACAGACTCGATACAGCAGCTTCCAAACGATTTATTATAATATCAGTTTTATCCAAGAGTTTAATAAATCCAATATTATAGAGGCATGAATTAAATGTGAGATTTCATTTAAGATATAACTCCAAAAATAAAATACAACATATCGTACACTGTCCTCGACTACGTATGTTGTTTCGGTCTTATCCGTACGACACCGAACAATGGTATTTTATATAAAATTCGACCTTCATGCGCATATGCATTACACAGGTGTAGAATGACATTTTATTTATTACACTCGTTATGTGATAAGTGTACATACTTGATCAATTTACGTCAATTAACGACTCTCTCAACTTGGTTATGGTCATCGCCAAATGGACAATGTCTGAGTGGTACTAAGGTTAAGTTTAAAGAGGCTTAGAGAACGTTGCTCAATCAAACCATGTCTGCATCCGCAGCATCTCGATCATTCTTTGAAGCATATCTTGAATGTATCTATAAAGGTCTCCATAATGGTAACGTCATATTAGCATGGCTGCGCCTTAGATTCTCGCCAAAATAAAAGTTAACATCAAAGTTTTGCAATTTCATTAGACGATTGCCCCATCTATAGTTTATATACATGAAAGGAGGATACAACCTTTACCTATATTGTAAATAACCAACATGCAACGCAAATCATCAACACGTCTAACGGCTATATTGTTTTTAAAGTACCAGTGAACTATTTTTTGTCCCATTGCCTTCCGGCTAACAAAATGTCAAATTGTGAACATACCGTTCCGTCGTAAAACACACGAGGCATACTTCCGAACAATGAAGGGATTGGACGAGTTTGTAAAATTGACCAAGACAATATATATATAGTTCGAGTGGAATCGGGTGGAATTGCTTAAATTAATCCTGGTGCGTAACTACGCTCGAACATATTGCTATGCACAATGACCATCGTTATCGTTGAGAATTCGTCTTTTTAGGTTCGCTCATTCGTTATGTGTAGGATCTTTAGAATAGTTTTTATGGTGTTTTATGTCATTTTCAACACATGTAATGTTATATATGACGGTCGATTTTTTGTGGTTGAGGCAGACCACACACTTTTCCTGGGTAGAACCAGTACTGTACACCTCCCGCCATCCGTAAGAATCGACACTTTCTCACCTACAAGTCGAGCTCCCAGTGGGATTCGAACCCGCAGCGGTGAGAGGCGAAGTATAGAAAATATATGTATACGTCAATTTTAAATTCGACCACTAGGACCTCAAGAAAAACCTGATGTACCCTTTTAACGTATATAAAGTGTTTTATTTCATTGGAGCTCGCCTTGTCAAGTGAGAAACTGTCGATTCTTAAGGGTGGCGGAAGGTATACAGTCCTGGTTCTACGGTGATTGATCTGCCTCTACCACAAAAGAAAAAATCGACCGTCATATATGGCCTAACATCTGCTAAAATGCTTTAAAACACCGTTTAAACAAACAAAACAAATGTATTTCTTTGGTCTCTCTCTCTTTCCGTGTTTTCGGTATATTTCCTGTATGATAAGAACAATTATCATTTTACGAATATATTCCAACAACATGTGGTCATAAAACACGCCGGTACCTTGTAAAACACTCTGTCGGGCAATAAAATGGAAGTGGCAACAATAACATCGAGTAATTGCCTGTTCTTGCCCATTCGCTGAAACGTGTAATAGTTCCTGACAGAAAGCATACAAACATTCAGAAAAAGAACTGTCTACAGTATTGAGTAGAGTTTCGCTTTTACGCATTTGGATATAGACGTTAAATATTTATCGTAGAAGTATATTTTATGGGTAGCAGTAGGTTATTAATAAGTTTTTTTTAAATTATTTTTACAGATACATTAAGAACGTTGAACATATATATTCAAATTGAACGACTGAATAATATAAGAACATCGAACGTACATATATTTATCACATAACTTGCGGTGTGGGAGTGTAATATTTATCATATTACACCAGTGAAATACATATGCGAATGAAGGCCGAATCATCGTTCGGTCTTTTCCGTTCAGTCCGAAGTACACCGGAATTGTCTTGTCGATTTCCGTAACTGTTGTACGAAGACCGAGTCAACATAAGACGCCATCAAACAATTTGTTGGAAAAATTGATATGATGTTCGGCAAGCCTCAGATCATATAATTTTATCCAACTCATTTAATAATTTCAACATTAAACAGGCACTCATGTAAGATCCTCTATATACAAAAAGAACGACTAAATATTATAATAACATTGAACATATATATACAATTGAATTGAATTGAATTGAATGTTGTTTAACGGCTCATCAACACAGTATAGGTTATTTAGAGCCGCCCCAGAGAGAGGGGAAGGATACATAGGAATCCGGGATCCGTGCCCTACTCTTATTATCGAACAGATTCCTATGGTTCTTTAACGTGCTCGGAGGATAGACCGATACACGGGACCGCCCGGTTTACGTCCCCATCCGACGGACGAGGCTAAGGGAAAGCGTCTTGCCCAAGAACACACCGACGAAACTCAGTGGCACCACGGAGGATTGAACCCGGGGCCTCCGGTTACAAATCTGCCGCGCTACCGACTGCGCCACGCCAGCCCTCTTTATATATATACAAACTGAACGGTTGAAAATAAGACCATTGAACATATATATACTGAAAAGAAAAAGAAACGCATAATGGGTATTTCCGCTATATATTGTATGTTTAATATGCTACTGCTAATCGAATGTAGAGGGCGACATTAGGCCTGTCCTGTCGGAAAGAAGGTTTAAACAGCACCGAACACACCAATGGTTACCCCTTTAAAGTTTCAGTATCGACAGAATACGCATTTGGCTTAAGCAGGTGAGCAAACTTAGGCTTTAAACGTTGCAATCTCTTAAAATTAAGCACAATACTGAAATGGCTTGACTTCTTCAAGCGTATGAATTTCGTGAAACAAAGTATACTTTGATTAAAAGGTCTACTACATGACATCTGATAGTTGTCCTTTCTGTAATTAGTTGTAGCCCCTTTTTGTACAAAACACTTTGAGATATATCTGGAATATTACGTGGAATTAGGTGTATATAATAGTGCAGTATAGGCACTCTTTTAATTATACGTTTCTTTTTCCTTTCAGTGTATATATACAAACTGTACGACTGTTTAAGATCATTGAACATGTATATTTATATATTATACAGACTGAACGACTGAACAATCAACTCGCTATCATAAGGCAAATATTCAAACACATGATTTAAAAACATTTAATGGCGTGAACAGTTTCACAAAAAGTATAGTTGTTTTTTTTACTTTTGACTTGTAATATGAATGCAAATACGTATTTCATTACGTTTCCGTTCCAATCCTTTATTCGTTGTTACTGTATATATGCTTAACTTGTAAATACGATGAATAAAATAGGTTTAAACTAATTACGTCTTGACCCAGAATAACATTTGAAACCGGAACCAAATGTCCCTATTTTTTATTTTATTTTTTTATTAAAGTATGTTTGACCATCCACATTAAGTTTTTCGATATACTGATGAAGTTTTCGTCTTTTTTTATTTATAAATTTAAACAATAGTGCACTGTCTTTCTGTCTGGTGTGTCTGTGTCAGCCAATCAGAAACGATATCAGGATCTCGGTAAAATGTCTGCCGCTTCAAACAAGTTTTAAAAGAGCTTCTAGCGCAGATCTAATAACAAATTTGTTATTAGGCTGTGCTTCTAGACGCTTTTCTTAAAATAAGCAAGCGTCGCAGATGATCTAGACTAGACTAGTAATATCGTAAAGCAATTGACGGTGTATAACAAGATTGCAAATAGCATTAAACACGAGGAACAGCGTTTCAATGACATTGCAAATAATATATCACTTTGCCATCGGCAATAGTATTGGCTGGGATTGTAAATCTAAATCTTAAGTATATGTATTGACAAATTAAAACCTTAAATTAGCGGTCAGTTGGCTGGGATTTTCCTTTTACAAATATTGTGATAACAGATAGGGTATAGATATATTCGATTGTAAATACTTTGATAAATTTCAATTTACGTTATATCTTCAAAAGAATAATGTTATTAATAAATTTTAAGGTTAAAAATAGTGAAAATATTGTCATTAGTTTAGCAAAAGCATTTCGATACGATAAATTAGCTGATTTGACCGTAATTCATTTCTGACGCCAAAACGCAGACGGGAGCAAATTTAACAGTAAACTGTTAGATAGACATTTTGTAGATACTATTAATGGGATTCTAGATCTCTTTTGTAGTTAATCAGGTACTAGAAAACGGGAACTTGGAACGGAAATAACTGGGAATTTGGAACTGTTTCCAGATTTCCTTTCCGTGACCTGGTTCCTGCATCGCGATTCCTTGTTTATTCGAATCGTTCGAATAATGATTATTTGTTTTACTCACATATCCTTAGCAACGGAAGCTGGTGACGTCGTTTTTATTCTACTGAAAAATAAGCGTCTCCGTTTTCGTGGGGTTAACCTGCTTTGTAAACTTTCTCGCCTCTCACCGCTGCGGGTTCGAATCCAACTGAAAGCTCAACTTGTAAGTCAGAAAGTCGATTCCTACGGATGGCTATGGCGGGAGGTACTGGTTCTACCCAGGAATAAGTGGGTGGTCTGCTTCCACCACAAAAAAAAATGACCGTCATGTGCTGAAAAAATGACTTTAAAAACCAAAAACACTACACTGAAAATACGGTTACCTTCAAAATATTTAATAAATTTTGTATTAGATTTTTTATATATATATATTTATTGACAATCATTTAGTTAATCTAATCCAAGTTTGCATTGGTGTTATCTTACAAGAGTGTCATTAATTATAATATTCTTTTATCGTGAGATGTCGTAATTATACGTGTGAAAGTCTGTTGTAACACTATTAAATGTAAAGGTATAAACCTACGTTAAAGGTAATGTTACACGTAAAAGGTAATTGTATTAACGTTAAACTCATTTTGTGGAGCTATGTTGTCTATTTGTAGAGCGTCGGACCCAGAATCGAAGAGTCGTGGGTTTGATGCCCACCATGACCATATGTGTTGTGTCCCTGAGCAAGACCCTTTATATCTGCATTTGCTTCGTACTAGTTCTACCCAGGAAGACTTCGAGAGTAATTTAAATAAGTTCAGCGAACTTTCGTTCAAATCGATGTAAAATAAATAAGTTTAAGCTAAACGCCGTTTTTAATGAAACTGTACATGTTGGAAACTACCTTCAGCACAGACAGTTGTTGCATTTATATGTAATACCAAGGTGTTACCTTTAACGTTATCATTGTTACTTTAACGTATTAGGCGATTGTTACCTTTACTGGAGGCTGTCACATTTCACTTTTAAATTGTTATCTATAACGGATGTTTTTAACATCAGCGGAATTGTTACCTCATCCGTTTAATGGACAACCGTGTAGTATCCTTACAATTTTGGTATTTTGAATATCAGCGTTGGTTGATTAGGTGTCCGTGAGAGGCTGTTGGTCAACGATTTGTTTGTGACGATTGTCAAAGATAATCTCACACTTGTCTTTGCGGACATAGATTAGACACAGCGTAGATACAAACGTTGAGACTATTGTTTATATATTTTAGGTTTTAATCATTTTACTAATATGATCAAGCGATTCCGGTACAGCTGCATGCTGGCAAACCAGCAGTTGCGGTTTGAACGAGAACTGTGTAGCTTACATACGGAGAAAAAGCCAAACAAAAAGACACAGGTATTCGGACGAAAATAACGGAACACAGTTAAATAAATAATTTATAACATTTACAAGACAGTGGTGAACACAAGTAAAACAGTCAATGAGTGAAACTATGCAAACATCGAAGTCGCGATGTATGAACACCTACACCGAGTATCTAGATAAGAATAAGGGCAATAAAACATTACGAAACAAAATTGTCATTATTTTGGAATTCACGCTATGTTGTATTTTATCATTATTGCGTTTTAAAACATTTTGAAAGTGTTTGCTCAACACTTATAGGAATAGAGACTGTTTACACGTGACGGCTTTTTACATGTTTGGTTAGGATTATGGTGTGTGTATGCAGATCAAGTTCGCTTTTATATGCAATAATACCGAGGGACGGGTTTTACAATACGAGGTTTAAATAATTTAATTAGTGTTAAAGTACTACAAACGAGGATTAGAGCTTCAAGATCAATTTCAGCCAAAATATCTATCGTATATTGTGATTCAGTGAAAGTCACGTGGTACACAGTGCAAAGTCTACCTTCCTTACAAAATCAATGTTATAACTTGTGATTTTCTTATGTATATAATAAAGAAATGTTTATTTTATTTCGTGTAAGTCAATGCCTAAGGCAAATAATTTTAGGTTTAAGACTATATTAACTTTTTAAAAATGTTGCTTTTGTCCTTTCCATTGTCATTAAGCAGTTAAAAGTGTTACATTTATTTAGACGAGGGTTAATTATGAAATGTTTTTGCTCTGAGTGAAAATGCCTGTTTTGTAAAGGAAGTTTAGCTTACATTTCCATGTAAAAATAAAAAAGGCGATGTGTGGCATTAATTAAATGTAAAAAGTATGACTGTTAAACCAAGCATTGAACTTCAAATATACTAAATTGTTAACGCCGAATTCTGATTTTATATAGAATCTGCGATTATTTAGTTTTAACGCAACGTTTCTTGTGTGTTTGCTGACGTCAGTACTGACGTGTATCAACTTGATCAGTTTGTTTGTTTGTTTGTTTGTTTGTATGAACGGTGCTTTACGTCATTTTAGCGCATGTTACGACATATATGACGATCCACAGTTGGTGGTTGAGGCAGACCATCCCATTTCTCTTGGGTAGAACCATAACTGTATACCTCCCGCCGTCCGTAAGAATCTACACTTTCTCAATGACAAGTCGAGCTCCCAACGGAATTTAAACACACATCGTTGAGAGGCGAGAACGTTTTAGGCACAGCGTCTTTACTATCCCGGCCACGGATTCATTTTATAACGATTTGTAGTGCTTTAAACTCCGGATCCAGAAATCCACGTATTTTATTACTTTATCATCACCCATCGTTACAATGATGCCGTCTAAACATCGGGGTTTTGATTACGTATTGGTCTCCGTTCGTTCTATTGCTGAAGTGCTACCCCTACTACAGCCGCAAAGGCAAACATAAATGAAATATTAAAACAAACGTTTTCTCCGACTCTTAATTCCCACTTCAGAAACTTGAAAACCTTCTACAAAGTTTTTACTTAAACTGTACTCTGCTGTCTTGACTAATTATAATTTAAAGTTGATTACCATGTTATTTACATACCTTGAAGAATTTACATTTAACAATTTTAGTCTGAAAACCTCTGAAAAGCACGAGACACAATAACTCAATCATTACAGAGAAGAATGTATGCAGGTACCGTTGATGATACATTCTGTATAATTTAGCTACATGTCTGCCCTCTTGGCATCGAGCAAATTGGATGTACATGTTTAACACGCTAAACTCGTTAAGAATCTGTGCATTGGTAAATCACTATACGGGAGGCCACAGGTTGCAACAGGGGCAGGTTAAAACAAGGGTGGTAACTTGCTTATAGAGAATCTTACATGATTGCCTGTTTAATATTGAATTTATTAAACGAGTTACAAATCGGTATGTGCAAAATCTTGACACTGTGTTAGGCGGAATGCAACGGAATAAAAAATAGTGCACTGTTGCTATATTGCTAAACGTAACTACACGTGTTGATTTATGATTTGCGTTGCATGTTTGTTATTTACAATACAGAATGAAATGAATGTTTTATCACTGCACTTATGTAAATAAACTATACATGGAGCAATCGGTTAAATGAAATTGCATAACTTTGATGAAAACTTTGATTTTGAATGCAAATTCCTTTTGGCAGGAATTTAAGGCACGCCGTGGTAGTATGACGTAACTTCTGCTTCGAAGTAGTGATCGAGATGTTGCGAATGACGTTTTTGCGAGTGTTTTCCCATAATGCTAGACCGAAGTAGGTAAATATTATGGCCAAGGTTAGGTTGCAGGTTAAAGTGTGACGGAATCAGGACGACGACGACGGACGACGACGAACAAACTGGTTCCTACGTGTCTTCCGTGCTAAACAGGCGACACAATAAAAAATATAAAGTAACGTTCGCCTGTCATACATGGTGATATAAAAGTTTGATAGGGTTCCTTGCCAGACTGTGACTATGGATCAAGAGGTTATTCCTTAATCAAATCAATCTGACGGGCACTTCACAGATTGTTAATCCACTAAAGTAGAAGGATAAGCCTAATCCTAACCTCGGATTATCGGGATCAGCGTTGTTTTCAACCGGGGCCTTGTTTTGATTTATAATATGTTAGGAAAATTATAAACGTTTGACATTATCGCGAGACACTTAAAAATGACCCAGTAATCTGGTACAGTGTAAGACTGTTTTGTCGAGTTCGTAGGTTTGTTAAGTGTGTAGAGTAATCGTTTTATCTTGAAAACAATAATATTACTATAATCCATATAATCTACTGAGATTTAAAGGGACACTTTAATTTTTAAAAGTTCGCGGCGTCCCATTAGTTTATCTGTGTAATAAATACTGAAAAGTGGATCCCTTGAAAGCAACAAACACAAACTAGAGATAAAAGTAGCTTGCATTTGTTCAATCATTAATATTAATTTTGCGAAGAGTATAAAGCAAATTTTGTTTTTGCATAGCATTAACTGTTGATTATATTGCACCAATAATATATTTAAACCTGTGGTAGAATAAAGAAGAAAAGTTGAAACTTCAACATTTTATTTAATATACTAGTATCTAAGCAGGTTTCAAGTTAAAATGATACAGAATTAATAAATCGATACGTTAAAAATGGAGTAGTCACTTGTAACCCTTGCCTGACGAGCAAATAATGGGTAGTGCTGCGACTGATTGACAAGTGTCAGAATAATGTGACTGGCGGGTGGGGATATCATGTCTACTACGGCGTGGTATTCCAGTGTGGCAGCACTATAAAGAAACCATTGAGTTCGCTGCTTCAAGTAGACATATCATCACATCACACAACAACACACAGATAAAAGTCCAGACATTGTGCCTATAATCGTCAGGTAGGACGCCTGTCTTAGGTGGAGGGACTATAATCCTTAGAAATACACACACACACACTTGTAATGCTTGATAAAAGAAACCTTCAAGATTGCCATGTGTCCCTTTAAAGTGTCCTTAAACCTCTCACTGCTGCGGGTTTCGAATCCCACTAAGAGCTCGACTTGTGAGAAGTGTCGATTCTTACGGATGGCGGGAGGTGTACAGTACTGGTAGTGGGTGGTCTGCCTCCACCACAAAAAAATCGACCGTCATATATAACCTGACATTTGTTGAAAATGACGTAAAACACCATACAAACAAATTCTTATAGAATAAACAATGCGGCTGTTTTTCTATTAATTATGGTGCTCCTTCTTCAAAACAATAAATACTAAATAACATGAAATATCTTAAGCCGTGTGTACATCATCTACAACTATACTCAGTTGCAAAAGATACCGGACACTTTGAAGATGTTACTTTATACCCTATCCTCTTTATAAAGCGACAGTCCCTTAATGATTCGACCTATTGGAAAACAAATGACAACATGATATTGGCAATGGAATGGTAAAAATATTGGTACCAAACATGGCATATTCATTTTGGAATTTGTCAATTTAATTCTAAAAAAACTTTATACAATTAAATCTAAACAAAACTCAGTGTCCACTTTCTTTTGCAACTCAGTATATATTATCCGACGTCTGACTTAGTTTGATATCATCATTTAACCAAATAATGAAATAAAAACTTGATTGGAAATCAGAAGTATAGGGGGAAAAATCAGAACAGGTATCTCAAAGGGGAAAATGAAATACTCAAATATACTGCTATTAAATTATATTACATAATGAAATGTATTCATTTATCGTGTCTATGTGCAATTAAAATGCAATAATAAATAATAAAATCGGAATAAGTTCACTATCTTACAAAATCTATAATTGCCTAAATTATCACAGTACTTCTGCGCGTGTTTCAGCGGATAGCACACGTGTAGATCGCACGTGTAGACAGCATATTTCAACAGACAGCAATATATTGTAAACTGCGTATTAATGTTAAAACTTTGCGTTTTTAGTCTTTAGTTCTCAAATCAATATGTGACTTTCGTTTATTGGGCCAGTGGAAATTACGTACGACCCTGAGTCCGGAGAGCCATTGGTTTGAGCCTCACAGGCGCCACTGTGTTACTTCGATGTGTCCTTAGAGAAGACATTCCCCCTAACCCTCGTCCTCGGATTGGGACGTAAACCGGGCGACCCTATGTATTGACGTCTAAAATCCGAGAACGAACCAAAGGAAGGTATACGATAATAAGAGTCGGCAGAAGGCTCGAAATTACCTAAGCGATATGCTGATGAGTTCATTTCTTCTTTCAGAGATGTAAAGAAAAGTTAATCGTACTGGCAGTTCTAGTTCAGAACCAGTGGCCGGGAAATCCACCGGAAACGCCGCCTGTAAAGGTCAAGGTTAAAGAAGCCTGGGACGAAAATTATCTGCATGGTGAAAACTCGTTACATTATGAAGGCAGGGCAGTTGATGTTGCAACAAATGATAGAGATAGGTAAGTGAAATAAATATTAAAAACATGTATATTCTAATGCTTCGTAGTAGATAGGCGAAGGAGCCATGTGGCCACGAGTCAGCCAACACCATCCCATTATTTAAAATCTCCTAAGCAACTTTGCTGAATATATTTGTGTATAAATCGTACGAATTTGTAAGCTGAAGTTTTGATTTTGTCTGTTTAATTTCTAATTTAGCATGAACCAAAACCGGTATGTTTGGTTTGAAAAATATTGTGTTTTCCGTGGCAAAATTGTTTGAATGGTTTTAATCCGTCATTTTTAGCACATGTTAGGCCACATATGACAGAGAGTAGAAACAGTACTGTATACCTCCCGTCATCCATAAAAATCGACAATTTCTCACTTGTAAAGTCGAGCTCCTAGTGGGAATCAAACCCGGAGCGATGAGAAAGGATAAACTGAGAATGTAAAACGTTTATATAGGGGCCACAGTGACTCGTGATGTGTTTTCCGACACGGGTTCAAACATTTAAACCGTTCACACTGTGACTAGATATCTAATACATGTAAAAATACTTACTACTTATTGTTTACCCACAACACTATTATTGTCTATTACTGTCTGTAAATGAGACAGTATATAACATTAGAAAGAGACAGTATATAACGCCTTTTGGCGTCAGCGACCTCATTTGTCATGCAGACTGTCTCGGGAGACACATCAGTTAGATAAAGCAAGTGCCTGTATTAAAGCTAAATAGATCATTTAAATATTACTGATGGTATGCAAATGTGTGTCTTGCTGTTTGCAGGTCCAAATTAGGCATGTTGGCACGGCTGGCAGTGGAAGCAGGATTTGACTGGGTGTTCTACGAGTCACATGGGCATATTCACTGTTCCGTCAAATCAGGTATATAATAATGGTTTTCAGAAATTTGAATAAAATGCCTAAAAAATATAAAAAGTAAGATATGTAATAAGAGAAGGGTTGTAAAAGTGTTATGCTGCATACTTTAAAAAATGTCAGTTGACAACAACAACAACAACAACAACAACAACAAACAACACAAATAAATACCCGCTCACATTTTTATGAGGGGGATTTCCACATCCCCGCCACCCCCTAATATCCGCTACTGGTGTTAGAGAGGACGGCAACTTCGTCTCTTCTTTAAAGATCACAAATAGAAAATTCCATACTATTTTGCCCGACGTTAGAATTCAGATTCCTTCCTATCCATCCATTGAATAGCGTTGACAGATATAATAGGAACGGCTTAGGCGTGAATATGAAACTAGTTCTTCTCATATAATATATTGCCGAAGTAATCAATTCGAAATAGTAGAGCCTTTATAAACAAATAAAGGGAAAGAGGCAATCAATTTATTGGAATGTCACTTGTTATACGGTGTGGTTACATATAACAGAACTGTTAAGATTAAATAAAACATGCGTCATTTAGAATACTAGAATTCTGTGTATGTAATTGGAAGATACTTTTATTTTAGTTTTTTAACAGAATATCTTAATATATGGTATTTATTGTTATATGCACAGTTCTCAATACACTGTTGTTGTTTTTAAAGGAACGACCGAATTTCAGAAAAGTGTTTATGAGAAGTAATTTGTATTGCAAAACAACATACACCAAGCACACCCTCTTAAAAGCTTTTATACCAGACTTTTCAAAACAAGTTCACCATAAAGCATGCCATATCAATCGAAATATAATGAAATCACCGTGTTGTTTAGTTCTAAAATTTGAATTCACATTATTTTTTTAATAGAATCGGGCATGACATGTGCACATTATCCCTGGTGCGTAACCTAGGATAGCAAATATTACTGTGCAAAATAAAATTCCTTACACATACGGGGTGTTTTTTGGTTGGGCTCATTCATTATGTTTCTGCCCTTTAGAATAGAAAATACAATTATTTTGTCGATTTTATGTCGGACCCTAAACACCCAACCTCCTTTAAGCCCCTTTAAGCGGATTGCAGCTGTATAAAAATAATTTGGAAAACGATACTACCATCATCTTGAGAATGGCAGATGTTAGTAGGGTGCATTGGTACACTTAAACAACTTTTATCCTGAAACATGTTGTCATTAGATTGACATTTGTTGAGAGCATATATGGACCTCAACCGCCATTTATTTACATAGGCCTGTTAATAAATACTTACAAGGCCTGTTAATAAATACTTACATCGAAATATTCAATCCTAATTATGTTGGCCAGAACACACACACGATGTAGTATCATTTATGCCCAGTGCAACACACGAATGTGCCTTAGATGATGCGGTTACCTGCTTTTCCCGAAAATATATTCCAAACTGAAAATTTACACCTTCTTTTTGAATTGGGGTCAAAATGACCAAAGTACACTTCAAACTGTACTTCACAAAATATAGTGCAGCATTTCCATCTTACCTTCAATTTTGATACGGTTTTCAATAAAAGAAAGGTAAATGTTTCAGACATGAAGGAAAACATTCAAAACATACCAACCCTGTGTCTTTCACCACTCCTATATTTCACAGTAACTAACTCAATATGTTACCAGGAAATACTTCCCACTCACTACCAAAATGACCCCGTGGTACCCGGTCTACCTCCATATGTTGATCTCGGAATGGCTGTGCCTAACGCTTATAAAGAATAACGGCGTACAACAGTGTTGCTGTTTTAAACTATAAGATATACGCTAACGAAATTGTATTTAAAGGGAATGTTTACATATTGGGAGCTCTGAAAACTTAAACAATCGTAAAAAAAAGTTATCAAATTGGATAATAAACGTAGAAGATATTGACATATAAAGATTGTTCTAAAAAGGAAACAAGTGGATAATACCTCTATAAGCTTTTATCTTTCGTTCTGATCCTTTTGTTTTTGTGTACAAATATTGTGTATTGTTATAGCTATTTGGAAATAAAATATGTTTAAACCAAAAAGGAAACGGGAGCCACCATTTTGAATTCTATGATGTCATTGTTCTAAATTACCACTGAAAATATGGCAACATTCCCCTTTCGGTCCATGACTAGTGTAGAATCTTTTTTGTTTTAATGTAATGACAAAGTGTTTACGTCTGTTTTTAAAGTTTGCAAGACGTTTATCGTTTTTTTCAGTGTTCTTGTATCATCGCATTATTACCTACGTGCATGACTACTTTCAAACTGAGAAAAGGCTTGTCATTATTTGCTCTCTTCTTTACCCAATTCCAAAATGTTTGTTTAATTTATTAACTAAGATATGGAATCCCAAAGCTGTATCTCAGACTGCGAGTTTACCAATAAACCGATATTATTTCAATTTTACCTCTATATCGTAGTTAAAATATTTGAAAATGTTGAGTGGGGCGCATTTAATGAAAAAGAACTATTGACCTTCTCGAACAAGCCCGTCTTTTCCCTGTCTTCATTTTCAATTTTTATTTACAATTGTAGACTGGTAATCCTTTCTCTTGGGTTTTCATCACGCGCAGGTTTCGTTTCATCGATTTAATGAGGTTTTTAAATGCTCTGCTATATACGGAATATCAACGTTGGTTTAAATAAGCGGCCTTAATATGTATATCTTTATTGTCGTCTGCCGTCAAATGCAGACTGGCACCTCGGTGTTAATGTAACTCTATACAGAGGGTGGAAATGTTCAACAATAAATGTAGGGCTGGACCAAACATGGCCAATGTCACTATACAGAATATTTAGTGTTTTATTGTATATTTGGTTGAACTCGAATACTGTAGCTTTTATAGAAAAACATAATAGTCCTATATAAAACACAACAATCATGGCCGGCAAATGGTCGGCACTTCTTTACAACAATACTTCATACTAAAAGGTGTCATATACACCTAAAATATCAGTTGTGGTATATATGTTATGTGTAATGTGATTCCTGCACATTAACAAATATGTGCAGGCTTATAAAATAAGATGAACATATTAACAAAACGAAATAGTGTGTACTGTGTACGCTAGCGATATGACAACATATGAAGACAACAAAACGTTTACTGTAACAGTGCTGGGCTGTTCGCCTGCGGTTTCGTTGTTTTGTTTTTTGTTTTATACAGGGCTGGGGGTTTTCTTTTTGCTTGTATTTTTGGATTATCAGAACAGTCCCCATACCACAATATTGGAATAAATGTCGGGTTGGAATTGGGAATGGAGATGAGCAAAAAAATCTACACTAATTGAGACGAAGTTGCCTACAGGAAATGAATATTATATTCTTGGTTCCCATTCAACTCAAAACCAAGGTTCCCAGTATTACACCTCCTGTATGGAAGGGCAGTAGTTCCCACTGTGGTCGAGGGTATTAAACCTCCTGTAGGGAATTGCTGTAGTTCCCACTGTGGTCCGGGGGTATTACACCTCCTGTGGGGAAGGGCAGCAGTTCCCACTGTGGTCCGGGGGAATTACATCTCATGTATGAAGGCTCGTAGTTCCCACTGGGTTCCGGGGTTATTATACCTCCCGAAAGGAAGGGCAGTAGTTCCTACTGGGGGCCGGGGTATTACACCTACTGTAGGAAATGTCAGTAGTTCCCACTGGAGGCCAGGGGTATTACACCTCACGTAGGGAACGGCAGTTGTACACTTGTCCAGCTATGAACTCCCATTAAAGTGGAGCTAGCTCGCTTATCAGTGGTATATCATATTATCTGCCATATGTTAAAAATAATGGGAAATAATTACTGTTAAAATGTCGTCTGCTTGCTTATAATGCATAGATTCTTGACTTTACTGACGCTTCTCCCGGCAAGTTGAAAATGAAGAGTCGAACATTGGGAGTTGTTATTTTCGTTGAGAAGGGGTTGGGACAAATGGAAAGGTTATTGAATTAAAATTTGAAGATAATATATTTCAAGCTTTTTTGTGTGTGTAATCAAAATCAACAGATGAAGAAAAAACATTGATAACAACAGTCTTTGAAAGATGTTGTCAGAAATTAAAAACGAAATTTAAAAAGTGTCTAAATGTATGCCCGTTGCTCTCGTAATAGTCTTCTAAGAGACATTTCTAGTCCCCATATAACACTCGTACATGGTGATATTTCAATTTATTTTTTTATTTAAAAACATGCATTATGATATTAACGCAAATCTTATTAATATTTGCATTGTTTCTTCAGATTCTTCCGCTGCGATAAAAACTGGAGGTTGTTTCACCGGAGACAGCACAGTTCAAGTTGAAAACATAGGATACCTACCGATGGCGGACCTGCGGCTTGGGTATCGTGTTCTCAGCATGTCCCCGAAGGGCACCATTGAGTACAGTGAAGTGATTTCATTCATGGACAGGGACGACGCTGGATATGGCTTATTCTACACGTTGTACACGGAATCTGGAAAACACTTAACGCTCACTGGCAAACATTTATTATACGTCATAAAACAAAACTCATCATTTAATGTTAATGAAGTCGATGTAGTGTTTGCCGAGAGTGTTTCTGTTGGGGAATATTTATTACTCGGAGACAAAGACTCCCTAGTTGCTACCGCAGTAACAAAAGTAAGCATCAAAACACGGAGAGGTATTTACGCGCCACTGACGAAGCACGGGACGATCGTGGTGGACGATATCGTCGCCTCGTGCTACGCGTATATAAACAGTGTTACAATCGCGCATGCGTCCTTTGCACCAATGCGGGTTATCCATGACATATCGCAATATTTCCCGTCATTAAGTTGGTCAAATACAGACACTACCCTCAAATATAGGAACAATTCAACGGATATGCCCACCGGCATGCACTGGTATGCTAGGATGTTATACTCGATTGGGACGACGATATTCAGCACAGATACCCTATATGTGCATTGAACATGCGTATGTCGTTCTTATTTTCAGAGAAACTATATTTATTTAATATAGCGTGCATACATGCGAATGGGAGATTCTACGGAGCCAAAAGCTCTGTAAAATGCATGCACATTGTTGAAAACAGAAACTATCTGTTTTAAAATATCTCGCGCGAGAACATGATATTAATGTTCTGGTTGCAACATATAGATGCATTTTCGTTCATAAAATCGTTATATGTGAACTAAATTGAACTGGTCTAGAATATATTTCAGGCTTGCCAGTTGTAAATTACTCATAAACACTTTTTCTTTTTAACCCTTAGTCTGCTAATGGTGACTGCAGTAGCCTTTGCGTCCATTGTAAACCCAGATCAGCCTGCGATTAACTCGCAGGTGCGAGTGATCAGGGTTTACAATGTCCGGCTGCTCATCAGTCATTTTCTCCAAAACACCCCTTAGTAACATAAATGGAAAGGTCTAAATTTAAGAAAGGACAGTCCATTATACATTCATAGCGGGCTAAGGGTTTAATGTTCAACTATTCTAGTTCTCGTTTATGTGGCCTAATACACTAATTCTTTCGAGGCAAACAGACATCTGAAATACTAAAAACTAATTCAAAGCAAACCACCCAACAGTGTGTTCTTACAAAAAAATGGTTTGTTTTCGTAATTTTTTCATGGAGTTTCGTAAGCATATAAGGACCGTAAGATGTATTAAATCTGGACTTGGAACGGTAATGATCTTCTCCAATGGAGTCGTCATATTTATCTGAGTAATTGGGTTTGACAATGACCAAGGACGCATTTCCTAATATTCTTATGTGCTTTTCAATGATTTAAAGAGACATGCGGCAATCTTGATATTTGTTTAACTCGCGGTGTCTATACATAACTTGCATATGAAAATCATCATAAATACTTATTTGAATGTGTGTTTGTATATTACTGATATGATGTAAGCTAAAGTAGAATAACGAGGAAAATTTGGAAACTCTAAACGTATTTTGTTTAATTAGCATCAAGGATGTAAACAGATATATATTTACAGCCCTGTTAGTATGCAATCAGAGTTAGAGGAAAAATTATATTGGATTAATAAATCGAGGTGCTAATATAGACTTCAAGACTGCCATATATCCCTTTAAAGCGTATTATTTCGTTATTAAAGTTATGTTTGTTTGCCAGAACGCGACCGGTCCAAAAAATAAAATAAAACATTTTTCAAGAAAAATATGATTTTTTATTATTTTATTTTATTTTGTTAAAAACAGAAATTTTTTCTTTTTCATCTTTATTAACAAAAATTACCAGTTCTTTTAGATAGGAATTTTATCTACACAGTTGTATTTTCAACATTGCAATACACACCCAATATACTTAAATCATCTTTAATAAGTACCAAAAATGTAGTGTCCAAACAAACAGTTAAACTTTAAACAGCATTTAAAACATTATCTGACATGGCATTTTCCTACCTACCTACTCGTCTGAAATGTAAGGTTAGGTTTGAACTATTTACAACACTTGATAATTTATAAAACAAAGTTAAATCTATGTGTTTTAAGGTTTAAAATGTATAACATGAATAGAGATACAATACCTATGTATATAAGTATACGCTCTACTCGAATATTGCTTGATGTATGAGTAAAGGGATATAATCCAAAAGGAGATAAGCATGACAGAGTTATTTCCCTTGAATGTCTGTGATCACCCTAAAAGTTATTTATTGTTGTGTTGTTGTTGTTTTTATTTTGTTCGGATAAACAGAGTATCACGATGGTGTCTTGCATCGATTATTCTGATTGATGAATGATAACCCTGTAGTACGCACCGTCAAGGGGTGTGTAGAATTATGGCTCTTCCGGCGTTCCATAGGAGAACCCTCGATTTCGAATAAAATCTCAGAACGTTAAACCTATTTATTTTTGTCAAATTTTACGGAAATCTCATGCACATAATTTTATGAGTTGCTGAGACTGTTTTGTAGTTATTTTAAAATGCCAAATTCAGAATTCAAAAATAAAAACAAAATCGGGTTTGCATGCCAAACGTTAAGGCATATAATAGAAGAAAAGTAAAAAGTTCCAATATTGCGAGACTTCACAATGCAAATATGTGATTGGGGCGAGTGCGCATGTACGAGAAAGACTATGTTAAATAAGAACTTTAAAATGTGTATAAAATTGTGATAAATTGTGATAAAAGTAGAAAAAGTGAAAATGCATTTCATTCTGAAATGTGGGAAGTTGACGGTGTGTAGAGTGGAAAAAATATGAATAGTCTTATACGCTGGTACATGAGCAGGAGGTAACATTGAATTCCAGTATATGACATGGGTATACGTGTATGACGACACAAAAAACCTCAACCATTTGTACATATATCGTTCATCAATATCATTTGTATGCACTTTATTATCACTCACAGGTAACTAAAACAGATAAATGCTGTTTACGCCAGATTTGCGCCAGATTTGTGTTACGCTCTACTTGTTAGGAAATTAGGTATGTTTTTTAATGGACGTAATTGTAACGTTTCTATAGAGATTGAAATCGCAGATGTTTTTAACTATTTTAAACACTGTATATACCAATGATAATAGCTCCGTTTACTTTATGATGCAACTTGATTAATATTGCCAGTCGAGACATTGTCTGTAAAGTCATGTTTCAGCACATTAAAGCTATGCGTGATGGTCGATTTTTGTGGTGAAGGCAGACCAACCACTTATCCCTTGGTAGAACCAGTACTGTACACCTCCCGCTATCCGTAAGCTTCCACACTTTTTCACTTACAAGTTGAGCTCCCAGTGGGATTCGAACCCGCAGCGACAACGGAAGCGCTCTCCAGCGAAGAGAAGCAGCATGAACTCTGCCCGAATCGTCTTTGAACTTTGACACACGCATCCTTAAAAACAGAAGAATACCACCCTTACCGCAACCCCACCACCACCAAAAAAAAATTGTGTTGAAAGTGCGTTCAAAAGTAAATGCGCTTATTTCCAGGTGTGTAGGATTTGATAGACAACAATTTCATGAAATTATTCTAATATAAACACATAGTCCCTGCTTTTTTTAAGAAGACTTTACCAATAATGAGATCTGAACTTCTATGTGTTTTGTTTGAGTAGAATACACCACTGGAAATAAAAGCGTTTACTTTTATATGAATTAACTTTGGGAATATTCCATTCAATGAATAGGAGAATGCACTGAACAACACAAAACGCTATTTTTCGTGTCTGCCAATAATGACGCTAGTTTCTTGGTAAAGTAAACGGAATGATTGTCATGACTGTATCATCCAGAGCAACACTAGTCTAGATCATCGGAGACGCTTGCTTTTTTTTTTAAAGACAAACGTCTAGAACCATTTTTCTAAAAAAAAATTGACGCGGCAGCCATTTTACCGAGATTCTGGTAAATTAATAAATAAACAAAGAGGGAAAGGTCATCATTATACCGACGAACTAAATGTGGATGGTTGAAAATACTATAATAATAATAATAATAAAATAATAAAAAAAAAATGCAGACACGTGTTTCCGGTTTCAGTTTTGTTTCTACACAAAGGGTCAAGACGTTTGTATTTACAATCAAACATCGAAGATGATCAAGACAAGCAACACATTTCTGGTGCTCAGATCTGTCTCCGTTACCTGGTGTGATCATATACACAATTCTCACACATATATGTTCCATTGCCAGGCTTTATCTGGTAACAATGAAACTTTGTATACACTCTAAATAAATAATTCAAACGAATAGCGCTGTTGGCTCATTTAAGTTTAGAACTACACACTAAATTGAATTCAATTGAATTAAATTGGAACCAACAGGTCGTGTTTTCATTTAGAGTTGCATTTCCTTTTTCGTTTTTTATGTTACACGTTAGACACATGTATAATACACGCATGGCTATGAAATGGCACTTAAAAGTGTATTTAAAGTGATTTATAAGCGCCATTTTAGTTTTGAATTTATATAAATATACCACACGCTTAATTCCATGTAAAATTTCAGAGAAATCAAAAGATATTTTGTTAAAAAATGGTTGCAGCTAGTTAGCGAAAGGACTAAACTTTGCTGCTGTAGACATTTTAAAAACAGTACACTTTGTAACACGAAATTCTTAAATGTTGAACTTCCGCTTTGACAGTTTAAGCCATTTCAGTACAGTATTTAATATAAAAATATTGCAAAAGTTTACATCCTAAGTTTGCTATCTTGCTTGAGCCAAACGTGTATTCTATAAATAATGAAACCGTTTGGTATATTATGTGTTGTTTTAGCCTTTTCCGAAAGGAAAAGTCTAATGTAGCCATGTACTATTCGACTTACAGCAGCGTATTTACATACAATATATAGCGAAAAGTGAGTTGCGTTTCTTTTTTCCTTAAGTATATTAGTATATGTTGTGTTTTTTTCGAACTTGTTTTAAAACAAAAATGAATAACGTTTACAAAACATAAATTAAACGAAATCAATATCTATAGAGTATATAAATTGTTTAATGTCTATCTTACATATTTCGAAAGACAAATTAAACCAGGTCTTTTTATAAATTAATATAAAAACTCACACGAAATTGCTTGAATTGTATGCCCTTATTTATAGTTACACATTACAGTTTTATATTAACAGTTCCGTGTTTATTTGATGTGGCTTTGATAGAGTGGGGTTACGTTCCACAATAAACAACAAGAAACTTGCAAATATTGAAACAGTGACATTTTCTCTCCCACTAAAGCTATTTTCTCAAGTCCCACTTATTTGTTTGCGTTAATCACACTTTTACGACACTGTTGTAAACATATTTGGTGCAAAATCTTAATATTTGTGTATGTATAAATTCGCCTAACTTAAAACTTTCATTAAAACTATTATGAGCATATTTCTGAATAAAATATCATTCTTGCCGACGTGTGTTTTGTTTTCGTTTTTGTTGCCAATAAACTGTATTACTTAATATCAGATGGTACAGTGGATGTACGCTGTAATATGCCAATATTCTCAAGTTTAGAATACCCGAGAACATTGTGAACTATCTGAGAAGGTTGAAGAATGGAGATTATCTCAACAGATCGTAGTATATCGGAGTACATTGTAGAATATCGGAGTACATTGTAGAATATCGGAGTACATTGTAGAATATCGGAGATCGGAGTTTTTTGTTTAATGTTTGAGTACATTGTTGAATATCGGAGTATATTGTAGAATATTTTGTGCATTGTAGAAAATTGAGTACATTGTAGAGTATCGGAGTATATTGTAGACTATTCGAGTACATTGTAGAATATCGGAGTACATTGTAAAATATCGGAGAACATTGTAGAATATCGGAGTACATTGTAGAATATCGGAGAACATTGCTGA
This sequence comes from Cyrtodaria siliqua, assembly GCA_037043455.1. Taxonomy (NCBI): domain Eukaryota; kingdom Metazoa; phylum Mollusca; class Bivalvia; order Adapedonta; family Hiatellidae; genus Cyrtodaria; species Cyrtodaria siliqua. Next base: position 403,633 of record JAWPHD010000097.1, read on the forward strand.
ATATCGGAGTTCTTTGTTAAATGTTTGAGTACATTGTTGAATATCGGAGTATATTGTAGAATATTGGGTGCATTGTAGAAAATCGAGTACATTGTAGAATATCGGAGTATATTGTAGACTATCCGAGCACATTGTAGAATATCGGAGTACATTGTAAAATATCGGAGAACATTGTAGAATATCGGAGTACATTGTAGAATATCGGAGTACATTGTACATTGTAGAATATCGGAGAACATTGTAGAATATCGGAGGTCTTTGTTATATATTTGAGTACATTGTATAATATCGGAGTACATTGTATAATATCGGAGAACATTGTTGAATATCAGAGTTCTTTGTTAAATATGTCAGTACATTGTCGAATATCGGAGTACATTGTAGAATACTGGGGTGCATTGTAGAATATCGGAGTACATTGTATGATACCAGAGTACATTGTAGAATATCGGAGTATATTGTAGAATATCGGAGTATATTGTAGAATATCGGAGTATATTGTAGAATATCGGAGTATATTGTAGACTATTCTAGTACAAATGTAGAATATCGGAGTACATGGTAGGATATATTAGTACGTTATAGAATATAAAGTACATTGTAGAATATATGAGTACAATGTAAATATCGAAGTACATTGTAAAATATCGAAGTACAATGTAGAATATCGGAGAACATTGTAATATATCAGAGTACATTGTCAAATAGCAGAGTACATTGTAGAATAGCTAAGTATATTAAATAGATATCGGATTGCATTGTAAAATATCTGAGTATATTGTTGAATATCTGAGTGCATTGTAGAATATTCGAGTACATAGTAGAATATCCATTACGTGGTCCGACTATTAATTTTCATACCCCACCCATCATCCCCTTCTCCAAGAAGCGAAATCGGGGTTGGCTGAGGTCTGAAATAAAACCTTAATTTCGGCTTTAATATAAGTTTGCATATTGTAAAAAAAAAAAAAATGTAATAGGTAATTTTAAACAGGTTATCATATTCCGTCAGAAAGGGAATGTTTTTAAACGTGTTTTATTGTCGAAATATCCGTTATAAAATACTGCTAATATAAACTTTCCCATCGCTTAATGGAATTAAGGCGAGACCACGTAATGGGAGAACATGGTAGCATATATTAGTACGTTGTAGAATATATAGTTCATTGTAGTATATAGGAGTATGTTTTAAAATATCGGAGTACATTGTAAAATATCGGAGTAATATGTAGAAGTTCGGTATGTATTGTAGAGTACTGGAGTACATTATAAAATATCGTACATTATAGACTATCGAAGTAGATTGTAGAATATCGGAGTCATATTGTAGAATATCGAAGTAGATTGTAGAATATCGAGTATATTGTAAAATATCGAAGTACATTGTAGAATATCGGAGTTTATTGTAGAATATCGAAGTACATTGTAGAATATTGGAGTATTTTGTAGAATATCGATGTAGAATATGGGAGTTTATTGTAGAATATCGAAGTACATTTTAGAATATCTAAGTAGATTGTAGAATGTCGAAGTATATTGAAGCACAGAGTAGAATATCGGAGTTTTGTTGTAAAATATCGAAGTTTTATTGCAGAATATCGAAATATAATGTAGAATATAGGAGTATATTGTAGAATATCGAAGTCTGAGAACATTGTAGACTGTCGGAGTAAAATGTAAAATATTGGAGCACATTCTTGGATATCGTAGTACTTTGTAGAATATCGGAGTATATTGTGGAATATGAAAGTGCATTGTATAATATCGAACTACATTGTAAAATATCGGAGTACATTGTAGAATATCGGAGAACAAGGTTGAATATCGGAGTTCTTTGTTAACTATTTGAGTACATTGTAGAATATCGGAGTACATTGTAAAATATCGGAGTACATTGTAGAATATCGGAGAACATTGTTGAATATCGGAGTTCTTTGTTAAATATTTGAGTACATTGTAAATAATCGGAGTACATTGTAGAATACTGGGTTGCATTGTAGAATATCGGAGTATATTGTAGAATATCGGAGTACATTGTAGAATATAGAAGTACATTGTAGGATATTGGAGTATATTGCAGAATATCGATGTAAAATATTGGAGTATATTGTAGAATATCGAAGTTCATTGTAGAATATGGGAGTATATTGTAGAATATCGAAGTAGATTGTAGAATATCGAATTAGATTGTAGAATATCGAAGTAGATTGTAGAATGTCGAAGTATATTGCAGAAAAGTGAAGCACAGTGTAGAATATCGGAGTTTTATTGTAAAATATCGAAGTTTTATTGCAGAATATCGGAATAGTGTAGACTATTGGAGCATATTGTAGAATATCGAAATATATTGTAGAATATCGGAGAACATTGTAGACTGTCGGAGTACAATGTAGAATATTAGAGTATATTGTGGAATATCGGAGTACTTTGTAGAATATCGGAGTATATTGTGGAATATCGGAGTACTTTGTAGAACATCGGAGTATATTGTGGAATATGAAAGGCATTACAGAATATCGAAGTACATAGAAGAATGTAAAATATTGACTATATTAGTAAATTGTAGAATATCGGAGTATATTGTAGAATATTGGAGTACGTTTTAGAATAGTAGAGTACTTTGTAGAATATCGGAGTATATTGTGGAATATGAAAGTGCATTGCAGAATATCGAAGTACATAGAAGAATGTAAAATATTGACTATATTAGTAAATTGTAGAATATTGGAGTATATTGTAGAATATTGGAGTACATCTTAGACTATTGGAGTACTTTGTAGAAAATCGGAGTATATTGTGGAATATGAAAGTGCATTGTAGAATATCGAAGTACATTGAAGAATGTAAAATATTGACTATATCAGTAAACTGTAGAATATTGGAGTATATTGTAGAATACTGGAGTACATCTTATAATATTTGAGTATATTGTGGAATATGAAAGTGCATTGTAGAATATCGAAGTACATTGAAGAATGTAAAATATTGACTATATTAGTAAATTGTAGAATATTGGAGTATAATGTAGAATATTGGAGTACATTGTTGAATATCGGAGTACTTTGTAGAATATCGGAGTATATTGTGGAATATGAAAGTGCATTGAAGAATATCGAAGTACATTGAAGAAAGTAAAATATTGACTATATTAGTAAATTGTAGAATATTGGACTATATTGTAGAATATTGGAGTACATCTTAGACGATTGGAGTACTTTGTAGAATATCGGAGTATATTGTAGAATATGGGAATACATTGAAGAATGTAGAATATAGAATATCAGAAAAGTGTACAATATCGCAGTACATTGTAAAATATATAACTCGTACAGTGTAAACTATCGACATATATTGTAGAGTATCGGAGTACTTTGTTGAACATTGGAGTACATTTTAGATTATTGGATAACATTGTAGAATATCAGAGTACATTGTAGACTATCCGAGTAAATAGTAGAACTCCGGAATATATTGTAGAATATCGGAGTATAGGATTTACATAATAGAATATCGGAAAACATCGTAGAATATTGTATAATGTTGAGATATATAATAGAATGTGGGATGACATTGTGGGATATCGAGATGCTTTGTAGAACACTGAAGTAAGATGTATAGAATATTGTAGTACTACATTGTAGAAATTCGGAGTACGTTGTACAAATGTCGGAATATATTGCAGAATATCTGAATATATTTTAGAAAATCGGAGTACATTGAAGGATATCGGATTACTGGGAAGTCGATCTAAAAGAAGGAAGAGTGTTTAATATTAAGTCTAGAATTCAAGAAAAATAAGGATTTTAAAGATCAGAGATCAAGAAACAATGGCTACGTCAGACGGTCCATTGTATATTGCTGCGTAATTATGTGGAGCTCCAACCACAGAGACTACACACACGGCGTTGTACAGCAAACATATACAGCACTGGTAACATCCAGACGAAGCTGACAACGTTAACTTTCTTAGGCAGGGTCCGGCCTAGTGGTTAAGTAGGCTACCGAGCTAGAGCTGTGCCGGAGGAGACATATGTGCACGGGTACCGTCACGGAAGTCGAATTGGTTTTGTACTTGATAACTTAAAATCAATATTGTAGATATAAAAGTCAGGAAATTTAGCATTCAAGGATCACAGTCAACCAAAAGCGCGCATAGAAACAAACAACAATTATACGAAACACGTGTGTTTAAGGATAACACTGGATCTATGAATATCATACATCCCTGTGGGATGAAAAGATAACAATACTGATTGGACATACGGGGCGACTTCTTACGGCCGACACGCGGCACACATGTAACACTACTGTGACAGTAAAAGTAGATATACAAGTCGAACAGGTTTTCCTGTTTTTCTTTCTTACAGGAATGTATAATCCCATCATATATCCATGTGTAAGTGTGTTGTTTGTTGTATTTACCTTGTGTTTTTTTTTTAATTATTTACATTTATCTATCTATGCTTTCCCATCTCTTTTATGTCGCATTATTTGCATTACAGTTGACAGATCAACGTAAGATGTCGATGGAGACGAAACTCCGCCACTGGGCCACTTCGTACTCATCGCTCCTCCTTACATTTGAGGAGTTACATTGGATTTCAAGACGCACCTAAACAAAACAAACATGTCAGAATGAACAATCCAAGCGCGTTTTATGTTTCCATCGAACTAAAAATACATAATGGACACCAGAAATGTTATTATTCAAAAATATTAAAACACGAAGAAAACCAGATTAAATGTCAGTACACATGAAAGGGGAATAACAAAGTTTTAGAAGAAATTAACTTTATTAATAGATTATCTACCGTAAATCTATAATACATATTTCCTTACATAAAAAAATAAAAGAATAAATTTAACATGTATATGCTTGCGTCCGTGCGTGGGTGTCTTATACTGAAAGGAAAAAGAAACGCAGGGTGCGTATTTCCGCTATATATTGCATATATTCCATATATATTCCAAGGAAAGATGTTTTGTAAAAATAAAAGTGCAGTTAGTTAGAGAAAGGACACAACTGTGATGTTGTAGACGTTTTAATCACAGTACACGTTGTAACAAGAAATTCATAAATGATGAAGTTCCTCTTTGAAAAATTGAGCCAGTTCAGTACTGTATTTAATGTTAAGTGATTGCAACATTTAAAGCCTAAGTTTGCTCACCTGCTTGAGCCAAATGCGCTTTCTGACGATAATGAAACTTTAAAGGGGTAACCATTGGTGTGTTCAGTGCTGTTTAAACCTTTTTTCTAAAAGGACAGGCCTAATGTCGCCCTGTACCATTCGATTAGCAGTAGCATGTTAAACATACAATATATAGCGGAAATACGCACCCTGCGTTTCTTTTTCCTTTCAGTATCAATCCCTCAGGGGCATGAGAATCTTTATGTGAGGAAGCTATCCAGCTGGTTTGCGGAACGTCGGTGGTTCTACCCAGGTGCCCGGCCGTGCACGAAAATTGCCCGGAGGGGCACCTGGGGTCTTCCTCCACCAGTGGAAGCTGGGAAGTCGCCATATGACCTTAGCTGTTGGTGCGACTATAAAAATCCAATTCAATCTAATTCAATCCTTTCAGTATAGTTTTCTTGTTTAATATTAGACAGTTTCCCGTTCGTCCACCATCACAAATAGCAATGATAGTCAAAGTAGGCAGTGATGCAACTGCGGTCGAAACAATGTGAGGGCTGGCGTGGCGCAGTCGGTAGCGCGGCGATTTGTAACCGGAGGCCCCGGGTTCAATCCTCCGTGGTGCCACTGAGTTTCGTCGGTGTGTTCTTGGGCAAGACACTTTACCTTAGCCTCGTCCGTCGGATGGGGACGTACACCGGGCGGTCCCGTGTATCGATCTATCCTCCGAGCACGTTAAAGAACCATAGGCATATATTCGATAATAAGAGTAGGGCACGGTTTTCGGATTCCTGTGTATTCTCTGGGGCGGCTCTAAATAACCTATACTGTGTTGATGAACCGTTAAACAACATTCAAGGTATTATACCACTAATTATTTTTCCCATAGACACCAATGTTAAAGTGTCACATATTAATGATTTGCTGCAAATTTAATTCAAGTATGGATAATGCAGCAGTGTCATGTTCATATAGAAAACTAATTTACCACTTGAAAAATCACCAGAAAAGTTGGGGTCACAAGACATATAAGAAAGTTCTTGTTTGGTTACTAAACAGGTCAATGGTACAGCTGTTTTAATGAACTGACTGTTTTCATTGCTCACAAAGTCTTCTACTTCTACTATAGTACTGCCCAGGGCGTAAAGCAACACGGGCAAGTGACATCATCACAATGGTTAAAAAATAGGTATTGTACAATTAAAATCATTAAAACCCGTCGTGTTGTCTACGCCGTGTATGTCTGTAGACGAGTGCTGAACACGTCTACAGAGCAGGAATGCACTAGGTCCGGGGGTAATGCATTCCAGTCTCGAATAGTTAGAGGGATGAAGCTGTTTTTGTACTGATCATAGTTAGTACGTAACTGGATGAAGGCTGCGTCGTGCGTTCTTGTGCGTCCAGTGGATGGCATTACATACTCGGGGATGGAAACTGGTATCATGTTGAAACTGGTATCATGTTGTTATATGATTTGAAGAAGGTTACTAGTCGCTTGTTCTTTCTTCTTTGCTGTAATGATGGCCAGTTGAGACTGTCAAGCATTACTGTTACACTTTCATATGGGGAATAGTTACCAGTAACGAAGCGAGCTCCCTTGCGTTGTACCTTTTCTAGGATTTGAATGTCTTGTTTAAAATAGGGGTCCCAAACTGATGACGAGTATTCTAGGTGAGGACGAACAAGTGATGTGAATGCATTTGTTTTTACTTCTTGACTGCATCCGTATAAATGTCTTCTAAGTAAATTTAAAATCGTATTTGCTCTGCCTGTTATATTGCTGATGTGAGTCTTCCACGTTAAATTTTATGTAAACTCGACACCAAGGTAGGGATGGTGCTGAACCTCTTCAAGATATTGGTTGTCAATGTCGTAACTAGGTTTTAACTATGTCGTTGTCTTGAGATTTTGAGTAGGTGACATTTGGCTGCGTCGAATCTCATTAGCTAGGTATTTTACCAGTCTGTCAGGGTATTTAGATCTTGCTGAAGTCGGTGTGCATCTTGGGTGCTGCTAATGGTCCGGAAGAGTAGGCAGTCATCTGCAAATAGCTTCTTAATTGTGGTAAGTGGCGAAACCCCGGCCCCGATATCGTTTACGTAGAGTAAAAACCCAACACATTGCCCTGTGGTACTCCAGACAGGACTGTCGAATTTGTTGATGATGATTCATCGAGTACAACTTTCTGCTCTCGGTGACAAAGCCATGACCCTATCCATTTGTTGGTGTTGCCTGTAATGGTCTTCCTGTTGTCAAGCTACTTCTATAAGTCTTTTTCTGTGTTGAGAAGCTGTGTCTCGCACGAATGATTCGCTCGGAATCCGTGTTGAAAGTGTACAAGGATCTTATGGTGGTCTAGGTGACTCATGATCTGGCTGAACACTATATGCTCCATAGATTTACAGAGTATACAGGTAAGTGAAGCAGGTCTATAATTGGCTGGATTAGTCTTGTCGCCCTTCTTGAAGACAGCTGTTACGTTTGCTTGAGTCCAGTCATAAGGCACTATTCCAGTGTCATATGACTGCTGAAAGATGACAGTCAGTATCGGGGCTACCTCCTTGGCAACCATCTTGAGGATTAGGTAGGAGATCGGGCCCTGACGTGTTAGCATAGAGTCGAAATTTCGAAAATGTGTTCATCAGTGATCCAGTAAAACTTATTAATACGCTTCTTATACATACAACCACAAAATCGAATAGAAATGGGCAGTTCTCCCCTACTTATAATGCCCGTTTTCATCAAAAAAGGAGGGATTACATTTTATTATAGGAACTACATTCGATACACCTCGGAGGCTTACATGTAATTAGTGGTGGTAAACCTCAATTCAATTGTTTTACGACAACGCTTCGCTGGACGCTTAACTTGCCGTAAAACGTCAAGCGCTTCAGAGACCTAACCATATCAAAAACGGGCTTCGCGCTAGCCATTATCAGTTTATAGATATCCTGCCACCTTAATTCCTTTATGTAACTGACGCGTCTGCATTATGTAAACAATATTGAGTGAAATCCCAATACATGTATATCTTTTTATAGAACGTAGATCAGACGCTTGGCCACGATCGTGGTTGGAATGCGCTTTATTTAGCCGTAATTTACGGCAAAGAAATCGGTCTTTGAATGTCGCTTGTTTGAGTGAAACGGTACATGCGCAGTGAAGCAGTCTAGCTTCGCGCAGGCGTCTTGGCGGAAGTTTCTAAAAATAAGATCGGCCTCACACGTAGATGGGTAATTTTGATATTTTTTAAATCTTCTACACGTGATATATACCGTAACACGGGTCTATTCTAGATATATCTACTACACATACAAAAACAATTACATAGCGCATACCGATTCGCATTTTATTATAACATATATGTATTGTTTGTCTCTATACAAACACACCATTTTTAATGAATACCGGAATTAACGCATACACTGTACAATTAATTCACTATACAATTAATGCACCATCCAGACGTGTGTTAACTTTGTAAGACAAACGTAAGTGGCTTTTTTTAATCAGTGGGCGTGTTTACCGATATTCTGGTTCTGATTGGCTGACACATACACCCAGACGTGTAGTCTAGATCATCTGCGGCGCTTGCTTGTTTTCAAGACAAACGTCTAGATAAATCCTCCTCAACACAGTTTGATGTTTGCCGATACCCTGGTAAGATTTCTGATTGGCTGAGACAGGAACACCTGCTATCCAAGATATACCGAAAGGCAGAAAGACAATATATTTACATATACACTAGCGGATCCAGGGGGGGGCGCACCCGGCGCGCGCCCCCCCTAAAAATTCCGGATCATACATGTATGTCCATGTTACTGTAGATATAATATCAAACAATTTCAATGCACGCCCTCAGTATTAAAAAATTTCTCGCTCGCTTCGCTCGCTCTACGCATAATGACTAATGAGTGGTTTAATTAACACATTGTTAAATCCTTTTATTTGAAAACGGACTTTTTTTATTCATACATGTCCATGTTACTGTAGATAAAATATCAAACAATTTCGATGCACGCCCTCAGTATTTATTTTTTTTCGCTCGCTCGCTTCGCTCGCTTGACGCATAATGGCTAATGAGTGGTTTAATTAACAAATTGTTAAAACCCTTTATTTTAAAACGGACTTTTTTATTCATACATGTATGTTCATGATACTGTAGATAAAATATCAAACAATTTCGATGCACGCCCTCAGTATAAATTTTTTTTTCGCTCGCTTCGCTCGCTCGACGCATAATGGCTAATGAGTGGTTTAATTAACACATTGTTAAAACTTTTATTTGTAAACGGACTTTTTTTATTCATACATGTATGTCCATGTTACTGTAGATACAATATCAAACAATTTCGATGCACGCCCTCAGTATAACTTTTTTTTTTCGCTCGCTTCGCTCGCTCGACGCATAATGGCTAATGAGTGGTTTAATTAAAACATTGATAATTCCTTTTATTGGAAAACGGAGTTTTTTACCCTATCAATGCATTACCGCAACCGTTTTATGAGGCTAGAAACGGACCCAAAATTTTCCAAAATCTTACGCCCCCCCTAAGCTGAAATCCTGGATCCGCCCCTGATATACACAAAGAGTGTAGGTGCCACTAGTTCCGTGGGTGTGTTCTTGGGAAGACACTTTCCCTTAGCCTCGTCCGTCGGATGGGGACGTAAACCGGGCGGTTCGCAGCATGACTCGAATGTAATACGCAGGTTCGTCATACTAGCGTGACACGCGTCAGATTCCCGCCAAAACTAATTTGCATTCAAAATCAAAGTTATTTCCAACATTTTGCAATGTCATTTAGCCGATTGCTCCATCTATAGTTTATTTACGTGAAAGTAGTGATAAAACCTTCATGTTTATTGTAAATAACAAACATGCAACGCAAATCATACATCAATTGACACGTGTGGCAAGCGGCCATAATGTTTATGTAGCAACAGCTTAGCAACAGTACACTATTTTCTGTGTCGTTGCCTTCCGGCTAACAGAATGTTAAGATTTTGAACATACCGAAGCGCCGTGATACACACGAGGCGGGATCCCGAAGAATGACGGGATTGGCCGAGCGTTCACGATTGTACGTGTTGATCATTATTTCCGGACTCCTGAGTCAGCGTTAATGTTATAGCCACAGGAGGAGGAGAATAAACATGACATACAACATGGAAATAACATGACAATTGACTGTGAGTATCTTCCCATTGATCTAAGAAATGGTTTATTACGTCTCTGTTGCATGTTGTTTAACGGCTCATCAAAATAGTATAGGTTATTTAGAGCCGCCCAGAGATACATAGGAATCCGTGAACCGTGCCCTATTCTTATTATGGATAGATTACTAACGTGCTCGGAGGATAGACCGATACACGGGACCGCCCGGTTTACGTACCCATCCGACGGACGAGGCTAAGGGAAGATGTCTTGTCAAAGAACACACCGACGAAACTCAGTGGCACCACGGAGGATTGAACCTGGGTCCTCCAGTTACAAATCCGCTGCGCTAACCGACAGCGCCACGCCAGCCCTCTGACCATCCGCGTTATTATAACTACAGTTTGTGTTTGAGTGACATATATTGTGTTAATAGTTATATATAAAATTAAGCACATTTTTCAGAACCACCATACGTGAAGACTTACATGTGAAATCGTATGTATTTATAACATATTGCATGTAAACAACTAGATCCATATAATGTTGGTATGGGTTGCTTTGTTCAGGTTGTTTTGCAACATTGTTTAGATATACATTGATGATTTTATCATATTTGAAATGTATAACATACGTAGTTCATGATTGACTTTAGTTAAATAATATATATTAGTAAATTTGAAAAGTACTATCCATTCATTGCGACGATGAATCTCGCGAATTCAACATAGATCTACTAATTAGGGCGAAAACTAGAAAACTCGACATCTTGTACGCATACACGAGGCGAAAACGCGAGGTTCGTCTTCGCGTTTTTTTGAAAAGTAACAGGAACAGCACAAAAAGTCGTTTGCAAAACTTCGCCTTTTTGCACCGGTTGAAAGGCGGGAAAATCGGTTGAAAGGCGGGAAAATATATAAATATCCGTAGTTACCGTAGTCTAGATCATGTGCGACGCTTGTTTGTTTTCAAAACATATACAATCAAGCGTCTCTATAGTTCCTAAAGGTATGAAACCACCAAGTATATTCCCCATAGACACCAATGTTAAAGTGTCACATATTAATCGATGCGTCTAGTCTTAGCAATCAATAACTTAGAACTACTAGTGAAAATTCATTAATATTTATTCAAAGGTTCAGGACAAAACAAAGGTTGTCATGCGCATTATCTTTAATTGGGATTTATAGTAAGGGCCAAAAGTCATTTTCTAGCGTGTGACAGGGTGTCCGGTCCCTCCGGAGATTTAAAACCTATACAGAATATTATTTATGTAAAGGTTGACCCCTCAAATTAATTATATTTGAAAGATGTCGTACTCTGATATTCGAAAAGGTCAATTTGAGATGATCAATTTGAGAATAAAGACATTGAACATACTAATTATTTCAGTGTTGTTGAAGTGGATGACCTGATATATAGCTTACGTTTATTTAGTCTGTGAATACCAGAGATGTGTGGATTACTTTTTTTGCTTTTTGGTGCTTGAAATCATGCAAACTTTAATAAATACTATCAGTTTTCTAAGGGAACATATCACATGGACGTGACATTTCATGTTATGCATTTGCTTTCCGTTATTTCACAATAATATGCATTACCACACTGACGATAGTTTCGTTTCTTTCACAGGCTAGTATTCCGGCTTACAGGTAGAATGTGTAATCGGACAACTGCTTTCCAGAAACTAGATGTTTCCAGAAACTAGATGTTACAGTAGTATTAAAGGACTAGTCCGTCGTCCGTTTGTTAACGTTTGTCTCGTTAGCACGATATTACCAGTAACACCGGAGTTATGGCTCGTGATCTTCTGAAATATGCTATAGTTTGCCTTATAAACATGATACGGCCTTCATTTATCATCTGATCTTTTCCAACCTTTATCAGACTGTTGAAATTAATGATGAGTTCGAAAACCAGCCATATCGGAGTTATTTGCCCTTGAATTATTGGGAAATGCCATTTTTAGCCTTGTGAGCACTCTAGCGCCTTCATTTTGTTGATATCAATGAAAGCTGGGACGAGTTTGAAAACCAGCTAGATCGAACCAGTAACCTGAGTTGTGGCCCTTTTTCAATTTCTGGTAATGTACACTGGAAACCCCAGGGGTCGTGGGTTCAAATCTCACTGGAGGCATTTATGTTCACCCCACCATATAGCCAGTAGGGCCTTCATTTTTCATCCGATCTTTCCCAAACTTAACCAGATTGTTGATATATATAAAAGGTGGAACGAGTTTGTAAACCAGTCACAACGGACAAGTAACACCGGAGTTATGGCCCTTGATTTTCTAAAATTATCCTATATTTTGCCTCGTTAACACATTGGGACCGTCATTTTTCATCAGATATTTCCAAAACTTTACCAGATTGTTGATATCCATAAAGCCCGGAAGAGTTCGAAAACAAGCAAGATCGGACTAGTAACACCGGAGTTAGAGCTCTTGATTTTGAAATATTCTATAGGTTGTCTTGTTAACATGATAGGGCCTTAATTCGCTTATCACCTGGGCCCAGTTGTTCAAAGATCGATTATATTAGCGCTCAATTAGTGAAAACTTTCAAATTTCATTTTCTCATACGGAATATGTTTTTGTATCACAAAACATATTAATTTGAGTTTCTTCTGAACACAAAACTTTTAAATGCTAAATTTCTGGCTGCAATATCATTTCAAGGAAATTCAGAGATATTTTTTTTAACTAATCGAGCGTTAGGCTAATGGATATTTGAACAACTGGGCTCTGATCTTTTCTAAACTTTACAAACATCACCAGTGTTGATATCAATGCAAGCTCGGATGAGTTCAAAAACCAGCCACATAGGAACAGTAAAACCGGAGTTATGGCCGGCTTGACTCTCTTAAAAAATGCTATATTTGACCTTGCTAACTGCTAACAATTTTTGGTTGGATCTTTAACAAACTTGGCCAGATTGTTAATATTAATGAATGATCAAACGAGTTCTTAAACCCAGTTCAGACCGGTTACACTGGAGTTTTCTTTAAAAAAATGCTATATAGGTATGAAACCACTAATTATATTTCCCATAAAACTCATTGTTAAAATGCTACATATATTGATGATTTGCTGCAACTTTAGTTCAAGTTTGGATAATGCAACAATGTCATTTTCATATAGAAAAATAGAACTGCCTTTGAAAACTCGTAAGAAACTGTGCGGTCACAAGATGTGTAAGAAAGTTGTTGCTCATGAAGTTACTAACAAAGTGTATGTATGTAAACCTGTAGATTCGAAATCATGGAAAATGCTCGTCAATCAGCTATTAAAACATATACACTTTTTATAAATACAACAACAAAATCGAATAGAAATGCGCTATTTTCCTCAAGGTCACTGCTACTGAAAATGGAAAACAAGTTCCGCTCAATCACTTGTCAATGAGATATGAGGCATGGGCTTGCTGGGTCAAGGTCAATTTTGCTAAAAAATAGAAAATCAGTTTTCGCTCAATAACTTTAGCTGGGATTGAGACACTGGTCCGAATCTTGGTGTGCATGTATCTTATATGAAAATTAAGCTTCAGAATTCACCTGGGTCTCTAGGGTCAATGTCAATGTTACGGTTACTAGAAATAAAAATGATTTCCGCACAATAACTTTAGTTAGGAATGAGATATTGACCTGAATATTGATGTGTAGGTAGCTTATTATAAAAAAGGAAGCTTGAGATTGTAATTGGGGTCACTGAGGTCAAGGTCACTGTAACTAAGAATAGAAAATTCGTTTTCACAATAAAAGCTTTAATTAGTAATGAGATATTGGCCTGAAACATGGTATGGAAGAACCTTATATGAAAAACCAACTTGGGATTCCATTTGAGTTAACTAGGGTCAGGGTCAAGGTCACTGTTACTAATAATAGAAGAAATGGTGTCCGCACAATTTCTTTAATGAGGAATGATATATTGGCTTGAAAATTGATATGTAGGTAGAGTCGGGGTTATAGCCCTTGGTTTTCTTAAATATACCCTTGTTGGCTTCATTAAGTTGATAAGACCTTTACTTTTTATCTGCCAGTTTGTTTATATCAATCAACATCCCGATTTAATCAATAACAACAGAGTTATCGCCCTTAAATGTGTTTACATGTATATTCTAACTTTTCACATAATCATACATATCCTAGTATTCATTTTAGCCAGTAGAGCAATACAGGCCCTCTTGGGTCTCTTGTTATGATTTTATAAGTTGAAAGTAACAGTTCAAAAGCAAAAATAATACCCTATTATACTAATGACATAAAACACCAGTATATATATATAGTTTAATTCTGATTATTTACGCAGATATTCCTCTTGTGTGTAACGTTGTCAGTGATCTTTGTAAAGAACATTACAATTATATTAATAATTATATTAATAATATTACACAAATAAACAAAAGGCATTACGCCCAACAGTTCACATGCAAATAGCACATACATATATAAACATGTATATGAAATACAATCAACATTTCCAAATGTGTGTGCTTTTTAAGTTTCAAGGCATATGTTTTTAGTTTAACAATATTCTACAACAAATACTTATATTTTTGAAACGAATAATCATCAGTAATGGCAAAAGTACATTTATTTTGGGGACAAAACACGAAAAAAAGTGATAGTTATTTATAAAACATGTCTCTTATGACTGAAAACTGACAGTTTCTTTAATAAGTTCGTGCTTTTTGTTGTCATTAGTTCTATACATTTTGGTATGTTTAGCCGTTTCCTGAAATATGTGTTAACATATTCTTTGCTTATATCATGATATAGTTGAAACTCCAATACAAAGTGGAATTCGTCTTCTAGTGTATTGCAAAGTTGGAATTTTATTTCAGATCTTGGTATTTTATTTGGGCATTGTCCAGTTTCAATGTCTAACCTATGATTAGAGAATCTAAGATTTGTAAAAGGAAAGTCCTAAATTTATTTATATTGGAGTATGTCTAAATAATAGTTCAGCCTGAAATCTGATCTTATTCTTTACGTACTAGCTCTAATGGAAGCCAATCATTTAACATTCCAATTTTGTATAAACATATCCTTAACTGGTTGTTTAAATATATTAATGAAGTATGTTGTGTTTTCTGCTCATTCCTAACTCCATTAAATCTAGTTCGTTCCAATAATCCTTTAACTTGAGATGCGTATAATTTTTAACCAGAATCGTATGATATAAACCATATGTTGACTTTTTAAAGGGTCTCTCCCGAGTTCTCCATATGCGAAATTGTTTTGAGTTTGTGTCTTAACACATTAAAGCTGTTTTCAAAATTTAAGTTGTACTTTTTATAGCCTTTCCGCCTTTGATAATCCGCATACCTCTGCGCTATAATATAAAATAGGCAAACTGAGTTTGTTGAAAAATATCTAAAGTATGGCTAACAGATAAGTCCGTAAAATGACTTATATATGATTTTATGTGAATAATAGATTTCTTTTTATCTGATCACCAACTTTTTAATAATAACTATGCGGTATATCTAATCTATCTTGTGTCCCTTGTTCGGTATTCGAAAATATCACTATGTCATCAGCATATGGGAGTAGTAACAGCTTTGACATTCTAATACCGATACCTTTAAAATCGTGCAATGTTCTAAGTCATTCACATACAAGGAAAATATGAAAGGTAACAAACAATCCCATGGGTCTTTCCCAGAAAACAGCTAAAACTGCCACTAAGCTGGTTTTCATATGTAACTCTTGATTATATTTGTATACAATGATTTAATAATATTTAGAATGTTTCCTCGGACTCCATATTGTATAAGTTTATGGAATATATTTTCTCTAACCAACAGGTCAAAGGCTTACTTTACATATATTGTTTTTCATTCAATATACGCTGTATCAAACCATGCAGAACACATATGTTATCTAATATGTTGATGCGGAGTCTAAATGCACGCCGTTATCATATGGGGAAGTCGTACACTACGTTTGATCCCGTTCAGCAGTTCATAAGAAGATATGGTAACGGACGGACGGAGGGATAGACGGACGGACGGATGGACAGAACAGACGGACAATCGGAGGCAATGTTAATATAGATCTACCCTGTTTTATTTTGAAAGGTGGGTATAATAATTGCGCGTTGTGTATATAAAATCAGCTTTTTCGTTATGTACTTCTCCGGCGCAGTAACTCCATTGTTACCAGTTCAACAGAATACGACACTGCAACCAGTCGTCGTTTTTTGGAAGACCACGTGTTCCTGTCTCCTAGAAACCATGTGCTCCAGTACCAGCAGTGTGCTTTGGTTCCCGCCATAGAACTTGCGAATGACTTACGGAGTTTAAGTTACCGTGTATCACTGGACGCGTAGTTTGATAAATAAGAAGAACATATTACAGCAATGTAGAATGATGTTTTTAGCTTTAAGTGCGAACTATGCCCGTGGATCTAGTTTATCAATATTTTAACGGCAAAAAGGTGTTTGTCTTCCAAAATGTCATGATGCCATAAATATCTTTTAAAATAAATGATTGTTTTTGTAAACAACACATTTATTGTTTTATAAGTTATTCAAAATAAGGAAGAACATCCAAACAAACAAAATAACAATTTCTTTAATTTCTTTGAGGAACACACGGCAATCTTTCACATTTTTGCATATCAATATTAAGCAAACGTCCATAAAAGGATATCATAAAAGTGTATTCTTTTGTACAATAATTTGATAAAAAAAATCTTAAAGTAGTGGTGACCTCGTTCCTTTAGTTTGTTGAAGATTTCGCAAGAACAGCCACATAAGTTTCTAAAAAGATTTGTTAAAGTGTTCCCTATATTTAAATTAAACATAAATCAGCCCTGTTATGGAGGAACACGTAACTCCAGGGCCATTGTAGATTAAAGCTCAGCACTACATGCAAAATGTCATGACTGTAGTCAAAACTGTTCTTTTGTCAAAATCGTGAAAAAGTAAAACGTGTAAACATGATAACATTTATCTTAGCCATTTTCTCTGTGTGTGTCTGTTAAATGTGAGTGGTGAAGTAAAAAAACGTTTTCATGAATATAGTAGAGCTGTATAACATTTTCCCCAGGTCGTTTTCGCATGTAAGTGTGTGTTTTTTTAACATTTGTGTAAGATTTACATTTAAAGTAACATTGCCTGACATTTGTGACAGTTTCACATACCGTTTTCGCGTTCAAGCTTCCTACATGCCGATCCACAATCTTATTGCAGTACCGATACATAACACAAAACTATGATAGCTGTTTGATTCTCCTGGCTTGGTACTTGTGATTTTCAAACATTTTCTTTTAAGTTACCTTAAGTTATATTTAAAATTACTCGTTTCTGTAAGTAAATATAGTAATTTGCTTGTAAAATTGTTTTTATTTGGAATTAAAAAAAAGAAAGAGATTTTGAGTCGAGTCTGAAACTTGTGCTCAGAATTTTAATGAATATCTGCAAAAATGTGAAAGATTGCCGTGTGTTCCTCAAAGAAATTAAAGAAATTGTTATTATTTTACATATGTGAAAACTTATTTCCCGGCTGTCATTCATAAATTATTTGCCCTTTAATCTGGAAACTTTATACAAATAATACTCTCGGTTAAACAACAACCCATATCAGTGTTTTTGTTACAAGGTCAAAAGTCAAGGTCATATGGACCTGACACCTAGAGGAAATGATTTAAACATAAAAAACTTAAAGGGAATGTAGGCATACGGGCAAATAATCTTAATTTTTGAGAGTTTTGACAAACTTGGAAAAAATGAAAGAATTTTCAAAATCGGATGATAAAGTAGTATTTTAGCTGACCGATATGCACAATATTAATTAAATTGTGTATATTCCCTGCACAACAAAGTATACATTATATGTGGTTCCGCCTTAGTTTTATTAAGCGATGGCAAAGCTTATATTTGCAGTATTTTATAACAAATACATCGACAATTTTACATGCTACCTTTTTAAGCCGAAATTAATGTTTTATTTCATACCCCAGCCAACCACGTTTTCGCTTCTTTGAGAAGGGGTTGGATGAGGTATTAAAGTTAATACGCGGACCACGTAATGTGTGTGGAATTCTGGATGCAGTCTGTCTGTCTGTCTGTCTGTCTGTCGACACAGCCTTGTCCGATAACTGTTCCGCTATATAACTATTCAAGACGAATATAGCCACACTCAAAATGTGTTTGTTTGGTGTTTAGCGTAATTTTGAGCATATTTAAGACTACGTATGAGGCTCGAATTTTTCTGTGGTCGAGGAAGACCATCACTTATTCCTGGGTAAAAAGTACTGTACACCTCCAACCATCCTAAAGAATCGACACTTTCTTAATTACAAGTCGAGCTCCCAGTGGGATTCGAACCCGCAGCGGTGAGGTGAGAGGCGAGAAGGTTTACAATGCAACGTCGTTGTTGCAACCCTAAAGGTAACAACTGCACTAAAGGTAACACACTGCACTACAGGTAACACTTTTAAAATGTCTTTAAGTCCTTTTAAGGAGGTTGGCTGGGAAAGGACGTAGTGATGAGATTTTTTTTTAATTCATATTTAAAGCTTCTTTGGTATAATTTAGATTCAAAATTATCAATTAAAGGCTAGGTCACCACACTTTTTTTCCCACTAGACGTCATTGAAGAAGGCACATATTTCTAACTTCAAAATTTCACTAAAAAGAGGAAAAATATAATCATTGAACATTTTCACAATTGTTTTCATAACATTACGTTTATTGAAAAACAACAATTAATTTTCGATTGCATGTATGCATATCTTTCAAATCATACAAAAACAATTGTAATCCTCGTTCGTCTTTTTAATTTAAAAAGCAAACATATATGGACCGTACCCCACCCACTTTTGTTTTTACCGAAAAATTCATTCAAGATAAAAAATTATGTTCTAATGATCAATTTTTTTTAAAACTTGTATATGTCAAGGTCCTATGACATTTCTTTCAAAACATGTAAAAAAATATATAGGTCACCAGGCTTCTAATGATTTTTTATCAACAATTCTTTAAATTACACCCATTTTGGAGTTATTTTGACATTTTCAATGTAAAATACTGTATACACAATATTGACATTAAGATCGAAAATAAAATTAGCTCAGTATCTACTTTTATATATATATTCCACTACTGAAAAACAAAAATCTGATTTATTCTATAGCAAAAGGATAAATTCTACTCAGAGCTACCCATACCCCCTATTTCGCTAACAACAAAAAATGATCACAAATGACGGAAAAAATATGAAAAAAAATAATTTGCTTAAAATTTGGTATGTTACCATCTTAGATCCTACATTATATCCATATCTACTAGAATGGAAAAAATTAAACAATTCTGTTGTCAAATAAAACTATGATTTAAAAAAATAAAATGTTTAGACTTGAAGATGTCAAAACTTGACCAGCCAACATCCTTAAAGCAAAACGCAATGCATCTTCACCGAAACTGGAGATTTTTATAAACCATCCAGAGTTGTCTCATTTCTGCGTTTACGTATGACACCGTGGTATGGAATACAAATTAAAATAGTATATGGGACTGGGGAGTGTCTTGATAAATTAAGAATTGATTTTCATTTTTGCAGCGTTTATGCGGTTTAAAGCACTGGTCCTTAATGGCAAATTTGGCGAATTATTGTAAGTTTTGTCATTCGATACTACCGTATAAAACCGCAATTACGCCTAAACAACTTGCGTCGTGGAACTTACCATTTACTATCCGCGTTTAAAACTGCATAAACGCTAAAAAAAAATAAAATCAATTATTATATAAACTGTATTTGATATAGTACCAACAATAACGTGCCTTGAGATAATAATAATGATAACAAAGGCAAGAGAGACAACTACTGTCAGGGTATTTTCAGACAGTGGAATAAACTCTTTCTATTGAGACACATTGGATGCGCGCGCATTAGCTTCGATTCTTTGAAAAGTGAAGTTCACTCGAAATCGGACGCTTTCAAATAAATATAATAATTACTCAATACATTTTACTTTGCGGCTTATTTTCCTCGCAAAAATATACAGCCGAGTTTCCAATCTGAAAACAAGTACCAAGAATGTGTTGTTACCTTTAGGGCATAGGGTTGTTACCCTTAGTGCAGGTCAAAATCGTGTTACCTTTAGTGCAGCAGTTGTTACCTTTAGTGCAAACTTTTTTGTTACCTTTAGTGTAGGTTGTTACCTTTAGTCTCAAAAGTGTTACCTTTAGTGAAGTGTGTTACCTTTAGTGCAGTTGTTACCTTTAGGTTACAATGACCTGATAATTAAACACATTGTCCGCTCTATAACTCAAGACTGCTAGCTATATGCATTAAACGTCAAGGATAGACAGGCCATGGAGAAGGGATAAACCAATACATTTTGGGGTCAATAAGTGCAAGGTAAAGGTTACCATTACCTGATAATGAAATACCTCGTCCGTTCTATGACAGCAGTAAAAAGTAGAACAAAAACTGCTATGAAGGTGGTATTAGTAGGCTGGCTATCATGCTTTTGAAATCCAGATAGACTGCATATCTGTGATGTTGATCGTCCCGCCGGCAACACCCGAAACCCGACGACCAAACGTGTTTTTGACTACTTTCGAAATTACAATCATACAGCAGTAGAACCAAAACTGTGATAAAGCATGTCTATGATGTTGATCTGCCCGCCGGCAACACTCGTTATCCGACAGAAAACGCACGTTCAAATGTACCGCTGTACAGACTTCAGTACTACAGCAGTAGAACAAAAACTGCGAAAAACAATCTGAAATGGTGTGATTTTAGTAGCACTACCAAAAGGCTTTTAAAAAAACTGCACCAGCGTGTCTATGATGTTCATCTGCCCGCCGGCAACACTCGTTATCCGACAGAAAACGCACGTTCAAATGTACCGTTATTCGACTTCAGTACTACAGCAGTAGAACAAAAACTGCGATAAACAATCTCAATTGGTGTAATTTTAGTAGCACTACCAAAAGGCTTTGATAAAAAACTGCGCCAGCGTGTCTAAGATGTTCATCTGCCCGCCGGCAACACTCGTTATCCGACGACCAGACGTGTTTTTGACTACTTCCGAACTTTCAATCATACAGCAGTAGAACCAAAACAGTGATAAACGGTCTCAAATTGTGAGATTTTAGTAGCACTACCAAAAGGCTTTAAAGAAACGCTGCGCCAGCGTGTCTATGATATTGATCTGCCCGCCGGCAACACCCGAAACCCGACAAAAACGCCATTTCGAGTATATTTCAGTGCAAACTTCAGTAACACAGCAGTAGAACTAAAACGTTGATAAAGAATTTCAAATAAGTTGATTCTAGTAGCTCTACCAAAAGTCTTTAAAAAAACACTGCGCCAGCATGTCTATGATGTTGATCTGCCCGCCGGAAATACTCGTTATCTGACAGAAAACGCACGTTCAAATGTACCGCTGTACAGACTTCAGTACTACAGCAGTAGAACAAAAACTGCGATAAACAATCTGAAATGGTGTGATTTTAGTAGCACTACCAAAAGGCTTTTAAAAAAACTGCACCAGCGTGTCTATGATGTTCATCTGCCCGCCGGCAACACTCGTTATCCGACAGAAAACGCACGTTCAAATGTACCGTTATTCGACTTCAGTACTACAGCAGTAGAACAAAAACTGCGATAAACAATCTCAATTGGTGTAATTTTAGTAGCACTACCAAAAGGCTTTGATAAAAAACTGCGCCAGCGTGTCTAAGATGTTCATCTGCCCGCCGGCAACACTCGTTATCCGACGACCAGACGTGTTTTTGACTACTTCCGAACTTTCAATCATACAGCAGTAGAACCAAAACAGTGATAAACGGTCTCAAATTGTGAGATTTTAGTAGCACTACCAAAAGGCTTTAAAGAAACGCTGCGCCAGCGTGTCTATGATATTGATCTGCCCGCCGGCAACACCCGAAACCCGACAAAAACGCCATTTCGAGTATATTTCAGTGCAAACTTCAGTAACACAGCAGTAGAACTAAAACGTTGATAAAGAATTTCAAATAAGTTGATTCTAGTAGCACTACCAAAAGTCTTTAAAAAAACACTGCGCCAGCATGTCTATGATGTTGATCTGCCCGCCGGAAATACTCGTTATCCGACAGAAAACACACGTTCAAATGTACCGTTATTCGACTTCAGTACTACAGCAGTAGAACAAAAACTGCGATTAACAATCTCAATTGGTGTAATTTTAGTAGCACTACCAAAATGCTTTTATAAAAAAACTGCGCCAGCGTGTCTATGATGTTGATCTGCCCGCCGGCAACACTCGTCATCCGACGACCAGACGTGTTTTTGACTACTTCCGAACATTCAATCATACAGCAGTATAACCAAAACTGTGATAAACGGTCTCAAATGGTGAGATTTTAGTAGCACTACCATTAGGCTTTAAAAAAAACGCTGCGCCAGCGTGTCTATGATATTGATCTGCCCGCCGGCAACACCCGAAACCCGACGAAAACGCCATTTCGAGTCTATTTCAGTGCAAACGTCAGTAACACAGCAGTAGAACTAAAACATTGATAAAGAATTTCAAATAGGTTGATTCTAGTAGCACTCCCAAAAGTCTTTAAAAAAACTTACTGCGCCAGCATGTCTATGATGTACAGTGAGGGTCTACTGTGCCATTGCATTTGGGTGCTGTGGTTTCTATAGAACCATTTTTTTCATTTTTATGATTTTAAAGGTTAACATGACAATAGGCTACAATAAAACAAAAATAAAAAAAGGAGGAAGGAAGGCAAAATAATGTTAAAGATAAAAAATTGGCCTAACTGAACAAATTCCTTGTCGATGTTTACTACGTTATTGATGAATGTGAAGTGCGAAATGCGAATTTAAACGTAACAATCGAAATGAAAAACCGGAAACGCTGCATAGTCGAAAAAAATCTAAGGAAAATAATTCCTCTTCTTATAACCGGAAGTGACATCATCGGTTCTAAGAGAATAAACTAGGAAAGCAGACAAAAAAAAGTGCAGTGTGTGTGAAAATGTCGGAATCTAACGATGATTATGCAGGTTTGGAGGAAATGCTCATGATTAGATGGTCGCACAATGTATTTAAAAAAACTTACTGCGCCAGCATGTCTATGATGTACAGTGAGGGTCTACTGTGCCAGTGCATTTGGGTGCTGTGGTTTCTATAGAACCATTTTTTTCATTTTTATGATTTTAAAGGTTAACATGAACAACACTAGGCTGCAATAAAACAAAAATAAAAAAAGGAGGAAGGAAGGCAAAATAATGTTAAAGATAAAAAATTGGCCTAACTGAACAAATTCCTTGTCGATGTTTACTACGTTATTGATGAATGTGAAGCGCGAAATGCGAATTTAAACGTAACAATCGAAATGAAAAACCGGATACGCTGCATAGTCGAAAAAAATCTAAGGAAAATAATTCCTCTTCTTATAACCGGAAGTGACATCATCGGTTCTAAGAGAATAAACTAGGAAAGCAGACAAAAAAAAGTGCAGTGTGTGTGAAAATGTCGGAATCTAACGATGATTATGCAGGTTTGGGGGAAATGCTCATGATTAGATGGTCGCACAATGTGCAACACCTTACCTTCTTGAGCTAGAATATGTATCTGCGGATGAAAAATAGCTCGGATTTATCTGCCGATGAGGAAGTTGAATGCGGTATCGGTGCCAGTAGAGAGATAGTAAACTGATATTTCCTTAGTTCGAATTTAATAAAATTATGTATTACATGTTAATTCACTTTTTATTAATTTCTATCATTACATCCACGGGATCAAACGCTGTTGATAAACCAATTAAACAGCGTGAAAATAGTATCGCATGATCTTTTTTATGTGTGTGTGTGTGTGTGTGTGCGTGCGTGCGTGTGCGTGCGTGCGTGTGTGCGTGCATGTGTTATGACATTAAACATCACTGATCTAACATAATAATTTTATTAACCTGATCAAAATGTCTGTTTTGTAATAGATAATTATGAAAAGTCTAGCCATACTTTTTCAATTCAAAGCTCATTAAGGCGGACGACAAGATACACAGATCGCATAAAAAGATGTAGGTTTTCTTTCCCAGGAATTAATAAACGATTCGATTTCTTTCGGCGTTTATGCAGTTTAAAACGCAGGTACCTTAGCGAATGGCACATGTACCGTGAAGCTCTAGCGCTAAAGTTTTTGGTCCATAAATAGTTATTATCGAGCGATAATGTATATTTAAGAGTTAAACTTGTTTCGAGAGTAAAATTTGGTTTTAAATTTCTTAAAACAGGTTTTGATTCTTAAAGGGACATATGACAATCTTGATTATCATAAATCTTGCGGCGTCCCTTGGTTTTTCTACATAACTTGCATGTTTGCAAAACATTGCAGTACTCGGCTTTAAGCTCCTTAAACCCAGTTTTTTGAGACTTTAAAGTATTTTGTCGATAAATAGGGATTATAGAGCGATAATGTAGGGTTATAGAAATAATTTAGAGTTAAAGAGGTAAAGAAAAAAATCATTTAATAGTCTTGAAAACAGTTGGTAATCTGTTTTGATTATATTGCACTAATACAGTATGTAAGCATATGGTAGAGTAATGAAGAAATAGAGACTGATAATGGAGGTTCTTTTTAAACAACAAACACAACGAAGAGAATAAAGAAGCAGACAAGTTTTATCGAGCCTGTTCATGAGAGATAATATATAAGCAACTCATCTAACGACTTAAGTGGTATTCAACTTCGAAGCCAACTATATTGGGATCGTTGATCACAAAGGACCAGTAACAATAACACAAATGATTCGTAGCGCAGGGAGAAATTTTGCTCGAAATTGCCAATTTGTATTACCTTATATTATGTCGAAGAATAAGAGAGCCTTAAAGGTTCCAAGTATTGTTTAATCACCATTAGGATATGTTGTCTGATTTTTAATTTAGTCTTTAGACTTGTTCCCTGATATATGCAGGCTTCATAATCTCAGCTCCCAACTAAATTCCATTTTGTTTATTTCGCCCATTGTTTTCTCGTGTAGTCCCTGTTTCTAACTTGTTTTGCCATAAACGAGAAAACAATGGGCGAAATAAACAAAATGGAATTTAGTTCGGAAAAGATGTTATGAAGCCTACGTATCACAAGTCCAAAGACAAAATTAAAAACAGAAACCAGGTTCTAGGGGATCATCAAAGAACACTCTACCCTATTGTCATCCTAACAAAAAAGGACGGTATAAATAAAGAAACCCGCACTAGGCGTAATCTTCTAACAAACCATGCAGCTTTACTAAGCAATAAAAGTATAAAACAAAGATGATCATGTATATATAAATAAAAAAACAAGCATAGAAAGACACAAATCTATCATTCAGTGACTTGGCAGCAGTCATAGCAGCAAGATAATACACCATTAAGGGCACGAGAAGCTTGAAGGCAACGATTAAAATGTTATCTTCCTTTCAGGATTTGGTAGTATTTAGCAGATGTCATCATAGGGTCCACAATATGTCTGGTCATCGCACAACCAAAGAGAAACGCATAGTGGCGAGCTATAAACGAGTCAAGCACCAGTCATGCTGTGTGTTGTGAGTTGTAAAATGATGGGGTCATAACATCTTGTCATAAACCTTCTAACAAGTTTAAAACAGATTTTATGAAAGTGATCATGACCAGGGATCTTACGAAGTTTTTAAAGTCCGTCATAATAGAAATCAAGTTATGAAAGTCCTTTTCATAGAAGAGTTCTTAAATTACTTACATATTTTAAAAGGAAATTAGATATTCAATTTAGCACATTTTTTTAAAAGTTTATTTTAACGGTGGCTCTGATGGAATAGCTATTTAGTTAAGTTATTTAACAGGTTACGAATGTTAAAATCCTCAACTCGACTGCAAGCTAAGTCAGACATATTTTATTCAGAAAAGGTATATACATTTTACATCATACAATATACATGATTTACATCATTTACATCATTTAATATACAATTATGAACATGATTCAGAAGTAAACTAGAGTTGTTTGCTTTTGTCTCCCTGTAGACGATTTATATTTGATAACTATGAATAAGAATAAGTTGAGAAACATATACACTATGACATTTTGCTCTGGGAACATTCACGTCGAAGAAGGGATACTTAACGATGTCGAAAGGACAAGGTATGATAAGGGGGTACTTTGGCCCCCAATATATTCAAAATGCAAAAAAATAATATTTACATATAATCTGTTGTGCATATTGAAGTAAATTGATCATATTCTATCTTCAAAATATATTTTTATTTAACGGTATTTTTGGTAATTTTGTTATATTTTGTAGAATTGGACCTTTCTGGGCAAGATTTTGATCCCAAAAATATAGAGCGCACCTCCGAGCACACACAGTTTTTTGGCTGATGATGCAACCCTATCAAGTATCTGTTTCAACAAAAAATCAGCTGTGCTCGAGGGTGCGCTCTGTATTTCCAAGATCAAAAACTGATCAAAAACTGCTGAAAATGAACAAAAATTTCATTTTTTGAAAGAAAAGGCCTTGTTTGTGAGGCTCTTAAACTCATTTAGAGCCTTCAAACGTACTTGTAATGAGTTTCAATATTGATTCAGTTCATTGGCAGCTAAATTAGATATTCAAAACGTGTGCATTAAAACTTTCAATATTGGGGGCCAATTGTGTCCCTTATCATACCTAGTCCAAATTTAAATCACATCTCTTGTCATACAATTTGCTTATTATAAGCGTATACCACAGAAGATGTTGATTGGGAACGCACTTGTCTAAATTGGAATAACTAACGATAGAGATATTAAAATCAAGTAAAAAAGCAACAGAATCGGAAATATTCAATTCGTTGAGTTGAGGTTCTTTATATACTTATTTTAGACAATATATACTCACCAAAAACAGTTTCAAATTTTGCCAAACAATACTTTTTTATGGATGCTATGGAAACTTTAAAGGGAGGTAATTTTGTTATTCAAAAGCTGCTACCTATACATTATGTGTTGTGTTTTTGTATGATTTCTTTTTATTTTTGCTCAGTATATATATGATTTACCATAGCAGAAAAAAAATAAAGAAATGTTTCTTGTTAATGTTCAATATATTACTCAAAATACAATAATTGTTGTTTTTTTGTTTGATGCAACCTAGACCCTAGTTTACCCTAGTTTACCCTCCCGCACCACTCCCCCCCCCCCCACCCCGCACCCCCGCACCCCAGCGGCCTTTTTTGCCACTGATCGTTCCAAGGCGGTAATCTTATTGCAAACCGTTTTATGTTTGTGATGTCATATCGCGCATGTTGTTATTCTGTGTAATGCCTTATTATTCAATATGACCGATGCATTGGTTTAGCTCACTAAGCGATCGTTACAATATTTCTCAGTAATATACATATTTCTGTACACAATATCTCGCTCCATCTATTACAGTCTAGATCATCTGAGACGCTTGCTTTTTTAAAGACGCACGTTTGTATTTAAAACCAAACGTTGCAGATCAACAAGATTATTGCCATATCAGTGGGAACGCCAGGAACTAATTATTCAGCTTTTTTGATCATTTTGATACTCTGCGACAGAGATTATTTTTTTAGTGTTTGCCGGACTATTTCATTAAAAAAAACACAAAACGCCGCCATTTTCTTTTTGTAAAAACGTCGATTCAGACCGCAGTTATCAATTTTACGCGTACCTAGTTTACAGGAGTGAACGCTTTTTGTAAAATGTCAGTTTTGGATTACGTCATCAATACGCAGAATGTGTTTACACTTTGGTAAACGTTGAATCCACTGAGTTTTGATAGTTTATCTGATGCAGGGTGTTCACACTGGGATAAACAATTGGAAATATACACAGGTTAACGTAATGAAGGAAACAGTTGACTGGCTTAGAACTCTGCAGGCAAATAGCACGTAAGTTCAAATGTGTACATGTACAACTCTTTTTTTGGTTTGTTTATGCAGTGTTTTCTTGAAATTTGCCAAGCACATCGATGGTGCTAATGTTGACAAACTGTGGACTTTTTACCCTTCTTTGAAGCGGCCTGTAAAAGGCCCATTCCCCACTCTCATTTCTTTTAAAAGCATGCAGACTTCACCACTTTTTAAACTTACCTTGGAAATTTCATTCCCCATTTATGTATTCCACCCCCAATTAAGAGCAAAAGGCCCCTTCCCAAAAACTGATAAAAAGGCCCTGCACCACTATCCCTAACCCCCTTCCCCTCTCTTCTACGTCCCTCCTGCATATTTTCTCTACAAACCCTACTTAAAATGTGTTCAATGAAATGCGAAATACTGCAACACCTGGTTTTCAATTAAAAACAAAATATACACTTACATCCCAGTTCAATTTTATGTGATTGACTCCGCTAAAGTGATCTGTGTACCATGAACAGGGCTTTTTTACCTTATGTAACAGAGACACCTCTAAAAGGCCTATTTCCCAATTGAGAACTTGACTGTTTGTTCCCCAATTGTGGCAGAAATATTTGCCAATCAGAAAGCAGCATTGACTCAGAATTTGAGAAAAAGCATTAATTCTGCAACGTGTTTTTGTCTGTGGAGTCAGTTCTGACTGAGAAACAGTATTTATAATAACAGTTGGCTGAAAATATAAATAAAGCATAGTATTGTCAAATTTACTTAATTGGTAAAATCTTACATCTTTCCCAAAATGAGAAATAAGCTCGTCTTTTTCCCCCAACATGGACCAGCCTGGGCCTCTTCCCAATTTTGTAGAAAAAAGCCCTGATGAACACATTTTCTAAGTAACAGTACATAGAAATAAGAATTGAATGCATAGATCTATCTAATTATTATTTAATTTCAGCGAAATGTTCAGATCCAAATGAAATTTGGCAATTGCGTTTATACACTGTGTCATTATTTTTTTCATAGGGAGACATCAGTCTCACAGACATGATGCCTGCATCTTACATATTCTGATCTGAAATGCGACTCTTGGTTGGATGAGGTTAGGTTAGAGGAGCTCACAAAAACAAGATGGATTTCATAGAGGTTTGTAAGTAGAACTTATTTTTATGGTGGGGAAGCATTTCACATCAATGCCAAAAAATAAATAAAATAATAATAATTAGATCAATCTAGTTAAAACACCTGGAAACCTTACCTTGAAAGGTGGAACTGAGAGACAGTATTAAAGCATGAAAAGGATCTTAAACAATACATACGTTCTCAGTATTAAAAAAAAAAAAACATTTGGTAATCTTTTTCAGTAAATTTTATATTGACTAAGACCGAATTAAATATACAGGTCTGTGTTTACTGTATTAAACCAGACCAACTCCCTTAATACACTGCTGACTCCTCTTTTTATTGGGAATGAAATAATAATCAGTTATTCTGAGGTAAAAAAATAATATAATCTGTTTTAATATGTTTAAGCCTGCAGCCAGTCAGATTTTTCTTCATTTAATGTTCTTGTGGTCTAAATATAATTCATGGAGTTAAAAAATGATAAGTAAATATTTGATACCAAACAAATATACTGGCCCACTTTTATTGATAATGATATGTAAACACAGGTTTAATTTTTATTTTATTTGGCCTGTATACATAGGTTCTATATAAAATACATATTTTGTATATTATTAAAAGTGATCAAGTTTTAGTATTTCATGTACAGCAGATATTAAAGTTGTAATACTCAGCGTTTGCATTTTCTTTATTTTTCAGACAAGATGCTGCCATTACCACAACACAAGGTTACGGTATACAACTGTAATGGATCCAAGTATTGAACAATAAATTGAATGGGTTATCTTGAATTACATCTACAGTTCTTGTTCTCAACACTAATTGACACTCAAGTTTTTCACAATGATCTGTGCATGCTGGTTTCCTCCTACATGCATTTAGCCTGTCATCCATGCCAATGAGAGTGATGTGAAAAGTAGTTTTGCTTATTTAATACTCAATAAAAAAACACTCATCATTCCATTTGAGACGTTGAAGTATACAGTTTTATTGAATTGACTGTTACGTGTACATATAACGGAGAATACATGTTGATGCTGAACTATGTTCAAAACCTTGGACACAACTTTAAAAAAACAACAGCATAGGGTTGTAACTTGTTTTATTAACATATTAATTATGGACCTTAAAGGGACACACAGCAATCTTGATTTGTTGAAAAGCTAACAACTCGCAGCGTCCCATTAGTTTTTCTACATAATTCACATTTTTGCAATCATTAATATTAATACTAGAATAGTGCAAAGCTAATAGTTATTATTATATTACTAAACTGTTGATAGTATTGCACCAATAATTTATACATTTCACTCACAGCCATTACCAGTATGTATTATATGTTTGACATGCCTATTAAACAAATGATCACTTTTTACAGTTGAATGACTTATGAATTCATTAAACCTGAGTATATCCAACATTTAAACTACACTTGACCTCCCTATAATATATATATCTGTGCCAGTGGACATGGCAGACGCTTAGGGGTCACTTTAAACTCTGTCAGCTCTCATTTTAGATCCTCTATTATAGAACCTATGATCATGAAACACACATTTTCGTCTTACTCTATGAAAATATGTATAAAGTTCTTCCTTAGCAATTATTCAATGCTATTGACATGTCCAATAACTATGAATTTTATTTTGGCAAAGTCGTGGTTAGAGCATAATATTATGTACATTCAATATGAAAATGAAACGCATTACGTATTTGAATAGACGCCTATAGTCAAGACTTTCCAGACCGCCTCCAATCCATTTAAAATAAATCAGGAATGATAAATGTCCTTGCTGACAAAAGCACATGACAGACTTGTGTGTTATAATACATGATGCTGTTTTTCATGCTTTTCTCATTTTGGCGACCATCTTAAATTTTTAAGTACGTTAGAAAATTAAAAAATAGAAGAAGCTGCACAGTAGCCGATTTATAGTTAAATATAGTAAGGCCAAACAAAAAAATAGGTGTGTTTCCTATTGCATGCTCTAAAAAAATAGGGTCGGTAGGTAGGCATTTTTTTTTTTTTTTGGAGCAAGATACTGTGAGATTCTACATGTATTTATATCATAAACCCCATTCAAGTTGATGATACAGCTGAAAGTTTATCTGTGATGTCAGTTTACCTCGATATATTGTGATAAATCATTGTTCGGAACAATATATATTTTTTTTTCATAAAAAGATTTAGGGTCGGCCCCTTAAAAATAGGGTCGGTCGGGCCACCGGAAACACAGGTATTTTTTTTTTGGCCTAATATATATAAGTAAATATATAATGTTAATAGCTCTTATTTATCCCATGTTGAGACGACACACAAGCTAGAACACGAGACAATATACGTTTTAATTGAATTGAATGTTGTTTAGCGGCTCATCAACACAGTATAGGTTATTTAGAGCCGCCCCAGAGAGAGGGGAAGGAATACATAGAAATCTGGGAACCTGCCCTACTCTTGTTATCGAATAGATTCCTATGGTTCTTTAACGTGCTCGGAGGATAAACCGATACACGGGACCACCCGGTTTACGTCCCCATCCGACGGACGAGACGAAGGGAAAGTGTCTTGGTCATCGCTAACACGGCCGAATCCGAATTTTATTGAAGAAAAAAAAATCTACAAAAGGATACTAAGTTTAGGGTTATTACCCTCGCGAGCCTATCTACCCTATAGACTGCAGGGTTCTGCCCATCCCTTACTGATTGGTACTAATATAGTTTCATAAAAGATGGTAGGTGTCATTGGCGTAGCTCTGCGTAAGCACGGTACGCCCGACCCTACGCCTAACTCGGAAATCGAAAACGTAAAAAGTCCAAAAATAGTTTCAGGTATATGTGTGTACTTACCTTTATCTGCCGTTTTATAACTCTGAAATATACGTCAGAACGCGCATTGTAACATCGAAAAAAATAATACGGGTAGCATGACCCCGAACCCCACTAGGATAAGTTAAACGGAGTGAGGGCGGGAGGGACCCCGAACCCCACTAAGATGAGTTAAACTGTGTGTGGTGGCGGTGGGGGCGGACGGAGGGGAGGGGGTGCAGCAGGGTACACATACATGTACGTGGTCGATTGCCAATCATGTGTTCTTGGTATCTCAGATGTAAAGGCGCTGGCACGGTTTAATACACAGATTGTTTCAAAGATGCTATTTCACAGACTTTCAAAAAAGAGGCATCGGTTACACAGTGGAAAAGGCGTTGAACCTAAGGAGCTGGAGCCCTGGTGATGGCATGTCTAATGGGACTATTCACCCATCTTACTTCCCTCTGCGGTCGCTGTTCAAATCAATAAAGCCCTAGTTCATATTATATTTGCGTCGACAATCCAAATGGCCTTTAAAATACATTTAAAATCATAGTTCGCATTCTAGATTAATTTTGTCCATTTAAAAAAAATGTGCTGGATGGGGGTCGGGGTCGGGGGTGGATGGGTCGAAAGGATAATAGCCAATGATACTTTTTTTAAAGGGCTCTTCGACCAAAATAAATAAATAAAAACACACGTCCTTTCGAAGATTTAAAAAATTGTCCGCGTACACCTTTTCACACTGTGATTATAATAAGTACAAGCATTGTGACGTCACAATTCTGTGTTGGAATGTGGTCTTCGGGGAAACACGGTATTGATTTTTTTGCAATATTTTCAATAACAATCGAATTTAAAATATATCATGTTAGCATAAATATTTTGTCTCTTATCGACTGTCTGTTCACTACAATATATCAGGTAATTTCAGAATTTATCACACACAGAGCTGACCGATGTATTGCATGCCGTAATTCCAATCCGTGTAACAAAACTACACAAAAAAAACGTTCGAAACGCTTGCGTTAAACAGTGACCAAACGTTTTTTTGGGTAGAAAAAAGTACTTTTTTCAAATTCGCTTGAAAATTCCCATACTGCCAGAGGAAGGATTAAACTCATCGTTCATGTTCTTGTCTTTTTTCTCGCTGTTAAAATCTCCATACAAATCGAGATACAAAATAAAAAAATTGAAGTCGATCGATAAACAGCTGACATTTTGATCTTTCGCATGTTTGTTGACTGAAATAATTTTCACAATAACACAACATAGACCTAAGTTTATTTTTAAAAGTAGGCCATGAAAATGATGGTTATTTTATAAGGAAATGGCTTGTATAAATTATGTTTTAATTGTAGTGATAAAAATATGATTCTGAAAGTTTTTTGTATGAAGTACACGGTTGAAGAGAGTCTCACTTTTCTGTTTGTAATTTTATGAACGGTCATGAAACGTTTTTTTGGGTAGAAAAAAGTACTTTTACCAAATTTTGATGAAATGTTACAGGGTTGTAGAGGAAGACTTTTTCTTGACTTTAATGCTTTCGTCTTTTTTCTCGCTATAAGAACAAACTGTAATTATCAATTTGATTAAAAGCTAAAATTTCACATAAATTTTCGAAACGATCGGTAATTTGTAAAAGCCTAGAAATCATATTTTTAATAAAAAAAATCGACAAAACACGTAAAAACTTAAAATTCATTCTGTAACAAACGAATTGATGCATTTGTTTATGTGTGTCATCATTGTACATTGTCAGTTGAATACAGTTTACATCACTGGTGTCATTTTGACCGCCACCCTGAAATCTACTCAAAACGCAGTTTGTTTACGTTTTTTGCGCGTGACGTTTTTAAGTAAATATCCCTCCGCGGCGGCTTGGCGCTCCCACTGTATAGGATTTGGACTGGGAACCAGGGAGTCAAAATGGTAGTTGCCGAAAGTAGTGCCATATACAGTTGACAGTAGTGTTATTTGAGATGTTGTGTGAATGCAAGTACACTCCACAGGTAGTGTTGATTAATATTTTTTTGTAGAGAGTAGATTCCCAGATATTTTGCTTCAAGAATCAGGTAAATTAGAGCTGAGACAAGTGAATGATACTACGTTTTGTGAAGTAAGATTTGTTTGTGTTCTTCGTCACATTTGTAGAATTTATTTTTGAAGTCAGTTTTTTGTTTCTTACTAGGATAATGAGATGAGGTACTGTAAGTTTGATGTAAAAATATGCAGAAATGTCCGAGATATCCAACTTTAAATCTTTCTTTTGTTCCAGGGGACATACTCCTTAAAACATGAACAGTCGGACGTTTGACTAACAACATGGTATAAAATATGGATGCACATTTCATATCATAATTATAATTATAACGGATATATTTGATTTCAATAAATTGATATGCAAAGATGTCAGAAATTCATTTTCCATAAGCGCTGTTAATAAGCCGAATATGAATTCTGGAATTTAATGTTAACTGAAACCATTCTTCTTCGTTGCACTATTTCATTTTACAAACATTGTTTCAAGCACCTTTTTTTCTTTGACTCCAAATGATAACATTTTGACATGCTTGTGCAAACTTTTGTATTTACGTAACCTTTGATTCTCAGGTGCCACGTCATTTGACATCAAATGCATACGTGACTTAAAGGGAAATACGGCAATTGTTAAGTATGTATCAAGTTTTAAAATAATGACCTACACATTTTAGTAATCTAGAATCAATTTAGCTTCAAACCTGCATACATATTAGATAAGGAAATACAAGTGGGAGTTTAAATAACTGGTGAAACAATCAACAATTAGTAATATGCAAACACAATTTGTTTGTACGATTGAAATAATTATTTTTAAAAATGTTTTGCAAAATATGCAAGTAATGAAGAATATCAATATCTTCTTTGTTTACTATCCGATTTTTATTACTTTTTACACCTTTTGCCAAGTTTTTCAAAAATCTCAATTAAATATTGGCTGTGTCGCTACATTCCCTTAAACTATCAAGTTTGTGTTTTTTTCCTCCCGATGATCAATTAAGATATATAAGCTAATATAGTACTTGGCATCTCTATCTCCATTTCCTGTCCACCCATCGTTGGGTATTTCTCCTCATACTGGTTCCAGTTCTACTTTTCCACAATGTTCTTGTCACCATATGCTACATTCAAATACATAGGTCACTGCTGCTGCTTTCCATGCAACACTATATTCCCAAAATGTGTTCATGTGAGAAACAGCTGAGGCCATTTATTCCAGTCAAAGTTTTCGCCATTCAGTATTTTGATTTTGGTTAACTGTGGTCCTTGAATGCTTCATTTCCGGCTACATTTCCGGCTACATTTCCGGCTTGACTTTTATATCTCCTTTTATTTCGATGACATCTGCCGGAGTATCTAGGGAACAACTCAATACGAAATATATTTCATTAATATACTCCTCAACATAATTTAAGGACCATGTTTTGATTTGGGTAATTT
The DNA here is from genome assembly GCA_037043455.1 of Cyrtodaria siliqua. NCBI lineage: Eukaryota > Metazoa > Mollusca > Bivalvia > Adapedonta > Hiatellidae > Cyrtodaria > Cyrtodaria siliqua. The sequence goes on from JAWPHD010000097.1 coordinate 439,163, forward strand.
GTTAAAGTGTTGTTATTGAACGAACTTTTCTGCAATTGTAAAGTTTATTTTTTGTGGTCCTTAAATTATGCCGAATAGTATATAATCATGCGACAAACTGAACATCCTTTATTTTGATATATTCATGGGTAATTGTTTCTTAATTTTGCTCATTGTTGAAATTCTAAATCTTATTAAAACAAACATTTAACAAAACGTTTTATTTTTAACATTTTATTTGAAAATCAGGTGTACAAACGAAGTATGACTTCATGAATTTGTGGTATGGATTTAACTTCGTTCCAGCTGCAAATTCAACACAGTAAACATATTGTATCGCAAACATTTTGCACATCACAACATATTATGAACTGCACATTCCCCCTTGATTTAATTGTCAATCCCTCAGGGGCGAAGGAATCTTTATGTGAGGAAGCTATCCAGCTGGCTTGCGGAACGTCGGTGGTTCTACCCAGGTGCCCGCCCGTGCACGAAAATTTCCCGGAGGGGCACCTGGGGTCTTCCTCCACCAGTTGAAGCTGGAAAGTCGCCATATGACCTTAGCTGTTGGTGCGACTATAAAATCCAATTCAATTCAATTCAATTGATTTAATTGTATTTACATTTAATAAAAGTTGCTGACGCTATCCTGCAGATAAACTGGAAGATGGATGTAAAAAAACAACAACATTGCCTGCGGTCGACTTGCTAACATGCTTTTATAATTATACAAGAAGTGAAGTATTCATTCTGTCAACAAAGTATTATTTTTAATGCTGTATCAGACAATACTATCGTGTTTTCCTTTTTAGTCCAAATGCACATAACAATTTCATCGCCTTCCATTGATGATATACTTATTGAATCAAATATTAAGTTTGGTGACAATCCAAAACAGCTGAATCAGTAAATTATCAAAATTGTTCAGATGAAATTGGAACATTTTTAAACACGACTTGATATGTTAGTGCAACTATTAAAAAAAAAATGCAGATATACGGAGAAAGTGTATTTTTATATATTATTTCTGGACAGTATATGACAGATTAAGCATATGGAAGGCCATTTATATTTAAGAGGCGGTGTCTGTTACTGCCAATATTGTTTGAAAACGACGTGTGATTTTACAGCACAACATCGGGATAATGTTGATATTTTCTATTAAAACTGGTTTCATTGTACTGTTTGCGTATCAACAAGGTTCGTCTGACAATTAACACTGCCTAAAACTAACTGTTATGCGTTACATTTGGTGTTGATGGAGGTGGTGGTGGTGATAGTTACTAGTCGATTGTTATAATTTTCCAAAATATCCAGCAAATATTCACCTTCACCATCAACTAATACAAACGTTCAGGTGAAATAAAACAGCGGTTGTAGGGTTGTATCGTACTTGGTTACGCTATAACCAGAATTTACTTTAAGCACACTGAGCACAAATGAACAGTACCCACTGTTAATGCCGGTATTTCCCATAGGTCAGTATTGAGTGAGTATAAAATGCTAAACCGAGTTTTAATAATTGTTTTTTTCTGATACTTGTAAGCACACTTAATTCAAAACAAAATATTACATTTTGAAAGGGAAAAGAAACGCATAATCAAAAAAATGCCTATACGACACTATTATATATACCGAAATCCACGCAATATTCCAGTCATGTAGTAAAAGTCAAGCCATTTCAATATTGTGTTTAATGTTAAGAGATTGCAACGTTTAAAGCCTAAAAAGAAATACAAAAAGATCGGACAGGGAAAGTAGCATTCAAGGAGGACAGTCAACCACAAAACACAGAAACAAACACGCAAACAGACAAACAAGAAGGCCATTCTGCGAAAAGCGAAATAAGGGCCAATTAGTATTTATTAGAGATACGAAATAGAATCGTAACAAAGATCCATAAGAAATAATATTAGTAAACTTACGGACTGTTAAAAGGGGTCCAAAACTCGACATCAGTGTCTAATACAAGATAATGAGGAAAGTTAAGGAAACCCTAATACAATGGGCCAAAATTCGATCAGCACAAAACCTTCAACGCGGTATATGAAACACACGTGTTTAAGGAAAAACTGGATCAATGAATGTCATACAATCCCTGTAGGATGTAAAAATAACAATATTGATTGGATGTACGGGGAAACTTTTTACGGTCGCCACACGGCACAAACAACACTATTGTGCACTAAAACGAAATACAAAAAGATCGGACAGGGAAAGTAGCATTCAAGGAGGACAGTCAACCACAAAGCAAACAGACAAACAAGAAGGCCATTCTGCGAAAAGCGAAATAAGGGCCAATTAGTATTTATTAGAGATACGAAATAGAATCGTAATAAATATCCATAAGAAATAATATTAGTAAACTTATTTAAGACGGTTAAAAGAGGTCCAAAACTCGACATCAGTGTCTAATACAAGATAATGAGGAAAGTTAAGGAAACCCTAATTAAAATGGGCCAAAATGTCGATCAGAACAAAACTGAAACACACGTGTTTAAGGAAAAACTGGATCAATGAATATCATACAATCCCTGTAGGATGTAAAAATAACAATATTGATTGGATGTGCGGGGAGACTTTTTACGGTCGCCACACGGCACAAACAACACTGTTGTGCACTAAAAAGAAATAAAAAAAGACCGGACAGGGAAAGTAGCATTCAAGGAGGACAGTCAACCACAAAACACAGAAACAAACACGCAAACAGACAAACAAGAAGGCCATTCTGCGAAAAGCGAAATAAGGGCCAATTAGTTTTTATTAGAGATACGAAATAGAATCGTAACAAAGATCCATAAGAAATAATATTAGTAAACTTACGGACTGTTAAAAGAGGTCCAAAACTCGACATCAGTATCTTATACAAGATAATGAGGAAAGTTAAGGAAACCCTAATAAAACGGGCCAAAATGTCGATCAGCACAAAACCTTCAACGCGGTATATGAAACACACGTGTTTAAGGAAAAACTGGATCAATGAATGTCATAAGTTTGCTCACCTGCTTGAGCCAAATGAGCATTCTGTCGATAATGAAACTTTGAAGGGGTAACCATTGGTGTATTCGGTGCTGTTTAAACCTTCTTTCCGAAAGGACATGCCTGATGTTGCCCTGTACCATTTGATTAGCAGTAGCATTTATAACTTTATGCTCCGCAACGCGTGCTTCAACATTTGTTTGCTATCGAACTATTTTGGCATCTTGCCATGAAATATGTTCGACTGGCTTTTGGCTTTTGGACAGTAGAGCTAATATAAAACTATACAAAAAAACTACGAATACTTTCGCTCAATAACAAACTGACAAAAACAACACCCACGATCACGTTTGTTATGCATACTTATACATATATAACTTATCTATCTTTCTCCTTTTTTGTTTAAAGTACTCAAATACAAAACTAGACCAATTAATCATAATGTTCACAAAGATCACAATAAAAACGCAGCGTCGTTGGACTTTTAGTTGTCTACATTTCGTTTCTGCAGCTTGACAAAAACTGGTTTTGCCGGTTTACCGAGGCCTAACACTGACATTGGCATCGGTACCTGAAATTCATAAGTGGGTGGTTGTTTTATATTGGTTGCATTCATTGGTCACGTTGTTAGTAGACATAATCGATATTTGCGATTATTTTATATTATTGTCGATTATCTCAAAGAATTGCAGACAAAAAATGGCGATTATTTCATTTAAAAAATAAATAAAGAATGGTTTTGCTGTTTTACCCATTGTAAAACTGTCTGTATTTGGCCACAGTAACCAGTGACTGCAATAAAATACGTGTATCCCACCAAGCTACTTGTGAAGTCCCCACATGTTTGCCAGTTAGTGCTAAACGGTTGTTATAGATATTATTATGAAAATAGTGACCGCATTTCAAGTATTTATGGGAAGGTGGTACTAGAATAGTAATTGTTTAGTTGCACATATATATGATCGTGTATCTAGAACTTCTTCGTATATACGTCTGTCATATCGCTTTTGTAATTTAAATAATTGAAGTCAAAAGTAAAATGTATACGGTCTGCAGCCAGTAAAGGCTATATTTGTATTATCAAATAGCAAACGAATGCACAGTGGTTGTCTTTAAATAAAGAATTGATATGTATATAAGGATAAGAAGAAGAAGAATTACCTCCAGTTTATCCGTTTTGAAGAATCGGTACTTCTGTAAGAGACTCACTATCGTCATCTTTACTTCCAGCAGGGCTAATCGCATTCCAATACAGTTTCGGGGACCGTGACCAAACGGCATATACGCGAACTCAGTCAGATGCGTTTTGTTTTCTGGCGAAAACCTGTTCAAATAAATATGTACAGTGTATTTTAAAATATGGACAAACCTATTCATAGATTTTAACACAATTCATCTCACATGCATTTAATTATCTTTCAAGTATCGGAATGCTGCCGTTTGACGGCGTAATTTAGCTGAAATGTTCATTTACCTCTCCGGATCATATTCAGTAGGATTCTCCCAGTATTCCGGCATGAAGTGTAATGCCAGTGGGGAAAACGTGACATCCATCCCCTTCTTTATTTTCACACCGCATACATCAACGTCTTCTTTAGCGCGTCTGTTTAGTCTAAAATTCATATTTAAGGCAATTAAATAAAACGCACACAACTCAAACACGAAATTGACATTATATTGATATCAATCGAGGTCGTTATCTAATTGTTTAATAAGGGTCGTTATAGAACTGTTAAATGTGTGCTAAGAAACTACAGAATTTAAACTCAATACTCTTCGAAGAGAAACACCACACTCATGGTTGTCCGGTGCAGATAGGGAATTCCAACACAATGTATAACTGATTTTATTATAACCGAGGCTCATTTGATAGACCGAGTTAAACAGATGAAGCGAGAGTTGGAATTCCCTGTTAATGCGCTTAATTGTTTTTTTATCTACATCCATGTGTAAGATAATATGTTCCATCACTGAAATCCTTACTTAGTATGCAAGACAAACATATCCATTGTATGTTGTTTATCTATTAAAGGGACACTGTCCGTAAGTAAGCAGATATTGAGCATAACCAAATAACCGTCTGACTTTTATTCAGTGAGATGTATACATCAAAACATGAGCATAGACCCTAAGAAGTATGTAGTAATACATTCGTTAGTTTGAAAAAAAGAAGCTTTTAATTATTATTTGTAAATAAACTGGGACCCACCATATTTACCTTTTCTGCGATCACGTGACTTCCATTAGCGCATTAGGTTTTCACCATAGTATGTATTGCGAAATATGTATAGCCCGGTTAGCGCAGGTAGGAGCGATGTCGGGTACTTCACGCTCACGCTCACTATTATTACCGCGAGTGTAATTTTAGTTTGGGCTGCGAGTTCAAATGCCCGAAGCGGTTATCCTTTTTTTTTGTACCGCGATTGAATTCCGTCAAACAATCTTGCTTTTAATTAGTAAATACTCAATAATGATTAGTGTGTAATGTTTGCAAACATAATAAGTGTGTGTTTTATAAGCTAAAAGTTACGGACATTGTCCCTTTAAGACATTTATTATACGCGTATTTTACGTTAAGCGATGTTTAGAGTAATTAATGAAAAAAAACAAAGGTAGGTTACAAACTACACCTAGATGTAATATCTCGTGCAGGCTTAGTCATTTAAATATATGCATATACTTGTCTACCTTGCAGCTGGCGGATTCATACGCAGTGTTTCACTCACAACCATGTCCAAATACTTCAATTTAAACACATTGTCATACGTTGGCAGCTCCTGAAGGGTTATATAAATGTTACAACATGCTGAACATGCATATTTAGAGCTTACGCTCAATACAGTGGAAAACGCAACTCTTGTTTTTGTTTAATTTCTAGAGTGGAACTGAAGTCCTCGTGCACAATATCTTTTAACTGAAAGATAAATCTTATGCAATTGTTTATCGGCATATATTAACCTTTAGGACAAAGACAATTGTGTATTAACGTAAAATACAATCTTCATTTGAACAAAAATGTTTGCGTTTTTAAATGTACTGAGTATCTTTAATAATTATGTTTATTTTTATATTTATTTTACAAATGTTAATGAAGAAAATGTTTTGCATCTCCCAAATTATATTGATATAATAGTTATGAAATTCTTCTTCAATAACTTATTCTAAATACGAAATAAATACGATGACTCTGATCAAGGGGTGGGAATGAACCCCGGTGCCAATGCTGGTTGGATGGTTGTATCCGTCTGTCCATACCTAGTAATTGTATATATGGTTTTAGGTTTGGGATATTAACAATTTCCAAGTTATGACAAAGGGGTTATGCCCTCACAGGTGGGGATTCGATAGACCCCAGGGTCGATGCTGGTTGGATCGTTGTATCCATCTGTCCATGCCCATTTAGTGTATATATGTTTACACGGTGGGGATCTCAATGGGTTTCAAGTTATGACCCACGGGCTATGTTCCCAGGATTTGGGGACGGACCCTGAGGCCAATGCTGGTTATATGGTTGTATCCGTCTGTTTATGCCCATTAAGTGTATATATAGCTACAGGGTGGATCTCAACAGTTTCCATGTAAAGACCCAGTAGTTATGCCCCCACGTATATATGGCGATAGGGTGGGAGATCTCAGATGTTTCCAAGTTAGGACCCAGGGTCTATTTCCCTAGGGATGAGGACGCCGGGGCCGATGCTGGTTAGATGGTTTTATCCGTCTGTTCATTCCTAGTACGTGTTTACATGGTCATAGGTTTGGACCTCAACGGTTTCCAATTCATGAACCAGGGGCTGTTTTTCGTCAATACATCAAGGGCTATAACATTGGTAATATTAACCCTATCTAGCTCTTCATAGGTTGTCAACAGCTTCAATATAGTTGCGTCCTTTCTCTAACTGCAACTCTTTATTTTACAAAACATCTTGGGATTTCTTTGGACTATTATATACAATTTCCGAGCTGCGTTTCTGTTTCGCTTCAGTATATGATTGTATCCTTATATCATATAATACTGGGGTATATTTACATGTCCTAGCTCGGTGTCAATTTCTCTCAGCAGTTCTTCTTGGCAGTCTGGATTTGTGACGAGGTCATAAATAAGCCAACTAAGAGTTACCGCTGTCGTATCATATCCAGCTACCATAAATATTATGGAATTCATTAAAATTTCGTCGTCAGTTAAGCCTGTAAATAAATACAGATAAAGTTAAAATGTAAGGTAAAATGTATGATTACAATATTGAGCAATTTAGAAAGTAATTATATTTTTTTGAAAACGTTTAAAACAGTTAATTACAACAAGAGGCCCAATAGGGCCTGTATCGCTTTCTTGGCTATATGGGGTCTTTGATGGAGAAAACAGGGCGTCCGTGGCAGAGTGGTTAACGTCTCTGACTTGAAATCACTTGCCCCTCACCGCTGTAGGTTCGATCCCTCAGGGGCCTAGGAATCTTTATGTGAGGTAGCTATCCAGCTGGCTTGCGGAACGTCGGTGGTTCTACCCAGGTGCCCGCCCGTGCACGAAAATTGCCCGGAGGGGCACCTGGGGTCTTCCTCCACCAATGGAAGCTGGAAAGTCGCCATATGACCTTAGCTGTTGGTGCGACTATACAATCCAATTCAATCAATCAATTGATGGAGAAAACGACAATAATATGCGCAGCTAGGCTTGGTACTGATCATTCCTGCCAAATTTCACTGAGATCCAGCCAAAGATTCAGGAAAACTAGTCCGTATAAAGTTTGTGGATAAGGGGCCATAACTCCTTAGGGGCTAAAAAGCATTTAACCGGAAAACAAAGATGATATACACAACTAGGCTTGGTACTGATCATCACTGCCAGGTTTCGGTGAAATCCGGTCATGCGTTCAGGAGAACTAGCCTGTACAATGTTAGTGTATTAAAACCTTTAAAGAGCTATAACGATGATGTGCACAACTAGGCCTGGTACACATAATACATGAAGATGCTAGAGTGTTTATAAGGCAGAAAATGGCATTTTTTTAGCAAAACAAGGGCTATAACTGCGATCTGGCTTGTTTTCGAACTTGCCCGAGCATTTATTGATATTAACAATCTGGCTGAATTTAGTAAAGACCAAATAAGAAATGAATGTGCTAGAGTGTTCACATGGCAAACGTTAACGGACGACGACGGACGACGGACAACTCGCCATCCCATAAACCTTCAGTCAGCAGAGCTAACTAAATATGAAAAAAATGTCGTATTAAAACCACAGCACCCAAACGCAGTGGCACCATAGGTCCGCACTGAACCACAAAGTAGGAACAAATTAAATATACAATAAACAGGACAATACACTACACAAAGTCAGGGTCACCGACTTGGAACGGTCTGTAGGCAATATGGCCAAATCTAATTTAGATTATTAATTTATCCAGAATTTAGAGCTTTTCCAATTAGATTTCGATTTTCTCAAGCCCAATCTTTATGGTTTTAAAGTAGAATTTCGCTTACGCCGGTGCTAAGAGGCGTGACAGGTGTTGCACTTTACATTACCCCTCATGAACAGACTCAATAAAACCGAGTCTGCTACTTGTATCTCTTGTTTGTGTTTGTTTCTTCCAAGGGATCCCCCTTTCAGTATGTATTATATTTGAATGAATTATCTATCATTCTCTTCTCTGTCGCTAACTTGACTGTTAAATATATTGTATTTCTTTAAATCCTTTGCTGTTTACATAATATGTAAATCTTGGAATGAAATAGTTTGAACTGAACTGAATTCTAACATGCATAATTAGTGTGCTGAGTAATGTTAATATCGGTACACACCAATTGCCGCCGTATGTCGTAAAACAGGATTTCTCAAGTAGAATATTTTCAAACAGGCTTTTAAAAAAAGATTCACTCTGCTGTCAACACAAGAAAATATCGATAACATGAATATTTAGTATTTTAAAGGAACCTAAACAATAAACTACGTGTATTTGTCTCTAATTTACCTCATGTGTACGATATTTTTTTATTTATCATCTTTAAACCGATATACTGTGCATATTTGTTTACTTATACTGTCTTTAAAACATGGCTAACGGCTTCTCATAAATGCACGTCATATTTTGTCAACTCAGGTTAAAAATTGTGCATAAATAAAATAATAGCAGATAGTTTTTACATATTTACCAGTTATTGCATATTTGTTCTGCTACTGGCAACTATGTAAATGTTAAGGTCGAAATTCATAACTTTCACATGACATCATCAAAATAATTTGACCAATCAGTGATCAATAAAATAAAAGACCTCCACATTCTGGTAGGGGGTAAACTCGGTGTTTATCGTTGGTGCTCAACTGACTTTAGACCTTTATACAACTAGTTTGTAGTGATAATTATATTAAAAGCTTTATTTTGTGTGTACATCTATGTATCTTCTTTTGGTGTTGTCTGATTTTAAAACACCAATATGTATACAATTAATTTAAATCATGGTCTAATATTTTCATTTTTCATATAAAGATTGAGGATAAAGTCCGAGTAAATCCCTTTATTTTCACCTACTGAATATTTCAACCTACCGGAAGTTGACCGGATGCGAAAGTTATGAATACCGCTAAACATACCTCGCTTTTTGCGATCATCGACAGACAACTGGTCTTCATTAATTTCAGACGTAGCTTCTCCATCCGCAATGTCACCTTTATGTGCATTTATAAGCAGCTGCAGCAGGTCACGGTGATTCTGAAACATGTTGACAGTAGTATGGCTAGATTTTAGAATTTATCCTCCATCTATTTTACATTTTTCTCCATCTAACTTTTAGTTTGCATCAGGATTATTGTTTGTGTTAGGGTTAGCTAGGACTAGGGTTAGCGTATGGTTAGGGTTAGTTATATTTCACACTGTGTTGTAAATGTGTAATTCATAACGTTAAATAGTGGCGGGCCAATTTTAAAAGCGTTCCAAGACATTTAAAATGCCTGTAATACCTTGTACTTCAGGTTAATGAAATAAATAATATGTCGCAATACTTATTTTTAAAAGTGACTGGAGTAAAACATAGTTAAACCTAAGTTAGCATGCAGCTTAATGCATATGCACACTTCTTATGAAACTGAAACACATAATACTGGTTTTTATTTGCATTTGGAGTGACAACAATCAATCGTCCCTTTAACCCTGAACTTTTTAAAACTTGATGAGTTTTGTGAAAAGAGCACAGACTTTCTTATGAACTGTTTGCATATACATACCCTATTTTTAAATGGTTTTTTTTTTACGTTTTAGACAGACAGAAAGCTGTAGCTGTTGACCCCGCCACACACCCTGTAGTGACTCTGGGGTAACATCTTTATACCAATTCTCTGAATAACGTTCGATTTGATATGCAACACAACCCTAACCAGAGAGGAATACTTGTTTAACCCGCCCACCCCTTCAAGCGTAAACCCCACGGCATGACATATGCTTCCTATTCCAAATCCCGTCTGAGGGAGCTCAACGGTTTTATGACTCAGGGGCTATGTCCCCAGGGGTGGGAAAGGATCTCGGGGCTAATGCTGTTTGAATGGTTGCATCTGTCTGTTCATGCCCAGTAAATGTATATATGGTTATTGTGTGAGGATCTCAATGGTTCCCAAGTTATGACCCATGGGTTATTTCACCAGGGGTGGGGATGGATATCGGGGGCAATGCTGGCTGGATGGTTGTATCCGTTCTTTCATTCCCAGCAAGTGCATATAAGGTTATAGGGTGGGCATCTCAAAAACATATTTTTGATCCCGTCCATCCCCTCAATTGTAACCCCCTGGGCATGACCAGGGGTTGAATACTAATTCCAGTGTTGTGCATATCCCTGGACCTAGGTTCGTCATATTCTAAATTATGAAGCTCATAGCTTTATATATGTAGGAGGGGATGCGTTTCATCACGCACGCACGCACGCATGAACGGAGACAATAACATGAGCCCCGCTTTTCCTTCGAAAAGCGCGGAGATAAAAATACGTACAATTTTGAAAAAGTATGTTATTTATATATGTACTCAAAGACAGTTATGCGCAGAACATATGCGCATAAACGACTTTACATTATAATAAGCATACGGGCAAACATTATGATAGTCGAGAGTATTTAAACAATGTAAACTTATAATATATACAGAAAATAACGTTAATGTCATACGGTGTTAGAACTCTTTCTTTCCTTAAATGCAGACATGGTGGCCTGTTGGAAGAAACTAAATGCCTTCTCTGAGACAACTTCAAATGCCGTAAACTTTAACAAAAACGACATATCGGGGAAGAACACTGAAATATAAAAAGAGTTTAATTAAAATTAAATTAATATGTGGCATTGATTAAATTCAGAATGATAGGGACACATCCGATTGCAGATTGTAATAATTGTTATACAGTATGCGGTCCAAAATGGGATCGTATACTTTGTCAGAGTTCGAGGCCAAGAACTCGAATTGGTTCTTACCATGAAACGTTTTGAATTTTAAACGAATTAAATATCATTTAAAGATCTAATTTAATTCGCTATCCAAAGCTCAAATTAACGGTAATATATACTGCATACTTCTGTTCGTTGCTTTCAACAGATCCCATTTTCAGTATGTATTGACAAACTAACTCTCGTTTCATGTTGTGTGGCGTCTATAAAACGTTGCCCCGACTAAGAATCGGTATTTGTATTACTATAACGTAATGGTCCTTTGCGGTATTCTATCGCCGTAATTAAATACCGCTTACACCGGTAATTAGGGATGTGCGATTAGTTGCACCTTAATAAAACTGAGTCTGACAATTTTCTCCCTGTTTTGTGTTCGTTGTTTCCATGGAATATGCCCTTTATAGTATTGATTAAAAATACAGTATGTTTTCATTGTAAAAGTTATATTATGAATACTTACTACTAAATAAAAAAATAGGATTAGTGCCGGGATTGACCTCTAGAAATTCCTTTGAGTGTTTTATGAAAGGATTATCAGGGTTCCTGAGGGCATTGACATCCAGGCCAAACCCTGTACTACAGATGACATCCATGGTGTGACCCCTCAGGATTCTAAAAGAAATACAAGTAATATGCATGTTGTTCCTATCGCATCATTTACTGGTTGTGATAATAACATTGTACCCCAACAAATGCCATAGAGGATGACGGATAAACATAAACGGTAGTATAAAAGAGGAACAAGACATGTAGCCTTCACACAACACATTCAACCAAATACATGTATAAATATAAATATGTATATATGAATAAAAACACGAATGTCTACAAATACACAAAACAAGAACTCAATGGCTTGGCAGAAGTCAGGACGACACGAGAATAAATCATTAATGACACGATAAGACAGAACTGGAGACAACCATTAAACGCTACCATCCCTTTCAAATTTTCTGTCTTGATGTGATTTGCAAACTATGTACGATCCTTGATCATATTCACTTTCATACAATCTTTATTAAACTTGATCAACACGTTTATCAAAACAGGTTATGACCCTATCATTTTGTAACGTACTGCATGTTTAGTGGCTGGCCCATTTACAGTTCGCCACGATGCTTTCCTCGATGATTGTGCGCTGACAGGACAGATTGTGGATGACGTCTACCTAAATCCTCAAATGACGGTAGCATCTGATGCTTGTCTTAAATCTTGTCTTGTCGTACCCTCAATTGTTTTGTTTTCTTGTTATTCTGGCTTCTGCCAAGTCGAGTACTTGCTTTGTGGCTTTCTGGGCTTTTGTTTTTTATATTCATATATACATGATCATTTATGTATTATACTTATACTGCCTATACATGATGCAATGTTTGTTGGAGAATACAACCTGGCGTGGATATCTTTATTTACACTGTCCCGTTTTATTGAGATGACATTAAGATAATAGTGAGATAGGTTTAGTGGACCCTAGAACCTGGTTTAAACCCCAGTGGCCTTTTTGCCTTTGACCATTCCAAGGCAGTAGCCCTATTGTCAACCCTTTTATGTCTGTGAGGTTGTATCTTGCCTTTTAGTCATCTTTTAAATTGTTGTGTATTTCTATGTAGTTGGCCTTTTAAATTGTTGTTTATTTCTACGTAGTTGGTCTTTTATAGTATTGTTTATTTCTATGTAGTTGTTGACGGTGGTCCTTGAGTGCTAAATTTCCTATTCGACTTTTATATCTACTTTTATATAGATGTCATCATAGGGTCCACATTTTGTGAGGTCATCGTAAAATCAAAAAGAAAGCATAATGGCGAATGTAAATGGATAATTCAATAAACATGCAAGGCATTTCAAAGTTCTTACAAGTTTAACGCATATAGTATGATCGTGTGATCTTACGAAGTTTATACATCGCGTTACCATAGATGTCTGTGTTAGTTCTTTTGCGCAGAAGAGTTTTTAAATTACTATTGTGTTTTAAAAGTCAAATAGGGCTACGATTATTAGTTCACGCTTTAAGTTACAGTTCATGTCTTACATGTCATACAAAACACGTTCGTTCATGTAGCACAGTTAAATATTCATATACATGTATATCGTAACGAGTAGTTATTAATGGTATTTTATTAACAGATTAACGTATATCAGTTATGCCTAAAAACGTTCTCCCAAACTGACATGGCCATGTTTAAATCATATATATTTCCAGCTTGCCTCTATAACGCAGGAATATTTGAATAGCATATGAACGTAGTGAAACAACAAGGCTTTACTAAAAATGACCTGAAAACTCGCCCGATCTAACTACTTACGGTGCAATGTCAAGTCCATCTGGGTTCTCTTTTACTTTCTCCTCTACAAACTCATGGAGATTATTTAAACAGCGGTTGATATAAAAACCCATCTGAAAGATATCATACATGAGAATACTAATAAGCCATAATTCCATGGCTCAATTTCCGGTCTAGGTTCAGCACCAACTAAAGTCAGACAAGGAAGATGTTTGTGCTGTTTATTAATTATAACATGTATCGTTGTTCCAATATTCAAGAGCGTGACGTCTTATCATAGCTGTTACTAGTTGTAATCAGGGCAGTTATTCATTCCGATCTTTTGAGATCGCTTAACCCGAATTTACAGATATCGTTGATCCATTCTCAAATACGTTTGGTTTCTTACTTGATTTTCGAATAGGTGGTTCCACTACTCCAGTCTTTAAAGGTTCTGAGTATTATTTAATCACCCTAAGAATATGTTGCCTGCTTTTTAATTTAGTATATTGACTGTTACCTGTGATACGCAGGCTTCATAACCTCTGCTCCCAGCTAAATTCCATTTTGTTTATTTCGCCCATTGTTTTCTCGTTTAGGGTAACGCGTTTGCAGTACAGTGCGGACCTACGATGCCATTGCGTTCGGACGCTGTGGTTTCTATAGGACCATATATCTCATTTTTGTTAGAAACTGGAACCATACGCTGGTAGCCATGGAATGGTGTGAAAATACCGCCTTGAAGGTTTTATGTTCATAGGCATATGCATACCACCTTTATGTACTGTTGACATTTTAAATATTGAGTTCTGCTCAACCCGGGGCCAGAGAGCGTGAACGGTATAAAGCACTTTTCACTACCGTTCATGAACAGTCTCAATCAAACCGAGACTGCAATATTTTTTGTATTTATTGTGTTCGACGATTTCCAAATTTCTCCTTTCATACTTTTTCCTATTGAAACTACATGTGCTGTTTCACATATCTTGCAGTGTATTAATGATGTGATCGTCACTTAATTATATGGAAGTATTTACATGTTTAAACAACAGTACTTATACCTTCCAGTAGACTATGAGTATCTAAGAAACTGCCAATGAGGGGTGCTCATGAAGTGTAATTCTTTTTTCCAGCTTTCGATTACGAGTGAATATGTGAAATTGTCTGAGGGACGAATATTTATGACTTGCCAGTGGTAAATATGTAAATAAGAGTTGGTATGAGGAATTTCCATTGAGGTTAGGACGGCATATATGATACTTACTGTTTAACCATGTAAGTGTGAAAGTGGGACTTACAGTTTATCTGAGGAATTTCTTATGAACGGAGGCTTGAAGATATGATACTTACATTTTTAACTTTGCCAGTTGTGAACGTGGGACTTAAAGTTGATCTGAGGAATTTCCATTGACTCCCTGATGCTATAGAAACGGATGACTCCCACACCTTTTTTAAGGGTACCATGTTCTGTTAATGATTAATTCAATGTATATGTAAATATCTAACATGACAGTGATGTTCGAATAAAAGATGCCATTAATGTTCTCACGATTCACGATCTTGTAAAATTAGTTGTTTTCTGTAATTGTCCAAAGAACAAACAAAACATTTTGCAAAGGCCACGATTAATTATATTGAACTCATAACTAAAGAGACAAGTGCATGAATTCATGCTCAGTATGTGCAAATTATTGTTACTTAAAATGCTATCACGAGACTTAACCCACACTCTTTTGAATACTGGAATTCCAGAGTGTATTGTTTTCTCTTAGAAGAAAACCCGACCTCAGTATTTCAATTAATATATATTTTAACCAGACGGCGACGACAACAACTACGATGACGTTATGGATGTGACAATAACTCTTCGTATTTGTCAAAACCGTTTTTAAATTATAACATTTAGACTCGTGTTGTCTTTTAATAACATAAGGAGTTTCGTGTAAATTGACAATTAAAGTTGTAAAACGCCTTTATTTGAACTGTGACATTGTTAGCTGGGTGAGCTTCATTTCAGTTTAAAATAACAAAACCAAACATATATCGTTGAAATAGTGACCTACCACTCTATCTGTGAATTTAGAGAAGTCTTTTACAAGTATTTGCTTGAGCATATCCGCGTCTGATATAACAAGAGTTGGTATGTTACCCGTGAATAATCTGAAAGGAGAATATAATTTATAGATATAAGATACTTGAAGAGAAATATAAAAATATCGGACAGGGAAAGCAGCATTCAAGGACGACAGTCAACCACAAAACACAAAAACAAACACGCAAACAGACAAACGAGAAGGCAAAAGTATTAAAAATGCAAACGACATCACAAACACAAAAGGGTTGACAATAGGGTTACCGCCTTGGAACGGTCAGTGGCAACAAAGGCCACTGGGGGGTTTAAACTTGTTCTAGAGTGCACCAAACCTCACACTTACCCTAATGTCATCCCATTAAAACAGGACAGTGTAAATAAAGAAATCCCCGCCATGATCTAATATCTAATCAACAAGGCAGCATCAATAGGCAATATAAGTAAAACACAAATATAATATAATACAAAAAAACAATAGCATAGAAAGCCACAATGAAGATACTCAATGACTTGGCAAAAGCCAGAGCAACAAGAGAATAAACCATAAAGGGCACGACAGGAAAGATAATAGACAAACATCAAACGCCATCGTCCCAATGGGCTTTAGGTAGGCGTCATCATAGGGTCCACAGCCTGTCCGGTCGTCGTACAATTAAAGAGGAAAGCATAGTGGCGAACTGTAAAAGGGTCCACCACCAAGCATGCAGTACGTTGCAAAATGATAAGGTCATAACCTCTTTTGATAAACTTTTTAACAAGTTTAACAAAGATAGTATGAAAGTGATCATGACCAAGAATCTTGCGAAGTTTATAAATCACATCACCATAGAAGTCAGGTTGTGATAGTCCTTGTCGCAGAAGAGTCCTTAAGTTACTTTTATATTTGGAAAGAAGATCAGGGTTACGATAATACAATTTTGCAAAGGTTTTACGAAGTTTATGGTAACGTTAAGTCCTCAACTCGAGCTCTTGAAAAACGAATAAGTTGAGACACATACACCCCATAAGAAGTTGCTCGGGGAACATCCCCATCCAAGTGGGGGTAATTAACAATCTCAAAATTAAAATTTCTCTCTTGTCATAGATTTTGCTAATTATTTCACCATTTTCAATCGAGAGATCTAAATCAAGAAAAGAAGCGTTATTATCAGATATATTAGCTTTATTAAACTGAAGTTCTTTAGGATAAATATTATCAACCATAGTTGGAAAGAAAGGGTTGTCAACATGGATATGTATAAGCAATATAAACAGAATAACAGTAGGACTCCAATTTAAGCACTATGTGAATGGGTAACTCTCTGACAGCAATCATACTCGCGCCCTAAGTCTGGCTCACTTTCATACTATCTTTGTTCAACTTGTTAAAAAGTTTATCAAAAGAGGTTATGACCTTATCATTTTGCAACGTACTGCATGCTTGGTGGTGGACCCTTTTACAGTTCGCCACTATGCTTTCCTCTTTAATTGTACGATGACCAGACAGGCTGTGGACCCTATGATGACGCCTACCTAAAGCCCATTGGGACGGTGGCGTTTGATGTTTGTCCATTATCTTTCTTGTCGTGCCCTTAATGGTTTATTCTCTTACTGCTCTGGCTTCTGCAAAGTCATTGAGTACCTTCATTGTGGCTTTCTAGGCTATTGTTTTTTTTGTATTATATTTACACGAGCATATTTGTGTTTTACTTATATTGCCTATTGATGCTGCCTTGTTGGTTAGAGATTAGATCATGGCGGGGATTTCTTTATTTACACTGTCCTGTTTTAATGGGGTGACAGTAGGGTAAGTGTGAGGTTTGGTGCACCCTAGAACCGGTTTAAACCCCCAGTGGCCTACTTTGCCACTGACCGTTCCAAGGCGGTAGCCCTATTGTCAACCCTTTTTGTGTTTGTGATGTCGTTTGCATTTACTATTGCTTTTGCCTTCGTGTTTGTCTGTTTGCGTGTCTGTTTCTGTGTTTTGTGGTTTACTGTCCTCCTTGAATGCTACTTTCCCTGTCCGATCTTTTTATATTTCTTTTACACTGTAAACAGTGTTTCATAAAATGTTTATGGTTAATATTGTTTTATCATCCCACATACAACTGTGTATATCATAGCTTTTATAAACCGTTAGTTAAAACAAAATGATTAATTTAAACAAAATGTCAAATGACAGTTCCTGATTATGGGCATTGATACGATGGTGACGCACACCTACCTAGGAATCCAGGAATGCAGCAGTGCAAATATATTATATCCAGGAAACCAAGAGCGCAGCAGTGCATATCTTGGTAATTCTACCTGTGCTGCATGGCAAACCACTGAGTTTAGAAACTATACCTTAAACATCATCAATCCATGGAGAGAATATTTCTCAATCACTGTAACATGTCAACCTCTAATGATATTCGTATCATATTAAGCATAATAGTTAGAAAGTCGATAATTATATATACTTCAGCGGTTTGTCAGCTTAATATGTAATGCCGCTTGTATAAGCACATAGCTTGTTGAATATGTGCTTGTGCGATGACAGGATAGATTGTGTACCCTATGACGACTTCCACCTAAATCCTCAGACACAATAGCGTATGATTATTTGTCTTAAATATTGTCTTGTAATAGCCGTAATGGTTTCTTCTCCTTATACTCCGGTGAGGACTTACTATGTAGTTGTATAGGCTTTCTTTTATACGGCTTATTTTCATATATACGTGATCATATATGTGGATTACTTATATTGCCTGTTAATGTTGCCTTGTTTGATAGAGACTATAAACTGGCGGGGATATTTTTATTTACACTATCCCATTTTATTGGGATGACAATAAGGTAAGAGTGAGGTTTGCCATTTGAAATATACTATATTCTCCTTTGTTTCTATCTTTCTATCGTCTACCTTTCCCTATATATATGTCTATTAAACAAAACGTTTCTTTTCAATAAACTATATAGTAATTATTGCTGAATATAATTTCATAACTATTAAGTTTGTACATTATTGTTTTGAAAAGAAATAAAATGTTAAAAAGAAGAGTTAAGGTGCACCCTAGAACCTGGTAAAATACCCCAGCGCTCTTTTTGCATTTGACCCTATTGTCAATCATTTTGCGTTGATGATGTCACATGCATTGTTTATTAACATTCTCGTTTTTTAATGCGTGTTATTTTTTTTGGTTGAATGTGTTTTGTGAAAGTTACATGTCCTGTTCGATTTTTATACACATTTATATTATAAATGGAACTGAATAAAGTAATGAGCAGTATGAATATAAAGCGATCAATACTGATATCACAACTTACCAATACTGATATCATAACTTACCAATACTGATATCACAACTTACCAATACTGATATCACAACTTACCAATACTGATATCACAACTTACCAATGATGATATCATAACTTACCAATACTGATATCACAACTTACCAATGCTGATATCATAACTTACCAATACTACTATCATAACTTAATGATGATATCATAACTTACCAATACTGATATCACAACTTACCAATGCTGATATCATAACTTACCAATACTACTATCATAACTTACCAATACTGATATCTCAACTTACTAATACTGATATCATAACTTACCAATACTGGTATCACAACTGATGTATAACTCAAAAGAAATATAAAAAGATCGGACAGGGAAAGTAGCATTCAAGGAGGACAGTCAACCACAAAACACAGGAATAAACACGCAAACAGACAAACAAGAAGGCAAAAGATAAACTATTAGTGGTTAAATTGTCACTAAAACTAACATTCGTGAAATGGGTGCAAAATGAGGGCAAAACCGTACTGTTTTTAAGTGTCAAATTTTAAGACTTACCCAAAGACCTTCCCATTAGTTTTCACCAAGTCCGCATTTATGTAGGAAAAACCCTGTAAAGATTGAAATGCAATACATAACAAATACACATATTAAAATACAAGTATAATATAGAGAAAATGAAACGTTTAAGATGAAAGAATACATTATGTCTGCCTAAGTCACAAACTACTTATAATTGTGAATCAATTCGGAATAGAAATATAAATATATCGTGATGAACACAAGTGGATATTTCTAAGTAGGGATACAGTATTTATCCATTACACATACAATCAATATGTTAGTTAGCAAGTAATGAAGTAGATATAAAGGTCAAACAGGAAAGGTAGCATTCAAGTACCACTGTCCACCAAAAGCACACATAGAGACAATACGTAATACATGATTAAAGGGCAAGATTGACATCACACACATAAAAGGGTTGACAATAGTGGTACCGCATTGGAACGGTCAGTGGCGGCAAAAGAGGCCGCTGGTGAGGGGGGTGGAAGGAGGGGGTGGGGGTGGTTAGGAAGTTACTGAGGAGATTTATAAAGCGTTGATGTGGCCCAGTGGATAGCATGGTTTAACACTTACCGGTAGGTTCCCAGATTCATGTGTAGTTTTCCCACTCTCTTGGGCATACAACATATAATGTAATGACTATTAGCAGTTAAACAACTTATTGTCAACCCTTTTGTGATTGAGCTGTCACATGCCTTGCCTCTTATTAACATTGTAATTGTTTTTTGTTTCAATCAAGTAATACGTGATTTTGGGTGACTGTGTTCTGTGAAAACTACATTTTCTGTTCGACTTTTATACCTACTTTTATATTAAAAGATAAATTAATTAGTAAACTACAGTCCTCCTCAAGTAAATCAAAATATGCATAGTTGCTTACATTGTTTAAGTACTTACAAAAACATAAATTTAAAAATGAGATATAGAGTCCTATAGAAACCACAGCGTCCAAACGCAATGGCATCATAGGTCCGCACTGTACTACAAACAAGGAGCAATATTTAATTAATTATACAATGAAAAAGACCAAATACAACAGAAAGGGTGGTGAAGACAGGGTTACCGACTTGGAACGGTCAGTAGGCTACAAGTCCTACAGGTAAGTTTGAATCAATTTTATGTGTACACAGTCCTCGCTATTATCCTGTCTTCAGCGCCCAAATAGCCAATACAGTGTAAACAAAACTACATCTCATCAAAAGGATATCTTTAAAGTCATAAAAGCAATCTAAATATTAGCTGACGAAGTTCATATTTCAATAATCAAAATTACAGACTTTGTATTCAGTCGTATGAAATAATAGCAAGCATTTAGGAACATGTATAATGCGTACTAGTATTGTGGACACATACCAAGCACTCATCTTCCTATTAGATAATATTTTCGTCAGGTATGGAACGACCGTTTATATACAAAGTGTTGGTATCCCTATGGGTACGAACTGTGCAACCCTTGTCGCAGATTTGTTTTTATATTGCTATGAAATAGATTTCATTTTGAGTCTTTCTCCAGATACCCAGGACAATGTTATTGGGGCCTTTAATGACACCTCTCGGAATATTACAAATTAAACATTGACAACCCTTTCTTTTCTACTATGGTTAATAATATATACCATAAAGAACTTCAACTTAACAAAGCTAATATTGCTGATACGAACGCTTCTTATCTTGATTTACATCTCTCCATTGAAAATAGTGAAATAATTAGCAAAATATATGACAAGAGAGATGATTTTAATTTTGATATTGTTAATAAACCCAATTTAGATGAGGACGTTCGCCGAGCAACTTCTTATGGGGTCTACACTACTCAACTTTTATAATCGGTCACCCAGGTTTTTTGAAAATAATGCGAATACTAAAAACTGGAAACCACCGAAACACATACCAATATTTTATTAAGTTTATCAACAAGGTTTTAGTCCTATCAAGGCAGATTAAGTTTTATAAATCGCTAGCGATATTTGTTAAACGACGCCAGTTAAAATTTCAAATGAAAACATGAATTATTAAAAAATATATAATTCTTTGAAAAGTGACCGATTATAAAAGTTGAGTACTGTGTGTCGCAACGTATTCCTTTTTCTAGAGCTTGTTCTCGAGTTGAGGACTTTAATATTCGTAATCTTTGTATAAAAAGCTACTCCATCAGGGTTACCGTTACCATAAACTTCGTAAAACCTTTGCAAAATGTTATCATCGTAACCCTGATCTTCTTTCCAAGTATAAAAGTAATTTAGAACTCTTCTGCGACAACCTGATCTCTATGGTGACGTGATTTACAAAATTCGTAAGATCCTTGGCCATGGTCACTTTCATACTATCTTTGTTAAACGTGTTAAAACGTTTATCAAAAGAGGTTATGACCCTATCATTTTGCAACGCACTGCATGCTTGGTGGTGGATCCATTTACAGTTCGCCACTATGCTTTCTTATTTAATTGTACGATGACCGAACAGGCTGTGGACCCTATAATGACGTCTACATAAAGCCCAAAAGGACGGTGACGTTTTATGTTTGTCTGCATTCTTGTCTTGTCGTGCCCTCAATGGTTTATTGGCTTCCGCCAAGTCATTAAGTATCTTCATTGTGGCTTTCTAGGCTATTGTTTTTTGTATTTATATGTAAACGAGCATCTTTATGTTTTACTTATATTGCCTATTAATGCTGCCTTGCTGGTTAGAGAATAGTTCATGGCGGGTGATTTCTTTAATTACACTGTCCCGTTTTATTGGGTTGACACTGTATGACGTAATGAGGTTGATTAAGAAAATGTGTGTGCAAACTTGTTTGACTCAGTTTATTATAATATAATTAACTAGTACATTATACTTGTTGGTATCAGTGTATTATAATATAATTAACCAGTACATTATACTTGTTGGTATCAGTGTATTATAATATAATTAACCAGTACATTATACGTGTTGGTATCAGAGTATTATAATATAATTAACCAGTACATTATACTTATCGGTATGATATGTCGTGAACGCTGCTAAAACGTAAATATACACTAATAGTGTATGCTTACATGTGAAGTATGACATAAATTAACAAATCCGTTGTTTATGTGATTTTGTACGTTATGAATGTACATGATGTAAAAAATGCGGTTTTAAACATAAAAATCAAAAGAAAATATCAAAATCATACTAAAAAAGCGGGAAAGATAGTTTTTCTAAAAACAAATTTGGGTTTGGTTAAATGCGAGTCGGCTGAACTGCTACGTAAAGATAGAGGTTACATTCAATGTTCTTTGTTTCTTTGTGC
This sequence comes from Cyrtodaria siliqua, assembly GCA_037043455.1. NCBI lineage: Eukaryota > Metazoa > Mollusca > Bivalvia > Adapedonta > Hiatellidae > Cyrtodaria > Cyrtodaria siliqua. The sequence continues at coordinate 462,007 of JAWPHD010000097.1, forward strand.
GTTTGTGGTTGACTGTCGTTCTTGAATGCTACTTTTCCTGTTCGATTTTTCTATCTATTTTAAATACTGTTGCCAAGCAGATAACTTTGTACACTATCAGCATCTAATAAACAAGTACTCGTTGTTTGAAAACATGTATCATTATGCTTTGTTTAAATATGCCATGCAGGCAACTGTATGCAATTTCAATATTTAATATACACTAGTCTAGTTAATACCGCGTGGACACAGTATTTAAAATTGTTTAAATTCCAGGTAGGAAATCCTTTAAGATATTAAAAAACAATACTGAAATATGTGGCTGAATACAGAATCATCCTACTACAAACCATAGATGTTGGGTTTACACAGTAGTTTGATTTCACACATTTTCAGACATATCTTGGCTTTATTTCCCAATACCCAAATTGTTGGCGACTTTGCTGTCCACTTCCCGGTTATAATTTTTAAGAATAATTTCCCCTTCCCAAATCCCTTGCTGTGTAACAATAATACCTTCTTGATCATTATAGGAAGGTCTCCAAGAAAAAATGTTGTCGGTTTGGTGTGTATTCCATGTCGTCTAAAGTAGCTCTGCTTGTACCACGTGTATCTGCAAGAAACATATACTAAGGATGTATATCTATCTGTATATCTATTATGTAAGAAACTTGTACTCAGGGTGAGTTTCTGCTTGTACCACGTGTAAATGTAAGAAACATGTATTATAGATGAGTTTTACTGTATTTAAGGCGTGTTGAAAAAGAGAGGAAAATGGTCCTATATAAACCACAGCACTGAAGTGCAATGACACTATAAGTACCAAACACTCAATCAAATGAGCAAATCAAATAGTCAAATGACAGGACAAAACACAACATAACGAATGGTGAAGACAGGTAACCGACATGAAACAGCCAGTAGGCAACACATCCTACAGAACAAAACACAACATAAGGAATGGTGAAGACAGGGTAACCGACATGGAACTGTCAGTAGGCAACACATCCAACAGGAAAAAACACAACATGAGGAATGGTGAAGACATGGTAATCGACATGGAACTGCCAGTAGGCAACACATCCTACAGATCAAAACACCATATAAGGAATGTTGAAGACAGGGTAACCGACATGGAACTGCCAGTAGGCAACACATCCTACAGAACAAAACACAACATAAGGAACAGTGAAGACAGGGTAACCGACATGGAACTGCCAGTAGGCAATACGTCCAACATGACATAACACAACATAAGGAATGGTCAAGACAGGGTAACCGACACGGAACTGCCAGTAGGCAATACGTCCAACGGGACAAAACACAACATAACGAATGGTGAAGACAGGGTAACCGACAGGGAACAGCCAGTAGGCAATACGTTCTACAGGACAAAACACAACATCACGAATGCTGAAGACAAGGTAACCGACATGGAACAGCCAGTAGGCAATACGTCCAACGGGACAAAACACAACATAACGAATGGTGAAGACATGGTAACCGACATGGAACTGCCAGTAGGTAATACGTCCAAAAGGACACAGCACACTATAACGAATGGTACAGACAGGGTAACCGACATGGAACTGCCAGTAGGCAATACGTCCATTAGGACAAAACACAACATAAGAAATGGTGAAATGGTAACCGACATGGAACTGCCAGTAGGCAATATGTCCAACAGGAGAAAACACAACATAAGGATTAGTGAAGACAGGGTAACTGACATGAAATTGCCAATAGCAACATGAGGAATGGTGAAGACAGTGTAACCGACATGGAACTGCCAGTAGGCAATACGTCCAACAGGACATAACACAACATAAGGAATGGTGAAAACAGGGTAACCGACATGGAACTGCCAGTAGGCAACACATCCTACAGAAGAAAACACAACATAAGGAATGGTGAAGACAGGGTAACCGACATGGAACTGCCAGTAGGCAATACGTCCAACAGGACAAAACACACCATAAGGAATGGTGAAGACAGGGTAACCGACATAGAACTGCCAGTAGGCAATACATTCAACAAGACAAAACACAACATAAGGATTGGTAAAGACAGGGTAACCGACATGGAACTGCCAGTAGGCAATACGTCCAACAGGACAAAACACAGCATAAGGAATGGTGAAGACAGGGTTACCGACATGGAACTGCCGGTAGGCACTACGTCCAACAGGACAAAACACAACATAAGGAATGGTGAAGACAGGGTAACCGACATGGAACTGCCAGTAGGCAATACGTCCTACAGGACAAAACACAACAGAAGGAATGGTGAAGACAGGGTAACCGACATGGAACTGCCAGTAGGCAATACGTCCAACAGGAGAAAACACAACATAAGGAATGGTGAAGACAGGGTAACCGACATAGAACTGGCAGTAGGCAATACGTCCAACAGGACAAAACACAACATAAGGAATGGTGAATACAGGGTAACCGACATGGAACTGCCAGTAGGCAATACGTCCAACAGGACAAAACACAACATAAGGAATGGTGAATACAGGGTAACCGACATGGAACTGCCAGTAGGCAATACTTCCAACAGGACAAAACACAAGTAGACAATACGTCCAACAGGACAAATCACAACATAAGGAATGGTGAAGACAGGGTAACCGACATTGAACAGGCAGTAGGCAATACGTCCTCCTGGTTTGTTCAAATCAATTGTATGTTTACATAACCGCGCTATTTTCTTGTCTTCTACGCCCAAATTGACAAAATTATATAAATCCGCCTGAAGTAAATTGTCTTTAACCATGAAATATGAGTTAGCTCACGATGATAGATAAATATATCTATCTTTTATTTCCTCCTATTTGGAGAGCCAATAATACACGTTTATACCACAGAATACAGATAGAAAAAATTTATACAATGGAATACAAATTGAACATTAAACAACATGCAAGAGCTATATATTACATATTTACAGTAACCATAGAATAATAAAGTTATTTGTAAATGAGGTATTTGACCACATACTTTCTTTAAAGAATAACATAATACACCTCTATACGCTTAATATATAGTAAGTTAATTTATAAACCACATTTGCTTTACTTTTACCGTTTACCAACATGTATGAATACATTTCAACAAATATCTAACTATCTGTTTTATCTAATAACCCAGCAACAGTCCATGACTTTGACTCAATAATGTATTACTTCATGACTAATAGTATTACAATTCACAATTGTATGCACCTAATGGATGGCCGTTACACTAATTTTAAGACACTCTGTGCAATCATCCTCACTAGTAAGAACAGACTTTACTGTTATTCATTCGATCTTTGGAGATCGCTGAGCCCGATACTTATATTTAATTATCGGTGGTACATTTTCATTTCTTTTTGTTTTCTTACTTAATTTTCGATTCAGTGGTTCCACTACTCCGGCCGATAAAAGGCTCTGGGTATTGTTTAACCACTTATAGGATATGTTGTCTGCTTTTTAATTTAGGCTTTCGACTGTTACTTGTGATATACAGGCTTCATAACCGCTGCTCCCAACTAAATTCCATTATGTTTATTTCGCTCTTCGGGGCATTTAATTTTAATAGATACTGGGACCATACGCCGTACGACATGGGGAAGCACTAAACTCCATGTCCACCGCCATATGCATGCCATCTTCGGGATGGTTAATATTTTGTACAATTGATTTTTTCTAATATTGAGTTCTGCTCAACCCGGGGCTAGAGGGCGTGAGCGGTAGCTAGCATATTTCACTATCGCTCATGAACAGTCTCAATCAAACCGAGACTGCAATATTTCGTATATATATAAATCCATAAAGCACACAAACAATTTACTTCTATTCTCTTTTGCAAACAGTATACTTTCACGAAATCCAAATGACGAAAATAGAAATATTGCAGTTTGATTGAGACTATTCATGAACGGCAGTGATAAATGCTTGTTATCGTTCACGCTCTGCAGTCCCGGGTTGAGTAGAACAACTCGATACTTAAAATGTCAACAGTATCAACATTTTAGTTATTCAGAAGATTGTACGACGACGGTGAACATAGAACCATGTGGTATTTTCATACCTAATCCGAGCCTTCCCTGACCTTAACATCCCTTTTTGCGATGTTGACGTTTCATCTAGCTGTGCAAGGTCAGAGGAATTTCAGTAGTTAAATCACGGGGGTCTCCTCTCCCGCGCGGGAGGGACCATTCCCTCTTGTTTTAGTCACGATATCTAAGTAAGCATGCACTAAATTAAAATTTCAAGCACATAAAGCGATTATCTGTATATTTATTTACCTCCTTGAACCAAAATATTTGTTATATTTTTCTATTAAAGTTATAATGGTCAACCCTTTTAAGACGAAGTTAAACAAATTAAAAAAATTTAGGAAATACTATCGATAAATGTGCAATTTTACCATTGCAACTTGGTATATTAAATATTACTTGATTGATTTGTTAGGCTAAAATATTCGACTCAACGCCGCAAACACCGTTGAAAGGACTGTTTTTTGTAATCCCCTCGTTTTTACTTTAGGAATTCCTCTGACATTACATAGCCAGATGAAATCAAAATTGCAAAAAAGGGCTGGTAAGGTCAGAGAAGGCTCGGATTATGTCATACCATTCCATGACCAGCAGCGCATTGTCCCCGTTTTTAACAGAATACTTCGCCCTAAACGCTAAAACATTAACGAAATAAACAAAATGGAATGTAAAATGTTCACTTAAAAGTACTCTATTTACACAAATATGTTCCTATGTGGGTTCTATGACTGTCAACGACTGTTTCTTGATATAAAACAACTTTGCACAAACATACGATATCAAAAAAAAAAATTATGAAATTATCGTTTCGATTTTGTAATATAATTGACACTCAGACTTCGATCTACCTGCCGACGGATATAGTATATAACTTGACTGCGTTCTGTTCGACCTTTGTTTCTCCTTTTGTAAATTTTTAAAACGATACGCGGTCCAATACATTACAAATGTCGAAGAATAAACTTGGAGTTAACATTGGAGATTTATACTTTAACACATTATATGCATATGCTATAATAAAACTAGGCATTTCATGGTGCCTATAAGCCGAATATGAATCGTGATTTTTGTTATTACTTGCTATATGTTTTCATACCTGGTATTGTTAGACAGAATGAAAGCAGAAACTCTTAAATATATTTGCAATCTTGTCATAGCCATCCGCTTAGCTGCGCAAAGTCAAAGATTCACTTTGATCCCGCATGTTAACATTGTAATTTTATAGACAGACAAAAACCAAAATTGTGTACGGAACATCCCATTTTTTTAGGGTAGAGGTATTTATTTTAAAAAATTGAAACTATATCGATTTTATATCGGCCGTTTCCAAAGGTTCATTTTCATACTCATTTTTACCAAAAATTAAATATATAAGTATAATGGCCTTCATTTCAAAATAAAAGTAAACTATGATCGATTGTTGGAGTGCTCTCCATTGAACAACAACAACAATACCTCGCATACCCTACATTTTAATTGGTACGTCCCAATCGAAAACTCGGTCATGCGCAGGCGAATATAGAATATAATAAAATAGTACTTTATTACCAATAAGGGCCCACAAGGGGCATAATACATGTCAAACTTATCAATTAAACAATGTGAATACAATAATAATCATACAATAAGAATAAAAACGGAAAGATATATGAAATATAGTTATATTCATTATATATAATTATTGATATGCAACAATTTACTAGATTGCAAAAGGCAACATGATTAAATAAAAGTGCATTCAGATAAAAGTCAGTCTGCCCAAGAGTGTGTCCTCCTCGTGCGCGATGCAAAAAAAACAAGTACAGCTAGTTGTTTAATTGCAACGAGCACCAAGGGTAGATACTAAAAGGACCAAGGGAGACAATTTTGGCTTAGTTGCACTCAGAATAACAATACGATGTAATGTTGCAGCATCAGGATATAATAACCTGGTAGTAAAGATAAATACTGCACTAGTAATAAGTAACATGTTTGGACAAGAGGAATAAACTATGGAAACAATTTAAGACAGTATTCTTCCCACAGTGTCCCTCCAAATCCAAAGTCCAGATCGAAGACACATTAGTTTATTTGCATTTTTATAAATGTCAATTATAATTTAACGATAAGGATGCTAACTTACCGATTACAATTGACATTCGTCATAAAACATAACGTCAAGGTAGTTACTTTTTTACAATGTCAACAGGATAGGCTAGCATGATTTTGTAGGCTTGTGAAGCTTATCAGCCTACGGCAAGATTGCAAAATCCAAGAGCATCTATTTCCATTCTATCTGACCATATCAGGTTCGGAAAAGTAATAAATACGTCTCGACTCATATTCAACGTCTATGCACTCTGAAATGCACAGTAGTAAAGTTACATTTCTTGAACTGACCAACGTCTAAGGTGCTACTGCTGATCTTGCTCTGTTCGTTTGTGTTTGCAGATACATAATACAATTACTAAATCCGAATGCTAATTTAGTTAAAAACAAGTTTTGTATTATATGTGAAAACATAAAGTCGTACTTACATACAAACAGTAAACACAAATGTAAGTATGCCAACAAGCCAGCCTGGAAGGTCGATGAGTCCAAGAATCTCCATGATTCACTGTGAGATTCACTCTGTGTCGTTATCAAGACAACTAACTCCAGCCATATACTGTTACTGTAACCGCGTTTGGCTGCTTGCCAGTGACCTATAATATAGATAGCGTTGTGCACATATTGATCGAAAATGAAAACCTAACTGTAGTTATCCCGCTGTATTTCAAATTGTGGTGCGTAAAGTATGTGTCAATATGTCTAACGCGGTTGAACCCATATAGATAGGGTCGCTAGTAAGTAGTGCGATATTGGCTTCATTTAGAATGTATATGCTCCTGCGTACGTGTAATAACGTTTTCATTAACCATTAAACAGCCGGTATTCAATTCAATTCAAAATGTGCGAAAATATACAGAAACTATAAACATATTTTATGTATGCAAATTAAACAAAATGTACCTGATTTTTATAATTCACTTCTCCCAAAAGCAATCTCAACCAATCTAGAATATGTCCAAGATCCACCGTTTGTCTGTTTACTTTATCTATTTATAGCTGTAGTTTGTTAACTTTATCCATTGAGAGTAAATATGAACAGCGTAGATATAAACACAGGGCTGACTAATATGTACATCTCTATTGAAAATGGAGAAGTTATAAGCAACATCTATGAAAGAGAAATGTTTTAATTTCGATATTGGTAATTATCATATACTTTCCAGTGAAATAATGGATTTTATGATTAAAAAATATTTTTTCACTCAAAATGACGTTATGCAACTGCTGACGTTGTTTACGTTGTTGACGTTATTAACGTCATTGTTTTGGCCAATTATATTTTTTCTGCATAAGTTTCGAGGTTGTGAGTATATAATACATAGACTATTTGTTGATTTGTGGTGAATATAGGATTTATATTCATTTCAACGTGAGGAAACTCAAATATGTTCACTCGTGAAAATATTGTTTCTCACTTCTCGATGAAAATAAATTCTATATTCACTCAAAACAGACAAATATCCTCTAATTATACCCACTTAAATGGGGATGTTTTTCTAGAGCTTTTATTCGATTTGAGGACTTAAATATTCGTACTCTTAGTATAAAGCTACTACATCAGATAATATCATAACCCTGAACTACTTTTAACATATGACAGTATTGTAATAACTGTTATATATCAACCTGACGTCTATGGTGACGTGATATACAGACTTCGTAAGATCCTTGATCATAACCACTTTCATAAAATCTTTATTAAATTTGTTAAAAATATAATAAAAAGAGGTTATGATCCTTTCCTTTTGCCACGCACTGCATGTTTAATGGTTGACCCATTTACAGTTTGTCAAAATGCTTTCCTATTTTATTTTGGGATGACTGGGCAGATTGTGGCGTCTACCTAAATCCCTAAAGGACGGTGGCGTTTGATGTTTGTCTTAAATATTGCCTTGTCGTACCCTTAATGTTTGTTCTTGTGTTGCTCTGCCTTCTGCCAAGTCAGGGAATTTTTGCATTGTGGCTTTCTGTGCTTTTGTGAATCAATATTCATATATACATGATCATTTATGTGTTATACTTATATTGCCTATTAATGCTGCCTTGTTTGTTAACGTATATAACCTGGTGCTGATTGTTATTTACACTGTCCCAATTAATAGTACATACATGTGACCAAGATGACCTAAAGAACGCAGTTCTTCCTCATCAGACATTGTGTGTTTGTCTAGGAGAGTAAAGATAAATGCTAATTTCTTCACACATATGCTAGGTTACGTGAATAAGTATATTTATCTCAATAATTCTTTGTCATACTGAACTAAACAAATTTTATAAAAAAAAAATATATATATATACTACCCTCTTTTATTTGTTGAAATTTGCTAAAACGTTTCGTATTTACACACTTTTAAAACACCCTCAGGCTGTAGTATTGATATGAAATACAAAATGTCGATTGCAGTAGATAGATCTAGTTCGTTGTGCTAAATAATGAACTTTGTATATATGCCTGAGCTGGATACTGAACCTTTAACACAATACGTTATCTCCTACGTGTTTATACGTGTACTAAGGCAAGACGAACACATGCCATACCATTATTTGAACATGTGTGTGTGTTTTAAAATAAATCCCGTTGACTAGATTCTAGGATATGTCTAGAAGCGGTCATGGGCAATATAACTTACATAAATTATAATTTCTCTCTTATTTCAATGTAAAGGGAGGTAATTTCACAAATGGTTAACTGTGGTTCCCTATATCTTTATAATGGCAAGGAAAGTGTCGATTGTTTTAGCGGTTTTATAACTTGAGACCCATAACAGTTATTTTGTAATGCTCTTTACGTTATTTGTATTTTTAAATGTGAAATAGTATGTTTTAACTAAATGGGAGATAACTTTGATACTTACATTGGAATACAAAAATGTAAGTGAAAAAGAAAATTAACCTAAGTCATTCCGAGGATTTAAAATACTTCACAATATAAAATAACATTACATTTATTTAAGCTAGATGTGTACAAGTGCTTGCTAAACTTGATATTTTTCAGTATATAGAGGATCTGACATGAGTTGTCATTTCAAACACAATTTTATTAAACGAGTTCAGAATTTGTTATTAATTCGAAAATTTAAGGGTACGCATATGAACTATATATATTTGTAAATTTGAAGATATTTGCGATTTGAATCTGAATTTTGTTTTGCCGTTATTTAAACATGTTTTTAATCATAACGTCTTAAATATGGCTATGTTTGACGTTTTTCATAAAAGTCCTGTTGTACCCAGTTTTCAACGTTTTAGACATTTTTAGAGTGTTAGGCTAGTCACATGTAATTACTTTTTATATCAAACTGTTCGTCTTGATGAGACCTTTCAAATGATATATAAATTATTTCATTTACAATAAGACATAAAATATTATTTATATAATTTCCTATTTCTTTCACCGATTTTTTACCGTGAAATTTTAAGAAAAAACAAAGTTAAAGCCTTTTATCTTTTAAACGGCTTCATAAAAAACTGCACAATTTTAATATGTTTTAGGGAATTTAATTTCCTATCGGAGTATAAAATAAAATTTGCTAGTCATCGGAATATTTTTTTCAGTATTCTTATTTTATTAACCATAATACCCTTACGAAGAATGCGTCTCTGTCGACGTCGCGTCGTAAATATAATATGTGTACGACTAACGACGTTGACGCAAACATTGGAAACAAACACTGGTACCCTAAATGATAATGATAAATACTGCTCCGTATTTTCTACTTCTTTTTCCGTCCGTTTTTTTTCTCTTCTTTTCTAGAGTTTATGTGAAAACTCTAAATTTATTTATTTTCATGCATCATGTCTAATTCGCTCGAATATGGTCATGTATTTGGTATACCTCTAGGATAAAACAATAAGTTCAAGTTCATTAAAAAGTGCGTTTAATGTATATACAAGATATATGTGTTGTTATTAAACATGTAAACTTTTTTTATCCTACTCTGTATCATTACAGCGTATGTTTTCATGAACTGTTTGTCCGTTTTCTCATAATTAGAGACTACTAATCGTTTGATTATTTATCAAAGCTTTTTTTAATAAAAAGTGTAGTGTCAGTCACACAACAAATAAAGGATAATGTATTAAAGTGTATAACATAGTACTATACTTCACATTTCGTTTACAATACACAGAATGCTTTCTTATTATGCTTTTTGCTAACTGAAACAAAATTAAAATAAGCAGACGCTGCTTTATCAGAAGCAAAATATACTGAAAGGAAAAAGAAACGCATAATCAAAAAATTGCCTATACTACACTATTAGATAACCCTATTCCAGATATATCTCAACGTGTTGTGTACAAAAAGGGGCTTCAACTAATTACAGAAAGGACAACTCTGTCATGTAGCAGACATTTAATCAAAGTATACTTTGTTGCACGAAATTCATGAATGTTGAAGTTTGGCTTGAAAAAGTCAAGCCATTTCAGTATTATGTGTAAAGTTTTATTTAGCGATTGCAACGTTTAAATCCTAAGTTTGCTCACCTGCTTGAGCCAAATGCGCGTTTTGTCGATAATGAAACTTTAAAGGAGTAACCATTGGTGTGTTCGGTGCTGTTTAAACCTTCTTTCCGAAAGGACAGGCCTATCGTCGCCCTGTATCATTCGATTAGCAGTAGCATACTGAACATACAATATATAGCGGAAATACCCGTTATGCGTTTCTTTTTCCTTTCAGTATATTGCTTTAAAAATCAGGTGACACTGTCGTGCAATAAAACACGTGTTTTACCTTCCGCTCCCTTATTTTTTAATAGTTTTGTCTTTATATATTTACATTAATTTTGAATTAATACTTCATTTCTTCATCTTTCATTAGTTTTTGCGCACAATATGACCTGTTTATGTGTCGACGTGCCGTAATATTATTATTCATCTGAAAAAGCCAAGGTCTCATCGAACGTGAACTGGACAGTGTCGTTATTTGTATTCATACACGCTGTTGCAGACGAGTTTTCTGGTATCATACATAGAGCACGTGACTGTAACTCAAAAGATTCAGACGACAGTTGTTGCATCGTCCCACGTGGCTGTAATGGCAGCAACTTTATATCGTTGTGCGCATTCTATGTAGACTTTGAATTTAAACTGTGTTCTCCTGAATATGTGATATATGTTGATCAGTTGTATATTTATATATTATTATTAATTCTGAAACATCTGTAATACTTATTTATGAGTATACTCATATATTGGTTAGAAATATATACACCGCATTGCTAGATAGTTTGTATATAGTCGTATAGTCTGGGGTACACACGTTTAAATTCTATTTGATGATTTGTTACAGTTTCTTATGCTATTCATATGTATTTCCTAAGTGAAATTACGAATTTGGAACTGGAATTCATGTGTATACTCATTACAAAGAGTACATGATAATAATGTTTTAATGGGACACAAGACAATTTACAATAATTATTTTCACCTCGATTTATCAATTCAGTATCAGTTTGACGTTATATCTGCTGGCATATATTAATATAATACAATTTGGAGTTTTCATTATTTCTTCGTTATTCAACCGTAGCCTAAAATATTACCGCTACACTATAATCTACGGTGTCCGGTTAGGGCCATGTTACCATCGCATCTTACCATCGATGGTAAGATGTGATGACCGATGGTAAGATGCGATGGTCGATGGTCCATCTTACCATCGACCATCGCATCTTACCATCGCATCTTACCATCGATCTAGGTCGATGCTCGGTGGAAAGGTGCGATGGTAAGTTGTCCCTAACAGGACACCGTAATAATCAGCAATTAGTAGTAAAAAAACTATTTACTTTGACATGAACTAATGAATAATTATTTATAATGGTTTGCAGATATGCAGGTTATGTAGAAAAACTAACGGGATGCCACGAGTTTAAAACATCAAAATTGCCGAGTGTCCCTTTAAGTTATAAATTAAGCAATTTGTAACACAAATTCACATTAATGTACAACATTAAGAGTTTAGAAACGAGTTATCATCCAATAAAACATTGTACAAACACACAACAATAAAACAGATCAGGCTTTTGTTTAAGAGCCGTTATGTCGTCAATATTTGTTGAATATAGAAAACAATTACAGTCTGTTTCAAATAGATCGAATGTCTCTTCCAGCTGAAACTGGAATTCCATATGCTGACCGGGTGTTGCTGTGGTGTTGTTACTCAGATGTTGAAGAGTTATCATATTTTCATCCGCAGTCGCCTTGAGACAAGTTTTTTCGATAAATGGACCAATATGTCTTTCCTGTTTATTAATAGTCTTAAAGCTAATGGCTGGTATGCCATAAATGCACTTATACAATTTAAATGCATACTTTAATTATATTCTGCTTTCATATTATGCATGCGTATATAATGTATAAATACTATTTGTATTACTCATATTAGTATTATATTGTAATGCATGTGTTATACTCTTGTTGACATCTTTGAAACAATACATGGATTGGATAGGCGAAACCGCTAGCTTTTGAAAAATCACGAACAACTCATTACTGTCTGTTTTCACGTACATATATTTAATCACATATATTTAATATAAGTTATATTTCAGTCAATGAAATTGACGAATTGCTAAAAACCTTCAGCAATTTATATTGAGCAACATGTACAGTCCATCTAGACGGTAACTATAATTAATATACGAAGAGGTAATTATCACAAAATAATTGTTAATACATCACCAACATGTACAATGTACCTTTAATACAAATACCGTCGACGTCGACGTTATTTTCATGACGCGACGTCTTTTTCGAAGGGTATTATGTTAATAAAACAAGAATACTGAAAAAAATATTCCGATGACTAGCAAATTTTATTTTATACTCCGATAGGAAATTAAATTCCCTAAAACATATTAAAATTGTGCAGTTTTTTATGAAGCCGTTAAAAAGATAAAAGGCTTTAACTTTGTTTTTTCTTAAAATTTCACGGTAAAAAATCGGTGAAAGAAAAAGGAATTATATAAATAATATTGTATGTCTTATTGTAAATGAAATAATTTATATATCATTTGAAAGGTCTCATCAAGACGATTACATGTGACTAGCCTAACACTCTAAAAATGTCAAAAACGTTGACTTGAAAACTGGGTACAACAGGACTTTTATGAAAAACGTCAAACATAGGCATATTTAAGACGTTATTATTAAAAACATGTTTAAATAACGGCAAAACAAAATTCAGATTCAAATCGCAAATATCTTCAAATTTACAAATATATATAGTTCATATGCGTACCCTTAAATTTTCGAATAGGTCTATTCCCCCGTAAGCGAGCCTTAAGCGAGCCTTCGGCGAGCTTAATAACAAATTGCTGGACGAGTTTAATACAATTTTGTATGAAATGACAACGAGTGTCCGATCCTTTTTATCACATGGCTCAAAAACGACAAGAAACTACACATTATTGCTTGTGGTGAATCGACATACGGCGGACTGTTACCCTCACAACATCGCCAATTCAGTGCTATATCCACGGACTCCAGGGATTAAACGGGTGTTCCGGGACATTGACTAGACGAATGTACTTAGTTTAAACTTATTATACGGAATACAAGCAGTTCCATGTGATAAATATGCATACTATATAAAACATACTTTATGAGAATTATATGTGGTTTCTTTTATATTAGAATCATATGAGAATCATTATCATATGTTAATGTAGTTATGAACGAAATAGCGTCATTAATCCAATTTTCACCAAATATTTGATGTTATGGTTTGTTTTCAGAAGGTATCTCGAATACCATAGTCTGTGCTATTAGTTCAAGGTCAGGGTCACTTTTCCATTTGATGCAACATTCTTGACCTGTCCATGACTCACCAACTGATTGAGATATTGGGGTGACGCTCGCATGAGAATATGTCGTCGTTACCTGAGGTGGGTCGTTGTTTTTTGCTCATATAAATATCTAGCATAGAGGCCTTTATCAAGAACATAGTGTTATTGATAAAGGCCTCTTTAGAACATAATGTTATTGATAAAGGCCTCTTTAGAACATAGTGTTCTTGATAAAGGCCTATTTTGGACATAGTGTTCTTGATAAAGGGAATGTAGCGACACAGCCAAACAATCGTATTATTGAGAGTTCGGAAATACTTGACTAAGTGTGAAACAATGATCAAAATCGGATGATAAACAAAGAAGATATGATCATTTGAGGTTTCTGTAGAAACAGATATAGAAGCGGCCATGTTGAAAGCTATGGCATCACGGTTCTAAATGACCATATACAGAATATTTATAAATATGAAAATTTACTGATAATTAGGGAGAAATGACAGCACCTGTATGACAAATATGTAATACTTAATGGCAATAATGTTATATATGACCAGTAAAAGAACTCATTCATTTGCAGTGATTTTCTTCGTTTTAAATGATATTTATCAATATTCCATAGATATAAGGTATGGAACTATGACTTCGTAGTTCTGAAAATGGCGGCGGCTCCCATATTCGTTTTCGAACAACCTTTAAATGGTCATATCATTTTTGTTTGTCGTCCGATTTTGATAATTATTTCACCTTTTTCCAGGTGTTTCAGAATTCTCAATAACAGAGCTTGTTTGACTGTGTCGCTACATTCCCTTTAAGGGCAACGTGTTATTGCTAAATGCCTCTTTAGGGCAGAGTGTTCTTTATAAAGGCCTCTTTAGGACAACGTGTTATTGCTAAAGGCCTCTTTAGGGAATAGTGTTCTTGATATAGGCCTCTTTAGGACATAGTGTTATTGCTAAAGGACTCTTTAGGGCATAGTGTTCTTGATAAAGGCCTCTTTAGGACATAGTGCTCTTGACAATTTCCTCTTTAGGACAAAGTGTTATTTATAAAGCCTCTTTAGGACATAATGTTATTGATAAAGGTCTCTTTAGGACATAGTGTTATTGATAAAGCCTCTTTAGGACATAGTGTTATTGATAAAGCCTCTTTAGGACATATTGTTATTGATAAAGCCTCTTTATGACACAGTATTCTTGATAAAAGCCTCCTTATCTTAGGACATAGTGTTATTGCTAAAGGCCTCTTTTGGGCATAGTGTTCTTGATAAAGGCCTCTTTAGGACATAATGTTATTGATAAAGGCTCTTTAGGACATAGTGTTATTGCTAAAGCCTCTTTAGGACACAGTGTTATTGATAAAGCCTCTTTAGCACATAGTGTTCTTGATAAAGGCCTTTTTAGGACATAGTGTTCTTGATAAAGGTCTCTTTAGGCCGAACATTGGAATGCGCAAATTATATTAATGTGTTTGTTCTAATTTAACGATATACAATTAAGGAGTATGTCATTTATGGACGGAGACTCGGGATAGCAAAGTATCTTTTGAAATAACCACATGCGTTTTCTGGATATATACGTAGTCGTTGGTATATTCATTAGTCTACAATTGTTTTGATGATTTACGGAAATTAGCGAACCATCTCGCATTTATACGGAAATATACGAGGTTTGAATCGTTATATTGTAGTAGGTACAAAAGTGATTTACGGAAATTACCGAACCAGTCTCGCATTTATTTACGGAAATTACCGAACCAGTCTCGCATTTATTTACGGAAATATATCAGGTTTTAATCGTTATATAGTAGTAGGTACACATGTAATTTATCGTATTGGTCCGGAAATCGTTTACGAAAATAGACGACGTTTACGCGTTCACGGGTTTCTTGAAAAGGTTTCTTGAAAAGAAGGAATAGTCCGCCATTTTAGTGTGTGGAAGTTTGGATATTTAGATCAGACTACACCAATTACCAACCAATCAGCGGGCAGGGAAAACGTTTCTGGGTAAATTCGGAGCTATTACACAGAATCTCTTAATTTTGATTGGTTGTCAAGGTAAACAAACCAAAAAATCTTGCTAAAAAATTAAAATTCAACTTTTGAAGAGTACTTATAAAGGTTAAATCATACATTTGTGCAATGTATTCGTAATGTGTTGCATAATCAAAGAAAGAAGTATATTTTACATTTTCCTCATGTTTCTACATGCAAGTAGGTGGGTCAGCCCTATCCGACCCAAACAGCTTTTTCAAAACATACTCAATGTATGGCTTCCGTATGTTTTGTTGATAAAACTAAGGTAGGTCTTTCAAAGCAAGTAATAAAAAATATAGCTTTCTATATTAGGGAACTCAGTACAGAGCTTAGAGCTATAAGGTAGGCCTATGGAAAATGAATTGGTGTAGTATGACCTAAAGATAGATTCTGCATAGGGTAAAAGTGAAAGTAGACATACTTTTTTTCTAACGCAATGATTTGAAAGTGTGAGAAATGTTGAATTATGGTGTATTTGACTTTTCTTATAACTCTTTTCATGTTTTTTAAATATTTGAAAGTTTTATGATGCAACATAGGTAATTTAAATTCCTTTATTGAGGGTAGTGGACACAAAATTAGCCATACCTGACACCTGGTATACAAAACTGGCCTGTAATGTACATGTTTGACTATTTAAAAGTATAGACAATAGACAATAGACAATATTTTATTCCGAGTAATTTAGGCCTCTGGCCCATAATACAAATAACATATTGCATATTATACAACTATACAGCAATGTGACAAAAGTAGATAAAAAGACAAACAAATATAGTAACAAACATTGAAATATATAGTACAGTGGACTAGTACAAAAAGTACAACTACTGACAAATATACCAATCGAGTTTCTATTCATGTACCAATGTTGTGAGCTTGGAAAAAAAGTTTTCTCTTATTAAACATTGTATACACATATTTCGAAAGTTGCGTTAACTTATAAGGATCTGTTGTACTCATTAAATTGTAGAAAACATAAATACTATTAAAGTTACCGCCTATGACTTCGAAAAGGTATTGATTGCGTAAGTTCGTATAATACGAACATTTCATAACAACATGCATTTCGTCTTCTATTTCGTGAGAGTTACATAACATACATATTCTATGTTCATATGCGATATTATTGTGTCTGCCCGTTTCAACAAAAAGAGAATGTGCTGAACATCTAAGTTTAGACAGTGCAATTTTAAATTTCAATGGTATGTTTAATGTTAGATACCTTTCAACATCCAAATGTGTTTTAAAATGTTGATAGTGAATAGCTTTGCTTGACTGGTTTAAGTCGCCACGCCAATTTTGCAAGGCACAATCTATTAAACGCTGCTTAAAAATAGAAATAAATAATTGCTCATCACCTACATCTTCTGAAATCCACACAAAACCAAAACCATATTTGAATAGTAAGGATTTAACACGTGTTGCCCAGGTTACTCTTCCAACCTCATCAAGATTTCTAAGCATAATATAACACTGTTTAGGATACCTTGTATTGTTCATTCGGATAAGATGTAGCCAATATTTTATACATTTACAATAATAAGTAATAAAAAGAGGAAATCTGCCGCATTCGCCACGTGCAAAAGCGTGAAATGTATTTTTGTACAATTTTAAATATCTACAACAAAATTGGTTTTGAGCATTTTCAATTAGTGGGGAGTATTCATATCCCCATAGTTCTGATCCATATGTTAAGATTGGCACAACCATAGTATCAAATAATTTAAAAAGTTCTTAATGATCAAAGAAACCGACATTTCTTTGAAGTTTGTATAGTGATATAATCGATTTTTTACTTTGAATTGCAAGCATATTTTTTGCTTTAGTCCAAATTAGTTTCGGGGTGATGTATAAACCCATATACTTATAAAAAAGGATAAAAATATCGGACAGGGAAAGCAGCATTCAAGGACGACAGTCAACCACAAAACACAAAAACAAACACGCAACAAACGAAAAGACAAAAGTAATAAAAAATGCAAACGACATCACAAACACAAAAGGGTTGACAATAGGGCTACCGCCTTGGAACGGTCAGTGGCAAAGTAGGCCACTGGGGGTTTAAACCGGTTCTAGGGTGCACCAAACCTCACACTTACCCTACTGTCATCCCATTAAAACAGGACAGTGTAAATAAAGAAATCCCCGCCATGATCTAATCTCTAACCAACAAGGCAGCATCAATAGGCAATATAAGTAAAACACAAATATGCTCGTGTAAATATAATACAAAAAAACAATAGCCTAGAAAGCCACAATGAAGGTACTCAATGACTTTGCAGAAGCCAGAGCAGTAAGAGAATAAACCATTAAGGGCACGACAAGAAAGATCATGGACAAACATCAAACGCCACCGTCCCAATGGGCTTTAGGTAGGCGTCATCACAGGGTCCACAGCCTGTCCGGTCATCGTACAATTAAAGAGGAAAGCATAGTGGCGAACTGTAAAAGGGTCCACCACCAAGCATGCAGTACGTTGCAAAATGATAGGGTCATAACCTCTTTTGATAAACTTTTTAACAAGTTTAACAAAGATAGTATGAAAGTGATCATGACCAAGAATCTTACGAAGTTTATAAATCACATCACCATAGAAGTCAGGTTGTGATAGTCCTTGTCGCAGAAGAGTCCTTAAATTACATTTATATTTGGAAAGAAGATCAGGGTTACGATAATAAAATTTTGCAAAGGTTTTACGAAGTTTATGGTAACGGTAACCCTGATTGAGTAACTTTTTAGTTATACAAAGATTACGAATATTAAAGTCCTCAACTCGAGTACAAGCTCTAGAAAAACGAATAAGTTGAGACAGATACACCCCATAAGAAGTTGCTCGGGGAACGAGACTGTTTCTATTTTGCTTCCATTATAAACCCAGTTTTCGTTTCCTCTAAGATAGCCCCCGTTTCTAAAGACTATAATTTTTGTTTTCTTTAGATTAATTTGCATACCAGTTCTAAAGCAAAAGTTGGAAATAACATTTATCTGAGATTGTAGGAGTCTTACGGTATCACTGCAGTTTGCCATGTCATCGGCGTATAAAATTGCAAAAATATCATCTACTTCTTCTGAAATATGTATACCGTTTGTGCACGTAAGCTTTAATTCATCAATCAAATCATTAATAAAGAGATTGAACAGAATCGTGCTTAATTTACATCCTTGCCGACACCCAATATTACATTGAAATACGTCAGTATAGCTTTCACAACCAGTGCGAACGCATGATGAAAGATTATTATACATGGCAATTAAAAGTGTCAGATATTTACCACCCACTCCTTTCCTTATAAGGCTGTTTAACATCTCTGTATGATCAATAGTATCGAAAGCTTTATAAAAATCAACAAACAGGCAATAAAATCTCCCACCTTTTTTACTAATATACTTTTGAACCATTGACATTAACGTAAACAGATTATCTATAGTGGAATAACCTTTTCTAAAGCCTGATTGGGCCTCATCAGTCTTATTATGACTTTCTGCCCAGGTTGATAATCTATTAAACATCATTCCAGTTAAAATCTTGTTAAGTGTGTCTATAAGAGAAATACCGCGGAAGTTGTTAGCGTCATGCAATGAACCGGATTTGTGAAATGGGCATAAAATGCTTTGACCCCAAACTTTTGGAAAGACACCCGTATCCAATATTCTATTATACAAAGGTAATAATACATCTGAGATGTCTGAAATCGTGCATTTTACCATCTCTGCTAGTATTCCACTAGGACCTGTAGATTTACCAAGGTTCAAATCTTTAACACTTTTTTGTAGTTCTAAAAGTGAAAATGGGTCATTAAAAATGTCGTCGATAACATGATTCTGATGTAGTAGGTTTTCAAAATCTATAGTGTTACCCAAGTCTTCATTATACAATAATTGTTTAAAATGTTCATACCATTCAGCTATAGAGACATGTTCAGTGGATGTATTACTGCGTTTGAACCTAAGTTTTTTTACCGTTTTCCAGAATAAATTTGTGTTATTCCGCGATTCTATTAGTTCTTGTTTAAGTTTTTCCTGCAATTCATTTTGTTTTTGTTTACAATACTGCTTAAATCTATTTTTGCTATGTTTATAATGTTGTAGATTTTCCCTCGTACTAATCATTCGGAAATGTCTTAATTGTCTCAGTTTTTCTTTCTTCATATTTTCATAATCATCATCCCACCAATCCGGTTGTACGTGTTTGTCATTTAATTTGAAAGATTTAACTTTCATATTATTTGCTGCAGTATGAAACATATCAACAATTGTATGAACAGCTAGATTAATATCAGTTAATACATCATTTAAAATGATTTCTTTCATAGTCATAATGGAGGATTTAATATTTTGTATGAATCCGTCCCTTTTGTTTTCGTCCCATTTATAGCGTTTAAAAGAGTTTTGATTTTCTGTACCGTGATTTTCATCATTTGCTTGCCTATCATTCACTCGTGGTGATTGAAATGAGAACTTGCATACAAGTGGGAAATGATCAGACTCAGATCGTTCACCTATTTCAAAATGTGTGACAAATGGGAACAAGCTAGATGAAACAATAAAATAATCTACTAAACTGCGGCCATCATTTGCTGTAGATGTAAAATGTCCAACTTTGTCATTAAATATTCTACCATTTAGAATATGAATACAATACATTTTACACATTTCTATAAGTGCATAACCAAACGAGTTGCAAGTTCGATCCTTAGAGTTTCTATACATATTGAAGTTATCATTATCGTACACAACATTATCATCATTAAAAACAAAATCAACATCATCATCTTCAATAATATCTTGCATTGAACCACATCTAGAGTTAAAGTCTCCAGCTAAAACAAGTTCATCTTCGGGAAACTCTGAAACAACTTCTAATAACTGTTCTTCAAATATTTCCACACCATTTGATTCATCATTTGCGTCATAAACACTTGAGCCTTCTGGAGAAATATATAGAAAACACATCAAAATACTTTTATTTGTCTTGCTACCATTAAGCTTGTCACCATTAAACCTTAGAAAGATGCAATTTTCTGCATGATTAAAAACTCTCGTAATTAAGCCACCCTCTATTAAGTGAGACTTAACAAAAACACAAACACCGCCAGAGTGGCGACCTTTACTGGATCTTTTCTTTCTAATATTATTATAACATTGGTATCCATCTAAAATGTCATTAAACTCATCCTCGTGTTTTGACCAAGTTTCATTAAGTGCACAAATATCAAATTGTTTCAAATAACTTAAAAAATCATTATTACTAGTATATTTTAATAACCCTTGAATGTTCCAAGATAGAATGTTGATATCTATGTTGTTTTCTACAGTATTTGTATTAAGACCTTGACCAGTGTCCTATTTATTCAAGATTATAATGTCGTTGCTTTCTGAGTCGTACACATATGACTCGCCATTGATTACTAATGTGTCATATCTGAGATACGCTCTGTTTCCTTTTGTAATTTCTCTGCTGAGAAAGGGTCTGAGGTCATACCTAGCTTTTGAGACTCTACTAGGAAAATCTTCAGAAACATAAATGTCAGGTCGGAATGCGCTATCTACAGTTGGGTTACGCTCGTCATTGTCCGTATTATAATTTTCATTTGGTCTCCTGTGACGCTGTTCAGTAAGGTCCTTCCTTTTTGAGCGATATTCTTTTAGAACTCTATCTTTGTCCTTAAAGAAGGAGAACTTCACGATAACTGCTCTTGTGGTGTCTTTCCCTGGTAGTCGGTGTGCTCTCTCAATGCGTATGTCTTCGTCACTTAAGTCTAAATCAGTCTTTATATAGTGCCTTACTTTTTCTTCGGTTTCTTCCCAAGTTTCATTTTTGTTTTCTGGGATACCAAAGAATTTCAAGTTCTCACGGCGTGATTGCGCTTCTACTCTTTCACATTTATCTTCACTTACTCTCAATCTTTCTTCTAGTTCCTTAACATTCTTAGACATAGTTTCCATTGATTGTTGCAACGAATCTTGTTTCTCATTCAATTTTTTATTTGACTCGGTCACGTCTCTTAACGAATTTTCAAATCCTTCAAATTTGCCTTCCATGCGACGAATACTTCTTTGTATATCGAGCATAACATCGAACATAGGGTTACTGGGCAGTTCATTTGATACATTAGTAGTATGGACGTCGTTGTGTTGAGGACTAGACGTGACTATGTCTGAATATCGTCGATCATCTACGCGATGTTGACTTTGTGAAATAGGTGGATGAGTTAACCACGCATTAATTTGTGGTTGATTTATGTTCTCTGTGTTCGCTGCCGATGCATTTATAGAAGAAGCCGAGCTACTTCTGAGCGCTCTGCTCGCATTCGCATTCGCTCCCCGCGTATTTCCACCATATGCGCCACGTCCGCGACCACTAGGGCCTGAGTCTTGTTTAGGAGGGCCAGGATGTGTCTCCACACCCTGAGCAGCTAGCAGAAAAAATAGACATACACGTATGCATAAAGGAATGCAATTCAGCTTGAGTGTTCTAAGGTGGCCTTTTACTTTCACCGGCTGCGAGAAGCAACCGATCCGACTTCTCCACGTATTCAGATATACACCCATGTCCTTGTGAGATGTGCTAACCGCTCCAATCTAGAGGAGGCTCGCTGTTTATGCCGCAGTGTGATTGCGCTGCCTATTTCATACAGTGTGTACCGATTTTGTCCAAATTAAGTACTGTCACTTGCACCAGTAATTATATTACAACATAGTGCTTATCCAACCGTGACGATTTCCGCGCGATAACAATGACTTGTTATATTCTATTCTATCTGCATATACCCCACCCACCTGGCGTACCAGGCTAAGTTTATGAATGTTTATGAATGCCAAAACGTCACAATTTCACAGTTTACCTATTAATACGTAATCACCGTGTATTGCCTGTACCTACCGTCACATGTTGCATAGAAAATATCCATTAAAAACCTTGCTATAAAAGGTGAAATTAAAATTTCACAACCAGAATAAGTTTCACGCTTTGTTTATCAAAGGAGGCTCGGTGTATATCTAGTAAGTATTATTCATTTCTGAGGGCTTTGCCTACATTGTTTGGCAAAAATGTCAGAAAGCGACAATCTACATCTGTCCGAAAAGATGTCGAAAAGCCGCTTTTGTCTGTTTTGAAAAATATGTTGAGGTAAACTCTGACTTTGAGTGCATCGCTTCTATACGGTTAGTGTCGATATGCAAATATGTTATGCGGTTTACATTTACAAATTAAATTATTTAGTTGGCAAAAAATATGACCGTTTGTATCATTACATGGACACGGATTATTTCGTTTAAGCAAATACAGATTAGCCGTGGGCGGAGCTTATTAAAGTTTTATCCATACAACTAATTTGTGGGCGGAGCTTATCGGACTATGTATAATCAAGTCTACTAAAGATCGATAATTGTCCCGGTATTAATATTTAGATATGTCCTAAAAACACAAATGTTTCCAGAGGGTATGTTATTTGTTACCTGGTTACATTGGATACAAAAGTATTGGACATGTTTCCATTAATAATTAATTCTGTTGAAAGGTTACCATTTCACTTGCTAAAATTACATTTTCGTAAACCAGTCTACTGAAACGTAATCCATTCGCAACATCTCGTACACTGCTTTGCGGGATCCCGAAGAATGACGGCATTGGCCGAGCGTTCACGATTGAAATCATTCTAAATTATTCGTCAAAAAAAGAAAATAAATCATGCCTAGTACGTGTGGTTGTGTGCCAGGATACCAGGTAAGAGGGGGACATGAGTTTCCAACCGAATCAGTTAGACGGGAGAAATGGATTTTGGGATTTAAGAATTGGAAACCGTCAAAATCGTCAGTCGTCTGTATTAAACAGATGCTACATTCAACAAACAATAGATGGTATGTTTTAGTGTCTAATCAAACTTTTTGAAAAAAAACACACACAAGAAAACGTTAAAGTTAGTAGATGTGTTATTCATAGCCATACTTTTGTAAAATAAACGTACCCATACGGTTGAGAAGTATTCGTTGATAGTCAAGTAGTGGGTGGGGTAATCGACTTTCGGTTTCACCACTATTTTTGTTCTATTTGCGCACTATGGAGAGATTGGGATCAGTGAACCTTTATGAACTCAAAACAATTATATTAGGGGAATCTATCACCTGGTGTTTCTTTTCTCTCCTTATGGTTTAAGCTGATGAACCTACATGTAACCTGATTCCGATAGACACATGATTCCGATAGGTTTTGTTATATCGCGAGCGTAACGTCATAATGTGACGTAAAAAATAAACACTGGTGTAAACAGATAGTAAAACTTTCGGTCGCTTTGTTTCTACAACAATTTCAAGAAAATGCTTCGAATAAAGGTAAGAAAACTTCACTTACATTGTTGATGAATAATTTCTATGTTTTTCCACTAAGTAATTGTATTATAGCACTTAAAACGATAAAATAACGCATTTAACATGTGTGTATCCACAGACGCTATCTCTGCCTGCAAAAACTATGTCAAGTCTAAAAATAGTAACAGTGTACGGTGGAAAAAATGACAACCAATTTTTTTTCTACGGAAGCCAATTAGGGCCATTATGTTATTTTGTAGTCACTAATTGAAATTGTGTTTTTTCTAGGTTGAATGGTATTTCTTATATTTACAGCTTATAGGTCCTACTTCATATGGTAAAAGAAGAGCTTATTCACCATCTGCACTCACTAGAGCATACCAAGCTGTAAAGGAGGACCACCCAGTGTGAAATATGTGATCACTGGACTCATCTCAAATATTGTACCAGTGTCAGGGTTGTACGGAAGGACACCTCATTTAGATGCCCATGCTGATCGGCATTACATGATTTAATAATAATGTCTTTTTTATGAAGTTAGTTGTCGAAGCACATAGCACATAATGCCCGAAGCTTCGACAATTAACAGTTCATACCCCAATGAACGCACAACAAATTACACTAAACCACAGACATATTAATTTGTTATTAGGTCTGTGACTAAACCCTTATAATGGCAATCAACGGTTTTAAACTCTTTATCCAATTATTTTAATATCCCTCTCCTAAATACGCCCCTGTAAACCCGAACTATATTGTTACGCAGTACGCATATTCTATGAATGGCAGATGAAAGTAGTTCTTCGTACAGTTCATTGGAAAATGAACGTAGCTTAAATTGATCATGTGATCGTCCTTTAACCAATCACATTGTTTGTACTATCTAAATATTTGAGTGACTGCAATTATAGTTAAATAAACGTTAATTTAGAGTTATATGTCTTCATATGATTTGTGTATTACATTCTTCAGTGTGCGTAACGACTGAAATTGGCCACCGTAACTTATTTTATGATTTTGGCGAGCGTGTGATGACGCAATATTGTGTTGACGTTACCTATCGGAATCATGTGACGCGCTTGCTATTGGATAGGATTTCACCGCCATATTTGTTTTGATTGTTGGTGAATATTTGACAGTTAAATGAATGAAACTTTTTCTACGCTGTGGTGTCTATTGTATTGAAGTTTATGTTTACCGAGGTTTCGGAGGAATAGGACAACTTAATAATTTTGGAAATTAAGTTTGTTTGTTAAACTATCGGAATCTGGTAACTCCTTGATATGTGTATAATGGTCACAATTTATAAAGTTGTGTTATTAACAAACAAAATGATTTATATTTTCAGGTAGAAATCCCATTCAACAGAAACTACTGTCCACAGCTGTCCCCAGTCAGTATCAATGGACAAGACCCATGACCCCATCACAAAAGTCTCGTGGGGTTAGTACACAGGACAGAGAAAGCAGAAAAAGAAGACATGAAGAAACAGTTCTAAATGAGCTAGTGGTTGGCATTTTAGAACCATTGGTATGTAGTGAAGTTGAAGTCGAGACGGGCTCTTCTGAAATCCACTATTTCGCTACACCTCTCAAATGTAGCAGAGAATCCGGAACGCAGACTGATACTAAACCGACCGATACTAAGTCCCTTTTTGATATCGAAAACTTTAAAGATGACGACAAATGCACTCATTTTTATACCGGACTTGAAAATTACTTAAAATTAACATTTGTTTTAAACACACTTGGACCTGCAGCTTATTGCTTAAAATATCTGTATCAGAAGGTTGGAAGTACGTCTGTTATAAATCAGTTCTTTTTGACATTGATAAAACTTAGAAGAAATCGACCACATTTTGAACTTTCACATATGTTTAATATATCAGAAAGCAGTGTGAAAAACATAGTGTTTACATGGATTATGTTTATGTCAAAACAGCAGGAGAGAAATTGATATTTGGCCTTCACGCAATCTTGTGCGATATTTTGCACCCTCAGATTTTAAATCAAAATTTCCAACTACTCGTGTTGTTATAGATGGAACTGAATTTCCAATAAAAAAAAACGAAGGCGCCAACAGCTCAGCAATCCACAAAAAAAATAAAATACGGTGAAAACACTCATTGGCGCTACACCTGGCGGCCTCGTGTCTTATATTTCTCCACTGTATGGTGGCTCAACAAGTGACTGACAGATTGTGGAACGCAGAATTCATTTATTTCAAATGTGCGATCCAGGTGATTCAATTATGGCCGACAAAGGATTTAATGTTCAGGACTTATTTGCCTCCATGAATGTTCAAATAAATGTGCCAACTTTTTTTAAAAAGAAAAATAGGATGTCAGGAAAAGTTGTCATGAAAGACAGAAAAAAAGCGAGCAAAAGTGTGCGCAATTGGCCTTGGAAAAACTTATAAAATTTTGTTTCACCCTTTGACAGGAACAGAAACAAAAATTACTTCTGAAATAGTATTTATTTGTTATATGCTTTGCAATTTTAGATGTGGCATCGTTTCCCCACATGCATGAATGATTGACATGTGTTAACATCACGGAGAGCAAAAGTGCTAAACACTTCAAACTAATTTTTTTTGCAATATGTATTTCAAGCCCAGGAATCGACGACATAGCAGGTGCACGAGATGATCATCCGTAATGAAAATTTGTCTCGACTCGGTAAGTAAACACACGCATTTCAGCAATCGGAACTGCCTCGTCGGATTCCGTCACTCGGGAATCCGACTCGGAGAGTACTCGACGCCATTTTGAACTATTTTCAAGAAACGACAACTCTGCAGTAGCGACCTCTTCAATTATAAGATAAACAAAATGGCGATTGCTGGCAAGTTCCGAAGATGCGGTACATATTTATTTGTTTTATCAGAGAGTATTCATAGGGATTCCTGATATAATATGTATTCATACTAAGGTAAACAATATGGTGATTCCCGTCAAACGTGGGCGCTTTTTAATTTATAAGAGTTTCACCTCTTCTTCATCTAAAACTAAATAAAGTGCGAGCACATGCCATGGCCCATGACCATGGGCATCATGATCATGGTATCAACGATCTGATCATACGCCCCACCAATATATACAGGGCAGGGTAGAGCAGGGGTGTCATTACCTTTATAAGTAAGCGGCACTCAGAGCAGAATAGCCGGGTATTTTTATTGTTACTTGTATAAAATACTAGAGTAATACCTGTGTATACTGGGTTATATCTGACACCTTCGGGAATTTTCTTATATACGCACCGTTAGAAAAACAATACAAGGATAAACTCGGTTGGTACTAGTGTTACGATTCCAATCCAATGTGCTATATAATACGAATACATTCCGCAAATTTATTTTAATCGAGTAATCACGTGTTTGAAGTAATAAACCATCGGCTGGGGAGTATCGGACAGTCAGCGGGTTGTATCGGACATCAAAAAAGGGTTCATTGGACATGCATTTTTCAACTTATATGAAGTCATTTAATTTTATTTTAGAAGCGTAGCGGTCTAGTTTTTACAAGAAGCGTTCGTTGTTATTCATAATTTTGCATTGCAGAGATGTCGAGATTTTATTTTATTTTCAGTAGGTGATAAAATTTGTGTTACTCGGTTTTTATCCTTAGGTTCTATAGTAAAATAAAAATCTTTGGCAGAGTAAAAAGATGATAATTTTCAAGATTTTGATTTTAAAAGATACATATATTGAATCAATTTGCATGAATGTGCATGAAATAGGCAGGGTTTTAAAAGAATCACACTGTAGATACCTTAATTTTAAGAGTAAACTTGGTTGAACATCAAGGATAAAGACCGAGTTTATCACCTACCAGAATGTATTGGTTATGTCTTATTTCTGGTCACTGATTGGTCAGTTTTTTTGATGATGCTCTATCAAAATTATGAATGCACCGCGACATGTGCGATCATGTTTATACGGATCGCACGCTGTGACGATCTGTTACTTAGCGTTTCTGGTAAAGTAACGAGGGAAATGTTAATATTGTAAATATTATTTAGATCTAAATCTTCGTCGCTAATTTATTAGATCTAGAAACGATACGGTTATTATTTTCCAGGCAAAAATACTCGCACATCTCTATTCAACACTCTTCATTAATGTCAGTCTCAGGTGAGATTTCTGTCCGATACAACCCAATGCGAAGTTAAAGTTACTTTTTACACATGGGGTTTATCGGACACTTGTTTTTTTTTCTATCTTTTGATATTTTCCCCCTGAAATTGAAAATGTTTTGCATTTACATTTCTTTTTTAATTATTAAATAAACAAAAGAAAACGAATTTAAAAGAATTTCATTTTCTAGTTGTGAAACCAATGTTTACAATTCCCGTGCTTTCTTAGTTTTCAGTTAGATAACGAAAGGGTGATCACTACTACAATCTGGTCCACAACCAATCAAAACAGTCAATACATTTCATCACTTGTGCTTACGTATTTGTGTTTATGTAGGACAGAATTGTAAACAGACAGGAATAGCAATGCAGTTACAGTAATATTGCGTTTATTAGAGCTATAAATACAGATCTTTTGAACTGTCCGAAGAACCCGGACTGTCCGATATAACCCGGTATTACTCTAGTAAAAGTATTCATAGTAGCCAGGTAGACCAGTCAAAGTCCCCGCCTCTTAATGACACCCCTGGTAGAGTCGTCATTTGAGGAGTGGAGACTTGCTTTAGTGGCACGGGGATATGGGAAAAAGAAACGCGCAATAAAGGGAACACTGCCTGGCTGGAACAACAAGGAACACCACCAGGGACACCCCAACCCATAATTAATGGAACCCAGATAGTTAGAATATGTCTGTGAAAATTCCTTGAACATGTCTTAACGTTATATTGACATATTTAAATACATAGATTTAAAACTGAAAATAAAAAGTAGAAGTTATTTATACATGTGGATTAACCTAGAAAGTGACAGTGAAGTTATTAATAATATGTGTGGATTATCACTGAAAGTCAGTGACGGTGAAATCATTTGTACAGACGGAATTACGCTGAAAGAGACAGTGACATGGTTTATCACTGCGACTTGATACTAAACGGGATGTTGAAATTGTTTATTTAGTGGGATTTTTTAAACTAAAAGAGACAGTGAAATTATTTATACGTATGGATTTATCCGGAAATTGACAGTGATGATTCTAAACATGCGGATTTACGCTGAAGCGACAGTGACGTTGTTATGTGGATTTACACTGAAGGATCAGCAACGTCATTTATATAATATGTGGATTTTTTTTTATATATTTCAGGAACATAACCCATACCGTCGCAAGCGTGGTTTTTTTAAAATTGAGAAAAAATGCAGTAAAACATTCATTTCATAAGTCTATCTTTGATACTGTTTACAGTAACTAATGTCAACCCATGCATTTAAAAGCGTTCTTATATTTTTATTTTTCATTTTTTTCTTTCTATAAAACAGACAGTGAAATTATTTATACGTATGGATTTATCCGGAAATTGACAGTGAAGATTCTAAACATGCGGATTTACGCTGAAAGCGACAGTGACGTTGTTATGTGGATTTACACTGAAGGATCAGCAACGTCATTTATATATGTGGATTTTTTAATATATTTTAGGAACATAACCCATACCGTCGCAAGCGTGTTTTTTTTTAAATTGAGAAAAAATGCAGTAAAACATTCATTCATATAATTCTATCTTTGATACTGTTTACAGTAACTAATGTCAACCCATGCATTTAAAAGTGTTCTTATATTTTTATTTTTATTCTTTCTATTGACTATTTGTTTCTAAAATTGATAAGTGAAGTTACTATATATGCAAATTTATCCTGAAATTAACAGAGAAGTCCCTGAATTCACCTGAAATTAACACTGAAGTTACTATATATGCAAATTTTTACCCTGAAATTAACACTGTGAAGTTAATATATATATATGCGGCGAATTTAGCCTGGAAATATTAAACAAGTTATTCTATGCAAATTCAACCTGAAATTAACAGTGAAGTTACTATATGTTGATTTACGCTGAAACAACGGTGACGTCATTTATATACGTGGATTTACGCTGAAAGAGACAGTGACATCATTTATTACGTGGATTTACGCTGAAAGAGACCGTGACATCATTTATATACGTGGATTTACGCTGAAAGAGACCGTGATGGTTTATATATATACTATATGCTTCAAATTAATTCTGTTTAAATTGTACAAAATAAATGAACGGGACAGTCACTAATTTGTTTTAATGCTGCCTACAGATACATCGTATATTACGTATCTAGTAGAAAGTTGCAAGCCCTTGTTAAAGCAGAGAAAATTATTTTAGTATTTATAGCAACAGGTTACACATTTTATATAACCATACCTAGAAGTTACTGGACCCAAAAAAAATTAAGAAAGGTTACATCTGAATCAGGGAGCAGTGCCCTAAAGGTTTAATGTGCTGAGAAGGTTCATTCCAATTTATTGCATCCGTGGCTTGGATGGTTTGAAACCTCGCCTCTCTCACTGTGAGTTGGAATAAATAAGAAAGCGTGTCCTTTCAGATGGGCAGAAGGTATACACTACTATTTCTACCCAGGAAAAAGTGGTGTGCCCCCACCATGGATGATACCGATCAGGCTAAATAAAATTATACCTGAGTTTACTGTAACCCGACCGACCCTCTGAAAACACCACCGACTCCATTTTTTTTTATTGAAAAAAAAAATAATTCATGATAATAAACAACAAATAAAAAATCTTTTTTCTGTAAAAATAATTATGTTCACGTGATCACGGCCGACTCATGTGCTCATTGTCCTGCTGTTGGAACTGACCCTCTTGCGGACATGCGAAAAATAAATTATACTGTTTTACCCCATTGCAATAATTGGAAGTGATTGGGAAAAGAGCCAGTTGTTGCCATGCCTTTTGGGAAACAATAACAGTATTATTATAACACATACACAATTTCATATTGTTATCTATTGTAGTTTTTAAAATACCACATTTTCCATTCATCAAAGCTCATCGTCACCTTAAATGTAACTTTGCCATAAAAAAATAAAATAAAATAAAATGCCTACCTACCTACCCTATTTTTTTCAGCAATGTTACAGTAAACACAGGTATAATTTTATTTGGCCTCATCATATATGACCTAACATGTGCTAAAAATGACGTAAATCATTCAAACAACCAGCCAACCGATTTACTGAACCACCAGGTTCATATTGATGACCCTCATCTTACAGATGTTGCCAGCTATCCGTTTCCCATCAGCCAACTCACATCTAAATCAAAATCATTTCATGCTTAAATGTTATATTAATTGCATATATAAAATTATGTATTTATTAGGCACATATTTGTATTTGCTTTATATTTTAAGCACAACAAATAGGCGTCAGGGTTGTCATTAGTAGCCAATTGCCGATCAAAATTATCGGTTAAAATGGTGTTATAATCAGTTAGTTTTGCCTTAACTTGTATTTGTAATATGTGACACTGACTTCGTTGATCCCTCGTCAAATTGTTTGGATTGATTGATTGAATTGGATTTTATAGTCGCACTAACAGCTAAGGTCATATGGCGACTTTCCAGCTTCCATTGGTGAAGGAAAACCCCAGATGCCCCTCCGGGCAATTTTCGTGCACGGGCGGGCACCTGGGTAGAACCACCGACGTTCCGTAAGCCAGCTGGATAGCTTCCTCACATAAAGATTCCTATGCCCCTGAGGGATCGAACCTTCAGCGGTGAGGGGCAAGTGATTGCAAGTCAGAGACGTTAACCACTCGGCCACGGACGCCCCAAATTGTTTGGAATTCAAAATGAATCCCTGTTGCCAGGACTAAATCTAGTTTAACTACTTTGCTGTGAAATTAGGAACTTCATTTTAATTTTTTAGTTCATTTGCTCTTAGTACAAACATGTACCACTTCTATGGTGTAATCGGTAAACACGTCTATCCTTTTAGGGTAGAAGATCCAGGTTCAAATCCTGGTGGGAGTAAAAATTTGTTTGGAAAAAGAGCTGGATTAAGCATTTCTTTAAGTATTTCTAAATTTTGAATTTAATTCAATGTAATCAAATTGAATTTAAACAATCAAATATCATAAGTTACAGCATGTCTGGAAACGACCACGAGGGAAAGAAGCTATTACAAGACAATGGCCCATTTAGCAATAAAATCTTTCATGAGGCCCTCTTTTCTTCTTTGAAAGCCGTTTCCCTCTTTTGGTTTTGCAATAATGAGCCTCTTATAAAATATTTTACCTAATATTGTAATGCATTGAATGCTGTTAGAAGACAGTGGCCCAGTTAGTAAAATTATCTTCCCTGAGGCCCTCTTTTCAATTCATCATCTTTAAGGCCCTATTATATTACTCTTTGGTCTTAAAATGAAAAACAATGTTATTTTGCTACAATAATAGGTCTTTTTTTAAATATGTTTACCATATATTTACAAAAATCTTCCCTGAGGCCCTCTTTTGTCCATACCTATTCTTCTTTTCTTTTTTCTTTTTTGTTATGACCTTTGCGCTTTAAATCTTGGTAGCCAAACAGAGACTAACGAGTGGTCGTTTTAGCGCAGGATGTAACCTAACATGTGATGTCGACCAGTTTTCAAGACGTTTACACATCCATAAACTCTTCTAACTACATTCTTTTCTTTCACGACTGTTATTATATTTATTACCGGTATCTCATTTTAAACGGGTGTGTCTTTAATTGAAATGTTGAAAAATAATGGCTCCGTCCTTTCACTGGGCGCTTCAAAGAGCTGAGATCAATGTCAAGAATGGAAGTTTATAACAATTATGTAAAATATCCATTTTTAGATATCATACAGTAGCTTTTTTCACGTTTAATCTTCATTATTGTGATCTTTAATTTTTCATATTGACTACTGTTCGCATTTAGGCAAAATAAAAAAAAAGTTAAGAAGTCAAAAGAAAAAAAAGAGACAAAAAATGTGAAATACGGTATACAAAATGCAAAGTCTTATTATGAAGGACTAGTGCTAGGTTATGGGGAAAAAAACAATAATAAATGTATGAATTGAATTGAAACGAATGTTGTTTAACGGCTCATCAACACAGTATAGGTTATTTAGAGCTGCCCCAGAGAGAGGGGAAGGATACATAGGAATCTGGGAACCGTGCCCTGCTCTTATTATCAAATAGATTCCTATGGTTCTTTAACATGCTCGGAGGATAGACCGATACACGGTACTGCCCGGTTTACGTCTCCATCCGACGGACGAGGCTAAGTAAAATTGTCTTGGTCAAGAACACACCGACGAAACTCAGTGGCGCCACTGAGGATTGAACCCCGGGCCTCCGGTTACAAATCTGCCGCGTTACCGACTGCGCCATGACAGCCCTAAAGAATATTTTTTGTTTCAAAACCCAGTGTAAAACATTGTCAATACATACAGACTTGCTTAAGCCTTTACACAGATAATTTTAATGTTATAGTATCAAAAATAACCATTGTTTCATGCTTCACTGATTTTTTCTCATATTTTGCTTTTGGAAAGCGAAAAAAACAATAACCCATACTGTGTAATAAATCTGTATATAAATCCATTATTAAAGGACAATGTTTTACGATAGTTTTAAAGTATTAATATACACAACTTCCAAAACTATTATTTTTTCTATAAAAAACAACAAGAAGGTTGATTAAGGAAGATCAAGATATAAGCAAGGGTATGTTATTTCTAATTAGTAAGCTAAGCTTTGCATGTCCCAGAATGAAAACATTAAGTTTATTTGCTACAGTTTGATACTGAAAAAATCAACTAAGTAAATGATCTCTATACTCCAGTTCCACAGATAGCAGATCTCTATACTCCAGTTCCACAGATAGCAAGGTATTGACTCCACATGGTTTCAAACTTATTCATTTTTAAGTTTTTATATGCGATTAGTTTCTCAACTTTGTACAAAGATATTAGATACGTTTTAAAAAGGTTAAGCTGTGGAATTTGACGTTGCATCTTGTTTCGATAAATGTAAAGTTTTGCTTGCATGATGATTTTGCTCAAAACAGTATTAAATTTACTATTTCCAAATAAAAATATGTGTTTCTGTTAAAGTTACGAATGCTGTATTGCATTTTTCTGTAAGATAAGTTTAAAGTTTTGACCAGAATTCTTTTACTGTTCCACAGTTCCAAAACAGATGTTGGATAGTTTCAGGTGTATTTTTGCAAAAGCTGCACATAGCGTTATTAATAATATTCATTTTAGATAAAAGGTAATTTATTCCAAGTATCCTATGGTTGATTCTAAATTGAACCAAGGTAACTTAGGATCTTTTGTTATTTTATAAGGTAAGGCATATAATCTTTCAAATTCAAAGTTTGGAACCCTAACTACTTAATTTTTCCATTTACTTAATGTTTTGGGATATTATTCTAATCATGATGTCATATATGTTTCGACAGCCTTTCTCATTTTGTAGAATTAAGGGTAGGATTAGTGGACGAATAGGGTTTGGCTGTTACAGGCTAGATGCACAATATTCAGGTTTGCCAAATAATTCCTGACAGCAGTTATAATACCTTCATATTCAAGAAAATTGGACTGTATATTATAGTGTTCATTCAATTCTGTGTATGAATAAAGATTTCCATTTTTGTCTAAAATGTCATTACTAAAAGTTATTCCTCCTGTAAACCATCTTTTGTAAAACACACTAGAGTCTCCGATTGGAATTGAAACATTTTAAAAAAATTGATATTTCTAGAAAAGCCTGATATAGCCCTTATAAAACAAATACATTTGATGTAATCATTGATCACATAGTAATAGTGCTAAATAAACTATTTTCATATTGTTTATATTAAATATATGATATCTGGAATGTTTTCACGAGATGATATATGTATAAGATCTATAACTTGCAATAAACTAACCCTCATGTCAAAGGTGTATCCTAATGTCTGTGGATTGGAGAACAAATATATGCTTGCAGACCATATAAGCGTAATTTAACAATATATCAAGTACCATGAACGTCAGTATGGACTTCATGAGTCATATGTTTCTTTGTTTAGAGTTTTATCATAGATCTACATACACACGTGTACATATTTATCCATGGTTTTATTAATTGATTTACTGATACAATATCAAGTTCATATATGCATGCAGCTGACATATCAATCTCGACTGACAAAATGGTAAACAATCACTCCCAGAATATGATATAATCATAATTCCAATGTCTCTTCCTCCTTTCCCTTCAATTCAATCGTAATATTAAAGTATATATTTGGAAAACTCAACAAATGCTTCCAAACTATCAGTCATTATATGGAACGAACTGTTTGGGACCGAACGAACTGTTTGGGGCCGAAACGTCTTGATTTCAACTACACATATTTGGGGATTTATTTTGTTAAAAAGTATAATTTATCGGTCATAGCGATAAAATATCAAGAAATTGATCAAAATCACTGACAAATCTGCATTATTTTTATCAATACAACATTATATAGAAGAGCACTATTTTGCGGAGAGCTACAATCGAAAAACCGAACAAATGCTGCATTTTGATGCAAAAAACCATTGAGCGGCACCCATTACTCTCCGAGCCACTATTCCCGAGTACGGAAATTGGCGAAGAGTTCCGATTGGCATTTCAGCTGTAATTCTCAGTCCATAAAGATATAATTGTGCCTAAAGTATTGCAATCAATGGTAAAAAGACTCGGTTGATATTCGCTTCTGCTAATACTTAGCGAATTGAGAGCAGAATCAAAGAAAGTTAAAATGAAAAAACTCCACTGAGAATCATCTCGTTAAAATAACTTTCTTTGATTCTGCTCTCAATTCGCTAAGTATTAGCAGAAGTGAATATTAACCAAGGCTTTTTACCATTGACTGCGATACTTTAGGCATAATTATATCTTTATGGACTGAGAATTAGAGCTGAAATCTAAATACGTGTGTTTACTTACCGAGTCGAGAAAAATCTTCGTTACGGATGATCATCTCGTGCACCTGCTGATGACGTCGATTACTAGGCTTGATTTTATATAACTGTAATATAAAACTTTTGTTTGTTTGGGGTTTTACGTCATGTTCAACACATGTTAGGTTATATATGACGGTTGATTTTTTTGTGGTGGATGCAGACCGCCCACTTTTCCTGGGTAGAACCAGTATGGTACACATCCCGCCATCCGTAAGAATCGACACTTCCTCACAAGTCGAGCTCCCAGTGGGATTCGAACCTGTAGCTGTGAGAGGCGAATGTTTACAACGCAAGGTCGTTAACCATTCGGCCATGGAGACGCTAAAAGCATCAATATTAATACAAAGACTAGATTCAGTACTTTTAGAATTTTAGTAATCATTAAGTCATGCCTGACAAATGGAATAAAATCCGACCGTTTAATAACATGTGATTTGGCATTGTTTACACTTCCATATTAAATTTCAGACAGAACATTTTAATTCAGAATCCGATTCTTTATATTTGCTACAATTTAATAAATAATTTGTTAAAAGTTTACATCAATGATTAAGTAAATTGTCTCGATGTCACTCTGTATCGAATTTTATCACGTAACTTACAGAGAGGGAGTGAAATAATTTTATATTTTGGATAATCCGCTACTGAAATAACTGCAAATGAGGGCGGACAGAAAATTATCAAAACGATAGAAAAATTCATTAGGTCAATTTGAAATAGTTATGTGATAAATAGATGTGAGTTATGTGAAAAATAGAATCTCAAGGATTGTAAGTTATGTGACAATTTGTATCTCATTCATGGTCATTCATTATTGAAATCTACAAAATATTATGATGCAAACTACTTTTATGTTACATTTGTCCATCTTTCAATATATTCTTTATCCGTGCATAATTAATTTAATCCTAGTAACTCCAGCAATTCACATAAATATTATACAGAAAACTTGTAAATAATATAACTAAAAAATCCTTTCTTTTTTCAGTCACCATATGGTAACCCATTTATTCTCCCTGTCATAGATGTGAGGGGTCAGGGTAGCCAACCCATCACACTGTACAAAAATAACTTATATATAACCAAACGTAAATTTGCAGTTAAAGGGACACATGGCAATCTTGAACTTTACATCAAGCGTTAAAATTGGCACCTTGATTCATTTGAATTAAAAAAAAATGAGATTAAAAAAACAACAAATGGGATGCCGCAAGTTTCAAACAAATCAAAATTGCTGTGTTCCTTTAAAGTATTGTCATTATATGCAACAGGGTGGCTATGGTATCATGTCATGCATCTATGGAATGATATTACAGTGTAGCAACACTATAAAGTTGAGCATTGAGCTCACTGCTACAAGTAGACACTGTCAAAATAGGACTGAAAACTTGAAATATT
Organism: Cyrtodaria siliqua; assembly: GCA_037043455.1. NCBI lineage: Eukaryota > Metazoa > Mollusca > Bivalvia > Adapedonta > Hiatellidae > Cyrtodaria > Cyrtodaria siliqua. Next base: position 499,625 of record JAWPHD010000097.1, read on the forward strand.
ATAGTGAAAACAACATACATATTTATTTTATTGGTAAATTATTTTACACAATGCCGATGATCGATTTGGCAATAATCGTATAATATTATTATTAAACAGATTGAATACAATTATAATTTATATGTCAGATGCGAGGCTGTCAATTTCATCCAACGACTTAATGATTTCTGTATCAAACTGTTAAATAAACATGAATGTGACATTCACTCTAAACTCTAAAGAAAGAAAACAAGAAAAATTTATTGTAGTTTACATAGAGTTATATTGTAAAAACTTGTAGCGACTACTCCTCTGAAACTACTTGGCGGATTTTCATGAAACTTTACAGGAATGTTGCTCTTAATATCTAATTGATCCTAGCAAAATTTCAGATCGGCCAGAAATTCAAAATGGCCGCCACAGCTAAAAATAGATTTTTAAAAAATAAATTTGTAGTGACTACTTCTTGAAAACTATAAGTGATATTGATATGGGACTTTTTCTAAAATGATCAGCATGACATGATGGTTATCCGAGTCGAACATTATTTTGATTCGACGTTAAACATGGCTGCCAGTGGCCATCTTTGTTAACATAGAGTTATATAATGAAAACTTGTAGCGATTACTACTCTGAAACTACTTGACGGATTTTCATGAAACTTCACACGAATGTTGCTCTTGATTTGTCTTATTGATCCTAGCAAAATTTCAGGTTGGCCGGAAATTCAAGATGGCCGCCATGGCTAAAAATAGATTTTCAAAATACAAGTTTGTAGCGACTACTTCTTGAAAACTATAAGTGATATTGATATGGGACTTTTTCTAAAATGGTCAGCATGACATGATGTTGGTCCTTGTCAAAAATCGTTTTGATTCGATTTTTAAACATGGCTGTCAGCGGCCATCTTTGTTTACATAGAGTTATATAATGAAAACTTGTAGCGACTACTCCTCTGAAACTACTTGATGGATTTGCATGAAAATTCACAGGAATGTTGATCTTGATGTCTAATTGATCCTAGCAAAATTTCAGGTCGGCCGAAAATTCAAGATGGCCGCCACGGCTAAAAATATATTTTCAAAAAACAAGTTTGTAGCGAATACTTCCTGAAATCAAAATCAATCAGTAGAGCTTCAAGGTCATTGACCTCTTGTTTTATAGAGTATTATAGACAAATTTTGCCCTCGACTCCATAATAAATTGATATTGTCATCATCAGCACTTTTATTGATGTCGGCCAATCACGGTAACATAACGTTACGTCTGCTTCACATGGTCACATGGACCTGTTATTTCATACCAGTTTAATACAAATATATATGTGATTATATTTAAATGACCGTCATCTTCTCCACATATAGTATGCAATTAAAAACTGTTTAAAATGCATTGGTGGGGTGGTAAAAATAACCTATATGATTGAAAATATTTCTTGAATTGTTACTTTCAAAAGCTTTATAATTATATATCGTGTTGATGTTGAAACAATAGTACTTTTGCTTAAGTACACATAACTATTGCATGTACCTTCTGTCAACCTTGTATATGTCTTGCATCCTCATGGTCTTATGACCTTTTGGAATTTTGCTGAATAAAAGATATATATAATTACTGAAATCCAAATGTTTGTCTTAATCAATGTACGTCTTGTAAAACCTCTTCTCCAATAGAGCTGGTTTGAAATAGAGATAAAAAAATAGACGTAAGCTGTCCACCATTTTCCTTATGAATTCGTCATTGTGTGGTATTTTAATGTGCACCATGTCAGTGATCGTGTAAACAACTAGCGCACATTCTTCTGCTCCTGTGCAAAGAAGCTGGCCCTGAATCTGGAAATAGTAGTCGTTTGTTTCATCTAAAACGAGCTCCCAATTTGCGTTCTCTTTCAAATACGATACGGTTTCGACACCGATTGTTTTATCCTTAGCTGTAAAAGGGCACTTTACTTCAGCAATACGCAAACTGTCTATGATGCCATCTGGTGATTAGCGACGAAACATTCAGAATTCTTAATAGTGCAGTATGTCTTGGCGCCGTGTTAGTGCCCAGGAAGGTAGGTTTCAAGCCTGCTGATTTCCCTTTTTTTAATTTTTCCTTGGTTTATATTATTCCTTTACATTTTTCACTTTGATAACGCAGTCTTATAATTACACATGGTAATAGTGAACAGTTTATATGTGTTGTAATGTACACTTTAACGCACACGTGAACAATTGTATTTCTGTGGTGATGTGTACTTCTAGCACGTCGTATTACAAGGTAATTGTATCTCGGCAGCTATTTTACGCTTGCGTAAAACCATGCTTGTATATATATATATATTGTTTTAGAACATACCTTAGTTTGGGATAAATGGTTACATAGGGCTACACCAGGTACAAACTGGGTACAAGTGGGTACAACTTATAATATTAATAGATTTGAGGCAGAGCGATTTTTGGTACATGGTTACACAGTGATACACCAGGTACAAACTGGGCACAAGTGGGTACAACTAATATTTTTAATAGATTTGAGGCAGAGCAATTTTGGGTACATGGTTACAAAGGGCTACACCAGCTACAAACTGGGTACACGTGGGTAAAACTAATAATATTAATAGATTTGAGGCAGAGCAATTTTGAGTACATGGTTACAAAGGGCTACATCAGGTACAAACTGGGTACAAGTGGGTACAACTAATACTATTAATAGATTTGAGGCAGATACATTTTGGGTACATGGTTACACAGGGATACACCAGGTACAAACTGGGTACAAGTGGGTACAACTAATAATATTAATATATTTGAGGCAGAGCAATTTTGGGTACATGGTAACACAGGGATACACCAGGTACACACTGGGTACAAGTGGGTACAAATAATAATATTAATATATTTGAGGCAGAGCAATTTTGGGTACATGTTACACAGGGATACACCAGGTACAAACTGGGTACAAGTGGATACAAATAATAATATTAATAGATTTGAGGCACATTAGTTTTGGATACATGGTTACACAGGGATACACCAGATATAAACTGGGTACAAGTGGGTACAACTAATAATATTAATAGATTTGGGGCACATTAGTTTTGGGTACATGGTTACACAGGGATACACCAGGTATAAACTGGGTACAAGTGGGTACAACTAATAATATTAATAGATTTGGGGCACATTAGTTTTGGGTACATGGTTACACAGGGATATACCAGGTACAAACTGGGTACAAGTGGGTACAACTAATAATATTAATAGATTTGAGGCAGATCAATTTTGGGTACATGGTTACACAGGGTTACACCAGGTAACAAATGGGTACAAGTGGGTACAACTAATAATATTAATAGATTTGAGACACATTTGTTTTGGATACATGGTTACACAGGGATACACCAGGTACAAACTGGGTACAAGTGTATACAACTAATAATATTAATAGATTTGAGACACATTTGTTTTGGATACATGGTTACACAGGGATACACCAGGTACAAACTGGGTACAAGTGGATACAACTAATAATATTAATAGATTTGAGACACATTTGTTTTGGATACATGGTTACACAGGGATACACCAGGTATAAACTGGGTACAAGTGGGTACAACTAATAATATTAATAGATTTGGGGCCCATTATTTTGGGTACATGGTTACACAGGGCTACACCAGGTACAAACTGGGACAAATTCTTATTAGTACCATGTTATTGAGTACCTTGTAGAGAAACAAAAAATCCATGATAGCAGTGCTAACACGGTAGCTGATTCCTGCTATTAAAGTTATCTCCCCCTTTTAAATAAAAAGCTGGTTTCTTTAAAAAAAATATTTTCCTCTGAAACTACAATAGCTACAGGTCCAATATTTTGCATGTTTAATAAGGTTAGGGTCCTCTACCAAGTACTTTTAAAATGGTGACCCTGGGGTCAAATATGGCCCAATCCCGGGAGTAACAGTTTTACATAGATCTATGAAGGAACACTTGAAAACAAAATCTTCTTCTCTAAAACCGTAAGAGCTAAAGGTCTAATAGTATGCATGTAGCATAAGCTTATGGTCCACTAGCACATTTGTTTAAATGGTGACACTGGGGTCATATTTGACCCCGTCCCAGGTAGAGTCATAGAAAAATCTTTAAAAGATCATAAAAGAGCCAGCGGTCTAATATTTTGCATGTAACATAAGCTTTTGGTTCTCTATCAGTTTTATTCAAATCATGACACTGGAGACAAATATGGTCCGGTCCCGGGGGTCACAATTTTACAAAGAGTTATATAGGAAAGTCTATATGCAAATTGTTCTCTGAAACTACAAGAGCTAGAGGTCTAAAATGTTCCATGTAGCATAAGATTATTGTCCCCCTACCAAGTTATTTAAATGGTGACCCGGCAGTCACACTATTACTTGGAGTTATTTAGGAAAGGCTTGGTTAAAATTGATGACAATGGGGTCAAATATGGCCCCTACAGGTTCTCAGTTTTACGTAGATTTATATTTTAAAAAATACTGTTGTTATTAAAGAACATGAGAGCTCTTTGAGACAAGGCCAGTGAGTCTATTGTTTATGGCTTGTAGTTCAAATGTAGTTATAAGTTAACTGGAATTATATATTAGAATGGGATTTTCGATAATGTATTACATTTTAAAGACTTAAATAATTAAAACACTTAAGAAATGTCTATTGAAGGATGTTAACAAATCGCATATTGAACATGAACTAAAATCACAAAGGAGACCACTGCATTGTCAACTCATGGCAAAAAAAGAAGTCATTTTACGTTTATACTGTTCACGTTTAAGTGTTTGTAATACAAATGTGCACTCTTAAGTAGTAGCACCGGTATGTCAGACATACCTTATAGAGTATAAATCTGTAGATATAACCGTGTTCACTGAGTGTGAACTTCGTCTTCTTTCAATTAAAGGGTTGTATTCTCAGAATGTGGTGTACCCTGTGGTTAAAACTGCGCTAGATGATCTTTTCTGTTGCTAAGTTACAATGAAAATTATTCAAATAAAGTGGTGATTTAGTTGATGAAGATTTGTTTGTGTGGTGTTTAACGTCATTTGTCAGCCCATTTTAGGCTATGTATGACGGTCGATTTGTTTGTGGTGGAGGCAGACCACCCACTTATTCCTGGGTAGAACCAGGACTGCTGTAAGAATCGACACGTTATCTCGTACAAGTTGATGAGGAATAGTGGAGGAGCAGGCATAGTAATAAACCTGGTTATGAATGCCTCTACAGTGTCGGTGTCGGTGGATTGAGTTGGAAGAAGATTCCTGATTGTCTATGGGTAAAAGGAGTATTTGTATACATTCTGGACAGTAGGTTGATATAGTCGCCAGGGACCTCTGATATGCTTGTTGTTTGGCATTACTAGGTTTGTGTCTACATCCACTAGTCCATATTGGATATTAAACAGCATAGTTACTCGGTTGCTGTACCTTCTGTATTGTAGGGATTCCCACTTCAGGTCCTGTACCATCTTTGTTACACATCCTTGGGTATGATAAGTACAGTTTCAGTGTACAAACCGGGCAGCTCTCCGCTGGACTTGTTCCAGGTTATGTGTATCAGTTGTCTTATGTGGATCACATACGGTGGATGCATACTCCAGTGTAGGTCGTACAATTTTAGTATATGCGGCAGACTTCACTGGTTTGGTCCACTAACCTAGGTTACGTCTTACGGACCCCATGGTCCTTTGGTCTTGGCTGCTGTAGAATTGACGTGGTGCTTCCTTGTGAGGTCTTCGTTAAAAGTTACTGTCGACTACTTCAAATGTGTGGCCATGTAGTTGATAGGATGTGTTGATTGCTGTAGCTCTGATAACTGTACATTTTAATAGCTGGGTGAAATAATTTCATCTGCCAGTCTTCTTTTCATTTCTCAAGAGCTGATAGGTTTTCCTAAAGTAGTAGCGATCCTTCTATGTAAGTGTCTACAAAATGTGTTATCTTATATTTTATGCTATACTATAATATTAAGTAATATTATTTAAATAAGATAATCTGTACTGGGTATTCTTAACTGCATTTTATTATCCAAAAGCCTTAATTGCCATATTTATTAAAACATAAATGAGCTGGGCATATATAAGGCTTGCACTGGAGAGGTACAACACCAACCTTAAAACACTTCTGATACTTGGAATATCACAACCCTTATTTTATGGAGATGTGGTCTATAAACTTCGGAAGTTAAGGGATCTGGTGGGTTTTCTCACAACTTTACAAAATTAATCAGGAAGTTCGTCAGAAAAGGGTATGACCCTTTATTATTAAAACGCACTGCATGTTTAGTGATTGACCCTTCTACAGTCAGCCACTAAGCTTCACTTTTCCCTTGTGCGATGACTATACAACCTTTTGAGACTCTAAGATTGCCACCTAATGAAACCCCGACCAAGAGAGGTAGGTGCATGAGCGTTCGTCCCTCGGGTTTACTGGTCGTACCCTAGATTGGTTTTCTCTTTGGCTGCAACTGCTGTGGTTGTTCAGTACAATTCTGGATACATCCTGAGATGTTTCTTATTTTGTATTTTATATAGCTTTACAACAACATCTTAGTGTTTCTTTTGTTAGTTTCTCTGGGTGTGGACTTTATTGTTAGATAAAAAAAATTGATGGGATGTAGTTTTGTTAAAATTGTCTTGTCTATTTGGGCGCTGAAGACAGGATAATAGCGAGGATTGTTTACACATAAAATCGATTCAAGCTAACCTGTAGGCCTTATTGCCTACTGACCGTTCCAAGTCGGTAACCCTGTCTTCACCACCCTTTCTGTTGTATTTTGTCTTTTTCATTGAATAATTAATTAAATATTGCTCCTTGTTTGTAGTACAGTGCGGACCTACGATGCCATTGCGTTTGGAGGCTGTGGTTTCTATAGGACCCTATATCTCATTTTTGCAGGCGTATTGCAACTCAACACACATGAAGCCAAGTTGCTAGATAAGATTGACCGTTGTGAACCCAGCTTCAGGGATATAACCTTCATGACGTTTTAACATTTTAGTTGTATGTATCTTAATGCAGTTGTATGTATCTTAATGCAGTAACCATGTTTGAGCCCATAAATGTTTGAGCCCATTGCCCTTTCCCTCATCCATCTGATGGGGACGTAAACCGGGCGGGCTCGTGTAACGCATTTTTTTCTCTCCGATCACGTTGAAGAAACATAGAACTATTTTCGTTAGTAGAAGTAGGGCAGGTTCCTAGATTCCTATGTATCCTTCCCCACTCTATCTCTCTCTGAGGTGGCTCTAAATAACCTTATATGTGTTGATGAACAGTAAACAACATTCAATTCTGTTTCTTTAAAAGTGCATATTGAAAAGTCTCACCCACAAAATAAAGGGTAAAACTATGCATTTTCACTCACAAAACATTTTGGAGAAAATACTCATACTGAGATCAATGATGACCAGTTTAAAGCAATAAAATTCTTTGTCATTGTTGGCATTGTTACCCCTTCATTAGCAATAAAACTTCTTTTTAGATACCTGTCATTCAAGTTGCACTTGCGTGCGCAAATAAATATATGATGCTTATCAACAGTCCCTATCCTAGGTTAATTCAATACTATATATCAAATATGAAGGACATCACAACCTATATAATTAAGATACATATCTTAAGCAGGTGCTCTTGTAACAACTGCACCGATACTAACGAGTAGTTGCCATGATAAGTGGTTAGTTTATACAGTGGTCTGGCTTTTCCCTTAAACTTTTTCTTCGTCGATTGTATTTTATTTATTACTTTATTTATTTTATAATTTACTTTTAATTCATGTCTTTATATGTAATACATAATCCAAATGTTTAATCATAATAAGTATTGAAATAGCGCATACACCTAAAACAAACAAAGAAGAATAAATTAAATGTATGTTATAAAAAAGAGTAAAACCGCACATTTTTAAATTCCTTTGGACTGTTTGTGTCGTTTGTGCAATATATGTCTCTATCAGAACATTTTATTAATATTGATGTGGCAGTTACTGTGATGAAGGCTTATACTTCCACTTCGGCGTGTGTATCACTGAACAAATATATGCAATGCCATGAACGATTGAACGTTGCATACTACATATTTTCCTGAATCTATACTAGCAATCTCTACTTCATATAATACTATCATTTAAATCATCATAGAAAGGATGTAAATTAGTGATTCTTAAGAGTTTACACATATAATGTAAACAATATTGATTTAACTAAATGAATAAACAATGTGTCAATAGTGGGTGGGGTAAATTGACTTACAATTTGAAGCAAAATAGAGATTTTAAAAAGAATTCTTTGCTAAATAGAGCTCATTTGCTCTTTATATAACTAAATTAATTGTAAGTTAAGACCTCAATAATTATTCACACAAGCATGACATGCAACATTGAACATCAAGCAATTAGATGAAAGCGCTACAATGATATTCTATTAATGTTCGAAAAAAAATTATATACCTGTTCCAGATTGTTATCATGGAAAAATGTAATCTACATACATTGTTCTTTTCAAAAAGTGATAGTAGAATTTGTCCCTTGAGTTGGTAACAATATCGAAAATTTTGGGTCCTGGCTCAAGGCCTAATAGTTGTTCCTAGGGATTCATAAATTATACACGTTATGGTAAACTTTATCGTCGCAAGTGGCTGTAGAAACAATGGCCCTATTAATAAATCAATAAATGATACGCGTTAAGATGAACTTGAATATCGTGTTATGTACGGACGCGTATTCGTGCCTCGTCTTGTTAGGTTATATTGAATTTCTCAATTTGCAATAACTCGAGTTGTTATGATACACATCTATAAATCGATATATTTACGTCGACAAAACACGATGTAATTCCAACAAATGCAAAACAAATACGTTGAACTGGTTCTTTATTTTACAATAAATCGTTTTTAGTGAACTTGATATTATTATTTTTTATTTCTATCGCGTTGAAACAAAGCAAATAAAAATATATTAATATAAAGGTACTCGACATCTATTAATATTAGCAAACTGTTTCACAGTACTGAGTGGTAATGGTTTATAATTAATATCATTCGCAACTAATACATTATAGTATATTAGTTTTTGTTAATACTATTCGTTGCCAATGTACATAACAACGCTGTTAAATTATTTACTTAAAGTAACAGTCCAGACAAATCCGAGAAAACATGCCAGAAACTTGCTTTTCCCAGCAATACATGTCATCTTATGCCGATTTGTTTAATGGTATTAATTGAAGTTGGCATATCATAATTGGTGATTAAAGTCTGAATAAAATAAGATAAACAGGTATTTTTAAAACACTGACAAACAATACACATCTGTGCTTACTCTCCATTGCTCCGTATAAAGCTAAAACAATAAAAACAAATCGGTAAACGTGTGTAACTCAAGTAACAAAAATGCCCACATACTAACGTGATGAAAAACGTGCTTCTCACAAGGACCTCCTCAGGTCCTCAGGTAATTACAAAACCATTTTAAAATTATAGCCAGTATCTTTTTTTTAACAAACCGGGTCGTAGAAAGCGCGTGCATCGCTGTTATATTCATAAAACACACCAGCGTAGACCATTATTTTATGTATATATTAGTCTAATTGTGGCGGGAGGCGTACAGTAGTGGTTCTACCCAGGAAAATCCACCACAAAAAAGAAATCGACCGTCATATATAATCTTACATGTGTTGAATACACATACATTTGCCGCGGTCTTTGAAGATGACGCCATTCACGTAGATACTTGTCTCAATCTTAGCCTCGTCCGTCAGATGGGGACGTAAACCGGGCGGTCTATCCTCCAAGCACGTTAAAGAACCATAGGAATCTATTCGATAATAAGAGTAGGGCACGGTTTCCGGATTTCCTATGTATCCTTCCACTCTCTCTGGGCGGCTCTAAATAACCTACACTGTGTTGATGAGCCGTTAAACAACATTCATTCATTTGAAACAATTTGTCTTGCATACCGGATATGGTTATCCGAGTTTTACATGGGAGATGAAAGCCTGTTTTTACACATGTGGGAAGATAATATTGATCATATTCGACGCTTGATTGTAAATACAAACGTCTTGACACTTTGTGCAGAAAATATATTGAAAACGGAAACACATCTCCGTATTTTCTTTTTTTATTGTGATATTATTTATAAACATCCAAATTTAGTTCGTCGATATAATGATGAAGTTTCCCTCTTTGTTTATTTATTAATTGATTGTCTTTCTGCCGTTCTGTACATCTTCGATAGCAGGTGCGTTTTTATCAGCCAATCGGAAACGATACCAGAATCTCGGTAAAAGTCAAACTTTTTTAAAAGAACGGTTCTAGACGTTTGTCTTGAAATGATCTAGACTATGGGAAAGATAGATATCAACAATGACAGTCGTTTGACGTCATTGTGTAAACATGCACAACGTTAGTATTTGGCGACGGCAATGCCCCGAATGTAAATGATATGTAAAAGAAATGGAAATTCGGTTATGATGGGGGAAATTCCAACCTTCGGTACAACTGTTTAAATCGAAACCTCGACAGAGCCTCGGTTCCGATAAAAACAGTTATACCTCATATTGGAATTTCCCGATCTTTACCAGATACCCATGCAAGATTCTTATAATCTTCCACCACCAAACGCTGACAGTAAGGTGGCTATACAAACACGTAACAAAACGCAACGATGATCACGTATAATGAATATAAAAACCAAAGTCTAGAAAGCCACAAAGCAAACATTCAATGACTTGGCAGAAGTTAGAGAAACACGATATTAAACCACTGAAGACACGAAAGACAAGCTTTAAGACAAACATTAATAATAATAATAATAATAATAATAATAATAATAATAATAAAATAATAATAATAAAGACTTTATTTAACGAGAGAACACGAGAGAACTCATTTGAAACAGAGGCCCTCAACAATATATATTATACAATATTTACAAAGATATGTGATATACATTTAAAATGAATTGTAGTATATTCATGCATACAGTAACGGAAATATATCCAAAACTGAGTTGCAAGACTTATCCATTATTATATGGTTTGGTTAATCCACTGTAAATACAATGTTTTGAAATAATTAACAGATTGGGCATTTCGTATATGGTGAGGAAGTGAGTTCCACACTTTAGAGCCTGAATAGGCAAACGATTTTCTGAAAAACTCATTATTCGGTCTGGGGGAATATAGTTGTAGATTTGATGATGATCTTAAATTTCGCATATGTACATTTGAAGTAAGAGTAAACGTATTTGTAAGATAAGCAGGAGACTGATCATTAAAGGTTTTAAACATAAGAATTGCTTTTTGGAATTTAACTCTTTCGGGAAACATCATCCAACGAAGTTTGGTAAAAGGTTCAACAGATGGAGTTTCGAAATCTTTATCCAGGATAAGTCTTGCAGCTCCTTTTTGGAATCTTACAATTTAAAAAATTGAAAAATAATTTACGCATAGGTATAGAAAGGGAGATCTTTATGCGAGATAACAGATATAACAATGAATTACATTTTTTTAAGAACTTTATCAATTTGGCTATTCCAAGAGAGAGTGTTGTCAATTGTAACACAGAGTAGTTTTCCTTCGTAACTACAGTTACTGGTTTCATCATTGAATTGAATCGAAGGAGCATTATCATAAATACGATTTATTTTGTTCTTAGAAGAGAGATACATTATTTTTGTTTTTGCTGCATTGACAGACATGCGATTTGTATCGCACCATGCGTTGACGTTAATAAGGTCATCATTGAGAGAATTTACAGCGTAATTTACAGTTCATGTAGTAGCATAGTCCCGTCAGATTAGTCATTGTCGCAGCAGAGTTCTTAAATTGCATTCATATGTTAGTAGCTCAGGGTTACGATAAATTTAGAGATGAATTTGAAGTTGAAAGCGTTGTACCGGCTGCAAACATATCCATGACTGTATGTTTAATAGATAACGGCAAGTCATTGATCTAGATTAAAAATAATAAGGGGCCTAACACAGATCCTTGCGGTACACCCGGTGAAGATTCTGGAGTTATACCAGAAACTTGAACTTCCTGATTTCTGTTACCTAGATATGATGAAAGCCAGGAAACTGCAGAACTATCTAGTTTGTACATTTCCAACTTTTGGAGAAATATAGTATGATCAACTAAATAAAATGCTTTGACAGATCAAGAAATACAGTATCGACAATTTCATTTTTGTCTATGGCTGCAATCCAGTCATCTAATATTTTTATAAGGGAAGTTGACAAGAATGGTTTGCCCTGAAACCAGATTGTCGTGACTAAAACCGTTTATTTTCTTTAAGATGTCGTCTCAAATGTATACTAACATGACGTTCAAAAATCAAGGAAATAATAGGATGTATTGATATTGGTCTATAATTGACTTTGTCATTTTTAGGACCCGTTTTATGTACTGGGATTACTTTCGCTCTTTTGAATAATTGTGGATAATTATTAGTGGGTATACTGCTATTAAAAAAAATCGTAAGAATAGTGGCGATTACAGAAGCAGACATTTTTAGAAATCTGGCACTGATGTCGTCGGAACCGGTAAATTGGGTAGTATCAAGAGATTTAAGTTGACTTTCGACCATTGACAGTGGTATCAGTGGGTTTAAATTTTGGAGAATTTCGCATTTTATCATAAATAAGATTTACAAGTGGGACATTTGTGTAATTTGTGACAGGCGAGTTATTTGCTTGATACTTTTTAAAAACTGAGGAAAAGTGTTTATTAAATGTATCTGCTGCCAAATAAGGATTTATTATAGGATTTCCGTCGTCATCATTTATATAATTGGTTTGAATTTGATTTTTAAATGCAGATAATTCATGTAAACTATTCCATAGTTGTTTCGGATTTTGCTTATTTGAATGTAATGATTCACTGTAATACTGTTGCTTAGCTACAAGAATAAGAGTTTTAACTTTCTGCCTCCATATCTTGTAATTTACTGAGTCTTTTTTCTTATGGAAATAATCCCTTCTTTTAATTGCATCAAGAATTTTAGTTTTCATCCAATTTGGTTGATTTACTTTTTTAACGTGTTTCTTTCTTTTTGGGGCGTGCTTTTTAAGACTGAGTTGAACTTTCAAAAGATAAATCTTAATAAATAAAAAGTAATTACATCTTCCCGAGTATCTGATGAACGACTCAACATAACATCTCTTTCATAGCAATGCACAAACAAATCTGTGAGGTCCACAATTCGTACCCTTTACTTTGGGTAATTTTTTTAATTAAGTAATTTAATTACGATGAGTTCATTAATACTGCTCAGTTAGAGAGAAAACTCCAAATTTTAGTAGCTATACATTCTAAAATAAAAAGAGCATGAAAAGGGAAATTGGGAAATCGCCGAACAGGATAAATATAAAAAATATTGCAGTCTCGGTTTCATTGAGACTGTTCATGAGCGGTAGTAAAAAGTGTTTGCTACCGTTCAAGACCTCTAGCCCCAAATTGAGCAGAACTCAATATTTAAAATGTCAATAGTACAGAAATTTGAACCATCCTGAAGATGGTATGCATATGACGGTGAACACAGAACCTTCAATGAGGTATTTTCATACCATTCCATGACCAGCAGGATATAGTCCCAGTTTCTAACTCAATGCTTTGTCTTAAACGAGAAAGCAATGGACGAAATAAGGAAATGAAATTTAGTAGGGAACAAAGGTTATCAAGCCTGCGTATCACAAGTAACAGTCAAAAGACTAATTTAAAAGCAGGCAGCATATCTTAAGGGTGTTTAAACAATACTTAGAACCTTTAAAGGCTGGAGTAGTGGAACCATCTATTCGAAATTAAAGTAAGAAAACAAAAGTATTTGAGAAAGTACCACCGATATCTGGAAATATATATCGGGCTGAGCAATCTCCAAAGAACGGAAAGATAACAGTTCTGATTGCAAGCACGGAGAGACGTTTGACCGCCGCCACACTGCACGTGCATATTTGCATGTTATCTTTGTCAAAGCAAAATGTATAGTATTATCCAGTAACTATTTTAATGGTGATTTAGGTTTGAAATAGGTTTCTTAACTTCCATTATGAATGTTTTACAATATGTTATTGATTTCGATTAATATTATATTTACAAAAAGATACTAAGGGGAGTCTTTAAAATCAAACAAAAAAGCAAAATACAACGGGAATACAATACAACAATCGGGATATAAAAGAGTATGAGAGTGGACCTTTGGACCTAAGCATGAAAATAACATTACTCTCGTTATACCGTTAGAAAGATGTGATTAAGAAATATAACTTTTAGAACCAAATATCTTGTTTCGCGGGGAATTATCCAAAGATATAAAAAAGAATGTTGGCAGTTTTCCGCCCAACTCAGGAGTGACGCACGAATCGGACTATCTCTAGTCTAGAATTCATCTGCGACGTTTGCTTGTTTTCAAGACAAACGTCTAGAACAGTTCTTCTAAAAAAAGTTTGAAGTTTGCCGAGATTCTGATTGACTGATACTGATGCACCTTCTATCGAAGATATACAGAACGGCAGAAAGACACTAAATTATTAAATAAACAAAGTGGGAAACTCATCATTATATCGACGAACTAAATGTTGATAGTCAAACATAATATAATTTAAAAAATACAGACACGTATTTCCGGTTTCTTTCTTTTTCTGCACAAAGGGTCAAGACGTCAAGCGTCGAAGATGATCAAGACTAGACTATATCTAGAACTCGATTTCATTTGTTCGACAGAGACACGCCAGGAGGATATCTCCTACTGGTGGAAGCGGTCAAACTTACACATATTATGGTGAATAGGATTCATTTCTAAGAATGTTCTATGGAATGTTCCACGACATAAATGTAACAATAAACCACTACTTTTATAAAACATCAACAACATGTATTCGTACGTAAAACACTGAACACAATGTGTAATTGGCCGCCGTGGTTTATGGATACGATTTGATTACACACGAGGTATGAAAGTGATGTTATAATCTATCATTTGAAACAATTCAAATCACATAGTTGCTGAAAGTTTTATTGCAAAATACCTAAAGTTTAAACATAACACGAGTATGGAATTCAAAACCTCAAAACCAAGTCTTAATTTCCAAATGGCGTTTAATATCTAGTGTGACCTTATTAAGCAGTAATAACCAGTCTGTTTAATTGTTTTAAATATGTCTTCTCCTTTTACACTTCAGGTACAAAAAATGTCATCACTGCTGCTTGGAAATCCAGATGAATGAATGAATGGTGTTTTACGGCACGTCGACACATAAATAGGTCATATTGTGCGCAAAAACCGACGAAAGATGGAGAAATTAAGTAGTAATTAAAAATTAATGTAAATATATAAAGATAAAACTATTAAAAGATAAGGGATGATATGGTAGTAATATAAACTATATATGTAAATCAACAAATGCCTGTCAACGGGTATATACACAAGTAAATTCAGATGACATATTACCAGAGAGTCAACAGAAAACAGATGCATCAATTCAAAATAATCTGTATTTGTATTTGATTTTTAACAAATATAAAGTATATAGCAGTTCTTCTATTCTTCTTATTTAGTGACGCTTTTCATACTGACAATAATATCGTAAGCCAAAGGCTTCACATGAGCTAAAATAAAAGTTAGAGCTAATGAAACGTCTATAGAAACAATATACAAATCTTGAGGTGAATGTTATGACAAACAGAAAGACAAGTGGTATGACTGAAACATTATAGTGCCATTATTCCTGAAATGACGGGGGAAAAATCATTCTTAAACAACTACACACAGTGGTGTCGTCAACATCCAGGTCATCAGCAATACATATTTCTTCTGGAGTTCCGCAAGGATTCATCCTTGATCCAATACTGTTTTCCGCATAACAATGACCTTCATAGAGATGTAATTCGTGGGTCAGGTTAGATGCTGATGATACTGCCATTTACATAAAAATCAAATCAGAAAAACGATCAAAGTTATCTTTCCAAACTTGAAAAACTGGGAAACAAAACTGGATATAGAATGCAATCCCTCAAAATGCAGTCATTCACATCACAAAACATAAAACACACCTAACCTGCATAATACAAAACTTGAAACAACAACAAACGCAAAACACTTTGGAGTTGACATTTCAGATGATCTAACGTGGAACATATACATAGATTCTCACTAAAAAAATAATCAATCGTTAGGATTTCTTCGCACAAACATCAACATATATCCAAAACTGCTTAAGTCTATTTCATTCTTTTACAATGTTCACAGCTTAAAATTCCGCTTTCTTCTGTTTCATATGAGGACATTATCAAACTTCAGTTATTTATATATCTGATAAAGCACAGACATATTAATAAACAGATAGGAAACTTCCTATCTTAACCTATGAAGTAACCAAAATATCACGTGGCACCTTAACTTTTCCTTCCATCTTCTCTCTCAATTATTCACTGATTTTGATGAGAATACATTCTAAAGATTCATAGTGAATAGCAAAATTATAATAATTTATGTTTATTTTCAAAATAAGAAATTATATAAACAGATGTTTAAAATTAAAAATGTCATAATATTTCGCTTTTCTCTTAAAAATCAAGGTTTTGACATAGTCAAAGTTTCCGTCAAACTGCTTTTTTGATCTCAATGTAAGAGAAAGCAAAATACTTTCATTGGAAAGAAAATTAAATTTGCTGTGGGCTTTGGCATGAATGAAACTTGTATCTACACAACTTTTCATGATATGCATGTTTAAAGTTGGGAAATGTTTTGGGCAATTTCCGCACTGTGCCACGTGAAATTTAGATAATTTTCGTAGTTTCCAATCTATTGTTATAAGGTCTGTGGATAAAGTAAGAATATATAATAATAACAAGTTTAATAATCAGTAATACCTTTTTATTCTATTTATATGTGTGTAAGATGAGGAATTATCAGTGAAAGAAAAATCATAATATTTATTATAAACTAACTCGGGACAACAAAAATAACTTACTGTGATGTTGCCTAGCATTTAGATTAAAATCTTACACAAACCGATTATAAAAAACGATATTGATAAATACATTATTTTAACTGCGACATACGATTATATGTATAAGGAATTCATTCACTATGCCATTTTTATTACCTCACATCAGCTCGTCCGCACATATTGAAGGAACGTTTTAGGACCTTAAAACAAGAAACTGTCAAAAAAAGAAAAGAAAAAAAGGCATATGTTATATGCGAGACAATAGAGCTCTAGCTTTTGTAGTTTTACGGAATATTTCTATATAACCCTATAGAAAAAGTGACGACTGAACAGGGTCAAATTTAACCAAAGAATCACATTTGGAAGAAGCTGTAGACGTTTTAGAGAAAAAGGGTCTTTAAAACTCTTTTTAAATCTGTGACCCCAAGGGCGGCGATACGTTTAACCCCAGGTTCACCACTAACTTGATAGAAAACTATAAGCGTATTACAACAACAATAGCAACAACAACAAATATCAGTTAAAGGGGAAAAGAAAATAAGATGTCAACGAAGCAAAATAAAGCATTTTTCAGTCATCAATGGCCGTAACTATTGTGTTACTCTTCCGACTTTGCTGGTTTTCGTTCTCGTATATGCTTTCATCGATATCAATAATCTGGCAAAGTTTGGAAGAGATCAGATGGAAGATCAAGGTGCAAAAACATAATTAAACAAAATAAATCAAGAGCCATAATCTGATGTTTCTAACCCAACGTAGCTGGTATTCAAATTGATCCGATTTTTTTTATTCATTTCAACACCGTAGTCGGGTTTGGAATATCATATGATATAGCGTGGATACACACATACAGCATTTTGTAATAAACCAGAAGGACTTAACACTGGTGTTACTAATCTAATGCCGGTGTTAGTCGAATGGTTTGAAGCTTTCATAGCAACAATCTGACCGAGTTAAAAAATGTTTGAATGAAAGATGACGGTGCTAGCCTGGCTACAAACAAAAATGCAAAATTGTCCAATAAATCAAGGGCCATGACTTTAGTGTTACTTATCTGACGTAGATATTATTTAGAAGATTTCGAGCTTTTATTGATATCAAAAATCTAGCTAAGTCAGGAAAACAAATTGTTGAAAGATGAATGTGCCAGAGTGGATCCAAGGAAACAATTAACTGACAGAGGACAACGGTCGACTTGCCATCATATCAATCGTATTGACCTATGGTCAGCAGATACAAAAACGACGGCTTTAATGGTAAAACAACTTCAAAAATTATGGTCATAACTTTTTGAAAATCAGAAAATTGTAACTCAAATATGTATTTTTTAAATACATAGTTACAAGTGTATGATTGATCTTACCGGTATTAAGAAGTAGTAGTAGAAGTTGCAGTAGTTTATAGAAGCAGTAGCAGCAGCAGTAGCAACGGAGGCGTGGTGATTGTGGCGGTCACAGTGCGGAGGTGTGGTGATTGTGGCGGTAACAGTATCGTCGATGATAGTGGCCACCCCATGATGGCAGCACTAGCAGTATTACTA
The DNA here is from genome assembly GCA_037043455.1 of Cyrtodaria siliqua. Classification (NCBI taxonomy): domain Eukaryota; kingdom Metazoa; phylum Mollusca; class Bivalvia; order Adapedonta; family Hiatellidae; genus Cyrtodaria; species Cyrtodaria siliqua. The sequence continues at coordinate 518,105 of JAWPHD010000097.1, forward strand.
TCAGTAATAGTAGCAGCTGATGCAGCTGTTGTATTATTATTTGTTAGTAGTAGTAGGTGTTTTAGTAGTAGTAGTAGTAGTAGTAGTAGTAGTAGTAGTAGTAGGTATAGTAGTAGTAAGAGTAGTAGGTGTAGTAGTAGTAGTAGTAGTAGTAGTAGTAGTAGTAGTAGGTGTAGTAGTAGTAGTAGCAGCTAGGTGTAGTAATAGTAGTAGTAGTAGTAGTAGTAGGTGTAGTAGTAGTAGTAGTAGTAGTTGTAGTAGTAGGTGTAGTAGTAGTAGTAGTAGTAGTAGTAGTAGGTGTATGAGTAGTAGTAGTAGTATCAGCAGCATTAATAGTAGTAGTAGTAGTAGGTGTAGTAGTAGTAGTAGTAGTAGTAGTAGTAGTAGTAGTAGTAGTAGTAGTAGTAGTAGTAGTAGTAGTAGGTGTAGGTGTAGTAGTAGTAGTAGTAGTAGCAGTAGTAGTAGTAGTAGGTGTGTAGTAGTAGTAGTAGCAGCATTAGTAGTAGTAGAAGTAGTAGTAGTAGTAGTAGTAGTAATAGTAATATCAGTATCAGCAGCAGCAGCAGAGCAGCAGCAGTAGTAGTATTAATAGTAGTATCAGCAGCAGTAGTAGTAGTAGAAGCAGCAGCAGCAGCCGCATCGACAGTAGTAGTAGTAGTAGCAGCAGTAGTAGTAGTAGTAGTAGTAGTAGTAGTAGTAGTAGTAGTAGTAGTACATGTAGTAGTAGTAGCAGTATCAGCAGCAGCAGCAGTAGTAGTAGTAGTATTAGTAGTAGTATCAGCATCAGTAGTGATAGTAGCAGCAGCAGCAGTAGTAGAAGTAGAAGTTATAGTGCATTTATTTCATGGTTAATAGCGACTGGCGGCGGCGATAGGATGATTTCCGTCAACAAAATCACACGCTGAATACGTTTCAATACACAAGTGATCTGTTTCTTTTAACAAACTTCCGTTATCTTATAGGGAAGTTCAGTGTTTAACCTGTCAACGAAGCTCTGGAGGCAAAATCAAATTTTAAAATGTAACCAATCGGTTGCAATGTATATGCCAATTTGCCACCCTTCGGGCAATTTTTATTTTATAACCATGTATTGATACTCAATGGATTTAGTCATCGGATAGGCTGATGTGAATCGATAAACATATCCTTATCAAATTGTGCTTTTCCTGTGTTCTAGTCGGACATTTTTTCAAATATTTATTATATACAAAATGAAATCATGTTTATTTGGATTAATAGTAGCATGTGGATTACTTTTGCTAATAGGTGAGATATAATCAACAGTAACATTAAGAGAACGAATAAAACAAGTGACATTAGTGAGAAATGAGACAATGGAAAGTGGCAAAATAGTTCTGCAATTGGGGAAATCCGCCACAAAGAAAATGTAACAATACAAGGAGACATCACTGTCACACATGTTTAATACTCGCGGGGCCTCGTTTGTTGTTTAAAAATAAATTGCATAATTATATTTACAAATTTGAATCAATACAAATATCTCTCTATCATAATTATTTACAAATAAGTGTTAATTATTATTTGCATAGTCAGAGGTATATAGTTTCTTTCCGGCAAATTACTACTTGATGAATATACTGCAAACAATAGTATTTTTTTATAAATATGTCAGTGGTAGAATAATTAAGTAATATTGACACCTCCATAGTCTTATTACCTTTTTTATAATTATCTGCAAACAGGGTTAGAGTTAAAACAATAAATGTAGTATTCATTACGTGGTCCCGCCTTAATTCCATTAAACGATGGAAAAGCTTATATTAGCAGGATTTTATAACGGATATTTCGACAATAAAACATGTTTAAAACGTTTTTTTACTGAAAAAACGCGATAGCCTGTTTAGAATTACCTATTAAATGTTTAAATTTTAAGGTATGCAAACGTTTTAAGCCGAAATTACGGATTTATTGCATACCCCAACCAACCCCGTTTTTGCTTCTTGGAAAAGGGGATGGATGGGGTATGAAAGTTAATACTCGGACCGCGTAATTAGCACAATTAGCACAAAATTAGCACAATGCTAATGTTTGAAAATACTTAATGGCTGAAGTGTCCCATGCAGTGGTGACTTCCTCGCCAGGCACTGGACCATTTGGGGATATTTATGCATACGGATAATGCCTATTTTCCATATAGAACATAATCCAAAATCAATAAATCGATAAAAGGACTTCGCACTCATTGTAAGCATACACTGTTTTTAAATGAAAGGGCTATGTTTTATGTAGAACATAAACGGGATTCAAGGAAACTGATAGTTGGCATAAACAATGCTTTTTCTAAATATATAAATGGGTCAGGAACACAAATGCTTACAACATTAATTTCGGTCCTTCCCTACAAAATACTTATCTACAATGAACACAATATGACTATTGATACTTTTTCAACATAGGTTTCTAATTGTTTAAAGAATACGTTGCCATTATGTTCATTTAAAATATATTAGTATATGCAAACGGAGAAGCATAAATAAAAGTGGATTGATCTGCCAGTGATGTGTTCAGATAATCTCAGGGCACTTGGAATAACGTTACCAAGATTATTTTACTGGGGTAACTAGTCGGCATCGTCAGCACTTTCCCTTCGATGTTGCATATCACTCAGAATGTACAAAACATGAACATATACTACCAATATTGTATAAGCATTTACAAACTCCGTTTATTTCCAATGTAACTGGAAACGTTAATATTAAAATTTTGTCCATATTTAACGTGTTGCAAAGTCATATTGAGCGTGTAGTGTACTTGGAACTACGTTTTTGCATACGAGTTCATGATTGATGCAACGTACAGTATATACATTACCGCACAGGAAGTATGTCACGTGATAAAACAAATAAAAATAGAATGTAAAACTCTATGTGTTTGTTCTAATTATTCCTTTTTTTTTTAAATTAAAAATGGTATGCTGAATGGTTATTAGATGTGTATTGGGATATATGAGCTCTTCTGCGTAAAGGAACGCACTATTTATCCGCGGAAGAAAGAATAAAGTATTTTTAAAACTTTTTTTTTTAATAAAAACATTAAATAATAATGACAATAATAAGAACAAAAATAGAGGTTAAACATGTTATTTTCATCAATAACTTTTATTGGAAACAAACATATGTTCGTAACATCCTGATAATAGTCCACAATGAAACCAAAATACTACAATTTTTGCTTTTATCACGTGACATACTTCCTGTGGCGTATATATGTGATTGTACATCGCACCAATCCCCAACGAGTATGCAAAAAGAAATTTCAAGTGGTCGGATATTGGCGTTTCCATCTTCATTGCAAAGAAGCGGAGTTTGTAAATGCGTCTGTAATACAATAAAGTATAACACGAGATGCATAGCGCGGCTGATTTGTAACCGGAGGCCCTGGGTTCAACCCTTCGTGGTGCCACTGAGTTTCGTCGGTGTGTTCTTTCCCTTAGCCTCGTCCGTCGGATGAAGACGTAAACCGGGCGGTGCCGTGTTTCAGTCTATCCTTCGAGCACGTTAAAGAACCATAGGAATCTATTTAATAATAAGAGTAGGGCACGGTTCCCGTATTCCTATGTATCCTTCCCCTCTCTCAGGGGTGGCTCTAAATAACCTATACTGTGTTGATGAGCCGTTAAACAACATTCATTCATTCATTCATTCATTCATTCATTCATTCATTCATTCATTCATTTTATTCATTCATTCATTCATTCATTCATTCATACCTTGTAGATGCCGATGACTTACGATACAAACAGATAAGCAGTACACGATCATGGCATGATGCAAATAAAGACTGTCGGTCACGTGACGGCACATTGCTTGACCTTGAGACACATGTCAAGGTGACCAGCTTTCAGAAGAGCATCACGCTGGAGCCTAAACAAATGGTCTGGACATCAGCATATCGAAAATACTCACCATGGATCTGGGTTGAAGGTGGGTCAAGTGATGTGGTTTTATACACAGGAAATTGTATCTTTTAATATTTTCCTTCTGTTATTATAGTTGTCTATGAAGGACCGTAACAGTGAAATATTATGCGGTCAATCAAACGTATACTTTTGTTACAAAATCACATAACATAAAGTCACAGAACAACGAGTATTTCGTCACTTGTTATCGGCACTAGCAGACTTTACAAATGAAACCGCCATTTTGAACTGATTTACGAGGCCGAATTACGTCATAATGCGAATCCCGCAGCTATGGTATTTTTACTTTTTAAAATATCAGAAAATACTTTTGTGCTTATCCATAACACTGTTATTTTATTATTAAAAAAATAACAAGAAAGGAAAATATTTTTGGAGGCATAAAATATTACTTTTGAAAAGGTGTAAGCTTTTGGGTGATATAGCTGCGGGATTCGCTCCAATGCCATACAGATAGTTCCAGTGTTATGGAGATAACTGAGTAGCTCAGGTATACACTGAAGGCCCGATAATAGCGTTTTTCTTTGAAAGTTAGTCGACATTTACGCTGTACCGTATTATACGGAGGACAATGGGATAAGAGTGAGATTTGGTGCACCCTAAAACATGGTTTAAAGCCCTTCCCCTCACCCACACCCAGATAAACAATTTAGCTATACGTATAACGGTAATACGTGTACAACTTGTTCGATAGTTCTTTATTGTTTTGAGGGAATACAAACACAAATAATGAATCCGCATGTTTTTAATGTGTGTACTACATACAGCAGCTATATTAGACGGGCCTCCTCATCCAACACAAAGTTAGAATTTTGTTTGACCGTGTGCGAAGCTTAAACATAACCACAACAATCTGCATTCCCGGATTTGTCAGATCAAGGCAAATAAAAAAATAACGAAGAAATAACAGAGCATACCTACCTTGAAAACCTTTATTTTGGCGTTGTACTACCTCGGAAGTGGCGATGGATTTTTTTTGCATATACCTCCAAACGGAGGTAGCTGTGCACTTTTGCATATACCTCCAAACGGAGGTAGCTGCACTGATTACCAGTCGTGAAACACCAGTCAAAATGTCAGTGTTGGCTACTCAAAGAAAGACAAATCTTGGGCAAGGTTTCTTCACTTTTTCACTTGAGTTATCATTATTTGTTTTTAATGTGGCCACAGAAATCTTAGACGACGTTTCTTCACTTTTTTTACTGTAGCCAAAGAAGTCACAGAAGTACGCGTTATGCCTTTTAGCTTAAATTTGGACAGACGTGTATACGTCAATCAATATATGCATACGTCAATAAATTATAACGGTTACATAACTTTTCTTATTAAGGAATTGCTGTATTGTTATGAAAGGAGTGTCGAATGCATTTGCATATATCAATAGCGGCTATTTATTATCTAACTATGGATTGTTGTGGAATAATGGAGAATTGGTGTGAACTTGCTGTACACTATGGAAGTGCTGAAGACGACACTTTCTTACATACCGGACAAGGATATCCGTCTTTTACCGGGGCTAGATATTTCCATCTCACCCTAGGGTCGAGATAAAATTCACGCGCGCACCAACATCCGGTATGCAAAAAACATGCAAAACGTTAGTAGCTAGCGGCGTCAACGCACAGCATTCTCTGATATGCAAGAAAAAAGATCTATCATGGGTATTCGGTTCAGATAGAAAATTCCAACCGTAGGTTCCTCGGTTCCGATAAAAACACTTATACCTCGGGTTGGAATTCCCTATCTTCACCGGATACCCATGAGATTCTTATATTCCCTTGCTAATGTATAGTATCACTGTATTTGGAATCTTTTCCTGGACTATAATGCATACTGAGGTTAGACTATTTATATTTTTATAAGTGACACTTTACCTTATTTTCAGGTTGTTTTTCGGCGAGTTTTCTCACCAAAAGTGACGGCATACGCATACCCAAGAACCAAGCTTCGGAATGCGCCGCCATATGTTCTGACACGTCATATGCCGCCTTAAAGGTATGACCCCTACCGTCAGAGATGTATGATTCTAACTAGCTCTATTTAACCATTCAAAATGTATCATAATAAGTAGCTCAGTCTATTTTCGAGTCCTACCAGTCTAGCTTCATAGAAGGATTCCATTGTGGTTATGTCTAACATGGCGACGCCCAAGATGTAGTCGGTTTGGTAATGTTTCAGCACATGGAGAATAGAACGAAATACTCAATTTTCTAGACTTAGTAATATATTTCATAACGCTCATTATTATTAGTTGTTGTTTTTTTTGTTTGTTGTTTTACCTTTTCATGTATCCATATAGTCCTTTTGAAAATCCGACAATTTACAATCGTTCAAACGTGTCAAACTTTAGAACACTCGTTACGTATTTACTATTTATTTATTAAACTAGAGAAGATCCAAAAAATGCTTCTAGATTGTTGTCATGCTGGAGATATTGAAATGTTTCAGGGCAGTGCGTGTTTCTGCCTGGAGGATATGCGAGAGTTACTTCCCATGGATGCCCGTGTATGTGATGTGCCATGTCCCGGCTCCCCCGGGGAAATATGTGGCGGCAAGGGTTCCGTGTCCCTGTACAGTCTTGGAGGAGTCAATGGATACAAAGGTATGCTTTTCAATACAAAGGGTTTGCAAAACACGATTTTTGAATATGTGATGTATTATCGTATGTTTTTTGTATAAATGCATGGAATACCGCAATTTACGAAAAAGTATAATATTGCTCGTCTAGTTCCATATAATATAACATTATGGAGAATGGGGTGGAGGTGGGGGGATTTTTTCACTTCAACTTGGAAAAAAACTACTTTTTGCCATTGGGAATGGTGCCAATTTTCATACCACTTATATAACGAAAAAGAAAACACTAACTATATATTTTTTTGTTCAGAGTCAGCTGGAAAGACAAAGGCTCCAGAGCAAACTGTACACGGTAAGCGAGAAATTTGCTCCTCTTTCGGTCTTGTAATATTATATAGATAAATAAGTGTCTGTATTAATGTAAAGATAACACTTCTGCTAAAGGTAGTTTCCTCTGTTTAAAGTAAAAATTTCAGCGTTACATCCGGTAAAGTTTGCGCTCATTTCATATTTAAAAAAATAAACCTAACGATAAAAGAAACAACTTGTTCATAGTACTACTGAGTTTCAATGTAAACTCGTCTAATTGAGTTTCTGACCGGGAAGGTGTGTTAAGCACGTGAGTTGTACATGTATGTACACGTGGGTGATCAACGGGTACTACCGATTTAATCGGAGCTGGTTCGCCAATTTCCGTATTCGATAAATACTACCTTTTACGGAAATCGACGGAACTGTTACGATTGTTGCTGATTCTGCTAGGCGTTACACGATATAGACATAAAAAAAAAACTGTTGTCATTCGTGAGCTGTGTTTATGAAATGGGAATAAAACGGATAAAATATATGCAATTCATGAGATTCTGTAACTTTATTTTTTAAAGGCATTTTCCGAACTCCCAATTTCTCTGCTTTTTCACAAGTAGGAATTATGCACCAGTAGGAATTATGGTTTGAACAATTTAGAATAGATTATAATAAGGCACTGTACTTGTATTTTGTAGAGATTAGTCGAGCAGACTGGAAGAACTGTGTATACATTCTGAAACACAAAACGCCGATTTGGGTAACGGCCGACTGTGGCAAGACTTTGCCATTCCTCTGTAAAATATGTAAGCATACATTTAATTTATATTTTACTTTTAATTTTTGTTAGAATATATGCTACTCAAAGTTTGCTAAACACAAAACATTTTTTCCTCTTATTTTTTGAAGCCAGTTGAAGGATTTTACAATTTGCTTTATATGAAAAAATACACAAGATTTTATTTTTAAAGCAATTTTTGACATTAAATAAGGAATTTCGCATAAATTAATCCAAATTAAAACAAAATTAAGTGTTGAGTTTTATGCTGTTGGTAAAACCAGCCACCGTGAAATGTCGAATTAGAATCTTGGTGCTTAGCAAACGTTGAATAAGACATTATTATTAAATAATATTTATGTAAGCATACATTTTTTCTACTTTTTCATCAAACATAGTACATGTTATGTAATAAAAAAAAATCGGCAGCATTATCGTAACGAGCAGCATCGTGATAACCATCAGCATCTTCATTATTATCGTCATAAGAAGCAGCAGAATAGCAGCAACAACGCCCTGTTCTCCCATGCACAATCAATACCTTCGTTATAATCATGTCAATGTATCCTACTTTTTAAGCCAATCAGATGGCTCAGCATTTCAAATATTGTTTACCCTACTTTTTAAGCCAATCAGATGGCTCAGCATTTCAAATATTGTTTACCCTACTTTTTAAGCCAATCAGATGGCATTTATTCATGAAAATTTTACTACTAACGCTCTTTACAGGTTAACGTGACCTATAGAGAGAATATCGATAAACTTGTGGTACGCACGAAGTCGGAGAGAGTATATGAAGAGAAATCTTCACCATTGAGAAACCGTGGTCGGTCGCTACCCTCCCTCTATTTTCGTTTGTTAATGGTGAACATTTATCTTCATAAGCTCTATCCGATACGGTGTCAGACCGGTGAGAACACGACGCGAAATAAGCTATTTTTGGAGATCAGTCACAAGTTCCAAAACATTCGTTCGCTTAAATACACTTTACTTCTGTGAATGACACACTTTTGGCTCGCAAACGGTGCCACATCTGGAATAAAACACCGATTCAGTTTTTCAACATCTCGCGTCATTTATTCACACTATGCGTATTTTGAAATAAACATGTCAAAATGCATCTCTACCTACCCTCTGTGCTCATACTCTCCAAAGAAATAGTCCTGAAAAACACAATAAAATACTTACTATTCATGACAACAGACATAATACTTTAACATCAGGTTATATTTAACAATGAAATAAAAACTAATAATGCACACTAGAAACTTTGGACTTTTTCATGGAACTATTTAAGCATCCTACGACCATCCTACGACCGGAAGTCCCGGAAGTACTTCTTGAATGGTCTGACACCATACATAATTATAAGAACAGTACAATCTATACATATACATTTTAATGTTCGTGCGTTTTGTTTCAATATGTTCACCAGACCGTGAAGGAGGAGTCATAGAATATAGAAGTCCAAAGAATAAGTTCGGTTCGTGGACGGCCTCTCGTGACATGTGTCGCGATGAGGGAGGTACCTTGGCAGATCTCCATTCCAACAGCATGGAAGCGGTGTCGGCGCTACCTGATCAAAGCGAATATTGGGTGGGGCTTTACCGAAACACTTCGTGGGCGTGGCATGCCGGTAGGTTACTTTTTAATAAAAGTTATGTATAACATATTTAGATCTAAAGCAAATATTATTAAAGGAACTGTACATTTCATCAGCATCGAGCATTTCGAAATATGTTATTAACACCCAGCTAAACTTTAAACACACCCCATAACCTCATAGTAATGTCTATCAGTATATGTATGGTTCTTAATAAAATACTACAATGGAATAAAACACATTGTTTATTCTAACAGAAGGACAATATGTAGTGGTGGTAACTATAACTATCTATTTATTTTCAAGATACGAATACAGACGAGACGGAAGAGATTCCCGCGTGGTGCACGTCAGTTTCAGAGGATCAAGTCGGTAACCTACAGTTCCAGACGGAGTCGTGCAGCATTCCTCATCCTTACGTCTGTCAAATAGGTAAGTAACGTGCAGTACAGGATTAGAAATAGTAACGTGCAGTAAGAGCTGAAAGGGACGCGCGGCAATGGTGATTACTTTAAAACTCACAGCGTCCCGTTAGTTTTTCTATATAAATAACTTGCATATTTGCATTTATTAATATTATTAGAATAGTTCGAAGCAAATTATTTTTGCATATTACTTACTATTGCTGATACTACACCAATAATAAATTTACAAATTTGGTAGAATACCCAAAACAAATGCTCAAAGGTTTTATTTAATTATATACTAAACTAAATTGCTAAGTATCAGCCTAAGAATATGTCAATAATATTCTCATTGTTTTGTGTATATAGATACGGTTAAACTGCAACATCGTTTGCATGAACATATTTTAAAACTTTTTAGTCAATGTGTTTTCTTAGAAATAAGTTATAACACTTATACAACTGGGTATATAGGATTTTATTAAGTACTTCGAATTAGTGAAGCCTTCGATGTTCCTAATTCTAAAATATGCCAATTAAAATTATTTTGACATCATGTTTTACTAGTATTACCACTACAAATGCGTTTGCAAAAGAAATTTTCGAAATATTTAATGTTAACGCTGAATTACAGTTACTTGAATTTCAAACAATATTCAATGTAAAGGGAGGTAATTTAAGATTATCCATATTTCATTTTTGTATAGACGGAAAATCTGCGATAAATGGGTCAAATTTTTATGTTTTTTTCTATTATTTCATACTAATTTTAAGAATTTTATATCTTTAAGCGATCTTTGACTCATGTTATGTGTTTTATCAGCACATTTCATGTTTTCATATAAAGGGAGGGTGACTCTCAAAAGATGTAACAATTTAAACAAAAAATAAATGTTTTACAAACTTTGGGTCAAAACAAAATACTTATCATATATCTATTCTAAAATATATTTAAAATAAGAAAATTAGTTAAGATACAAAAGTTGATACTTAGCAATTTTGTTCAGTGTATGTTTTAAAGTCGAACTGATGCAGGATTAATATATCGATGTGCTAATTTCTTGATATAAAACCCAAGATTGTCACGTGTCCCTGTCAAAATATTGCTGATGACAGAACTCAGTTTGACAAAGTTATTAAAACATGTGTAGTAACAATTCGAATCAGTTTTACTTGATTGAATAGTGTTTTACGTCATTTTTAGCACATATAAGACCATATATAACGGTCGATTTTATTGTGGTAGAGGCAGAACACCCATTTGTTCTGAATAGAACTAGTACTGTTATATTATCAAAGAAATATGTTTTGAATTCAAAGTTGACAATTTGAATTCTTACTTTGTCAAAGTGTATATTAATATTAAACATATACATTACAGCTCTTTGACTTATTAGAATTGCAATAGAAACATTTAAAGAAATTCCTAGGTGATTGACTATAATTCTGTAAATGATTTTCTGAGGGGTATGAGGGTGGGGGAATTACCAAAATGACTCCGTATGAGAGCCAGACATAATTAACAGAGACGAGACTGACGATCACATGACAGTTACAGATAACGACTAGATCTGTGTACGTTTACTTATGTATAGCTGACCTAATCTCCGAGTGAAATTTATTCTTCTTCTCCCTATCCTTCTTTATTATCGTAATAAATGCCTGTGTCCCCATTTGTTTGTTTAATTATGTTGTATTCTATTGTAGAAACCCCAACAGCCAGCGCTAGTTGTAAGTATATTTATTATAGTATCTTATTCATGAGATTACTTACTTTCTTTGAGGTATACGGATAAAGACAAAACAATGACTCTTGCGATGTTTATGATAAATCTAAATAACAATTCTGCGCGTGATGCATAGAGATTTTTGCCTGTAATGTATAGAGATTTTCTGAGAATAATTCCTACTTTTTTCTTGTTGTAACAAATGGGGTTCCTACAGCCATGCCTTTGCCTCATTGAACTCCTCCACCAGTAATAACACTGGAAATTGCAGTTTGCCGGAATATATGTATGTTGGAGGGATCCATAGCCACCGACGAAGACTGTTGACTGCCTTTTCCAGGGCTTCAGCTGTGTACGAACAATTTAAAGCAGCAGTTCCAGATGAGACAGTTGCGCAAAACATTGTCAATCCACACCTCTGAAATTTGGACTTGTCCACCTTTCGGAGACCGTCCTCTGCCTTATCCTTCATCCCCATGATTGCATCTCTATCTTTCAGACTAGCGTCATATCATTTGACAATGTAATTCATTGGATTACTCCTATGTTTGGGATTTATTCTGTAGGTATGTTCATGTTATGATACTGAGTCCGGCAGCCTTTCCTGATCACAATAATCCTCGACCTGCTGGTTTTGAACATTTTATGCGCCCATGTGACTCTTTCAAAGTTAGCATTATACATCTGGCTTGTACGTGTGACTCTGTCACAATAATGTCACCCTTAAAATCCCTGTTTTATGGCATCCTACTTCAGGAAACTATCTTCTGTCCTCTTGTTTCTCTTTCTGTAGCTTCCAAGATAGGGCTCATGCCCAAAACAAACATGATAACGGATACAGTGCATTCTGTTACAAACCTCTCTCGATATTTATCCATTCCATGGTGAATTACTATACTCGGATTTAGACCAATGAAGTAGCTCATTATCAATTTCTTCACCATCTCTAGCCATGGTAGTGTTCCAGTGCATACTCAGTAACCTTGTGGGGTTGGTGGGGGGAGGTGGGGCGGGGCGGTGGCGGTGAAGCCATATTCAAATGCTATGTCTAGCCAGATTACTGTCAGGTAACTGTTGGTGACCTGGACCTCTCCAGTCAATTGTGTCAAGCGCTCTGGTGCTCCAAACATCCAGAAAATCCAGGTACCCCTCTTTCTGTATTCTGTATCTGATGTATTGGCAAATTTATTTTCTACTGGATATGATATACTATTTATTTTATAGATAATTAAAGGAATATATTTTCGTCAACGTTCAAAGATATGGTTATGAACTGATCTATGCCCCATGTGTTCCTTCTCTTTTGGAGCAAATCAACCATCTGCTATCTGTCGGCATGCATTGCATGTTTCCTTTCCTCCAAATCACCCGAAGCAAACTCCAAATGCGTCTAATCAGCTTTTGGCACTTCTTATACACCTTGTATGAGATCCCTCTCAGGCATGTAGCTTACCCTGACATTGACTTAATCACAGCCTCGCAGACAAAAACGTCGGTTCTGAAAGGGCAGATTTGTGGGTGGGTTCACTAGTTCTATCCTCGCACAAACAATAAATTATAAGGATAAGTGAGTGTTGCCCTAAGGACCAGCTCTGCTTCGTGTTTGGTCAGATCTCTCATCACTTAGCTGATTGGATGGAAATATATGTGAGTTGAAGAAAAGGGCAGCCCGCTGCTATGCCTTATCTTTTGTCTTCCACCGGAATAGCAGACGCTAGGATCTTTAAGATGCTGGGCACAAGTTTCTCCACAAAGGACACGGTGTCTTCTTAAATTACCTGTGTGGATATCGTATTTCTCCCTTACGCTTCTTTGCATCCACGTGTCTCTGCTTTATATAGATTTAGCCAAGCCGTTCTACTCCGACTTCATGAGTAATGGTTGAAATAGCATTATCTTCCTATCAACCGTGGTAGGATCATGGTCATCGTCAAACTGCTACGAGGCGTTTTGGCCAGTCAACCTTGGGGTTTTATCTGCAGTCTGTTTGTTGTTGCCGCTGTTCCATCTAATCATTAGATATGAGACGTTTTGTCCAGTTAACCTTGGGGTTTAATCTGCAGTCTGTGTGTTGTTGCCGCTGTTCCATCTAATCATTAGATATGAGGCGTTTTGGCCGGTTAACCTTGGGGTTTAATCTGCAGTCTGTGTGTTGTTGCCGCTGTTCCATCTAATTATTAGATATGAGGCGTTTTGGCCAGTCAACCTTGGGGTTTAATCTGCAGTATGTGTGTTGTTGCCGCTGTTCCATCTAATCATTAGATATGAGGCGTTTTGGCCAGTTAACTTTGGGGTTTAATCTGCAGTCTGTGTGTTGTTGCCGCTGTTCCATCTAATCATTAGTCTCACAAGCATGCTGAGAGTCTGTGTACCTTGGTTGGGTTCCTCAGTCCTCAACATCAGCATGCTGTTGATCTCTGATTCCAAGAAGATCCAGCAACACATCTTCTGACTCATCAACATCCACATGGATATCATCAGCACTGAGGTGTTCGACCTGGCTGATAACCAACATCTTACCAGTTGAAATATGTGTGTGTTTGTCGCTGCACCTGCGTGATGGCATTTTGAGTCTAAATGTTCTTTCAGAGTTTATCGCAGTGACATAAGACCTCTGCAGTGTCTCCAGTCAAGTTTTGCTAACTCCCTTGATGGTCAACCCTCTTTCTGGGTGCTCCAGTTATTCTTAATGAAGTTCGCATCTTTCACAATGACTGGGTTGCAAATGTCCTAAATCCTACTTCAACCACGTGGTCCGAGCTATGGCTTGACACTCTCCAAGAAGCTGTGCATTCTTAGAAGCCTTTCGCTGATAAGCCTCTTCACACTTGAATTTGGGAAATAATTCCCTCATGGCTTACGCTCTCATACTCTTTTACATAATTTTAGGCAGCAATAATTTGGGAAAATAATATCGGCACTCTTTATTAAACTGGTTCCACCTATACCTTTTTGCTCTCTCATTTACAGATTGATTGAAAAACAAAACAAAAAATATCGTGATTTGGAAATTCCCTATTTATGGTTTTAACTATACTGGAAAATGAAGAGTATGAGAGAGTACATTTGGAAACGGCCGAGTATGATAAATACAAAATATTGCAGTCTCGGTTTGAACTCAATATTACTAAAACAAATAGTACAGAATGTTAACCATCCTGGCATGCATTTGGCTGTGGACATTTAATGTAATGTCATCATTCCATGTCCAGCGGCGTATGGTCCCAGTATCTAATACAATTCTATGCCCCGAAGAGCGAAATAAACAAAATAAAATTTAGTTGGGAGCAGCGGTTATGAAGCCTGCGCATCACAAGTAACAGTCAAGAGACTAAATTAAAAAGCAGACAACATATCCTATGGGTGGTTTAACAATATCCAGAGCCTTTATCGGCAGAAGTAGTGGAACCACCGAATCGAAATTTAAGTAAGAAAACAAAAACATTTGAAAATGTACCACCGAAGTTGTAATTCGACAGTTGAAAACGTGTTGAGAAATACAACTGCTACAACCAAAACGTGGAAACTGTTCAATGCAAAAATCAGTGTCACTAGGATATAGTTTTAAAGTTTATAAATGAATTTAAATATATATTTAAAAATATCCTGAAACTTTGAACATAAGAGGATTTCAATTTTATTCCACATTGGACACGTATTAAACCTCATGTGGTAACGTTTTCATTTTTAAGTGTAGTTTAAAACTTCCAAGTTTTAAAGATATTTTATATTATGTATATTTATAGTTTATTAGATTTATTTAGGATATATGCACGAGTTCTTTCGCGTTTTTATATTGCGCGATTTTAGGAGTGCAATATGTATGCACGAAAGAACGAGTGCATATATCCCATTATAAATCTATAACCTTTTTATTGCATACGCATTTTTAAATTAGAACATTAATATAGATTGTAACATTTAATTTTCACCAAACAAATTCAGTTGAAACAAACATATTCATGATATTATCGCAGAAATGTTCACAATGAAACCAACATTGTTTACACCAAATGATGTACTTTCTTTGAAATTAACAGAAAATTGCACCAATCACGAACGAGTATACATCACACACCCAATATGACTTTAATACAGGTCAATATGAGCGATTATTGCATGCCTGCGGAAGACTGCGGCCCTCGAGAAGCAGTATAAATCGGATATACTCGAAAAAGTATGCTATAGATATTACATATTGACATTTCCTGTTACATTGCAAGTAAATGCGTATGCAGTAAAGAACACATTATATGATCGAAAATAAACATCATGCGAACGTCAAGCCAAGTGGTTTGGTTTTGGTGTAAATGGACATTGGCATGACATGTGTATTATTGTGTATCATTATTCGTATACATGTATATTATATTTCAGCTTCCAACTTGGTGACATACGTAGTCTGTGGTACAATAGCCTGGGTGCTGGCTATTGTCACGGCAATGTTAATATTCTACAAGATGAGAAGAAGGTATACTTAGCTAAATACTTACACATTACTGTCAATGCAACGATATAAAGTCAATTTGCAGAATTACACATACACGTTTGATACATATAAACCGCGTTTTATGTCCCCGATGGGAGGCATTTAGTAATAGCACCGTCCTTCCGTTAGTTTATTCATTCGTTTGTCCGAAACAAATGTGTCTCAGTCATATCATTTAAAGTGCTGAGGGAAATTTCATGAAGTTGCAAACAAGTCGATGGTATAAGCAACACTGTTGTAACTGCCTATAGATGTGTTGCGTTAAACCATCGAAATGTCAATCAAAATGAGTAGGTATGTTGTGCGCAAGCCTCAAAGGTCAGGGTCACACATGGAGTCAAAGGCCATATGTCGCTTTTCGGGGGCATTTGTCACTTATTGGAGAAATGTCTTGCTTGATTGAGCATAAGTATTACCTTTCTCTTTATATCACACGTTGCTCAGTGCATCTTTGCATTTTTGTTTTCATTGCTCAGAAAACAAAACTGCAACTTTACCTGATGTTAAAATATATGATCATATATTTCAGAGGATGTCGTCGTGCTACTTCTGATGATGGGACAACTCAGATTCATAGCAACTATTTCGACCTCGATGACGAATCCGTGGCATCCAGACCATCAAGACAACATTCGTATGTTAACAGTCAGGCCGGTAACCAACCTACATGCTCAAGGCCGCCGCCATGTCAAGATCCGCCTCTTAAACCCGGCTCCTTAAAAAACCAGGACACTTCCAGAATTCACACTACAAACGGAAACGAGTACGCTACTGTTACGATGTCTAAAGGGAAACCGGATCCAGCCGAGCAGTATGACGATCTTAGTTCCGTGAGTGATGGCGCGTGTGGATCAGCTCGAAGCTCGACAAGCGCCGAAGGTGATTATGACCACGTCTGGGACTCTTTGAAGCTTGCTAGAAAGCAGTTAAATGACCTAGTGCAATCTAAAAATAGCGACCGTGAACATAGACGTTCAGACTCTTCTGAGCACATTTATACCGAAGTTGCAAAAGTGACGCATGTCAATCTTCCTGAAAGAATAGAAAATGACTACGTCACAACTCCGTCAAAGTTATTTCCACCCATCGACGAGTTCGGTAGGGAAAGAAGTTTTGGAAAACATTCGCTTGGTCGAACACGTTCGAAAAGTTTATAGTCTTAATATATGTCAATGTATATATGCAATCAAACATGTTTCTTTTAATGAATACATTATAATACCGGAGTTGTTTTGCAATCTATGGTATGCCTACCAGTAATACAATAGATCGAATACTTTACGGCAGATACACAACGACGTACTGCAATTTACGATTTATTAAAAAAAAAATAGGATTTTTTATTTTATTCCGCTCACGTTTGATTCAAAAATGTCCAACTAATGAAAAAAAAATCTAGTCTATGTGTATTGCTTAAACCAGTTTATAGTATTAATATGTTACACATATGGCCAATTCGACTTTTATTATAACACAGGGTACATGTGAGCCATTTGCAGACCATACACGACCAAACTCACGATGTCCGCCTAGATAAAGACGAAACAAAGATGGTCATCCGCAACATTACACTGTGATCATAAGCGTTCATTATCAACAACTTAAAAATGTATTTATATGTTCTGTTTATGAAATATCACGTATATCTCTGAGACGTGTTTAGGGCTATGCCATTAAAAATACCTGGGACCGCAGGAAGGCAATTTAAGAAACATCTATGGGTCAACCCTATTTTCAGAAATTTGGTCCTTTAAACTCAGTTTTGCGTCTATGGGTGTCTGTTTAATTTCAAAAGTCTTCCTGGGGTCCCATGTATGTTTTAATGGAATAGCACCAGGCCCGTAGCCTGTCCGGAAATTAAACCGAGGCAAATCCCTTCCTAGCGGGGTCTGAGGACATATATCCCGGAAAAAAACTGCTGATTTCAACATGTGAAATCCTACATTTTAATGTATTCCCTGTCCAGATTTTCATTTTTAAGTTAGACAAATATATCCAAGTATATTTCAGTTATTGTATTTCATATTCCATTAGAATGCCTACTATAATGTTTGGTACCTTCCCAAAATTATAACCAGGCAACTACCTCGGTGTGCCTCGGCGCATCTACGGACCGGAGCCCTTATTTAAAATGTTGATATAATTATTGCATCTTAGGCCTGCACATTTAGAAAACTAGTAGTACATATTTAAATGTGTGTTACTCTTGCATTAGACGGAGACAACTCAAGGTATCATCAAATACAATAGTCGGCATTAAGTCCCCTTTGAATTATTGGCTTCAAACATAAGTGGTTAATGTTTGGGATTTTAAGATTTTATTTTGATTCTGATTGCAAAATATTTAAAAAATTATAACCACTGTGACAACAGTCAGTCTAGTTACGGGGTTGTAGTTGTTGTTTTGCTACTTTTTATACTGTCAGATTGTCAAAACATTATTATTCACTGATATAGTCACTATTTACCATACTGTAGTATTGTATTAACAAAGTAATTTAGTAATGTACGACACTGTAGTATGTATTAACTAAGTAATTTAGTAATATACGACACTGTAGTATTGTATTAACTAAGTAATTTAGTAATGTACGACACTGTACTACGCGTACTTAATTAAGTAATGAAATATATTTTCTAATTTTATTTTAATTCTCTCTTTTTCTTCTGTTTGTAAATAATCGTATTTTGTTCCTAAATAATGTATGCCGAGCGAGTGTAAATAATGTACAGTGTACATACACTATCTTTATTTAAATCATATATTTACTATCCTGCTTTATTATTTCAACAGTGTAATGTCTTGCTCATTCTCATTTCTGTACTTTCTGTACTTTTGCAAAAGTGTTCCCCAATGTGATTGCCGGGGTAGAATACAACCACTGCAAATCCTGCGTGCCTACTTTAGAATTTTCTGCATCTGTGCAGTTTTGCATGTTAGAAGGTTCTAGGTTCATTCTCCATATTTTTGTTTGATGTAAATGGAGGACGAGCCTGGCATGCTCATTCCTGTTAGGCGCCATATAACCCTCCATGTGTTGGTGCGCCGTTAAACCCAATTCAATTCAATTGTAAATATTTAAACAGAGGACCTTTAGAAGGATATAGGTAAATACTGTATATGTCCTCAAATAATTAAGTGGATTATTATTATTATTATTATTATTATTATTATTTAATAATTGCCAGTACATTTTGGTTCGATATTTGTTTTTAATGTCTACTGTTTATTATATATTAACTGGAACATTTTCAAAATTAACATTTTCAAAATTAACTTTGAATTCAAATGTGTCCTTACGGAGGTATCTGTCTCTATAGTTTAAGATTATTTATCTAAAATATTTATTATGAAACATTACTCAATAAAACTGTTTATAATTATTATCGACTTGTTCATTTGTTTTGTGACGTGGTGCGTTTGTACGGAGTAGTCAGAGTCTCTGACTTGAAATAACTTGCTCCTCACCTCTGTGTGTTCTATCCCTAATGAGCCTACGAATCTTTATGTGTGGAAATTATCCAGCTGGCTTGCGGAACGTTGGGGTTTCTACCCAGATGCCCGCCCTTGCACGAAAATTGCCCGGAGGAGTACCTGGGTCTTGCTGGAAAGTCGTCATATCACCTTAGCTGCTGGTGATAAGCATACGGAAAAGAGTGAAACAAGTCAAAAACGGATGAAGTGAAGAAAATTGTTGGAAACGTCTAAGAAGCGGGACAAATAAAAAACAAAACTTGCAGAAAGATAAGACAGGAAATGCGAAGAAGTTCAGAACTGCCTGTGTCTTATCACTGTCGCTTCTTAGTACGCGTTATAATCAACACCAATATCAGTGGTCTCCTTTTTGTCACCGTCTGGTGGCTTTTTTTATCAATGCTCACCTTCTTATTTGGGTCACACGTTGCTTTCCCATAGGCCACAATGATTCCTTTTCTGAAAATGTAAACAAAACAACACATGCAAAAAACTGTGTATTAGTTTTAAGATTATTCTGGAAATGTATTTTGAATCATTTATCTGGCATGGTTAGATGTGTGATCTTTCACTTCTTGCTCAGGTTACAGGGGCTATAGTTAGTAGACGGCCGCCTGCACTTGACACTTGTACGTTGTAAAGCGGTTTGTAAATTCACTGTCAGCTGAATCATGGACTTGTAGCATGGTCACTGAAATTCCCTTTGTGTCTGCACAGTTGTAATTGAAAATAGCACCTGTCAGAATAAATGGTGTACTATAACTACCAGTTATTGGAAGTTAGAGTGTGACAGACAAATGAAATGGACATGCTAAAATCAAATAGAGTGTGGTCTCATATCGTTTGTTAATTTAAACACCTTGATATTTAAATCAACCAAATCGACGAGACCATACTCTATTTCTTGTAGAATGAAATGCCATCATGTACGGAGTTTGTAAATGCGTATGTAATAACATGTTTACTTGCTCCCCCTGTTCGAAAATATCATGCTTTGAGAGTGAGAGAGATAGAGAGAGTGAGAGAGACCGGAGTGGTTTTTAAAGAGAAGCGCCACTTCTTCAAGCCAGCATGCGTGCCATGTACTGATCAATTGATTTTCAAACAAATGCAGACAATTGATTTAGCATTCATGTCATTTTAAAGGCGGATATTCCCTGTTTACAGTGTAAATATAACATTTTATAGCACTGTCAAGATTGATATTTACACTAAATCGTCATTGAACTGTCAAGATAGGAAAATATTCATTTGATAAAATAAAAGACAATTCCAATTAATGTCTTTTATCTCTTTCTAACCTGAATTATTTATTAAACCACTCATAACTCGTGTTTCTTGTTACAGTACATATTGGGCAAATCAAAGCGGATGGAACAGATACGAGAAATAAGTGCCAGTTAGCACGAAGTGGGATTAATTCCTTGGTGAACGATATGACTACATTTTGAAAATTGATTCAACTGGTTATTGTTCTTGCATCGTTTCTAACCAATGCGGGTCCGTCTCGGCGTAGTGAGAGAATATGGTGGTCGCCCACTCGGACAAGTAGCTTTCCCTCGGAGTTTATTCTATATCAAAACCACTGCAGATAAAATATGTCATCCCTTATGTTGTACTTCCGTCCAAGAAACACTTCAAGTGCATGATAATTTACATATTTAATGTACACATTTCATGTCGGTGGCGTACCCAAATATACATTTATTAAAGCCACAAATTAATAGACATACGCATGTAAATATTCCTTGCAAAAAGAAAAAAAACATACTGAGACGCAGCCTTTTGCTGAACATCATATCCAGAAACACAGCGACATGTATACAAAAACGACCCCGGTAATATAAGAATGTCCTGTTAATACTGAATAGAAAACTTGATATCTAGTAGAAATTGAATCCTTAACTTCGAGTTTTTGCTGAGGCTCCCATTAATCTTGGCAATCGAATGTCATATTGCAAAGCATTTGACCGCCAACGCCCCATTTTCCGAATAACATCATCTGACACACATGACCCTGTAAGGCCGAAAATGTTGCGGCCCCAAATCTGAAAGTACAAGAGCTACAGATCTTATATTTTGCATGTATCGTAAATTCAGGGCCTTCTACCAAGTATCTTTAAAATGATGACCCTTGGTTCAAATATGGCATAGCCCCAAGTGTAACAGTTTTTCATAGGGTTATGTAGGACATCCTTAAAACACAATCTTCTTCTCTAAAACTGTAAGATCTAGAAGTCTAATATTATGCAACTAGCATGAGCTTATTGGCTGATAGCACGTGTGTTAAAATGATGACTAGGATCATATTGGGTCCCGCCCCAGGGACCGGATATTTACATAGGGTCATATATATATATATGTTTAATTTTTTGCATTTACAACAATATTATGGTTCTTTACCAAGTTTGTTCAAATGATGACCCCCGCCTAGGAGGGGGGAGAGGGTGTTGTTTGTATTGGGGAAAAAAATAAAAAATCTTCTTCTCTGGAATTGCAAGAGCCAGAGATTTAATATTTTGCTTATGGTCCTCTACCAAGTTTGGTCAAATGGTGACCCTGGTGTCAAATTTGGCCCCGACCCGGGGTCACAGTTTTATAAAGAATTATATAGGATTTTTTTTTTAAATCTTCTCTGGAACTACAAGAGCCAGAGGTTTAATATTTTGCATTTACAATAAGATTATGGTCCTTTACCAAGTTTGTTCAAATGGTGAACCTGGGGTCACATTTGGCTCTGCCCGGGGTTCACAGCTTTACATAGGCTTGTATAGGGAAAAACATTAAAAAATCTTCTTCTCTTTAATATGTGGAATTTGCTATAAGCTTATGGTCCTCTACCAAGTTTGTTCAAATGGTGACCCTGGTGTCAAATTTGGCCCCGTCCCGGGAGACACACTTTTACATAGACTTGTATAGGGAAAAACTTAAACAAATAGTCTTCTCTGAAATTGCAAGAGCCAGAGGTTTAATATTTTGCATTTACTACAAGATTATGGTCCTTTACCAAGTTTGTTCAAATGATGACCCTGGGGTCACATTAGGCCCCGCCTAGAGGGTGGGGAGGTAACAGCTTTACATAGGCTTGTAGTGGGAAAACTTTAAAAAAATCTTCTTCTCTGAAATTGCAAGAGCCAGAGATTTAATATTTTGCATTTGCTATAAGTTTATGGTTCTCTACCAAGTTTGTTCAAATGGTGACCCTTGTGACTAATTTGGCCCCGCCCCGGGGTCACAGTTTTATATAGGATATTTTTTTAAAAAACTCTTCTCTGAACCTACAAGAGCCAAAGGTTTAATGTTTTATATTTGGCCCCGCCCCAGGTCACATGTTTTGCATAGACTTGTATAGGGAAAAACAATCTTCTTCTCTGAAACCACAAGGCACACAGCTCTCATATATTACATGTAGCCCTGAGGTCACATTTGGCCCTGCCCCAGGTGTTACACTCTAGCTCCTTCATTTTGTATTTGATCTTTAACAAACTGTGTCGGTGTCTTTATATCAATGTTGTTAACACAACAGAGGCCACATTTCTTGAACAATCTTCATTATTGTATATGACATAAGATTTCGAAAAAGTTCGATAATGTGCCACTACTCAGGTGATCGAATTATGGGATTCTTTGCCCTCTTGTTTAAATTATATGTCTCATACGAACATTTTGGGGGAGTGGGGCTGGATGTGTGGGGGCGGGGGATGATTTTGGGAATATGGGTGACTCAAGGGGTCACAAGGGCAAATACACATGTACCCTAAAAAATAATTTTATTCATTTACAATGTCATACTTGTATACAGAAAAGCATAAATAGCATTATATCAAAGAACAATCAAAACAGTAAAATCGATACAGTGTTATGTGATTCGAACATGCTATTTACTCGGCCACCGCGACCCATAAAATAAAAAAGAAAGAAAATCATGCCAATTCTAGTTTGGTTAGAGTTTGTGCTTGATTCTGGTTGTGCGTTCGTGCGTGCGTGCGTGCGTGCGTGCGTGTGTTTAGAAACGCAAAAACGTGTAAATGTTGTTGTTTTTTTCAAATATGAAAGACAGATTGATTCAGCGCTGTTGTGTATTGTTGTTTATAAATCACACCCGTTTCTGCCAATGATTAACATACTTTGTGATTAACTACAGACTATTTCTCCCAATTCAGACCACTTATCATGAGGGCGAGCCGGGCACCTGTGTACTGTGACAATGTCATGGATGTGTCACCTGATGACGAAGAAACCGATACAACAAATATACTCAGTTGCAAAAGAAACTGGACACTTTGAAAATTTTACTTTACACCCTATCCTCTTTATCGAGCTACAGTCCGTTAATTCTGCGACCTATTGAAAAACAAATGACAACATGATATTGGCAATGGAATGATAAAAACTTTGGTTCCAAACATGGCATACTCATTATGGGAATTTGTCAATTTAATTCTAAAACTAGATGGGTGTTCCGCGGAACATGTGTGTCGCGCGCTTTGTCAGTATAACAAGGTTTTTTGGACCCAGATAAATGACCTTGACAAACTGGCCTGACAAAGTTATCGTGAAGAAAGAAAATGAGTATTTAATCCATATAATGACCTTCAGTGTGCCCTTGACCTTTATATTTTAGTAAGGCCATGTCGATGTTGTCATGACAAGTGTAATTTGAAAGATTCATGAAGAAATAAAAAGAATTGAGAAAGTTATAGCCAACGGTAAGTTTTCATGAAGAAAATAAAGAGTATTTAACCCATGTAATGACCTTCAGTGTGACTTTGACCTTTATATTTTAGTATGGTCATGTCTATGTTGTCATGATGAGTATATATTGAAAGTCTGATGAAGACATTTCAAGAAATGAGAAAGTTATAAACAACGTTAAGCTTTTGTGAAGAAAATGAGTATTTAACCCATATAATGACCTTCAGTGTGACCTTGACCTTTATATTTTAGCCTGGTCATGTCGATGTTGTCATGATGAGTATAAATTGAAAGTCTGATAAAGAAATATGAAGAAATGAGAAAGTTATAACCAACGTTAAGTTTTTGTGAAGAAAATGGGTATTTAACCCATATAATGACCTTCAGTGTGACCTTGACCTTTATATTTTAGTACGGTCATGTCGATGTTGTCATGATTAGTATATATTGAAAGTTTGATGAAGAAATATCACGAAATAAGAAAGTTATAGCCAATGTTAAGTTTTCGTGAAGAAAAAACTGACTTTTTAACCCATATAGTGACCTTCAGTGTGACCTTGACCTTCATATATTAGTATGGTTATCTCGATGTTGTCATGATGAGTATATATTGTAAGTTTGATGAAGAAATATGAAGAAATGAGAAAGTTATAGCCAACGTTAAGTTTTCGTGAAGATAAAAATAGTATTTAACCCATATAATGACCTTCAGTGAGACCTTTACCTTCATATTTTGGTATAGTCATATCGATGTTGTCATGGTGAGTATATATTAAAAGTTTGATGAAGAAATATGAAGAAATGAGAAAGTTATAGCCAACGTTAAGTTTTCGTGAAGATAAAAATAGTATTTAACCCATATAATGACCTTCAGTGAGACCTTTACCTTCATATTTTGGTATAGTCATATCGATGTTGTCATGGTGAGTATATATTAAAAGTTTGATGAAGAAATATGAAGAAATGAGAAAGTTATAGCCAACGTTAAGTTTTCGTGAAGAAATAAAAGAGTATTTAACCCATATAATGACCTTCAGTGTGACCTTGACCTTCATATTTTGGTATGGTCATGTCGATGTTGTCATGGTGAGTATATATCGAAAGTTTGATGAAGAAATATGAAGAAATGAGAAAGTTATAGCCTTCGAAAAGGCGACACAAAAGCGTTATACAATTAAACTAAACAAAACTCAGTGTCCGTTTTCTTTTGCAACTGAGTATAGTACTGCTAGGTAAGTTTAGTGAATTCTGAATCAAAAGCATTCGGTCATTTAAGAAGAAGAAAATAACGGATTGCCCTACTGGCCTGTATATAAATTAATCAGTTGTAAAAATAAGCACCCGAGTGAAGAAAAAAAACAAGAGTTCATGTTTACAATAAATATACAGTCTGCTCATGGACATTAAACACGGGTGAGAATGGTTCGACTTGGGGCATCGGGACTTTGCGAAATGGTAGGATATTTGAGAACTGGTAGGATATTCCAGAATGAGAGAAAATAAACAGACTGAATATTTATGAATTATTCTAGTTTCTAGTCCAATTACGATGTGGTGCAAAAGTTCAAGAATCTGAAAATTCTGGAACGGTCGAAATTGTAATCTTGGATCTGACTACAGTTGGAAAGGTCGACATTTGCAAATGCTGGAAGGTGGATATTTGAAAATGCTGGAAATGTCTGTATTAAAAAATGACGGATTGGTCGATTTGTTAAAGTCGAAGTGCTCGAAAGGTCAACATTTGAAACACTGGAAAGATCGACTGAATTTGAAAGTGTTGCTGAAAAATATGGAAATGTCGGAATTTAAAAATAAATGCCCGAAAGGTCGACATTTGAAAATGTTTGTTCGATTTAAGAAAAAGAGTCGATTTTAAAAAATGTCGGACAAGTCGATTTTGAAAATACATAAAAGTTTGAACATTTGAAAATGTTGAAACAGATCTACATTTGAATTGTTTTTGTTTTTTTTGTTTTTTTTGTTTTTTTTGTTGTTTTTTCACTTTTCATCTCCCTTAAAACATCAAGTATCGATTCATATTCGACTTTTCAGTATTAATGTTGCGAACGTATAAAAACCACAACATCACTACCATAATTAATAGTTAATGAACTGGTGGCGTGCGGTAATTTTTAAACATAATATATCACGGGTTCGTTATAATTATATAGTCTAATGATCCGTTTATCATTCCTTCTGACAAATGACTTCTCCAGTTTGCCGCGCTTAATGGAAATATACATGCATGTGTTTAGAAAAAAAACGTCTAAAAAGAGACAAGGACTATGGATGACTTGGTAATAAAGGGACTGGAGAAGAACTGAAGGGATGACTTGGTATTAAAGGGACTGCAGAAGAACTGAAGTATGTGTGTAAATTCAAATGCAAAAACAAAACAACCTCATAATTCGCCTCAAGTTCAAATAAGCAAATGCGCTAAATTCGACCTTGTGTACCATATGATTTAATTATTGTTTATGAAAGAGTTTGGTCTGGAAAACTCGCCGAATCACCAAATGTGTGTTGAATAAATCATAACTAGAAATTAATATAGGTTATAAGACTATCAATGTGTTTGTTTGTGATTCGTGATTGGTACATAAACTTTGGACTGAAATATGTGTAGCATTGCTAAAAAAAGTAAAAACAATTTTGTTTTTAGTTTTTTCATGAATATATATAACCAAGGTGTATTGTTCTATTTTGCATCAATTAGAAAAGCACTAAAGTTACTGAACAATGGCTGGGGAACAATACTCAATTGTAGCATGTTTAAACTAAAAAAAAAACTTGAATATTGGATATACTTTTGAACGATAATAATTATGCATGAATTTAAATGGATATCAACATTTGTGTCGGTGTAACCCTAATTTCTAATAAACGAAGAATTGCAACTAAAAGATACTAAATACCCAAATAAAGCGAGTAACAATAGATCAAAGTGTAAAAACAAACTGGAATGCCCAGATAGCATAGTCTAATAAAGTACACTTTTACAATTTAGAAACTCTTCAATTTGAAGAATATATAGGAGATTCCACGAAAGAGGACATAATCCTTAAGTCAAATCCCTCAGTTTATTCTTGATCGTCAGTTATCAATATCTCTCTTGTTCGTCTTATTTGACGGCATCAGTCTAACCAGGGAGATTTTTTAAATCAAAACGCCATTGCACTCAATTATTCAGCCATCAACTATGATCAAGTAGCGAGGTTTCAATCAGAATCCGATGCCTTAATTAGATCATTGTCACATAAACTAATTGATTCATCAACGTCTGCCAAATTCAGAGAAAATAGCGCATCCAATTATGGAAATGAAATCTGTTTTGTATATTTTAAGACAAACTGACGACTATTAGCGACACACTGAATGTTAAGGAAAGAAAGGATAAAATACGTTTTCAATACTACTGCTGAGATAAATAATTGTATTTTGAAATGCATGGACAATATCTTAAATAGCTATGTTGACACGACATAATGTAGCGCCAACAACGATATCATGTACCGCCAGCAACGATATAAGGTACCACCAATAATCATATAATGTACTGCTAAAACGATATGGTGTACCGATAACAACGATATGATGTTCCACCTACAACGATATGATATGCCACTAACAAACGATATGATGCACAGTCAAGAACGATATGATATACCATCAACAACGATATGATGTACCGCCAAACACGATATGATGTACCACCAGCAACGATATGGTGTACTGCTAAAAACGATATGATGTACCGCCAACAACGATATGATGTACCGCTAACAACGGCATGATGTACAACTAATAACGATATTATGTACCGCCCACAGCGATATGATGTACCGCCAATATCGATATGACGTACCACCAACAACAATATGATATACCGCCAACAACGAATGATGTACCGTCAACAATGATATGAAGTACTGCCAACAACGTTATGATTTACCACCAACAACGATATGATGTACCGTCAACAATGATATGGTGTACCACTAACAACGACACGATATACCGCCAACAACGATAGGATGTACCGCTAATAACGATATGATGAACTGCCAATACCGATATGATGTACGGACAATATCGATATGATGTACCGTCAACAAACGATATGTTCACTAGTAGAACATATTACTGGTTTGTCTCGTTAAACATCTTATTAACTTCTTGCATTTACCATATTTCACTATTTAGTAGCCCTGTGTCTGCTGAATTGGACGATTTTACATAATTTTTCTTCACCGACAAAACGTCCGCCATATTTTTCAGTGACCGGAAGTAAACCGATTTGTACGTTTCAAGTCTGTATGGAAATGTTCTAGTTCCATCTTTATCACACAGTGTTGTTGTGTCTGTTAACATCGTTTCAAGCGTGCGTGGAGGCTGTCAGCATCTGATGATATCGTATCTTACGATGGTGGTTTGTTTTCATCACCGTTTCAATGTGTGAGAAGGATCTAACGTTCCATTTTTATCATACGGTGTTCGGTTACTTTATGTCGTATTTTAAGTCAGTTTAAAACTTCTCGCGTTCCATTTCTATCTGAGAGTTAATTCTGCATTTAGGGTCTTACACTCCATGTTT
This sequence comes from Cyrtodaria siliqua, assembly GCA_037043455.1. Taxonomy (NCBI): domain Eukaryota; kingdom Metazoa; phylum Mollusca; class Bivalvia; order Adapedonta; family Hiatellidae; genus Cyrtodaria; species Cyrtodaria siliqua. The sequence goes on from JAWPHD010000097.1 coordinate 546,693, forward strand.
TCTTACAGTGTTTTGTGGTAAATAACAACTGTCCTAAGTCCACGTGATCGTTCTCTATTTCCGTTTCCATCATACAGTTTTATTGTTGTTGTTTTTGCAAAGTCTCATCATTATATTATTATTGTAAACTTACATTTCTATCTCACAGTGTTCGTATGGTTTTGTGCAGATTAAATTCTGTCCATTTCTATTACACGGTTTCTTCTGTTTCTGTGTGGAGGTTTGTGGCAGGTTCGGTCTTCAGCAAGGACCTTCATCAGAGTGTGGCCACCTTTGACCTGAGGGACGTCACAGGGACTGCTTACCACTGGATTAGTTCCCAGTGGCACACAATGGTCTGTAGATGGAACTGCGTCACGTATAACCCCTCTGGATTCTGTTTAAGAATGGTGCGATCTGCCTAAACACGAACTTGATATACAACAGAGGTTTGTCTGTGGTGTCAGAATAAGAAGAACTTTACAACAGCCCTTAAAGATTGTAGATACCCTCCGTGGACTGTAGAAAACGTGATAGACACTAGAAAAACATCAACACAAAAGGCAAATGGGAAGGATAATAAAGACATTGATAAGCAATCGAAAGTTATGATTGTATTTTCTCAAGTTGTCAGATTGGGAATATTTAGCCCATTGAATACAATGCGAAATCAGCTATTGTTGGAGCTCAGTCACAAGTTCCACAACATTCGTACAGTTTAATACACTTTAATTCTGTAAATCACACACATTGGCTCTCAAAATGTCCGATATCCTATATAAAATACCAATCAGTTTTTCAACAGTTCATTTACAACAGACATAATACTTTAACATCAGGATACATTTAATCGTGAAATGGAAATTAATCTTGAAAAAAAACACATGCAGACTATAAAAAAAACTTTGGATTGTTCAATGGATCTATTTTTGCATTCTACCATAAGGAAGTACTTTCCGACCAGCCCGACACCTTATATGAAAAACCTCTCGAACGGATAAGCACGAGTGATGAGGAAACACGGCGTGTCAGTCGCCAGGAGGCCTCATATAATCCTTCGTAGAACGCTTGTCCAAACCCTGAGTTGAAAATGGACATGTTTGATATTGCCTTAACCAGAGAATTTGCCATAAGATGTTTTTACAAATTAATCCTGATTTCTGTGTTGTATTTAGATAAATTGGTCAGATTCGGTAAAAAAAAAGAATCGTGCACAGTGTTTCGGGGGCTTCAGTCCTTATAACATTCATAATCTGACTGCATTGTTATGAACCGCAAGACCGTGCATAATGTGTCACAACGTAGGGTGTAAAACATGTTTTTAAAAATATAACTGTTTTACTTAGGGACCTTTTTGTCCCTGACCGTTACAAGGCGTTACCCTTATTATCAATCCTTTTATGTTTTTGGTGTCGCATGCGTTTTTTTCCCATGCAACTTTTGTTTGTTTTATATGTGTTTTTTTGGTTGACTATGTTCTACATTTCTTGTTTTGCTTTTACACCTACTTTTACTAATATCAGTAGCTTGGAACTGATTTAAAGATCGGATTTTATTTTAGGAAGTGTAGTCATTGCAGAGACATCAGGAAATGCTCCATTTTTATACAAATTAAAAAACGTGGTTTATTGAAATGGTCAAGTGTGTTATTTGGTATGATCAAGTCAGAGCAATTTCACTATAATTCGCCAATGATGTCGCCGAAAATGTGACTTTTCTGCACACAACCGCTTTATATATTCAATAAAAAGAATGTGTCACATTTTGTCGTTAACAATGGACTTATTTTCATTTAATAGAGTAAACTCAAATGCTTTTACGTGATTTCTAAATAAACGAACAAATATTCTTTATGTATTGAGTGTCATATCAGACATTTTTCTATCGATACTTCTTCAAATACAAATAAACTATTTTATTATAAACTTTCCAGTGAAATAGTGGATTTTATGATTAAAATAAAACCTTATATTTTCATTTTTATATTTCACATGTGAAAATATATTATATTTAATTCTAATACACCCGCACTATATAGCCTAGTTTAAAATATCTCGTTATATTGAACGATATATCACTTTAATTTTTGCAACGTTAGGAGAATAAGCATTGCGCATTCAGCATTGTAACGTATGCAACGTTAGGAGAGCAAGCAAAGCAATGCGAAATATTTCAGATGTGTGCGTTATTTTCACATTTTAGGGGTATTAGAATAGAAATAGAACATCGTTTACGGTGAATTATCTATAATATATCACGGTTTGTCGTTCAGTTGTAAACAATAATTTCACTCGCCCTTCGGTCTCGTGAAATTATTGTTTACAATTGAACTCCAAACCGTGATATATTGAACTCCAAACCGTGATATATTAAACGATAATTCACAGTAAACGATGTTCTATTTCTTAAATATATTTTCACTCAAAATGACGTCATGCAACTGTTGACGTTATTGACGTCATTGTTTTGGCGCATTATATTTTGTCCGCATAACTTTCCAGGTTGTGAGTATATAATAAATAGACTATTTGTTGGTTTGTCGTGAATATAGGGTTTATATTCATATCGAAGTGAGAAAACTCAAATATTTTCTCACTTCTCGATGAAAATAAATCCTATATTCACTCAAAACAAACAAATATCCTCTATATATTCCGAACTCAATAGATTTGTGTATGAAATTTAACGCGTCACATCATTTTCCAAGAGTTTACACATGCATGCTCTTTTCTTTGAGAAACTGTTTTCCTTGCGTGTCAGTCATAATGTTTATTATCGTACTGCAGATGGATTTCACACCCTTAGTTTTAAATAGAAAGGTTGACATTAAAATTGTGTTAATATGAAGTCATCTGATTCAATTTATGCGTGAATCGGCAGAATACGCGCGCATACTCATGTTTCCACCCGTGTGGTTCCCAGGTAAGACTAGGGCCTACATATTTTTATCTCGACGTTATTGATGGAGGGCCTACATATGGAGGATCTTAAACGAGTTCCCATTTCCTATATGATTTATGAAACGAGTTATGAATTATTTTTAATTTTAACTCGCCATTATATGGAATGAGAACGAGTTTAAGATCCTTTTTATCACATAACATTGCAATCAAATTAGTAAAAATTAATTCAGATGGACATAGTACCGCCACGACGTCAGACACACTTTAGCGCCAAAACGTCATTAAATATGTGACGTCGTAACGTCGCGTCTCACACATAACTTTGCGTATAAAAGAGTTCGTGTTTTACCTCTTTACAAAATAGCAGTTTACGCCAACTTTTTAACAAACCAACAACAATGTTTTGTATAACGTGCATTATTTTTATAAGCTGTCACAAATAATACGTTTAAGACTCAGATCTGGGTGAATTTGTAATAAATAAAATAGTTTCAGTTAATAAACTTGCGTAGTGTTACAGGTTTAACTCAACCAATCAAAATCGTTCCAGGTTGTATGACACGGGTGTCATACAATAGAATATTAAATGGATGTTCGACGCTGCTAACAAGGGACGTTATGTGATACATTTTTATATCGACGTTATTTGATGGTGGGCCTACATATTTGTATCTCGAAGTTATTTGATGGGGGCCTGGAATGTGTATTCCTGTTGACGCCATATAACTTGTTGTGCTGGAGCTCCGTAAATACCAATTCAATTAATGTTTCCACTATCAACTATTCTTAAACACAATTAAAAGTAGACATAATAAAACCTTTCCACTAGTGTGATTTAAATATTGTCACTCTTAAGAATTGCAAATGATGCAAATTATCTCTTACCGCCAAACTGGATCTGACTGTGAGTGTGCCATCGGAAAAAAAATAAAGCAAATATTTCTTTGAAATGCTGTCCTCCTTTAAAGAGCTTGACGCTTAACTAGGTGTCGAGAGGCGTCTATCGATTCACCAGTGTGTTACTTATTAAGCTGGATAACGATAGAATCTATCAGGAAAAAGCGCTTTAATTAGTAGTACGTCAACGGTGGGACATTGGCACATTGGAGCATTTGGGCATTTCGGATTCTTTGTTGTGCTTTTGGTAACAAGGTATGTCGTTGTATTACTAATTATAAGAATATTAAGTATATTATATGTAACAATTTTTCTGCTTTATACTGGTAGGTTGAGGTTTGACAATTTGATAAAAACTAATAAATTTAATATTGTGAAAATATTAGGATTTTTTGTTGTGCTTTTGGTAACAAGGTATGTCGTTGTATTAATAATTATAAAAATATTAAGTATAATATTTGTAATACTGTTTTTCTGCGTTATACTGGTAGGTTGAGGTTTGATAAATTGATAAAGACTAATATATTTAATTTTGTGAAAACACCTGGATTCTTAGTTGAGCTTTTAAAAAGAGATATGTAGTTTTATTTTATGCTTAGCAGTAAAATAGTGGATTTTAGCAATGAAATAAAAGTGGTATTTCATACGTGTGAAATACAGAGGTGTTTTTTTTTCATTGCCGAAACTACTTTTTGCCGGATATACTGTTTTTCTGCGTTATACTGGTAGGTTGAGGTTTGACAATTTGATAAAAACTAATATAATTTAGTTTTGTGAAAATACTTGTATTCTTAGTTGTGTTTTTAATAAGAAGGTATGTCGTTGTATTAATACTTATACAAATATAACGTATAAATAAATGGCATAATGTTTACTGCGTGTACTGGTAGATTGGGGTTTGACAACTTTAATAAAAACTAATATATTTAATATTGTGAAAATGCTTGGACGTAATTAAATAAAACACGGTTTGGTGTATGCTATTTTTAATTACATTTTATATAATTAATAGTAATGATGTAATTTAGTCGTTATTATTTCCACAACGCATTATAATTATTGAAACCTCTGCAAAGTGAAATATTAGAACATATGTTTAGTTGCAAATAATCCCATTCCTGATTGTATATTTAGTCATGTAATTCATGCAAATATAAAAGTGTATGATGTACGTTTCTGAGGAATTTAGTTTAATATATGCCTCTTCTTGTAGAAGTTTTTCCAAGACCTCATTTATTTGCTTATATTTTCACGAGCATTTTCATCTGACACGTCACCATTGCACCTTTGCACGAATGAATGATACGCGTTTTAAAACTAATCGTGGTCGTTTTATTAGGCAGATTGCTCTCTGAATCAATACCATCACTGTGTGTAGGTTTTTGTTACTTGTCATGACTATGTGTCTGATTGAGCCGTTTTGAAGAAATCAGTTTAAGTCTATTTTTTTCTAATTCTATAAGGTTGTTCGTTCTGTTAAGACGATGTTAATTTTTATTGTTGGTAGTTTGTTAATTCTGTTACAGGTACTATCGCTCGCTCTTTATAAGGCTACTGGGCGTGTTCCAAAAGCAGTTTAATGCTTAGTTTACTACCAACTTCAAGCTCGTGAAACGTGGGTGGAAACCCGTATATAAGGCAGTTTTATAGCAAACCTATTTCATTTCTTTACCTACGATCGACAAAGTAACATAAAAAATACACACCTACTCACTGAAAAATAGTACAGCCTGTGCGAGTTTTCAACCCATGACTTTTGGATTGACAATCACTGCGCTTTGTCATTTGTAGTATTATCAGTTAAAAATGTAACTCTTACACATCATAATATGAACATTTCTTGATAGTCCCGGAGAGAAACATATATTTAAAACCGCAACTATGTTGTTTGTAAAAACAAGTATTACTTGCATGACGTAGATACTACTTTTACCACTTCGTGACTGCACGGGGAAATGAGGTAAATCTGAATTGTATAGCTGCGCAACTATTGCCAGATAACTGATAAATACATTAACCTGTGGATTAATTTATCTGTTCAAAGTTTTCTACGTCATCAAAGATATTTTATTCTCGCTTTTCACAGATATTGCAATGTGTAAATTGTAAATATCTATTGTTGTGTATTGATTTCGATTTAAATAAACATAATCATGTTCATGAAACAAAACATGGCCGGGGAACTTTAAACGAATAGACAGTTAAAATGAAAAGTAGTGTTTTAGTTGTCTGTTTGGCCTAATGGTTATGTATACAGATTGTCAATCTGGAGGTATCGAGTTCGAATCCTGTTTTGAGCGAACTCCTTTTCAATGATTATGTTAGTGATGTTTTTTTATATCGATGTTGTTATAACGAACGACGGATTATACGGGTTTACGGCTTTGTTAAATCAAGCGTAACATATCTTCCATTTGCTTTAGGTCAAATGGTCTAACATAATAGAATGTCATTTGGTAATATATACTGAACAAATAAGTTTAGCAAGTCCTTATGTACATTTAGCTTAAAGAAATTGAATGATATTCTATAATGTGAAGTATTATATAACATTTGCATGACATAGGGTGAACTTCTCTTTCACTAATTAGTTGTGACCAAATGTAGGTATCAGAGTTACCTCTCATTTAGTTAAAAACTGCGTATTTCATATTTGAAAATACCAGTATGATAAAGAACATGGTTAAACGTCACTAAATAACAGTTCTGGGTTTCAAGTTATAAAAACCGCAAACGCGATGGATACTAACCTTGTCATTATAATGCAATAACGAACCAAAGTTGATTTTGCGGGATAGGCATACAATGTAAGTTGTGAGAATTTGTTTGTATGTTGTGCAATCTCTGGACAAAATGTGTATACGTAAAACTCCATGTCAGATAAGAAATAAAATATTTCCAGCGGGTTTATATTGTGCGAGATCAAAACCTAGTGTTTGGGACTTGAAACACATCGAAACCGCGGGCCTGCGGCCCTTTGTATCGATGAACTTCAAGTCGCGCCCACCAGGTATTGATCTCCCCCTTGAACTATTTTATTTCTTAAATACAGCCATTAACAACATTGTTTAAATTGGAAGCAACAATTAAAAGGCGGAACCTACACTTTTAGCAAAATTAAAACAAAATAATGTTTAAAAAATTAACTGATATTTTTTTCGAAAAATATGATTATAGTATTTGGTGGCTTTTTTTTTTGAATATTTATATATTTTGCTTAACACATCTTAAAGTAATAAACGGTATAACTTAATAGACCGTATTGGACATGCTCATCATGATTGTCAAAATCAGGTTAACTTTGAAATGCCATCTATTCATTTTGAAACAAGTATTCCAGTTCTCATAGGTTTTTGCTAAATGTTGAAGTGATGAAAAATCTTTGAAATGTATATGTTTGTAGACAGGCGTATTTAAAGTAATTTTAATAAAGTATTAAATTTACTCATTGAAATACATCCTTCCTCCCTAGAAAAGTTATTCCAGTTCTCTCAGAGTTTTGTTCAATTTTGAGCATTTTACCACAAAATGTAAGCCAAAAATATGGTTGCAAAACGAAAAAAAAGAGTCTTTCGTAAAGAGAAGCACTTTAAAATTTAATATATATTTATATATGCATTACAATTCTTTAAACATTCCAGTTTTCAGTGATTTTTTTTGTGTAAAGTTTAAACGTTTTTAACCAAAAGGCATTACATGATTCCCGCCTTAATTTCATTAAGCGATGGGAAAGCTTATATTAGCAGGATTTTATAACGGATATTTCGACAATAAAACATGTTTAAAAACAAGTTTAAAGAAAAAATGAGATAACCTGTTTAAAATTACCTATTAAGTGTTTTAATTTTACAATATTTCAACTTTTTAAACCGAAATTAATGTTTTATTTCATACCACAGCCAACCCCGTTTTCGCTTCTTGGAGAAGGGGTTTGATGGGGTATGAAAGTTAATACTCGGACCACGTAATTATTAAAAAATAGGAAAAACAAAATTTATTATTCACTTCGTAAACACAAGTGATAAACATGTTTTTTAACAAAGTGATTCATTAAAATGCATCTATTCTATTTTTTAGGTCGCCTTGACATGTTTTGCCATAACTCAGATGCTATACTGTATGATGTTGAGCTATCATTTAGTTCAAAACTCATTATTAGAATTTGCCATCTCACATGGAACCAATAAGTCTAACTTGGGATTCTGGCCCAAGGCCTATTTATGACTCTCCGCAGTTAATATTATCTCATACTCACATTTTTAAACTTTGTCATATATGTCTTTATGTTAACAAGTACATATCTTTGTCATTTTGTTTTCTTTTAAGTATCGACATAGGTCTTTTGAAAACAACTTTAAGTATGTCATTACCCGATTGTCACTTCTGTACACACACTGTCAAATTGTCAAAAGCAGTCATGCAGTTTTCACTGCAGACAACACAATAGTTCTGTAAAAAAATATTTTAATGACAAAGCTCTAATAAAACTTGTCAAACATTATAATTTATCAAAAAGCATAGTAAATACAATTTCAAAAGAAAAGGCATTAAGCCCTGAAACCTACTTTCGGGAGTATTGACGTCAGACCAGTCTGAGATAAAATGTCGGTAAAGTATTTAAAGCATCCCAGAATTTTGAGGAACAATTAATCATTTATGTTTATGCATTTTGTAGTAAAAAGTGGTTGTCAATTTATTTTTACAATCGATCACATACGCTAAATTTATAATTTCCTTTCAATATCCAAATACATGTATTCAATTTTATTTCAAGAGCATTATCAGGTTCCTTCACATCAGTGTTGAGTTTCAATTTTGCACAGATTTTCAACAGGATAAATGGGAATAGTTGATTTTATTTCACCCTGAGCATATCCATTTTTGATCTTTTTTTAAAGATGGCGGACCAATAGTCCTTAAATTAAAAAAAGTCAAAATTATTTCGTTCTTTCTAGTGAGTTTCGACTTTTCAACATCGTACTTTCGTGTTATCGTTGCTTCGACTTTTCACCATCGTGGTTTCGACTTTTCATTTTCACCATCGGAGTTTCGACTTTTCAACATCGTGGTTTCGACTTTTCAACATCATGGTTTTTCAACATCGTAGTTTCGACTTTCAACATCGTGGTTTCGACTTTTCACCATCGTAGTTTCGAATTTTTAACGTCGTGGTTTCGACTTTTCAAAATCGTTGTTTAGACTTTTCACCATCGTTGTTTCGACTTTTCACCATCGTAGTTGCGACTGTTTCGACTTTTCGCCATTGTACAAGCTGTAAAATTCTTCGTGCAGGGCGAATGGTTTAGCGCTGACGGATGGTGTATGGGGTGGCAGAGAATTATAATTTGAAGTTTTCATTAATTTACAAGCCAAACAAAACCTAAGTAAATAGGTTGCTCCCACTCCAATATATGTATTGTTTATACCTACATAAATACACCGTTACAACGGATGCTCTTTAACCAACTGAGGTATTTAAACATGGATATTGGCTATCGTAAATTTAATTAATCCAGACTAAAACTAGTTACTAGTTAAGTCGTTTTACGGCTTTCGGCGAGATATCCGAATGATTCAGCTGAGATGATGCGATTGCAAGGTCAAGGTCTTTAGCGAAGGTCATATGCACTTTTGCCCGTGAATAAGGTTACAGTCCATTTTAAAACTACACACTTCAGATACATTTTATTGCGCAGCTCGCTCGTGATATGGTTAGCTAATGAATTCTGATTGGCTAAGAATATTGCAACAAACTGTCGCTAATTATTTTACAACATGGTTGATTTGGTATGCTTCTTTTTAATATAAACATATAAACGTATTTCAGTACTTTTAGTACTTTTATTTATGATTTGCACAATATTTGATCATACATTTGAACATTTGCAAACTAAACAAGGAAATGAAAATTGCATGACAATCTCTACCGTTAGACCTCAATGGAATGACCGAAATTTTACATCAAGTTAAGTCATCTCCTTTAGTCTATATAAAGAAACGTTGCCAAATCGAAATAAAGTAAGTAAAAAGGGTAATAACTCCTACAAAATGTATGTGGAATATGACCCGAAACCTAGTTCGTCACATACAATAATATTTACCAACAAACCGATGCTAAATTTAACTCATTGTTACAATCATGATTGGTCGGAACTCCAATTTTACAAAAGTCAAAAAGGGCCATAATTTCAACACAATTAAGTGGAATCTGACCAATATCGATCATTATCTGTATTTCAATATTCTACACAAGAAACATGAATTTTGGGAACGGACATATTGATTGACTGGCGGACATGCGGATCTGTATTAAAATGGACACCAACTGTGATTCTAAAACAACCCCGTCATTCAGATTACGCGTATATGGTGGTCAGGTTTAAAAATCATTTTAATTGTCATATAAGTGTTCGTTCGGACTGACTGCAATGCAGATTGAATTATACACATGGCATCGATCGCAACCTATTTCAAAAAGGTACAACAGATTGAGATTTTAACAATAGCTTGTCTTCTCTCTGGCATTTACTTGCAATAAGAGCATGTGAAGCATACTGGATATAACAATGCAACAGGTGTTTTCAGTAAATTGATACTATAGGTTATTGAATGTGTATGGCTAAATATTACTTGGAACGAGTTGTTTTGGCAAAGGAAGACGAGCTTGCGAGTCGTCCTGCGCCAAAACAACGAGTTCCAAGTAATATTTAGCCATACAAATTCAATAACCTTTTTATTGTATACTTTCATATTGTTTTCGATCAATGTTAATTGTATGACTATTACTTTCCATTGTATTTGTGTTATTTTTTATAGCTTTTGATGGAATTCCTATCTTGCCATTCAGTTTCATTTTGTGTGGATGATTATTTTGCGCGAAAACGACGTCGACGTCGGATGACGTCATTAAAGTTTGTTTACCATTCGATAACGTTAAAAACAGTGGTAGAGTGACCATTTCATTTATTTTATCAATTTTTGCCATAAAAGGTTGAAAAAAAAAAACGTATTTTTTTGTTGACACTATAGGAAGGATTCCGTTATTTTTATTTGAAAGTAGTTCCTTATTTCTATTTCGCGGCTCTTAGCAAGCACGAGCAAAAGTTCCCGTGCAATATCAATGTGTGCAATATCGTAGAATATTGCACACTTAGCTCAATGCAAACTAAACGGGACAATATGAAAGTATACAATAAATATTGATACATATGGTACGAATAGGAGTGCACACGTTTTTCACTGAAGCCTGAAAGGAGGATGGGTTGTTATAAAATGCACACTTTTACGCATACTGCACATGCAGACCGCTAAATTGTTATAAAACACAGACCTTCAGACTAGTTGAATCTTCAAATTGTACGTGCCGGAGAAATATTTAACTATGGGTATCAACTATCACACCCGTCATCCGTGTAATGGTAAAACGGTGCTGTAAATTTTCACGCGGTGAGGAGAAAAAAACAGATTGAAAAATACCAGTGATAAAAAAAAAACGATTTGGAAAAATACAAGTTCTTTATAAAAATCTTTAAAAAGGCAAATTACTTCATGATATTGGTGTAAATAAACGAGAAGATATCGATTGACACCTTGTCTGCAGAAGATGTTGCTGGTGAAAGTCGAAACAACGATGTTGAAAAGTCGAAACAATGATGTTGAAAAGTCGAAAGTACGATGATGAAAAGTCGAAACCACGATGTTGAAAAGTCGGAAGTACGATGGTGAAAAGTCGAAGCAAGGATGGTGAAAAGTCGAAACAACGATAAAACGAAACCACAATGGTGAAAGAACGAAATAGTTTCGACTTTTTCACCATCGTACATTCGTTGTTTCGACTTTTCACTACGTGGTTTTGACATTTCACCACGTTCTTTCGACTTTTCACCATCGAACTTTCGTAGTTTCCACTTTTCACCATCGTTGTTTCGTTGTTTTGCGTTATCTATATTGAAGCAATGTGCCGCGATGGCCCTAACGGGAAACCGTAGGTTAGCGACGTCAATGTGCAGAATGTAAATGATATGCTTTGTTTCGTATGGTGTTTTACGTCATTTTCAACGCATGCAGGGTTATATATGACGCTCGATATTTTGTGGTGGAGGCAGATCACCCACTTTTCCTGGGTAGAGCCAGTACTATACACCTCCCGCCATCCGTAAGAATCGACACTTCCTCACTTACAAGTCGAGCTCCCAGTGGGATTCGAACCCGCATCGGTGAGAGGCGAAGGTTTACAACGCAACGTCGTTAACCATTCGGCCACGGAGACGCTAATATGCAATGAAAAGAATCAATCATGTTTATCCTGTGGAAATTTCAATCCTCGGTATAACTATTTTAATCGAAAACTGGATAGAGCCTCATTTCCGATAAAAACAATTATACCTCGTGTTGAATTACCCGATTTTTACTGAATACCCATGAAATATTCTAATAGTCTCATGTAGGTTATGTATGGCCGGATTTAGGTTTGATCTATGGCTTCCCACTGATCCACCAGTCTTCCAACTCTTGAAGTAGGACGATTTGAAAGCCTACGAATTCGTCTGTTCAATTCATCCCACAGATATTCAATTGGATAGACGTCTGGAGATTTAGAACTCCAGTCTAACACATTGACGTTGTTGTCTTTTCAACAGTCTGCGTGTGGCGACATTTGTGCGACTTGTAGTCCCGTCGTGCATTAGCACCAGTCCCTGATTTAGGTGAGATGAGGAATAGTGACCGGAGTCAGCACTTCCGCCTGATATCGTGCGGCATATAGGTTACCACGTATCGGGTTCGCTACTCTAAATTTGATTTCTTGTGATTTTTGTTTTGATGTATACCTTCATCACTAGTATCGTTCTCAATGACATTTCAAAATGATTCTTGCTGATTTGATTGGAATATAAATGTTGTCTTCTTGTTTGTCAAATTTTATAGAATTACTCTTAATATTGATTGGTATATGTTTTAAAGGTTCAGGCGTCTAGTAGGAACATTTGCTCCGTATAGAATACGTAGAGAGGCTTTGAAAACAATTAACCGTTCGATGAAAATCTATACTAAAGGAAAAAAGAAACGCAAATCAGGAATTTCCGCTATATAATTTATATACTGCACTTAATTCATAGTAATAATCAAGAGAAATCCCAAGCTGTTGTTTTTTTAAAAAGAGTTGCAGCTAGTTTAAAGAATAGACAAAGATGTAATGCTGTAGATTTTTTAATCAAAGAACACTTTGTAACACGAAATTTATAAATGTTGAAGTTCCACTTTGAACATTCGAGCCATTTCAGTACTGCCTTTAATGTAAATAGATTACAAACTTATACACCCTAAATTTGCACACCTGCTTGAGCCAAACGCATAATATATCACTAATTAAACTTTGAAGGGATAACATTTGGCCCCATATTCTCGAAACTTGTTCAGCTAAAATCTTATGCTCAAGCTCAAAATTCATATATTTCTTTTAGCTGTAACTTTTTTCAGTGATTGTTTTTCTTCCCGAAACTATCAGGACATTTGTAATTGGTGATTATCTCGATTTGTGTAAAGTTTCAGGTCATTCCATGACCGTTAAGTAAGATTTTAAATTAGCTTGAATCTGAGATTTCGACTCAAAAGTTTCGAGAATATGGGTCATGGTGTGTTATGTGTTGTTGTAGTCTTCTTTCTGAAAGAAAATGTCTAATGTAGCCATGACAACAGCATCGTATAGCGGAAATTCCCAAGTTGCGTTTCTTTTTTCCTTTAGTTTTTATAAATTCATGTTCTTGCAATAAAAATTGGAAACAAATAGCATCATGTTGAGTTAATACATGCGGATTCAATGTTATTCTCAACTAATCCAATAAAGCCTCTGTTACGAGCGTAATCCGACCGCTGCTCTTTATCAAAATGTCCATATATTCGTTGTTTTGTAGCAGAGCCTTTCATTAAACTATAATTATGTATCAAGCAAATGTCTCTTAAAGTGAGTTATCTGTAAGATGGAACGTATCTTGGCGGTATTTTCACCGTTTATTGGATAATGCGAACGTCACATGCTCATGTTATTACGCAAACCACAATAATAGCGCAGCAGTGTATTTGGAAACTATAATTAAACGTCCGGCTGTACTAGAGCTGCGACTGGAAATGTTGTTGGAACTGACATGTTATATCACAGACATATTAATAAAAAAAATATGTTATTAGGTCTGTGGTTATATATAGATAAGGTCGTGATTACGTGGAACTGTTTGTTTGAATGGTGTTCCACGTCATTTTAACACACGTTAGACCATATATGGCGGTCGATTGTTTGTGCACAGACCTTATAACAAATAGATTGGACGCTACGAAAATTATCTAAATTTCAGGTAGCACAGCGCGAAAATTTCATAAATTATTTACCAATTTTAAACACACATATCATGAAGAGTTTTATTCATTCCAAATCCCATCACAAATTTAATTTTCTTCCCAATGGTAGTATTTTTCTTTCTCTTTCATTTAAAGCAAAAAAGGAGTTTGACGGAAACTTTGACTATGTCAAAACCTTGATTTTAAAGAGAAAAGCAAAAAATTATGACATTTTTAATTTTTAAACATCTTTTTATACAATTTCTTATTTTGAAAATAAACATAAATTATTATAATCCCATTTTGCTTTTCCCTATGAATCTTTTGAATGTATTCTCAGCAAAATCAGTGAATAATTGAGAGAGAAGGTAGAAGGAAAAGTTAAGGTGCCACGTGATATTTTGGTTACTTCATTGGTTAAGATAGGAAGTTTCCTATCTGGTTATTAATATGTCTGTGGTTTGTGGTAAAGGCAGACCACGCCATTTTTTTCTGGGTAGAACCAGTACTGTATACCTACATAAGAATTGACACTTTCTCACTTGACAAGTCGAACTCCCAGTGGGATTCGAACACACAGCGATGAGAGGCTAGAACATTTTAGACGCAGCATCTTGAGGTGTACAACTCTGATTAGGAGCTTACCGGGAGATTTTTTTCATTTTCTTTAATCTTTTTTTTTTACTTTCAACCAACCTTTATCCTAACCCTAACTCTGGCGACGCCTGCCAAAGGAACGGACTAAAATTCGTGCCAAATAACGCGTTCGACCTCACCTATGACCTACGTGTGTGTCCATTTGTGACAAAATACCGTTTAACGATGCATGCACTGGCGCATGACTTGTTTCCAACCTTTCTAGCTTACCGTACATCATTTTTCCTTCTTTCCGTTTTCTTACAAATACTTCTGAACTGATGCCTACATATTATTATAGGTCTTAGCTCTTTCACGGTCAGCTATAGTATGTAAGTATTTATTTATTATTCTTTGAGTATCATTTACCAGCTGACGTTTTACATTGTGTCTCCACCTTTAAGCACCGTTTATTCTGACATGTCTTGTTTTCCTTGCCATTTGTCCAGCTAAGCCTTTCTACTTTATAACTTATACATACTTTATTGTCTGATCACATGTTATTTTCTTCAGAAGAGATATGTACGCACTTAGTCTTATTTGCCATTGATCAAGGACGACAGAGCACTCATTTCTCAGTTAGTCATCCTCTGTTTGAACACTCGGCTTGTAACCGCGGAGAATATTAATTTGTTCAACACTTCTTGTCGGGGTTTATGGTTAAAGTCAAATTAAAAAGGAAGCCAAGCTGAAATAAGTTTAGAAAGGCGAAGTTATTGGAATATCAGACTTTGTATGTGAAATTATAACAAAAAATTACGACTGGTCCTCTACTACCGGCTACCAAACATTTCAACAAATAATGAGTGGGAGGACGGACGGACGGATGGATGGATGGATGGATGGACAATGAATGAATGAACGAACGAACGCGAAAGAACGAAAGAACGAATGAATGAATGGTGTTTTGCAACCATTGAACAGCAAAGGCCAAATCAGGTTAGAATTGGAAATGGTGCCGACAAGTAATACATTACAATAATGGAGGTGCCGACAAGCAATACATTACAATAATGGAGGTGCCGACAAGCAATACATTACAATAATGGAGGTGCCGACAAGCAATGCATTACAATGATGGAGGTGCCGACAAGCAATGCATTACAATAATGGAGGTGCCGACAAGCAATACATTACAATAATGGAGGTGCCGACAAGCAATACATTACAATAATGGAGGTGCCGACAAGCAATACATTACAATAATGGAGGTGCCGACAAGCAATACATTACAATAATGGAGGTGCCGACAAGCAATACATTACAATGATGGAGGTGAAGATAATTACAGGCTATGAGAAATTTGAAAATACATTAAAAGCTCACATTTACAATTGCTATATATGTTATTATCATCTGTTTGCTTATTAAACGATACAGCAGACGTTAATTTTGCTAAAAGTGTTATTGTCGGGTCAAATACGTGTTTAATACCATTAAATGGGAGATTTTTCTCACCACTATAGACTGTAGAACTGTCAAATTTGATGATTTTCGCACATTTTCATTATTTTTGCACACTGTTTACTGTATATGAAGTTGGGAACAGGTCGGAAAAGAGATGTAATACATCGACTATCACTCTACTTTTAGTTTGCAGAGAGAGAGAGAGAGATTAATATTTTTTTAGATCTTTAATTGTTATCCTTTACAAAAATCTTCTCATTCAACTCTGACATAAGAGGGAAAATTCTTCTCCATTTCTAAATTAATGCATAGGCCTGCCCTAGATATGAATTAATGCATAGGCTTGCCCTAGATATGAATTGATACATAGGCCTGCCCTAGATATGAATTAATGCATAGGCTTGCCCTAGATATGAATTAATGCATAGGCCTGCCCTAGATATGAATTAGTGCATAGGCTTGCCCTAGATATGAATTAATGCATAGGCTTGCCCTAGATATGAATTAATGCATAGGCTTGCCCTAGATACGAATTAATGCATAGGCCTGTCCTAGATACGAATTAATGCATAGGCCTGCCCTAGATATGAATTAATGCATAAGCCTGCCCTAGATATGAATTAATGCATAGGCCTGCCCTAGATATGAATTAATGCATAGGCCTGCCCTAGGTATGAATTAATACACAATGCACAGGCCTGCCCTAGGTATGAATTAATGCACAGGCCTGCCCTAGGTATGAATTAATGCACAGGCCTGCCCTAGGTATGAATTAATGCACATGCCTGCCCTAGGTATGAATTAATGCACAGGCCTGCCCTAGGTATGAATTAATGCACAGGCCTGCCCTAGGTATGAATTAGTTATGAAGTTTCCATTTTATACACAGTACTCTTTTTTTATAAAGAATGTTGTGAGAAATTCCTATATCAGTCACATACAACTGTTTAAAACATCATATTATAAATTAAATTGCCATGCTTCAACAGCATTTATATTAAACACTGATCTTTCTGATGTTGTTGTACCACAGACCCCTGGATCTCAAAAATTAGCCAGAGACACATCACTCCATTTATACCTGCGTGTGCTTATCTGAATGGTGGTCTGATGCTGATGAGGAAGTTCCAGGGGCCTGGGGTTTTCACATATGCAGCTCAGCTAAGAGAAGAGAAAGAACTCTTTGATAAACCTCTGGCAAGGCTTTATATCATAATCAAAATAGTTTGCCAGTATTAAGCCAATCTAAATACTAGAGTAAGTTTGTAATGAAATAAAACAAACACAAAGGTTAAGTTATAATGTCATAACTTCTGCTAGGGTGAAATTTTGAAAAAGCATAGTCTCACAGTTTAATAATGATGGAGGTAATTAAATATCTACATATGCAGATTCCCCCTCCTTTAGTTAAATTTTGATAGGTTTGCATCAGCACTCATTTGAATTTAGCAATTTCTTGGTGATAGTTGTAAGCTCTCCTTCCAAAATACATGTCACTTGGCTGTTGTGCAATAGAGAATGTTTAACTGATTAATTACACAGAAATAAAGAATATGCTAGTTAATTTTTAATCAATATTTATAAAACTAATTGACATCTGATTGACAATTCCTGTGAAATAAGTGTATAGATTATATGTGAGTAGTTTCTATCAATTAGTAAAAGCATAAAATAGGACAATATATTTCATATTAGTCTTACCAGAATACCTTAAAACGTTTTACCAGACCACCACATGCCACAAATACCACACATAATGACATTATGAAGAGAGAAAAAGAACTTGTCAGCTCAGTAAATGTGTTCCATGTAATATTTAGTGTCAGGAAAACAGTTTATTCAGGCATATATAATAATTAATGCGGGGCATCTGTATTTGTTCATGTAAATATGAATCAAACCAAGTTTATGTAAAATCATATTTGGGGGCTACATTAAACGGGTGAAAAGTCAAATATGAGACATAACTTTAATACCAAAATGAAAACAAACCCAAACATATTTTAATGCTTGACTTTTATTCTTAGATCTGAAATTCCTAATACACACCTATAAATATAGGACCATGTGTAAAAAAACAATGGAGACTGAAGACAGATAATATTTACATAGTTTAATTGCTGTTTAACCATTCATATGTATTTAATATGTAGCCTATTCATTAGCTACTATTCATACCATTTTAAAATATTGTCATCAATATTCAAGTCAATTAATTTTCACAAATGCAAATATAATCAATAATAATGTAGATCTGCACTGTATTCAGCCAGACAGGATTTGTTTAACCAGATGTTAAAACCTACCTCAGTCTTATTTTAATATCAATATCTGATTATTTTAATGAATTAGTATTTTAAAGATACATTAATTGTGGTAATAAATAAGTGTCATACAGCATGGATATAAATACAGCCAACATGTTGAATATATATTCCTTCCTTTCAAACATTGGATTTATTTGAAGGAAGCTGATTTCTTATCAAGCCACTTTAATATGGATTTAATGTACCAAACTGTATCATTAATGCTTTGTTGCAGCAGACTGAACGAAGACGATCTTCATTTAGTTTATTTAGCTTATTTAAATGTCAGTTGACTTTATAACAGTTTACAGTTATTTAAACAGAATGAAACAAACTATGTCTCTTAAATGTTCTGACTCTCTCTGAAAAGCACAGACCCTTGTTACAATAGATTGATTGATTGATTGAATAGTTTAACGGCTCATCAACACAGTATAGGTTATTTAGAGCCGCCTCAGAGAGAGGGAAAGGATACATAGGAATCCGGGAACCTGCCCTACTCTTATTATCGAATAGATTCCTATGGTTCTTTAACATGCTCGGAGGATAGACCGATACACGGGACCGCCCGGTTTACGTCCCCATCCGACGGACGAGGCTAAGGTAAAGTGTCTTGCCCAAGAACACACCGACGGAACTACGGAGGATTGAACCCGGGGCCTCCGGTTACAAATCCGCCGCGCTACCGACTGCGCCACGCCAGCCTGTTACAATAGAATAGAGAAAGGTTACATGGAAGAAGAGATAGGATTTATACTATAACATCTCTTCTTCTGAAAATGTATTACTCAGTTAATGCTTTCATTAATTATTTGTTAACTAGCTCCATATCTCCATGTTGAATTATCTTTTACATAAACCTGCACTTGTAAGGTACTTTCTTAGTTCGTGTCACTATCAGATCAGTTATCTTATATATCTACTTCCTTTGTTTCTTCCACCACCCTCCCCAACCCGGGCCACCCACCCATCCCCTCATCCTGCTCACAAGTACACAAAGTGGATATAATTTCTGTAAAAAAAAAGTAACCACTCTAAAGTCGAGACTGTTTATAACAACGCACTTATGTCATGATCACATTCCCTATATAAAATGCAGTTTAATTTATTTCTCTTCTTTGTTGTTTTTCCTTTCTTTATATCTTCTTATTAGAATTTCCTATTTGTATTTCGATGTATTTTCCCAATTAGAAATGTTTTGTTATTTTAGTAAAACTATACCATTTCAACAAAAGTAATTGTTTTGACCAGCAATATACTCAATAACTATTTTAAAATCAATTTATTTTAATTTTCGCGGAGCGTGTACTTTCGTTTTCAACGCCGGTAAAACAGAAAGTTACTACCGTCGCAATCGTTGTTAAAATATGTCACTAAATCATTGAAATATTTCAAAGGGGAACGGGGTATAGTGAAAACAAAGACTGAAGCATGTATCTGGGCGTTTAGTTTGTTAATAATTCACATTTATTTGCCGTTATCGGGTTTATAAAGTCCCATAGTCATTACGCCGTACTGTATTTACATGTTGCATTTTTCAATGACGTAAGCGGTTTTTCCCCTACAACCTTTGACCTGGCCGCCTATACTGAAAGTGTTGACTCAACTATAGGCTGCAATAAATGGATCAAACTTTTAATATTATTTCCTACCCATCTTAAGCAGATTATATCTTTAAGTTATGTGTTTTATCAGCATATTGCATGTTTTCATATAAAACGAGGGTACTTTTTCTAAAAATGTAACAATTGTCTGAACAAAATACGTATCACACAAATACTACTAGTATTATAAAACATATTTAAACTAAGACAATTAGTTAAGATACAAAACTGAATAATTTTAAGGAGATGAATTTACATATGTTTTCATCGAAAGCTGGTTCTCAAATCCTGTACATTTGAAACATTGTTCATCACATTTCTTGAATAAATAATGTTTAAACCAAAATGAGTAATTATGAACTTTTACCTGAGTAAGTAGCATGAAACACAATTCTACTTTGAATCATGTCATTTGCATAATCCAGCAATTAGTTTAAAATTGAATTATTGAATTAAATGTTGTTTAACGGCTCATCAACACAGTATAGGTTATTCAGAGCCGCACCAGAGAGAGGGGAAGGATACATAGGGATCCGAGAACATTGCACTATTCTTATTATCGAATAGATTCCTATGGTTCTTTAACGTGCTCGGAGGATAGACCGATACACAGGACCTCCCGGTTTACGTCCCCATCCGACGGACGAGGCTTGCCCAAGAACACACCGACGAAACTCAGAGGCACCACGGAGGACTGACCCCGGGGCCTCCGGTTACAAATCCGCTGCGCTACCGACTGCGCCACGCCAGCCCTCAATTAGTTTAAAAATAATTGACGCTTGTTCATAGAAACTTGACTGTTAAAAAAAACACCTGCTTTCGAAACCGGAAACTGTCGGTACGTATTACGTCTAAACAAGCTGATTAGCAGAAATACATACAATCAATCAAGAACTCAGATTACGCACGTGCAAGCAACATTTTTTAAACAGTCAAAACAAAATTTCGAGTTAACTTACATGAGTAAACCAGCAAGTAGAAGGGTATAACTCCTTCCAACAATAAACAATGTCTCCTCTAGTACTGCTAACTGTGTCATCGAACTGTGTCATCGAAATGTTCCAACCGTAATCGTTTTTAGTGAAAAAGTATGTATTTAAGAAATAAAATATTTCTACCAGGTTTATATTTTCCAAGATCAATATCTGGTGAAAGGAACTTGAAGTTCATCGATACTTAGAGCCGCAGGCCTGAGGTTTTGATGTGCTTCAAGTCACAAACACCGGGGCCTAGAATTCACCAAACATTCTTCGGACTATTCTTAGACTTGAGCTCAAGTACTCAAATTTCATTCTCAAATATTCCCATGACCTTTAAAGATAAACAATCGTATGAAGTTGCTATTTATTAGTATTTATCATAAGAGTACATAGCAGCTTGTTATGAAAATTTATCCTTTCAACTTATAGAAAGATGTGTGATTGGAATTTGCATACTTGGACTTAAGTCTAAGAATATTCTCAAAAATGGTTGGTAAATTCAAGGCCAGGTTTTGATATCGACAATATAAACCTGCTGGAAATATATTATATCTTATTTGACATGCATTTGTATGTATCATGAAACATATTTTGTCGAGAGATTGCACAAAATACAAACAAATTCTCACAAATTACGTGTTATGCTTTTCTCCCAACATCAAACGACAAGAATATACAGCTTCATCCTATTTAAATGTGTTGTTGGAACGTAGTGTTGCTTATACGAACGCATTTCATTGCATTGTTGTTTTTCATCTGGCGTATAAAATAACGTCTCACCGGTTAACATGTCTTCTAGAGTTTAAAATAATGTCGTAAAGGTTGACGTACAAGACGTCAGTGGTATTGTATAGGATTTTTAAGACCTCCCAATAACCAATCAGCATTGAGTATTTTAATAAACCATGTAAGATTCCTTTATTTTTACTTTAGAACATGTATTTGTCTATTGCAGATATAATCAAGAAAGAAACATGTCGCTGGGAATTCTTACATCCAAGCTCCAGGCAATCAAGAGTTTAAAAGACAAGGACTTCACACAACGGTTTCAAAATTTCATTAAGAACCTAACCTCTGACCCAGATGCTGATTATAGTCACGTGACAACTCGAAAATCACGTGCTCAATTATTTCGGTTGAGCGCTGCGGTTTGTGGTATAGAGTTGTGCTACGCAGCAGAAACTGCTTTTGTTAGTCCTATTTTACTCAAACTTGGTGTGCCGGTTGCTTTCATGACACTAGTATGGTGCTTAAGTCCATTTCTGGGTATATTCCTAGTTCCAATTATGGGCTCGCTAAGTGATAGGTGTCCGTTAAAACTAGGGCGCAGACGACCGTTCATTGTGTTCTTTTCAATAGGAATTGTACTTGGATTAATTTTGGTTCCAAACGGTGAACTCTTGGGAATATTGGCGGGAGATGAGGACGGCTTGTTTTCAAAAGAGCCCATCAATGAAACAGCGACTATCATCCGACGAATAAATTCCACTAACACCTTAGTGCAGTTACAAAATGGCTCGACTGAAATTGTTAGGTCAGGTTTTAGTCCGGAGTGGCCTTCTGCTGTAAAATTACCACACAAACACGTGATAGGGATACTATTGACCATCCTAGGTGTGGCCTTATTAGATTTTAATTGCGACGCCTGTCAGTCACCTTGCCGGACATATTTACTCGATATAAGCGTTCCTGAAGATCACTCCCGTGGTCTAACGTCATTTACAGTAATGGCGGGATTGGGAGGAAGTTTTGGTTACCTCATGGGCGGTATCAACTGGGAGTCAACGAGCTTTGGTGCAGCTCTTGGAGGTCACGTGAGAGTAGTTTTCACGTGTGTGCTTATAATGTTTATTTTCTGTGTGGTATTGACTATGACCAGTTTCAGAGAGATCCCACTAAAGGAAATTGGTGTTTCAAAGGAACAGTCTCAGGGGAAGATTAAGCGTGTTAAAAAGGCAAAATATAGAAAGTTTGTAAATGAAAGTTCGGAAGACGAATATGAAATTAGTGAGAGCGAGAACATAATAAACCACACTCTGTCCTACAGAACCATCAGTGACACTACGGCAAACAATATTCCCAAAGTTTCCATAACTAATGTAAGCTTCGAAAACTCTGGTGAGGACACATTTTGGTCCAGAGACGTTGAATCAACGCATGATAGCACCCTGGCAACTGGCAATGTACCGTCAGCAGATGATAATGCAAAACAAACTCCGAGCCAATCTAGAGAAAATATACTTGGAGAAGACTTTACAAACCTCCTAGCTGATGTGTCCTTAAAGGTTTACCTCCGTTCCATTGTAAAGATGCCTCGATCTATGTTAGTACTGTGCGTGACAAACTTGTTCTGCTGGATGTCTCTCGTCTGCTATTCCTTATACTTCACAGACTTTGTAGGACAGTCGGTGTACGGGGGTGACCCTAAGGCGCTAGTAGGAAGCATCAAACACGATCTGTATGACGACGGAGTAAGACTGGGCTCATTCGGAATGTCTCTATACTCACTATCGTGTGCTGTATATTCAATGACGGTGGAGTATCTAGTTGAACGATTCTGTAAGTTTATCCATCTATGATTCCAACCTCATTTGTAGCATGGTCGCTGACATTGCCTTTGTATTTGCACAGTTATAAATCATTTAATTCAAAACAAAACTTGTCAGAATGACTGGTGTACTCTAACTATCAGTTATCGGAAGTTAGCGTACGGCAGACAGATAAAATGGACATGCTAGAAAACAAATAGAGTATGGTCTCATCTCGTTGGCTGATTTAAACACCTCGATGGGCTACGCCCATCTCGATTTTTAAATCAAACAACTCCATGAGACCATATTGTATATATTACTTCATGTGATTTCATAGAATGAAACAATATACGTGACGTCCTTTTCAAACTATGTAAATGACTTCTTCTTCGGAGAACTCCTTTTTCTTACGCGATAGTCTTAATACGTATTATTTTATTTTAAATTGGATTCATCCATCTCATATGTTGTTTTTACTCAAACTGTTGAAGGATACAAACTTTTGAAGTCTGTGTTGTTCGAAGGTTATTAGAGAGGCCCTTCTATGGAAATTTTACCCGGGGAACATTATCAAAAAAAAGAAATTTGGATCTGGTGACTATTGGCAATTACTTTAAGGGATTCGTGGATTAAGGGAATACTTTAAGGGACTAGGGAACGAGGTACTAAAAGTACTAAAAGAGACAAAATACTGTGGAACAATGGTCGTTAAATTAAGGTATCTGGGAAACATGGACCCCCAGATATGGCCCCATTATCCATTTTAGCATATTTGTATCTAACAACTCACTCCAAATATGTAAATTTTCCTACCTACAAAAATGAAAGCTTTCGAATAGTCAAAGAAAGTTATTTATATTTTTAAGCTGCCAGACCTGTCTATGTTTGCGGTCAGTTGGTCTACACGTTTGGCATGATTATCATGGCCATCACACGCCACCCAGTGGCGGTGATCCTGATGTCTCCGTGCGCAGGGATTATGTACGCCACGTTGTTCACGATGCCGTACTTACTTGTAGCGCATTATCACTCCAGTGGAAAGGTACGTAACTCTAACACTAAAGAATAATATGTTGTGTGCTTACGTTGTTTTTGGCATGAATTGCATCATCTGTTTAAGTATCCAGTATTGAATGTAATATGCAAAGTTTTAGTATAGAATAGTGCATGTAATTTGCAATGGTTTAGTACGTACTCTAACATTAAATAATAATATATTGAGGATGTATGTTTGTATTGGCATGAATTGCATCATCTGTAATGTGTATGTATCCAGTCTTGCATGTAAGATGCAATGTTTTAGTATACAATAGTGTATGTAATCCGTCATATGTATGGGGTCAGACATACTTATTATGTCAAATGTGGTGCATGACCTTGAGCTCCATAGTCATGATCAACATCCAGTATAATATACGGATAAGGCAACCCATCATGATGTACCACCACCCATTGTCCAACCACATAAATTGAAGGCACAATTTCATCGCATGATTCATTTACAGAACTCGTTGAAATATTTGAATTTGTCAAACTTAGTGTGTTACTACTGGTATATTGAAACAACTATACGTCCTTGGGTTAGAAGCACATGTATACTTGTGTATTTCCCAGAAGCATGACAATGCTCTAACAGTTAGTTTTTCATTACAGATATTTTGAGTCCTTACAGATACTTTGATGAAGTAGAATTGTCCCTGGTATTGGTTTTAAAGTTATATTGGACAATTGTTTGTCAGCGTTATATATCTCTTCCTCTTATATCTTGTACAACCTAACGGATCAATCTCATTTTTTCAGAGCATCGAAAAGGTAATCGACATCAGTAATGTTTCTCCCGTAAGACACACGTTTATCTGCAGTTCGCTTAATAAGCCCTCCAACTCCATCTGGTGCACCCTTGCAATGCCCTGCCTCAATAAAAGTCTATGTAACCATTTTGAAGTCATATATTTTAAGACATCTCTCTTTCATGACAAAGAAATCTGTCTTCGGTCGATACTGGGTTGTCGGACCGTTTTATTTCATCAATTATTGGATGAAAGTGGGCCCATATTCCGGAGGGATCGTGTCCATAGCATCCTGATACATACTATATTGGTACAGGAGAAATATCATTGTAATATTCCATTCCTATTTGTAGGAAATCCTGATTTCACGAGGCTACAAAGTGCATTGCTTGTATTTCTAAATTTAACTTGCATGCATAATTCTCGCTAAAATCTTATGAATATCATTCGTTTCCAGAAAGGTTCTTTCAAGTTCTTGAGGATCTCGTATTGGTGACTTATGTTGTATAAATATGTTGGCAGAACTTTCCTTTTAGTAGGGTATTAGTAGCATCTAGAAGATGTGTAAGTGTACAATTTTGTTTTCCTTTTATTGTAACCTGAACATTTATTACATTACTGGTGCCATTTGACTTCTTTACGGTTCTCTCATCGTGTGTGCTTTACCAAATTGCTTAACTTCTTCATACAATTCATTTGTTGTCAAATGACTTGTTAGCACAGTGTCTACATTCGCGATACATGCACTCTTTTTTCATCGGCTCACAACAAACACTGGAGCATGCGTCTTTAGGCGCAGCTGACATGATCACTTTGTGTAAGTTTAGGCAGTCAGGCATGAACGCTATATTGGTGTGTATTGTGCACGTGCATGTTCTCTACCCGTGTACTTTGGGTCAAGGACCTAAAAATGGCGTAACCTAAAAGCATCGAATATGGGACATTAACGTCCTCGTTCTTTTCCAAAAAGACTTTATGCAAGTTTTTGAAGCTATATTTCAGTATAATCTCTTTTGTTTCCTCGTACCTTTTTTTATTCTTCTTTCCCGATAAAAGTCGACTATTGATATCCTCTTCTAGAAATGCTTCTATATTGTTTCTGATGTGTTACTGTGCACCTTTCGGTTGTATGAAAGGTTGTTCTTTTATCTACATTTAAATTCCAGCCTTTCGTATTAAAACCTATATATTTTTTGCCATATTTACCATTTTGTAATTTCTCAATACGTTTTGAGATATTAATTGTGAGATGGCTTGCTTTTCTTTAAGTGATTTTACTCTTTCATGTTTCTCCTGATTTCGTGAACAGCAACACATTGAAACAATAATTGCTGCCGAACATTTATTTTCATCATCTTCTGTCTCAAATGTCTCATGTCGTTTTCTACTCCGGGATTTTCTTTTTGTTTATTTTTTTTTCAGTCTTACTGGTCCATTGGGGTTATCAAGCCCAATCTTTATGGCTTTAAAGTGGAATATCCCTTAAGACGGTGCTAGGAGGCGTGAGAGGTGTTGCACTTTAAATCAAACCGAGTCTGCTACTTTTTTCTGTTGTTTGTGCTTGTTGTTTCCAAGGGATCCCCTTTTCAGTATTTATTTCATATCGTGTTCTGTACATATCCGCTTGTTTTAATCTTAATTTATTTTCGAGTTTGCTTTTTTAAATATTTTTGTACTCGTGATCTGTCTCTTTTTATCTTTCTACGCCCCGTAGCGGTGTTTTCAGTTGACTGGTTTGGTGATGTTGGTTTTGAGAATAACAGACGCTTCCGAAGCATCTCTTGTTTCAATTTAAGTTGTCTTCCTCTTCGTTTTGATTTTCTCCGTTTACGCATTTGTTTTCTATTTTCCCTTTCGCCCACATTGTAATGTTTTGTAGCTCCCGATTTTATGTTCTTTTCTTCCAACGACTTCTCTCTTTAGTAAGGTAGCCGTTGTATTCTTTATCGCGAATTCCGATGACAATGCAAAGCAATAATAAGAGTCACTAGTTTAAATTAACAGAATAAGAATTTTGTGAAAAGAAGTATGAATAACGTGATAATCTGATGCACCCTGCAGAGAGAAAATAAATTAAGGTGCTTTTTATAATTGACTTACGTTTCCGCAATTTTTCTTTCCATGTTTCAGGGACTATTTCTGTGATTTTCAAGCATTTTTGTTTGCGGTTTCGCATACTTTGCTTTTATTGCTAGGGTTATTAGCCACAGGCCAGCAGAGTTTATAGGATGCCGAGTTGTCCGTCGTCCGTCCGTCGCCCGTCCGCCCGTCGTTAATAGGGATTTCATTATTAATTGGATCTGTACCAAACTTTGCCAGGGTCTTTATATCAATAGTTCGAAAAACAGCCATATTGAATTAGTAACACCAGATTTATCGCCCTGTTCTACTGAAGAAAGGAATTTTACTCCTTCATTTAGAATTTGATATTTACCAAACTTTACCCGATTGTTGATATTAATGAAAGATCGGACAAGTTCGGAACACGTTCGGAAACCAGCTATAGCGGACCAGAAACACCAGCGTTATGACCCTTTGATATATTGAAAATAATGCCTTATTCTGCCTTCCGAACACTCTAGCTCATTCAGTTTGTAGGTCTTTACCAAACTTTGCCATATTGTTGATATGAATAAAATATCGGACAGGTTTGAAAACCAGAAATATTGGATCAATAATATCAGAGTTATGGCTTTTGATTTATTCAGAAATGCCATATTAATGCCTTGTGAACACACGTGCCCCTCTATTTGATCGTTACCAAACTTACATAGTAGTTATATATACATAATATCTCAGATGAGTTCTTGAACCAGCCAGAGTCGATATCTAATAGCTGAATTATCTGCTCTTGAATTGTCAAACATGGATAATTTTGCCCTGCGGGCACTAGCTCTTCTATTTTTCATCCGATCTTAACCAAACTTGCACACGTTTACATGAAGCATCATTGCGTGATCCTCTCTCAGGTTTATACTAAACCATCTTTAAACAACGTTTTGTCATGAACTAATGGCCCTCTTGTTTTTTAGTTCTGTCATAAAAAAAAAAACTCGGTTCATGGGTTTAAATCCCAGTGCAGATTTTGTTCTTGAAAACTTGTTTCATTGATTATGTTAGTCATTATTTGTTTACTTGTTTATTTTGATGATAGTAGACATGTACAGGCCCTAGTTTTTTGGTTTGTGTGCGTGGTTTTGTTTGACTGTTTTCAATGAATGCTAGATTCTCTGTCGACTTTTATATAGACTTTGATATCATCTAAAACATTAACCGAGTATATGTTTGCCTCTATGTAACTCCTCGGTTTGCCTCTGTCGGTATAATAAATAGAGAACTTTCATGATTACTCATTCATCATTGAATGGATTAAACAAGTTGGCAAAATGATATAATGCGAGGCCCTTGCTGAGCATTATATCATTTTTGCTAACGAGTTTAATAAATTCAATAATGAACGAGAACGAATGTTAGATTCTATTTATTTCACAACTCACATATCGACTTTATTGCATTTTGCCTGTCGTTTTAATACGCGAAACCGACATAAACCGTAGGAATTGGATCATAGTCATTATCGATTTTTTTGACAGCGCATACTAACTTATTTGTATATTTATATAACTAGTGGTATATCGAAAATATGGAATGGTGTTATTCCACTCCCACACAGTAAATTATGTGATAAAGGGTAATATGTCAAATACAATCCTATTTGCGCATTTAATTAAACGCTAAATCACCGCGTAGTGTATTGCCAGTGTAATCTCCAGGCTCGCTCATTATAAAGTGACAACGATCTGAGACGGACTCAGTGAGACAAATCATGATTTAAGTTTTCAAAATGGCATTCTGTATTTCCAGAAAAAGACGTTTTTGTGGGGTTTTTGTTGTTGTTATTTTTTGACTACGTTTTCAGGTATTTACATATATTTATGTTTTGGGGGGGATGCTGTTGTTGTTTATTTGTTTATCTTGAGTATTTAGCAATCTAATGTTCGAGTAAGCATCTAGACAGATGATGAATGGAAAGTGTTTGCGTGCAAGGGTGTGTGAGGCTGGCTGCTGATATATTATTCTCTTAGTCATTATGTGTAACCAATTTGTCAATAATAATTTTAAATGTGTAAATGATAGAGGGGAAGATTAGTTTTGCAACGAAATGTGTAATGCCCTTTGTAAACCAATATGTTACTATTATTATTATTATTATTATTATTATTACATTGTTATTATTATTATTTACAAGAACTTAAAGGGTCCTACGGCAATCTACACCTCAGCTTATTAATCCGGTATCATTTCGACTTGAAACCTACTTGCTAGCAATTAGATAAAAGAAAATACAATCCCCCCACCCCAACCCACTGGAAAAGTAATCTACCTGTTGACCGTGGGTGGCGACCTGTGCCGTTGGAAGAAGAAATCCTGGTGGTTGAGTGATGCTATACCCACGTTACAACACACCACTTCTGTACGGACTTCATCTCAGACGGGCGGTCAGATTGGCCCGATCTGATCAATCAGTTTGTCACGCCAGCTGCAAGGGATCATCGCTTGTCATTTAAATGCTTTTATTCTACTTTTACCCTTCAATAACTTAAATTATATTACCATGCATTTACCATCAGTAGTAACGATCCTTTAAGGCGGTGCGCAAGGGCTAATCATGTATGGATAATCACTATATGGCTATACTCATGCCGCTTTTTAGGCGGAACATAAATGCGGCTCTTTGACTTTTTAGTTAAGGGGTTTTGTCCGCTGGGTGGTATGGGCGGTATGATGCATTTACTTTATATGAGTATACGCTTCACATATTCTTGGCATTTTTTCTGTCGGATATGCACAGAAAATGTCCCCTTGTTGGACTCCGAGGTGGGAGAAGCGTGAAGAATGAATACCAATTCCCGATTATGGGACGAGAAAACGCACACACTAAAGATACCCGATCGACTTCAATTTCTTGTTCTAAGCGTTCTATAAAGAGGGTCCCAAAGGGGTTTTGCGTGAAAACGTGATCGGGGTGTTTTTAAAAACGTGACATGTGAAACAAACAATATTTTTGCGTGATTGCGTGAAAATTATATCAGCGTGATCCGTGATTTTGGTCTTGGTAAAACGTGATCGCGTGATATGGTGACGTGAAACGTGAATTTTTAGTCCTTTTTAGTCTTTTTAGTGTCCCTCCTCCTCCAAGGTATGTGAAATGTTCTCTTTTTGTCATAACTTTTATACCACATGAGATGCCAGAATGCTGTTGTCAATTTGAAAGCCTCAGAATACATCTGACGGCTCAAGTTTGTGTGTGTTTTTTTTTTTGTTGTTTTTTATTGTTGTTGCAACCCACCCATTGTACTAGAGAAGCTCGAGCCTATAGCGCTTCACGTCTGCTCATCCACATTTAACGTGAAATGTGAAAGTTCTGCTATTTTCACGTGAAGACGTGATCCTTGTTTTTATTTTACGTGATCACGTGAACACACCCCCCCTTTGGGACCCCCTATAAATTGACCTGGACCAGAGTCAGGCTCAGAGTCTCATTCTGACACATATCACATCTGAAATTGCCTCGATTTCTTAATATTATCTCATTTGATGAATCTCGACCTATTACTAATCTCTCTCCTTTCGCTATTGCTAAGGCTTTACTCGGCATTGCCGGCGAGCAGAGGAGCGTAAAGAAATTTAAAAAAAAAAAACTTTTGTCGAGTGTGAACGAAAATCACACTCTGACAACCTTCTAAAAATCAGATCTTTTGTCAATATTCCTGTTGAGGTGATACCTCATAATTTTATTATCTCTCTCAACACCTCAAAAGGTGTGGTACGCTCTAGGGAACTGGAGCACTGCACCGTTGATGAAATGACGCTTAACCTCAAATCACAAGGTGTGACTGAAGTAGTTCGTTTGAATACAAGGCTGGTGTCATACCCACTCTTACTAATACATTCGTGATGTGCTTACTTGCAGCACACCAACTCTACCTACAACGATCAAAACTGGATATATAATTCTATCAGTGGACCCTTTTATCCCGAACCCTTTCATATGTTTCAATTGCCAACATTTTGCGCATTATCGAGAAAGGGAAGAGAACTGTCTTTTGCCACAGTTCTCTTTTGCGCACGCTGTGACCAGCAGGGCCACAGCGATTTCTCTAACTGCACATATCCCGCCTCTTTTGTTAATTGCAAGGGGGCCCACGGGGCTTTCTCGAAAGACTGTCCAAAATGGAAGCACGAGAGAGAAATTCAGAAAATCAAAATAGAAAAAAAATATCTCTTTCCCAGAGGCTAGAAAAAGGGTATGAGAGTGGACCTTTGGAAACGGCCGAAATATTGCAGTCTCTGTTTGATTGATACTGTTCATGAGCGGTAGTGAAATATGTTTGCTACCGCTGACGCACACTAGCCCCGGGTTGAGCAGAACTCAGACTAGAAAACTTGTTGAGAGTCTTACTCCGCCCACTCCATCCGGCAAATCGTACGCCGATGCGAGTAGGGTTGAGAAACGAGCTACCAGGTCTGTCGCGTCGCAGAACGTGTTAACCTGGCCAATAGACTCCAACATGTTTACTACTATTCCACTCTCAGAACACCTCTGAAACATTATCAGCCTCTCAAACTGTGGTCCTCTTAAATAAGCCTCATGTGGCTTCCAAGACTAACACTCCTTCAAATATATCCTCAATAACTCTTACATCTACTACATCTACGTCATCTATTTCGTGACAGCAAGAAAAAAGAATTCTCCCGCGTTAGGGAAGCAGTCGAAAATATCTGATGATCCAATTAGACTGCACAACATATTTGGAGACTTGGAGATGGAGTTTGATGATCCAGCACATCTGGAACTTCCAAAGTCTCCAAAGTCTGCCAACTCCAAAGGACGTAAACCCGTACTTCCACCGTAATAACATCAAAATCAAATGAGGTTATTCAATGCTACAGAGGTTTAAAGCGTAACGATGATGAAATCAGCTTACTTTTAAATAAACACAAGCCTGTTGCATTTTGTCTTCACGAAACCTTCTAGAATACGAGTGATAAGATGTCTTTTAAAATATATTCACAATATAACTATATTTATGATACAAATGATAAATTGCTGGAGGAGTTTCGATTCTTGTGAATCGAAACATTCCTCACAGAACTGTTGCGTTGAAAACCGATTTGCAAGCTGTTGCGGTCAGTGTTACGATGCACAGAGTTATAACAATATGCTCCTTATATTTACCACCTAGTTCTTCACTAGACCTTAAAGATCTAAATCCCCTAGTTGCACACTTACCATCACCTGTTATACTCTTGGGTGATTGTAATGCACACAACTACATCTGGGGTTGTAAAGATATAAACGATAAAGGCAACAAAGTTGAGGACTTCTTAGCCAAAAACAAGTTTTTAATGATAACAAATCACATACTTATTTGCATCCAGCTTCAGGCTCTCATTCTTTCATTGATTTAACAATATGCGATCCAAACGCAACGATGGAAACTTCGCAAAGCTGATTGGGGTACGTTTCATTCTCTTTGCGAGGAACAATTAACGCCTTCCGTTTTCAAGGATGTCGAAGACGCAACTACTCTTTTTACCAAATCTCTTCATGATATACTGATCAAACTATTCCAAAAACCTCGCCAGATCCAAAGCGCCCACATAACCATGGTACGATGATGACTGCAAAAAGGCAGTCAGCGATCGTAAAGCTGCATTAAATAATTTTAACCTGCGGCCAACTCAAAATAATTTAGATAATTTTAGAGTTTTTTGTGCGAAAGACCGTCGTACTATTAACTATTAAGGATAGCAATAGGAAATCCTGAATATATTATGTCCCTAGGCTGAACTCTCGTTCATCCCTTAAGAAGGCGTGGGACATGGTTCGGAAAATAAACGGTAAAGGTAATTC
Source organism: Cyrtodaria siliqua (assembly GCA_037043455.1). NCBI lineage: Eukaryota > Metazoa > Mollusca > Bivalvia > Adapedonta > Hiatellidae > Cyrtodaria > Cyrtodaria siliqua. Next base: position 579,976 of record JAWPHD010000097.1, read on the forward strand.
TAGTTGTGTAAATCATCTTAAAACTGATATGTCAAATATATTACAAACACGATGGCAGAAACTTTTTCTAAAATCCCTTCTTGTGAAAATTGTCAACCAAATTTTCTAAAATATAAGAAACTAAAAGAACAGAATAAGTTGAACTTCAAATCGAACAATTTGAAGAAATACAATCAGCTGTTCACTCTCAAAGAACTTCGAGAATCCCTTAAAAAGGCTGATACATCAACTGGTCCTGATGATATTCATTATCAGTTATTAAAACATTTACATGGAACCTTTCTCTCTACCCTTCTTGATATATTTAGTAAGAGATGCGTGACGGAAAACTTCCCCGATTCTTGGCGGGAAGAAATCGTTATTCCAGTCCCCAATCCTCGAAATGATCGTAAGGACCCAATAAATTATCGACCTATTGCTTTAACGAATTGTATATATAAAACAATGGAACGAATGATTAATGAGGGACTCGTTTGGTACCTGGAACCAAACAAACTGATAACAAAGTATCAAAGTGGATTCCGGCGCCAACGAGGCACAACAGACAATCTCATTCGATTTGAATCATTTAGTCGCTGTATTTTTTGGCTTGAAGAAAGCCTATGATACTACACGGAAGTACGGTATTATGAATGATCTTTATGACCTTGGTGTTAGAGGCTGATTACCAATTGTATAGAGTTCTAAGATGATAGACAGTTTCGTGTCCGAATGGGTTCAACCCTGTCTGACATTCATGAACAGGAGATGGATGTGTCACAGGACAGCATACTCTCTGTCACCCTTCTTAATACAAAAATGATCAGTATAGTTAAATGCATCAATCCTGGTGTGGATTGTTCTCTATATGTTAACGACTTTGTTAAAATGTTATCGTGAAAAAACATGAACACTTTTGAGAGACAATTACAACAATTTATCAATACACTTCAGACCTGGTCTGATGAAAATGGTTTTAACTTTTCTTAATCTAAAACTAATTGTATGCACTTTTGATAATTACGTAAACATCATGAAGACTCTCATCTAACAGTGGATGGGTCACCAATACCAGTAGTGGATGAGACAAGATTCCTTGGTCTTATTTTTGACCGTAAATTAACGTTTATACCACACCTTAAATACTTGAAGGCTAATGCCTTAAAGCTCCTTATTTACTGAAAGTTTTTGCAAACACTAATCATGAGTCTTTCTAGATCTCTCATCAGATCCAAGCTGGACTACGGCTCAATAGTATATGGATAGACTCGCAAGTCATACATGCAGATGCTCGATCCTATACATAATCAAGGATTACGACTCGCTTTAGGTGCCTTTCGTTCATTACCAGCCGAAAGTCTATATGTTGAAGTTAATTAACCATCCCCGTATCATCGACGGGACAAATTAACCCTTCAATATGACATTAAATTACAATCTAACCCTTCAAATCCCACTTTCGATACTGTTTTTAATCCGTTCATTTTAGTTATGAACGTCATTCTGATCGAAAACCGAAGGCCATTCGACCATTTGATCTTCGTATTAAACCAAAATTAAGAGACATGGAAATCGACCTAAATTGTATTGCCAAGTACAAAGTACCACTAATTCCACAGTTGACTTTGGAAACACCAACGATTATTTTTGTTCTTTGTAATAGTAAAAGTCCAGTACAGATCCTTCTATCTTTCAAAGCAAATTTAATGAAATTAAATCTAAATACGGCAATGTTCAACATGTATACACAGATGGTTCTAAAGATGGAGATAAGGTAGCTAACAAATACAGCATAAAGAGCCGCCTGCCTCACAAGGCCTCTATCTTTCAGCTGAACTTAAGGCAATTGAACTTGAATGCTACTTTCCCTGTCCGATCTTTTTATATTTCTTTCTTGCCTTAAACTATATTCAGGTATCTGATAATGACCATTTCGTAATATTTTCTGATTCACTTTCATCTCTTCAAGCCCTGTGTAATATGAAATATGATAACCCAGTTGTGCTTCAACTTTTAGAAAAGTACAATTATTTTATAGTTGATAATGTTATTATTTTCTGCTGACTTCCAAGCCATGTAGGAATACATGGTAATGAAAAAGCTGATAGTACTGCTAAGGCAGCATTAGGTATACATATATATTATGCCAAATTACCATATATTGATTTTAAAACTTGTTTTAACACATATATTCGTAGCTCTTGGCAAGCCGCTTGGGATTTGTCAGTGAACAATAAACTCCATTCAATTAAACCGTTACTCGGAGAATGGCGTCCTTCTAGTAGACCCATTCGCCGAGGAGAAGTTGTCCTAGCCCGGTGCATGACAGGTCATACACGTTATACTCATTCATATTTATTACAAGGTGAGCAATTACCAGAATGTATAGTGTTTTGCACCGTTAACGGTCAAACATATCTTTTTCTTAATTTACTTTTCATTTTTCAAATCATTCATCATATTCATTATACTATTAAATGCATCATTCATAAAAGTAGGTAATATTGACTACATCTATTGTAGTTATTATACCAATATACTCTTTTATATAGTTATTATTTAACATGTTGTTTCGTTATACTATTAAAGAAATTTAACCCTTCAAACAACAGCAAAATAGCAAATAGCACTACAAAAAGTGTATTTCAAAACTCTATCCAGGTGCTCAAGGTCATATGCACCGATTAAAAGAAAATGTTTATTTTCGGGTTCTTAAAACGCCCGTGATTGACTATGCGCAAAACGTGCCATCCGCATATTGAGTTGATAGATATTCTTGGTTATATATCTTAATACCTTTAATATGTGGGTTGTTTCTTAGCAACGCTGCCAACACTTCTGCACAAAGATTAAAAAGGTAGGGCGACAAAGAATCTCATGGACGACAACCAATTCAATTCAATTCAATTCTTTATTCACTTAGGTTCATACATATGAACAGCATACGTATCAGTTATATCAATGGCGACAGATCATCAAATATAAATCTAAACACGTATACATCAGGAAACGACTATATACCAACTATCTAACAGTGCGGTTTATGGATTTCTAACCAAAATATGAGTATACTAAATAATATACTAGATGTTACAGTATTATTATTATAATTATTATAAAATATTAGTAATAATAACAATAATAATTGTTTTGTAAACATCGTTTCAGATAATTGTATAGCATGTTTATGTCTTTATACAAAAATATTTTTTTTAAAGTAAACAGGTTTTTAAACTAATTTCGTATTTCTGCAGCCCTACCGAAACGAAATGTAGAGCGCATTTTGTCAGTGTTATACAAATTACCTCTCTGTAAGTAAATCCATTCTGACATATGTCCATTTACAATGAAACAATTTTATCCAACTTATAATTGAGGGGCCAAAATTAAAAAAATAGAAGACCTTTATCATAAAGCTCCATGAAACTGTGTCGAATGCTGTTGCAAAGTCAGTCAAGAGTAGTAGCCCTGGATCCGACATTTTTCCGCATAAAATAAAATATCACATAGCAGTATTATATTTGTTCCCATAAATCTACCTGGTAGAAAGCCAGTGCGATCTTCATGAATCATAGAACACCATACGTTTTTTTATTCTACAAGCTATTGATGCAGATGCTATTTTATAGGAAACATTAAGCAGAGAAATTGGTCGCCAATTTTTTAAATATAATTTGTCTTTATTACCTTTTGGAATGCAAGTTATAACTTCTTGTTCAAGTTCCGTCCACCAGATATTGATCTGGGACAATATAAACCTGGTGGAAATATTTTATTTCTTAAATACATACTTTTGAACTAAAAACTCCTTGTTTTTGTTTTATAGAGAGCTCTCCATTTAAGTATGCTAACTAAAAATAGGCCAATATTGATCCAGAAAAACTTAAAGAACTCGACTGTAAATCCGTCGTTACCTGGGCTTGTGTTATTGGACATTTTTTAGGGCTATTTAGCATTTCTGTATATGTTAGTGCACCCTCAATTTATATATCGGTGGTAGATTTTCAATTGCTTTTGTTTTCTTACTTAAATTTCGATTCGGTGGTTCTACTACTCCGGCCGATAAAGGCTCTGGATATTGTTTAACCACCCATAGGATATATTGTCTGCTTTTTAATTTAGTCTTTTGGCTGTTACTTGTGATGCGCAGGCTTCATAACCGCTGCTCGCAACTGCATTCCATTTTGTTTATTTCGCTCTTCGGGTCATAGACTTTTGTTAAATACTGGGCCATACGCCGCTGGACATGTGAGGTGTAATAAGTATAAAGGTCGCTATGTCCACCGCCATATGCATTCCAACTTCGGGATGGTTGAAATTCTGTACTATTGAGTTTATGAATATTGAGTTCTGCTCAACCCGGGTCTAAGGGGCGTGAGCGGTAGCAAGCATATTTCACTAACGTTCATGAATAGTCTCAATCAAACCAAGACTTCAATATTTCTTATGTATTGTACTCGGCCGTTTGGAAAGGTCCGCTCTCATACTCTTTTAATATGCTCATTTAATTTTGGTACATTCAAGTTTATCAGTTAGGTGTTCAGGTTTATGTCTTCGCTTTATATAACTTTTTAAAATGGTGTTTTGTTTGCTCTAGAATTTCGTTTTTTGTTTTTAAAGTGTTAACCGATGAAGAAATCAAAGAATTCATATATTTGGAAATGTAATTTCTATTTTCCATATTGCAGAAGTACTTTGACATTGTTTTCCCTTCATTTATCCATCTTGTTTTGGATCTCACGAATTCACCTTCTACCTTTCTTTTGCGGAGTTTAAATATTTATTTTTATTTTTTCCAAGGAAAATTCATAATTTATTTCAATTTCTTTTTCAAGTCTTTCAATTTCTTTCAATATTTCGATTTCTTTGTTTGTTTTCATTTTCTTTTGATGAGATGAATAGGCTCTTGTTTTGCCTCTGATTGCCAGTAATAAAACTTTATAGACCATTTGATCGTTTATATTTAATTTTAGATCTTGTATTGGAATATCACTTATATCAATTTCTAAGTCCTGATTGTCTGCAGCATATTGCCTTTTCACATTATATATAGTATGTTTTATCCTTTAACAAATAGTTATTGAAAGAGTTATTAAATTTCCAGTATGAATTTCCTTTTATATAAATTTTCCAAATTGAAATTGGATGAAAAACATAGAATGATCTGTGCGATAAATTGTAATATTTTTGCATCATCTAAGTCAGTAAATAAGTTATCTGTTATTAAAAAAATATTATCTGCCTTTTTTCACAGGGTGTCTGCGAAACCAGGTATATCTTTTTTTCTATATTTTGTCCTCTCCAGCAATCTACCCAATTATTTTCAGCAATAATTTCTATAAGTGTATCCCTTGCATTTTGGTTATTTATATTTATATAATTGTATGTGTCGATCTCTGGATTTAATATAAGGTTAAAATCGCCTGCAACTATACAGGGATTATCATATTTCGAAATCGAAATTGTTTCTTTTAAAACCCGAAAAAAACGGGATCATCCCTATTTGGTGCATAAATGTTAATAAGAGTAATATCTATATCACATATGACTGAATCTAATATCAACATGTTACCGTCTGAAGCACTTTCTGAATTTTTTCCTTGAAGTCAAAAGTGTTATTTATAAGTATGGCTACACCTCTTGATTGACCAGTGTGACTGTTTAAATAACAATAGAATCCCCATTGACTTCTAATGTAATTTTCTTCTTTTTTTTGTAAAATGAGTAATCCTGTAAGAAATAAATTGAATTGTTTTTTTCTTTTTAGAATGTTCAGAACATTTTTTCTCTTGGTTGTGTCGCCTAGTTCATGTACATTCATTGATGCTAAAGAAATATTATTACTCATTTAGACCAAAAACAATCCATATATATATATATATATATATATATCATGTGTGGCAAAACCGGCAAGATAAGAGTAATTGCGCAAAAATGTTGTTACAATGTAATGAACAGTGAAGGCATAATTCCTTAAAAAGATAAAAATGTTCCGAGTATTGAACAAACATGTTCGGATAAACGGGGAAAGGCGGACAAAAAACAGTGTAATATACAAACGTAAAATGAACAGGCAGTAAAAATATGTGTAAATGTACTATTTACAAAAATAGTCGACAAAGGCTATACCGTAACATGATTATGCTGTATTGTAATCAACATTATTCTGAAATAATACTTAAACCAAGCACAGATGAGACAGATGAGACATACAGCTATTAAAAGTAAATATACCGTTACTTATTGAGAAATTTTATTATAGATTTGTTTTAATATTCAGAGTACCTTGTGCTAAATACATCAGTATTTTCTTACGAAGTTAAGCATACTCGTTATTTCTCGTTATTTCTCACCAAAGTTGGTATATTCTTTTTTGAGCAACTCGTCCAGAAAATATTACAATAGGCACAACAAAGCATCGTATTTAACCAACATCAACATATACACATACCAATTGTCCTAATTACCAAGGCGGTAGCCCTATCGTCTACCCTTGTTTGTTTGTGATGTCTTATTTTGCCTTTTACTCATTTTTTATATATAGTTGATATTTGTTTCTCTGTGTGTTTGTGGTTGACTGTCGTCCTTGAATGCTACTTTTCCTGTTCGATTTTTATATCTATATTTATACTAGCTACGGTCAAACAAATCTTGCTGGAATGTGTAGACTTTGATCCTATGCGGCAAATGTACTACACAGTTAATACTATGAACGAGTTATTTGATACTATAGATTTTAGTCTTGTTTTAGATTTCCTGAAAGAAGTCAGACTTTATAAATCATGTTTATATTTACACACCCGTTGAGGGCATTTTATATTTATATTTACTTGTTTACTCACCCGTTGAAGGGCATTTGTTGATTTGCATATATACATAGTTTATATTACTACCCTTATTTGTAAATAGTTTTATCTTTTTTCATTTACATTAATTTTTAATTACTACTTCAATTCTTCATCTTTCATCAGTTTTTTTCGCACAATATGAAGTGTTAATGTGTCGACGTGCCGTAAAACACCATTCATCCATTCGTCCTTCTACCAAAGGTTTAAATTTAGTATTGGTTCCACAGGAAATTGTATCATTTTATATTTGCCTTCTGTTATTGTAATTGTCTATGAAGGACTGTAACAGATGTTAGTCATTACGTGGTCCGAGTATTAACGTTCATACCCATCCAATACCTTGTCCAAGAAGAGAAAACGGGGTTGGCTGGGGTATGAAATAAAATCTTAATTTCCGCTTAAAACGTATGCATATTGTAAAATTAAAACATTAAAATAGTAATTTTAAACAGGTTATCGCATTTTTTCAGTAAAAAAATGTTTTTAAACGTGTTGTATTGTCGTAATATCCATTACAAAATCCTGCTTATGTAAGCTTTCCCATCACTTAATAGAATTTAGGCGGGACCAATGGTTGTTATTCTGCGGTCAATCAAACGTATACACGTTTTTCAAATGCAAGCACACTATACACCTTCGTGTGCAGAAACGAATTTCCTATCCAACAATACCGTCTTCCTGCGATCTCTTGTACATTCGCTGAGATATCGGAGTTCAAAGTCACCAAAGTGCAATTTCAATTTTCCTTGGTCCCCGTGGTAAACAAATCGCATCTCAGAAAAGCTCAAAATGGAATTATCAGCAGCTCATGTATGGCACTTAAAGACTTAAGTATAAAGACCAACGGCATTGATTGTTTAAGTTCGGCATAACTCCCCAAGTAATCATACTATATCATGATCTGTCAACATGTACGTTATCTGTGTTTACTTATGCTCCTATGGAGAATGTCAGTTTACAAATCCGGAGGAAATTGTATTATATTATGCGACAGTCTCCCTTGTGGTTCGTTGGCGTTCTGAATAAGGCGTTTGATGTCTGTCTATTCAATTTGTTCAGGCGAAAATTTACAATATGAGGACCGGGTAATTCAAACATCATTTATTAATCTGAACAATATGTGTACATCATGTATACAGTGAAATAAAATGATCTAGAACAAGTGATGGCCAACAAATAATCAAAACGTATTGGAGTTTAAGTTCTATATCTTTTGATTGTTTGTTTGTTTGTTTGTTTGTTTGGTTTGTTTGTTTGTTTGTTTGTATGGCGTTTTACGTCATTTTCTCCTTTGAATATCTCTAACAACTTAAATATAAAAAATGGAATATTATTTAAATAAAAAATGACAAATATTCTAAAATGATGTTTAAGTGTTTACAGTCCTCTGCATTTAAAATAGTTACCCAATGTTCTGTTTCATTATCCATTTTAAACAATGGGTGATTTTAACAAATGTTTTTGGCAAAACAATTATATTGTTACAAATGAGTTCAATTCAACATTTTTGTTCATCCGTAAATGTTTTCATATAGTCAGATAATACATATAGACATGTCTTGTTATTCAGTTCGGGCAAACCAACATTCAGACAACATCAAACATCCAGACAACATCAAACATCCGGGGTCTCGGAACAGATGTCGCTCTCGTCAGTAGCATGGTCTTCTTGGCGCAGTTTCTGCTCTCGTTATTCATGGGAAGTCTCGTCCATCTCGCGGGAAGTACTGTTACCGTAGTGATTGCAGCAGCCGTGCTGAGCTTCTGTGGTGCCATATCTGCAACGCAAGTGACGTATTATGATCTCTGAGAATAGAATATACAGAAATCAAGTTTGTTGCAAAAAAAAAGATTGTTTTCGTTACTGAATGTCCGAGGAAGTATGAGACTAAATTAAATTGAACATTACGCCAATGTAAATAAATCCGTTAATTTTACCACAAAGTTATCATCATGTGTGACAAGAGCAAGAAGCGCTTGACCTGCTTGACATCTTCATTGATGAACTCAGCATAAAACATATTGGTTTAAACTCTGGAAAATGGACTGTTAAAGAAACTAACCTGCCAAATAACGGGAAAATTACACAACAAAACTGTTTGTAAGAACTCTGTCCATGTGTTCAGGTCATATAATAATGTATATGTGCCGATTAAAAGTAAAGGCTTATGCATGGTATCCTTAAATACCCGTGATTGAAAATGCGTAAATGAATGATGAGTTGGTAAGTCTTAAGTCGACGCTCCAGTTGTGGGATTTATCCTGGCTGATTAAACACGTTTTTATTGTGTCTATAGAGTTTGTATTCTCATATATAAAAACATTATATATATATATATATATATATATATATATATATATACTCAAACATAACCACACGAAACTGCATTCCTGGATTTTTCATAGCAAAGCAAATACACGAATAAAGAACGAAATAGCAAAGCATACTGACATTGTTTGACTTTATTTTGACGTTGACGCTCGGAATAGGCATTGGAGCACTTTCCGTATACTTCTAAACGGAGGCAGTGCCAATAACTACCATCCTGCTATACTCGGGGACTTTAAAAACGCTTCACTGAAAATAAATTAAGATCGTATCGTAGTTTGATCTTGCTTTTCAAATCATAAACTGTATATAAATCATTCCATTTTCACTTCATGAAGTAAAACAGTCATTAACAAGTTTTATTTTATGACGTGAAAAATGAAATTAGTTCTATTCACAACTGATTTTGAAGTAAGAAATGTCACTACTTTGTTTTTTGTTCATCTTCCGTGAGACGTTTTTAAAGTCTTCGAGTATCTCTACATGAACATGGCTTTGTTTACCCATTGATCTAAATATGTATGTTGGTCTAAGGTTTACCAGTGACATTTTTGCCATCGACCGCTCTTATGTGATGGGGTCAACCTATCAATCACATAACATGGCTTCTGGGAGTGTAATACAGCCATGACTTATTTAATGTAATTACACTTGTGTATTACGTATGCAAATGAAGACCGAATCACTGAGTTTGTGTACATAAAAGCATTTAATCCCAGTTGTTTGTATGGTATATTCATACGATACGTTCAGATACCTTAACTCTTTATCACTATTTGAAATCTTACTTTATAAAATGCATGTTAGTCTCGTTTAATTTGGTTAAAGGTGTCGCATTATTTGTAGTGCTAATGCGTTACAGCAGCGTAACGCAGCGTCATGTAAACAACAAAACGAAGTCATGATTTCTTTTACAAATTGCCGCCATATACAAGGTAAATTGACAACATTAAATGAAACTATCATGTTGTAGGTGTGTTATATGAGAAATAGAATCTTACATTCTTGACTGTATATTATTGACCTTAATAAACTCGTTGGATAAAAAGATAGTTTACTCGGCAGAGTCTCGTATATTATCGTTTTATCCGACAGGGCCTCGTATCCTATCATGTTATCCAACTCGTTTATTAATAATACACAGTCACTCATGTAATATCCTCTATATCTCACACTTTAAATTTTATTAAGATGTGTAATGTAATTGTTGTCATAAATGCGTGTTTTACTTTATGCTCGACATTTGCATCTATTTTCACGTGCATATTTCAAATTGAAATAAATGAACGTTACCTGTCTTCATTGCTAACAAAATGGGACGCTGTGAACTCCATTGTGGGAGATCACGTGGTTTCAAAATGGCGGATTGGGAAAAAAATCAACCCACTTCGAGGTAAGCTTTACATATTTACTTCCTAAATACAATAATAAAGCATAGCGCAAAATATAATGCGCTTTTTGCTACTATGTCTATCTTTCCCAAGAGTTCCTTACTTTTGATGGAAAATTGAGTACAGTTTTCGGGAAAATGCTAGTGACGAGGATATCGTTCACTTGCATCGTTCTCGGTCCTCTATTGTGTACACATACTCATTGTAGAGCTTCCAGGTATGGCAAAGAACTGTTACATGTGTTGAAAATGACGTAAAACATCATACAAACAAACAAACAAACTAGAACATGCCTCAGTCACCCGTTTTCCATACAAATTATGGATTCGAAACCAGGGACGTGGCGACTTCCAGGAAAACATTACCTACAGTATATAAACAAGTACAATAAAGAAATAATAGGAGTGAAATGAAACTTTTCTAGCATTGTATCATTACAATTTAACAGAACGGGTATCAACCAAGACCTTCTTATTGAAATTCAGAAGTGTTATCTACTTGACCAGTTCATTATTTAGATGTAAAACTAAATAAAAAAGAAAGAAGACGATTAATGTTTTATTGACTAGCATGCCTGTGCCGCAAACTTTAACACAGCATTATCTTGACCTCCGAGAATAATTATATTGGCACATTTATTCTGAAAATGCGGCCAATGTTCAATGTCTTCGTTGCATACGCCCTACCAGTGTTTGATATCTTCGTCGTATATACAATTGTGCGATATCAGTTTCGTATGTATGCGCTATTTCTGTAAAAACATCAATTAAACCCATTGTGTTTTTGTGGATTGTCCTATATTATGTAGGTAAACAGTTCTTTGCCATACCTGGAAGCTCTACAATGAGTATGTGTACAAAAGTTAACCGAGAACGATGCCAGTGACCCACCACTTTTCCTGGGTAGAACCAGTACTGTACACCTCCAGCCATCCGTAGAATCGACACTTCCTCACTTAAAAGTCGAGCTCCCAGTGGAATTCGAACCCGCAGCGGTGAGAGGCGAATGTTTACAACGCAACATCGTCATTTATAACCTTACATGTGTTGAAATGACGTAAAACATCATACAAACAAACAAACAAACTAGAACGAGCCTCAGTCACCTGTTTTCCAGAACAATTATGATTCGAAACCAGGGACGTGGCGACTTCCAGGAAAACACTACCTACAGTAGTTGCCGTATTATTGTAAAGCATATTATTTTTAGCTCTACTGGCCGAAGGCCAGCAGAGCTTATGGGATGCCGAGTTGTCCGTCGTCCGTCCGTCCTTCGTCCGTCGTCCGTCCGTCCGTCGTTTACTTTTGTCTCGTTAAGACGATAGGGCCTTCATTTTTCATCCGATCTTTGCCAAACTTTAACAGGTTGTTTATAGCAATGAAAGCTCGGTTTAGTTTGAAAACCAGCCAGATCGGACCAGTAACAGCAGAGTTATGGCCCTTGATTTAGTTTAAAATGCTGTATTGCTATGTTTTGCCTCGTTAAGACGATAGGGCCTTCATTTTTCATCCTATCTTAACCAAACTTTATCACATTGTTAATATCAATGAAAGCTCAGAATAGTTTGAAAACCAGCCAGATCGGATAAGTAACAGCGGAGTTATGGTCCTTGATTTAGTTAAAAATGCTATATTGCTATATTTTGCCTCGTTAAGACGATAAGGCCTTCATTTTTGATCTTATCTTTACCAAACTTTACCACATTGTTAATATCAATGAAAGCTCGGATAAGTTCGAAAACCAGCCATATCAGACTAGTAACAGCGGAGTTATGGCCCTTGATTTAGTTAAAAATGCTATATTTTACCTCGTTAGGACGATAGGGGCTTCATTGTTCATTCGATCTTTACCAAACTTTATCAGTTTGTTAATGTCATTGAAAGCTCGAACAAGTTTGAAAACCAACCATATCGGAACAGTAACAACGGAGTTATGGCCCTTGATTTAGTTAAAAATGCTATATTTTGCCTCGTTAAGACGATATGGCCTTCATTTTTCTTCCTATCTTTACCAAACTTTACCACATTGTTAGTATCAATGAAAGCTCAAAAAAGTTTGAAAACCAGCCAGATCCAACTAGTAACAACGGAGTTATGGCCCTTGATTTAGTTCAAAATGCTATATTTTGCCTCGTTAAGACGATAGGGCCTTCATTTTTGATCCTATCTTTACCAAACTTTACCACATTGTTAATATCAATAAAAGCTCAGAAAAGTTCGAAAACCAAACTAGTAACAGCGGAGGTATGGCCCTTGATTTAGTTAAAAATGCTATATTTTGCCTCGTTAAGACGATAGGGGCTTCATTGTTCATCCGATCTTTACCAAACGTTATCAGATTGTTAATATCAATGAAAGCTGGGACAAGTCCGAAAAACATTCATATCGGATCATATCGGACCAGTATAAGCGGATTTATGGCCCTTGATTTAGTTAAAAATGCTATATTTTGCCTCGTTAAGACGATAGGGGCTTCATTGTTCATCCGATCTTTACCAAACTTTATCAGATAGTTAATGTCATTGAAAGCTCAAACAAGTTAAAAAACAGCCAAATAGGACCAGTAACGGCGGAGTTATAGCCCTTGATTTAGTTAAAAATGCTATATTTTGCCTCGTTAAGACGATAGGGGCTTCAATGTTCATCTGATCTTTACCAAACTTTATCAGATTGTTAATATCAATAAAAGCTCGGACAAGTTCGAAAACCATTCATATCAGACCAGTAACAGCGGAATTATGGCCCTTGATTTAGTTCAAAATGCTATATTTTGCCTCGTTAATACGGTAGGGCCTTCATTTTTCATCTGATCTTTACCAAACTTTACCAGATTCTTTAGTTATGGCCCTTGATTTAGTTAAAATGCTGTGTTTTGATCGAAACTTTCAAAAAAAACGTAAATGGCAGTCGCTTCCTTGGTGTTATAAGAGCCATGTTAGCCAGTTGAGCGTCCACAGGCCCTCTTGGGCCTCTTGTTTCTTATTACCATCATTTAACAACTAAAACCTTTGATTATTGGATTTGTTAGAAGACGCGTATTTCCTAAAACGTAATGCTTATATTCGCATTTGATCTTTGGCTGTGTTTTATGCGAGCGTCATTTTTGGTCGAGTAGCGAGTTGCGAGTTACAAAATTCGAGTTGCGAATAACAAACTTGAGAAAGCGAGTTGCGAGTTACAAGTCGAAAAAGCGAGATGCGAGTTACAAGTCGGAAAAGCGAGATGCGAGTTACAAGACGAAAAAGGCATGTTGCGAGTTACAATTCAAAAAAGCGAGTTGAGAGTTTCAAGACGAAAAAGCGAGGTTGCGAGTTTCAAGTCAAAAAGGCGAGTTGACGAGTTACAAGCAAAAAAAGCGAGTTTTTAACAAAGATATAATAAAATTAACTAAAATCAATTCTATTATTTTTATAAAATATTTGGACTGGAAAACACGAGGACTCAGTGTCTTTTTGTTAAGTCATCATTTTATTTTTTATAGGATTCATGTTGCTTAACAGTTGTACATTTTATTAAATAAAAGTATAATAAGATCAAAAAGAAGAACTTATTAGTGCCTTAAAGCATCATAGGAATTAATATTAATGATAATTATGCACTTAAAACCAACTGAGTCCTTGAATTTTGCTGAGCAAACTATTACATTAACAATATCAATTATTCTAATTGGTCTAGTATGGTGCATATTTACATTGAATGTGCTATTGAAACACAGTATGATGGTTGAACTTGACTTGACACCCATTATTCTTCCAGATCATTCCGTGTCCCTAGATCTAGAAAATAAAGACTATTTAATAATTATTCTTATTTAAATGAATTATTCATTTATTTCCCCCAATCTCTCCCAGAGGCTACTGCATTGACCTCTGTCAACGTCTAAGAAAGTAGCCTGCGATCACATGATAATTTGTCACATGACCATAGCTAAAATATCAAAATGGCAAAACTTCAACAACGTGACACCACCAACTTTCGGCTGTTGATTGACACGTAAACATTCGAAAGAAACACGACATATTTTCTACATTTTGATATATATTTTACGTTAGTAATTTAATTTAAGGTAGGTTGTCAAGAGCTATGTGATACTGGAAAGTGCTGGTAAGCAAAATGCTGTACTGTAACCCTATGGGAACGATTTGATGGTGCATATTTGGAATGTTTTGACGACGGAGTGATATGCCAAAAGAAAAAAAACTTTATTCTACCGCAGTTTAATCACAGAGAAATCACCGCAGTATAATCACAGACAAATTACAGGGGATTTTTGACAAACTGATAACCTCACTAAGCCTGATCAAAGATACTCAAGGTAAGCAAGATGCGCCTAAAACCTAACAGCAACACAGTGTCACCAGCCCCACAAGAGACACGCGAACACTCAATCTAAACCACAAGTCAAAATTTCTCAAAACAATCCACAGAAACCCTCATCCAAACAAAAATTTGCTTTAATTACTGGAACAAATATACTCAAAGGCATCAATCAATACAAACCGCTTAAGTTCAAATGTCAGAGTTAAAACCTTCCCTGACATCAAAATAAACCAGCTGAAACAAAAGCTAACAAATATGGATTTAACTCCGTATGATACTATTGTGACACATGTGGGAGGGTATGACATAGACGAAGGGTTCAATAAAGACATATCTACTAACCAGTATAAATCATTACTAAAAGAATTCCAACCAAAATGTAAAATCATTGTCTCAGGACTCTTACCAAGAGGTGGGAATAATGTCAAACCCTTTAATAATGCACTAAAAGAACTGTGAAACTCATTGAATGAAAAGAAATATAAAAAGATCGGACAGGGAAAGTAGCATTCAAGGAGGACAGTCAACCACAAAACACAGAAACAAACACGCAAACAGACAAACAAGAAGGCAAAAGCAATAATAAATGCAAACGACATCACAAACACAAAAGGGTTGACAATAGGGCTACCGCCTTGGAACGGTCAGTGGTAAAGTAGGCCACTGGGGGTTTAAACCGGTTCTAGGGTGCACCAAACCTCACACTTACCCTGCTGTCATCCCATTTAAACAGGACAGTGTAAATAAAGAAAATCCCCCCCCCCCCAACCCCATGATCTAATCTCTAGCCAACAAGAGGCAGCATCAATAGGCAATATAAGTAAAACACAAATATGCTCGTGTAAATATGATACAAAAAAAAAATAGTCTAGAAAGCCATAATGAAGGTACTCATTGACTTGGCAGAAGCCAGAGCAGTAAGATAATAAACCATTAAGGGCACGACAAGAAAGATCATGGACAAACATCAAACGCCACCGGCCCAATGGGCTTTATGTAGGCGTCATCATAGGGTCCACAGCCTGTCCGGTCAGCGTACAATTAAAGAGGAAAGCATAGTGGCGAACTGTAAAAGGGTCAACCACCAAGCATGCAGTACGTTGTAAAGTGATAGGGTCATAACCTCTTTTGATAAACTTTTTAACAAGTTTAACAAAGATAGTATAAAGTGATCATGACCAGGAATATTACGAAGTTTATAAATCACATCACCATAGAAGTCAGGTTGTGATAGTCATTGTCACAGAAGAGTCATTAAATTACTTTTATATTTGGAAAGAAGATCAGGATTACGAATGTCGAGTACATCGACAATCATGACTCTTTCGTCATGGCCTCTGGGGAACTGCCAAAGAACCTGATTCAGACAGATAATGTAAATCTGAAGCCTCCAGGTACCGCTATACTGATACAAAAAAAAAGGATAAAAATATCGGACAGGGAAAGCAGCATTCAAGGACGACAGTCAACCACAAAACACAAAAACAAACACGCAAACAGACAAACGAAAAGACAAAAGTAATAAAAAATGCAAACGACATCACAAACACAAAAGGGTTGACAATAGGGCTACCGCCTTGGAACGGTCAGTGGCAAAGTAGGCCACTGGGGGTTTAAACCGGTTCTAGGGTGCACCAAACCTCACACTTACCCTACTGTCATCCCATTAAAACAGGACAGTGTAAATAAAGAAATCCCCGCCATGATCGAATCTCTAACCAACAAGGCAGCATCAATAGGCAATATAAGTAAAACACAAATATGCTCGTGTAAATATAATACAAAAAAACAATATCCTAGAAAGCCACAATGAAGGTACTCAATGACTTTGCAGAAGCCAGAGCAGTAAGAGAATAAACCATTAAGGGCACGACAAGAAAGATCATGGACAAACATCAAACGCCACCGTCCCAATGGGCTTTAGGCAGGCGTCATCACAGGGTCCACAGCCTGTCCGGTCATCGTACAATTAAAGAGGAAAGCATAGTGGCGAACTGTAAAAGGGTCCACCACCAAGCATGCAGTACGTTGCAAAATGATAGGGTCATAACCTCTTTTGATAAACTTTTTAACAAGTTTAACAAAGATAGTATGAAAGTGATCATGACCGCAATCTACAAAGTATTAAAAAAACATGAAAGTAACACACTTAAACGAAAGTCTCCAATACTCGTACGTCCTACAGAAGAACATATTGGCAAAATGGCCCCTTAAACAACAGATACCGCTGGGGAAGTCAGAAGCGGCCAATTTACGTATGAGATGACATGTCTAGAAACTTAAACCTTGAAAACGACAAACATAACTCAAACACACAACCGTTTGAAATATTAAAATCATTATGCACAGAATGCAACAACATCGACTGTTCAAATCTAGAACAATAAAATTATTTAGTCGAACTGTGCTGAACACACCTATGATCAACCATTATCATCTACTAAAATATCAACAACAATACCAAATTCATATCCTGATCAATCGTTGCATAAACGCACAAAGACTAATATTGCAATCACGTCTCACTTTGATTTTAGAACCCGTTGTTTACATGTAGAAAACCTTAATATCAGACATATCAAGCCCAAAATTGATTATCTTAAACTACTTTTGGCAAACTCCAACACTATTGACATGTTGGGTCTTTGTGAAACGTTCCTAGACAACTCAGTGGCTATCTTTTAAAAAATAAATAGTTTCAATTTCGAAAGAAAAGATCGCAGTGATCCTCAAAATTCAATCGATAAAGCAAAGGGTGGTGGTATCGTGATTTATATAGCAGACCATATTAGGTATATTAGAAAAACAGAATACGAAGTACCAAAAGTAAAATATATTTGGATTGAAATTAACATAAAAATACTAAACTGATACTTGTATGCATAGTATATAGGCCACCATCCTCGAATTCCAGTTGGATAGATACATTTGCTACGCAAATTGAAAAAGCCTCGTCAACAAGAAATGAACTTTATGTTATTGGCGATATCAATATTAATCTAGTATCTACCTAACATTCGAACCCCAAATGGTTAAATATGATCGAACTATTTGACTTAAAACAAACAGTCAAGTTGCCAACTAGAATAATAGCCCATTCTGTCAGTCTTATCAATCATATATATACAAATACGAACTCATCGATATCTGAATGCTCTGTTCCTGTTGTATCTTTAAGCGATCATTATCCCATATGTTTCACGCGTAGTACAAACAAAGAAACTAGATCAAAAGAAATCACCATATATCAATGAAATACAGATGTTACAAAAACTTTGAATACGTTTGAATACTCTCAATCAAGCACAGATCTGAACTTTACCAATTGGAACTTCTTCATTTCGGTACTCAACAAACATGCACCAACAAAACCCAAAATAATCAAACAAGATCACAGACCAGAATGGTTTAATGACGAAATACGTATTGCTCAGAGAAACCGAGACACTTTTTGGACACATTTTAAATTCTGGCGTAATAAAACAATATCTCTTATAAGATCTTCAAAGAAGCATCTATTTAAGAAAACAAAGATAATAATCATCTTTGGAGGCATATCAACACAAAATTCGTGATTTTTTCAGATTTTCTTGTACAGGCAAAAAGCGAAAAATCACGAATTTTATTGACAAGGTGGTCTCTGAACTTTATGAATAGGTAAGCTTAAATACCATTTGTAGCATTATTGAAAGCCGCCAGTGTTTGCCCGGAGCTTTTTCCGTGGTAATAAATACGAGCGTTGAAAGTGGGTCACCTTGCTACCCGTTAAACACCATGTGAATGATAGTATATAGTGAGTTGGAGACAATTTCAGAAATCGTTCTATTTTGTTGATTTTCTTATAGATATTCATCAAATGGATAGTAATATTGTGTTATAACAGACTGATATGTGTTCATGACTCTGGTGCCAGTGACATATCTGTATGCACATGTTTATACCTAGTATCGTTTATTGGAGACTAAAATAATACTGGCAGTTACATATATATAATGCAGGGTTCAAAATAGACTTCGTCACCACATGCACAATTTATATGCAATAATTTAAATTTAAATGGATCTCAAAATCAAGTCCGGTGAAAGAAGTTGGCAATAAATATTGACTTCATGTGTGTGCACTGACCATTGAATAAATAAACTCTGAGGACTTATCAACTTTGAAGCTCATTGATAAGCAATAAATTGATGTTATCATTGATACACTGTTCTGGGTGTTGTTCCTGAATTGCTTAAAACAACACCACCAGTGAACTGTTGGCATTTGTATCAATTAACAACATAGATATGTAGGGATACTTTGTTTCAAAGAATACTTCCTCTTTCACCATTTATTTAAAAGAAAAGAAATAAATCTAAGCTAAGCTAAGTTTTTCATAATTGTTTAGGAGAAGCTTTTTATACTTGTGTATAAAGAAGACAAAAACAATACTTATTCTTTTCGGCAAAAATATATTATAAAAATTCTAAGACTGTGTCTACCTATTGAAATGATTTATGATATATATTGTTTTTTGTAACCTAACTTTATTATATCATTTTTTGTAGCTCGCAACTCGAATTTTTGTCTTGTAACTCGCATTTTTGACTTGTAACTCACAACTGGCATTTTTGTCTTGTAATTCGCAACTCGCATTTTCTAAAACAAAGTATGAGAGTGGAACTTTGGAACACGATATATACGAATATTGCAGTCTCGGTTTGATTCAGACTGTTCATGAACGGTTAGTGAAATATGCTTGCTACCGCTCACGCCCCCCAGCCCCGGGCCGAGCAGAACTCAATAGTACAGAATTTTAACCATCCCGCAGTTGGCATGCATGTGCCTGTGGACATAGCGACCTTTATACTTATTACACCCCATGTCCAGCGGCGTATGGTCCCCGTATCTAACAAAATTATATGCCCCGAAGAGAGAAATAATTTAGTTGGGAAGCCTGCGCATCACAAGTAACAGCCAAAAGACTAAATTAAAAAGCAGACAACATATCCTATGAGTGGTTAAACAGTACCCAGAGCCTTTTATCGGCCGGATTAGTGGAACCACCGAATCGAAATTTAAGTAAGAAAACAAAAGCAATTGAAAATGTACCACCGATATCTTAATAGGTATCGGGCTCAGCAAAGTCATTTTCAGCTTGTAACTCGCAACTCAATTTTTTCTGCTTGTAAATCAAACCGAGACTGCAATATTTCGTATGTGTCGTGCTCGGCCGTTTCCAAAGGTCCATTATCATACTTTTTTTGTAACTGGCAACTAGTATTTTCTGTTTGTAACAACGATGTTTCCCGCACCAGTTATTGCTCTGTGTGTAAAGCTCCACCCAACTCTGTGGTTTGAGATATTTGAAACATGGGTTGATATTAATAATTGTATTGACGAAACTGTAATTATCTCAAATTTATTTTAAACAGAACCATGTTAGGAAACTAGTGCCACCTTCTAAACCATTTGCTTTTTAATTCCGAATCGATTAATTTCGTAAAATTCATATTATGCACCTATCAAAGTTGGGTGGGGTGGCTGCGGACACACCCTGGAAAATTAGACAAATGCACACACTGTCTAGTTAGACAAATGCACACACTGTCTAGTTAACAAATGCACACACTGTCTAGTTAGACAAATGCACACATTGTCTAATTTCCGTCCCTAGGAGCAAATTGTGCTTCTAAATTCCCAGAGTAGAAGCTATTATATCAATACCAAATATCCCCTTGTTGGTACCGGGTTCGGTCTAATTCCATACCCCAGTGACATCACTGTTGTCTAAATCCCCGGTTATGCACACTGATACTGACGGTGAAACTTTTCATTATTATTATAGAAATATTATAATAAATAAAAAATAAAAATAAAAGTGTCATTTTATATTGTTATATTTTCTATAAGTACAACGTTTAATGAATAGAATAACTTATTTGATGTGCACAGGGATAAACAAAATGAGAAAAATGGTTCTATAGAACCCAGAGTGTCAAAATGCAATGGCAACATAGGTCCACACTGTACCACAAAGAGCACATTAAATGTACACTGAAAAGGACAATACGCAACACAAATATTAGTTAAGACTGGGTTACCGGCTTGGAACGGTCAGTAGGCATTGTGGCCCGCCGGTTATCAATTTTATGTGTACACAATCTTGTTATTCGATACTGTCTTTAGCGCACAAATTGACAATAGAGTGTTAATAAAAATACACAGGTAAGCCCTAACAAAAAATACCACATCCAGAGAAATTGACAAGCGATACACGTAAAAGTTGTAAAACAAAAAGGTGTATATAATACTTAATTAAAAACTCCTCAGGATGTATCCAGAATTGTACTGAACAACCACAGTAGTTGCAAAGAGAAAGGTACTACCAGAAAACCCGAGGGACGAAAGCTCATGTACCAACGTCCCTTTCAGGATTTCAGAAGATGCAATCATATAGTTCCACGAGGTTGTCCGGTCATCGCACACGATAAAGTGAAGCATATTGACTGACTGTAGAAGAGTCAATTACCAAGCATGAAGTGCTTTGTAATACTAAAGGGTCGCATTCTTTTCTGACGAATTCCCTGATTAATTGTGTAAAGTGGTCACAAAATCTGTTAGATCACACTAATTTCCGAAGTTTATAGACCATGTCACCATAGAGTAAAGGTTGTGATATGCCTAGTCGCAGAAATGTCTTTAGGTTGGTGTTGTACTTCTGCAGGAGGTTTTCGTTGCGGTGATATTTATGTAATCATTTGGAATCGAGAGATTAAGATCGAGAAATACTGCTATTGTAGCCGAACTGTTGGCTGTATTGCAACGTGATCTCTGGTGGATATATTTTACTGATCATATGAGCAAAAGGGTGGATTATCAATATTGAGTATGTCATTCAGATACCGTGATGTATCATTAAACGCACCAATAATGTCTCCCTGGCTAACAGGTGACAATATCAAGATAACTTCTCTTTCCAAACATTATGAAAACAAATCTGCGACAAATGGAGCACAGTTAGTACCCATAGGATACCAACAACCTGGCGGAAAACGGTTTTGGAGACATATTGACCTGAAAAAAAACGCATTAATTGTATGCTAGGATGGACCTAACAAATAGCAACCTATTATGCGGTATTAAATTGATAACTTAAAAGTGTGAACTATATAGGGTCAGTATATGTAGTTTTGTTTATTCAAATACTATATTGTTAATTTACCGGTGATTAAAAATCGACATCGATACATCGATTCTATTGAAAACTAACACTGTGTACTGAACTGAAATTATTGTTTGTTTGTCAAATACAATACTTTTGATTATAAAGATAGTTGCGTTTCTTTTTTTCCCTTCAGTACATGTATAGCTGAATATAAAACTACATGACCTTTGGGTGGAGACATTCGACCCAAGATGTTTTGTGTGTACATACTTGATTATCCATGACATAAGATGCTAGATCTACTTGCAAAATGTAAATCCTATCAGTTTCTGAAAATATTTCTTAACCCTTAACCCCCTACATATATATAATGGACTGTTCTTTCTTTGAATTAAGACCATTCCATTTATGTGACAAAGGGGTGTTTTGGGAAGAAATGACTGATCAACAGCAGTACATTGTAAACCAGATCAGCCTGCGATGGACGCAATAGCTATTAAAGTCGTGCTTAGCGGGTTAAGGGTTAAACTGTTTTAGCCTAACGACCAACGTTGTTTTCTTTAATTGAAAAATAACATAGTCGGTATAAACGGGTTCAGATTTCCATTACATTTGATTTGAAGGTTTGTTTAAAGAGATATCTGAAGAGTTGGACAATGATGTATTAAAGGGTTATTACTTCGCAGAGTTCATAAGCATCATCGATTTTAAACAATTTTAAACCGCAGACTTTCGAGGACTTGTCTACGTAAAAAAGTGGCCGTTATTTTTTAAAATAAAACAAAATCATGAGTTACAGAACCTGGCTCTATGATATTGTATACTCTATGCCGTATAATTGTGTGAAGTTGCAATCCATTATATTAAGTAGTTTCCGAGATGCAAGCTTTTCGGTATGTATTGACATTCACACTAGCCTTTGTTTAGTGCTGTGTGGCGGCCGTAAATGTTGCCCCGACTACAAATCAGTAGTGTTATTGCTTACTGGTCCTTTTGGATCATCAAGTCCAATTTTCGTTTGTTTAAAGTAGAATATCGCTTAAGCCGGTGCTAGTGGGCGTGAGAGGTCTTGCACTCGACATTTCCTCTCATGAACAGACTCAATAAAACCGAGTCTGCTACTTTTATCCCTTGTTTGTCTTTTTTGCTTCCAATGTATCCCTTTTTCAGTATTTATTTATATACAAACCTTAACCAGACGACGCAGACGCAGACGACGCATATGCAGACGACGATTAAGTGATGAAAACAACTCTAACAAAATCTAGCTAAAAAGGCAGTGTAAGAATTTACCCCACATATATTACTAACCAATCCTTTTGAATTAATGTATTTGTTTGTGGCCGTGCTTTTGCGCTGTTATTATGTAATATATTATTATATAATAATAATACCTATTTAAATAAAACAATGTTACCATAGAATTGGCAACGAATTCGTAATCTTTACAGTATGGACTCGAGCTGACCATCAACACCTTCACGTATCGCTAACCCTTTTACAGACTTAGGATATCAAAGATTGCATGTAAAACAAACAAATATTTTGAGAGATACCATTAGCACTTAGAATAAATCATTCGTATTTTTCGGTAAGACACCGTCAATGTTCCGACTATGCTCGTGTGGTTTCTGTAATGATCGGAATAACAATTCAGACATATCTGCAGATTCAGACAATGTACTTACATTTTGTCAAAGTCCCGATCAGTTGCGGAACCACGTGATCACCGACGTGACCTCCTTGTATATCATGGAGGCCGTTATGAGGTTGAAGGGATATGAACTGTTTGGGAGTTTGACATTTTGTCTCGTTCCTATTCAGAACACATTTTCATTATATTTTATAAACTATTAAGGACAGGCATATTGTCTTACATTCTAGTGTGCTTCCGCTAAAAATCGGATTTTTCTGCTAACGATCGAATTGAACGTTTTTATAACCTCGAGAATACGTATCACAAGGATACTATTTTAATGAATTTCACTTCATCGCATCTCGAATGGCTATAGAAAAATACGTATTTATACAAATATGATATTTATTTTAATACATTTTACGATGTTGGTGTTGACACATCCGTATAGAAACAATGTAAAACAAATGAAACATTGAGAGTGTCAGTAATTGTACAGAAAAAAATAAACTACATGTATAGACAAACATAGTCTTTAAACCTAACCTTGTTAACATCGATCTCTTCAGTTTTTCTTCGTTTTTAAAAGAAGCCAGCGTGACGAATTGGAATAACATGTTATAATTGTACAGGAGAACCACTGCTAGTGTTTCTCAGGATGATACTGGACGATCCCACAAATATAAGACGTGACTAAAGAAATCGTGTCACAACTGAGACTCGAATCCAGGATTTCTGGTTTACCGTGCCAGCGCTCTTACCTCCGAGCTATCGATTGGAAATCGATTATTCACCATTAGCTGTACCCAGTGGAACATTTGATATAGTTTTAATTCAAATATATTGACATGATATTCTTCAAAAACAAATCAATGTTAGAAACATTACCAACATATAACCAAGTATAAAATAATTGATCATAATTGTTATAAAACTAAAGTGTTATTAATGGAGAGAAAAAATGTCAGCATAAAATGAAATAAAGTAAAACGTATCTACATATCAACCCATTTACTTTAATAAATTGCTTGAGGTCGTTGTACCTCGCAGACCATCCACCAGTTTCGTTCCACGTATCTGTTTTGTTCAACCACACAAAGCATGCTTTGAACGCTGCTCCGGCTCTGGACTTAGCTTTAATTGATCCGTCTGGAACTCCATTTGGACCCAAGGCTATGTATATATGCTACATGTAGCGTCAGTTAGTACTAACCTCTGCACAGTTACTTGAAATTACAATGAAAATAAGGCGGATCGATGATTAAACCCTTTATCGTCCCAATGTCGTCTCTTTATCGACAAAAGCGGGCCGACTTAGCCACTGTGGGCCAGCAATTACCAGTAGTGGGTCGAAGATGGAGTACCAGTCAGTACCAATAGGGAGTGTAATTTGGGGGACAATGCGAGGGACAATCGATCACCTTGAGGGAGTGGAATGTGGAGGACCAGTCATTACCCATAGGGCGTGGAATCAGCCATCACCAGCAGGCACTGAAAAGTGGGATACCAGCCATTTACAATAGGGAGTGGAAAGTGGGGCAAGAGCAATTACCAGTAAGAACTGGAATGAGGTAAACCAGGCATTACATATAGGGAGTAAAATTTGGGGGACAATACATCACCAATAGTAAAACTGGGGAACCAGCAATTACCAATGAAGAGTTGAAGGAGAGGGACCAGCCATCACCACGAGAGAGTGGAATGTGGAGGACCAGACATTACCAATAGGAAGTGGAATGTGGGGGACCAGCAATTACCAATAGGATGTGAACTTGTGGGGATCTTGAAATTTTGAGGGAAATCAACAGAAAATGACCATCAAAGACTAGTGAAACGATTAACAAAACTACAAACTAACAATGTGAAGAATCAGTCGTGCCTTGTGAGATAGAAGTAAGATAGAGGAAAGGTGCTTGGTTGTCCACGACCGGTGACCAAACAAAGACGAGAACGACCATATCCACATGAGATCGGTCATCAAAAGGTTGATCAGCCATTTGGTAATCTACCAATATAATATTCTTTACGAATATGTTTGCTGTGTTTCAGACATGCAGACGTATATGTATACCTAACATAAAACCTTTATCCAGTAACCTAAATTTGCATAATTTAAATTGAATCAAAAAGTTTCTGAGATAGTCATGGTTTGTACTGCTATTTCCTCTGAATATGAAAGTAGATAGCTTTCCAATTATCGCAAATAATTGCTGAAGATGTCTCACTGTTGAAAACGGGACGCATATAGTTAATATGAAATTAAACACTGAAATTTCTTGTTTGCAAAACGTTTCATGTACGTTTGTAGTTACTTCCGTTTGATTATAGTGTCTGTTAAGGTCATAGCCTCAAGTAATCAAGGGGGTAGACATAGAGTGAAAAAGGAGAAAACAATGAACGGTCGAAATAACTATTAACAAAATAGATATATGAACTAAAAAGAATACTCATTTCCATGGCTTGCATTTCTTTGTGAAAAAAATAAATCACTGTAGCCTTTCATATGTAAATTAGAATGCGTTCACTGTCAAAGGTGAAGCTTGACCGATTTGCAGGGTAATTGTTTTCAAGTTGGTGCTAATCTATGAATGAAGGAATTTATCTAGTAGTGCACGTGTACACGGCTGGTAATCATTAGCTACCTCCATTTGGAGGTATACAAAAGTGCTGCATCGCCACTTCTGAGGTTGTTCAAACACCAAGAATAAAGGTAAACAACTGCTATTTGTTCCTGTGTGTTTTTTACTTTAGCAAAATGAATGTCCCTTACCGAAACGAAGCACAGTAATACACAGTGGGATATTAAAAACGAGCCATTGTTATATTTATTAAAATACATGTTTACATAGAAGAAGAAGCAGAAGCAGCAGAAGCTGAAGAAGAAGAAGAAAAAGAAGAAGACGAGGAGGAGGAGGATGCTTGTCCAGTGGGTAGAAGGGGGTTAAGTAGACAGATGTGATTATAAGATAAAGATGAAAATACTTGGATACATCTATGCTGCCTTTATAACACCATTGCTGCTCATATTTGACAGTTTTCTGTTGGTAATTTTCAAACTTAGATTTTCTCTACTCAAAACTCGATATTGTCTACTCGAAACTCGATAACCTCTACTCGAAACTCGATATTCTCCACTCGAAACTCGATATTCTCTGCTAGAAACTCGAAACTAAGAAAATGTTAACACTTTGTACACATCTGCAACATGACACGATGATCAATCTGATAAAGGTCCATAGTGCTCTGGTTTATATTTCTTTGAATTACTTTCCTTCAAGATATTATGTCTACAACAATGAAACGACGGGCGTATATGCTCGTCTTGGCGATGCTCTTGTTTTTTTACATGGGACATTTCATAAAAAATACGTGAAGCCGTTAATCCATAATGACATAATGCAGTTATCGAAGATAGAACAAGAAAAAAGGCTCCAAACGGCCAAATTAAACTGGAACAAAAACTTACACGGGCACGTTTCATAAAATGTGTGTTGTTAGTACTGTCCACAATCACAATTGCAGTTTTTGCGGCCATACAGACAGACGGAGAGTAAATTTATATTCCCCACTTGTAATACACCTGTAGTGGACTAATAATAGTAAAGGTCTAATTACACTAAATCAACAGGATGTGCTCGCCTGGTGCAGTCGAAAGTAGTTCTCTATTAAAGAGTGCTAATCTTTTTCTTTTTTTTTAAATCTTTTTTTAGCGCAATTTCCTGATATATTTTGGCTGTAACTGTATTCTGGACATGTTATTGATATTTGGAAATGCACGTCATCATGCTTTTGACAGTTTTAGATACCGATTTCAATAGTGAACGTAGGGTGGGTATGAATTTGTGATTTGCTTTAAAAATGTTGACATTTGAGCGGTGTTTGTAAACAAGAGAAGAACTCTTTCTTAGAAGGTATTAAGCACCCACTTTGCTGGTTGATTTTCATGAGCAGACACACTTGTCTTCATGCCAATGTAAGTTTCCCACCATTCTAACGAGGTTTGACTTTTCAACAGGTCAGTAAATATGATATTTTACTATTGAAGTGAATGGGAGAAACATTTACGCTATTATAACCTATAAGTAAAATGTCAAAAGTTGACGTCACTTCCGTTTGTAACGTATTTCTGTCGTCTGCTAAAAAAGTAAACAATATCTCATCATGGAAGACCATTGCCACTGACCGTTCCAAGGCGGTAGCCCTATTGTCAACCGTTTATTATCGTAACCCTAAAATCTTCTTTCCAAATATAAAAATAATTTAAGAACTCTTCTGCGACAAGGACTATCACAACCTGACTTCTATGGTGATGTGATTTATAAACTTCGTAAGATTCTTGGTCATGATCACTTTCATACTATCTTTGTTAAACTTGTTAAAAAGTTTATCAAAAGAGGTTATGACCCTATCATTTTGCAACGTACTGCATGCTTGGTGGTGGACCCACTATGCTTTCCTCTTTAATTGTACGATGACCGGACAGGCTGTGGACCCTATGATGACGCCTACCTAAAGCCCACTGGGACGGTTGTCTATGATTTTGCTTGTCGTGCCCTTAATGGTTTATTCTCTTACTGCTCTGGCTTCTGCCAAGTCATTGAGTACCTTCATTGTGGCTTTCTAGGCTATTGTTTCTTTGTATTATATTTACACGAGCATATTTGTGTTTTACTTATATTGCCTATTGATGCTGCCTTGTTGGTTAGAGATTAGATCATGGCGGGGATTTCTTTATTTACACTGTCCTGTTTTAATGGGATGACAGTAGGGTAAGTGTGAGGTTTGGTGCACCCTAGAACCGGTTTAAACCCCCAGTGGACTACTTTGCCACTGACCGTTCCAAGGCGGTAGCCCTATTGTCAACCATTTTGTGTTTGTGATGTCGTTTGCATTTATTATTGCTTTAGCCTTCTTGTTTGTCTGTTTGCGTGTTTGTTTCTGTGTTTTGTGGTTGACTGTCCTCCTTGAATGCTTATTTCCCTGTCCGATCTTTTTATATCTCTTTATAGAGACAACAAAGCAGGGAATTGATGAAAAGTTGGTTTTAATTGGTCATAAAGGTTGCCAGAAGTAGACTGGGAACACGTCAGTGAGTATCAGGCTAAAATATGGTCAAATAAGATTTAAATTCCCCGGAGATGTCCATTCCAAGTACTATTATGTACACAAAGCCCAGTATATTTTGCACCGTAATCTCGTTCACATCCCCCCTGGGGTTCATGTATCTCATTTATGTCAATTTTCTCTTTGTTTCACCCCAGACCACCTTCATTTAGAGCCCCCGTGTGTTAATAACACCAGACAAAATTGTTCCTCCCACTGTAATGGACATTCTTTTGGTGGAGTTTTATATCCTAACAGTATTTTTAGATCTGTTTTCATTATTATGCAAATAGCACATACAACTTGAATGAAAACAAACTTTTCGCATACTATTTACAGTATATAAAAGGCGACAATGCCCGCATGTACCGTGAAATCACAACTGGATACAGCACAGCACATTATGTGAACCAAAAACCTCAGAATATGTTAAATTGTCATTTAACCTGAATATTGATGATCACTGAGTTGTGGCATGTTTGAAAAATCAGGTTTTGGGTCTGCCATGCCTTTTGAATAGTGAATACTTGCATGAAGCTTGTATTTACGTCGTCGAGTGTTTCTCCGGTCTGACTTAATATATGCTCTATTTTTCATTAATCGGTGCGTATGCTCTACTTTGTGTATGTATTTTATTACAAAGGAGCCCTGAGTGAGACTGGCACCGAATACATCACGGCTTGATACGACCGATTTGCGGCTTCACATTTCTGAGTAGAGGTAAGAAGTTGTGTTTTTATAATGCTATCCTTCCCGAGCAGAACCTCCATGCACTTTTTGAGTTTCAACTCATCAGTGTCTGTCATTCTAAGTCTAACATTAGGAGGTAAGTACAGATTTGCATTTGTATTGTTCCCAGAACAGACAAGACTGTATTGTGAGCAAGATGAACCACAGTACCCTTTAAAGCACATTACAACACTGTTAATGATGTCAGGCATGACAGAGCTAATCTTAAAACATTTTGATTGTATTTCCTGTGTGCTGCCTTCAGTTCGGAAATACAGCCAGCACGCACCGACAGGGCAAGTCTGTTCTTAAGATTACTTTTTTCGGACCCGACAGCATTGTTTTACTTAAATTGGTTTTGTTTATCTCCCTTGTCATACTGTTAGCTAAATGCCTAAGGTCTTTAAGATGTACTGGTTATCTTGTCCTTTATCAACCCCCATATGTCCCTTAAAGTCTCCATCCCCAGTATAATGCCCAATTATCAAGTCTTCCCTTATGTCAGTAGCGACAAGAAGATTCCATAATTCTTCATTTCCTATTTGTTCGCTTTCTGCGACATTTGCCGTGCAGACTCCTGGGTGATTCGGACAGACACAATTTCCCCCTTTATTTTTTACACGCGCAGATACATTGCACAGCTTTTGGCCTATGTTTACTCCAACTATTTGCTTTTGCCTTGTATTGTTTTCACAGATAGTGGTTGTGACAATGGTACCTGCTTGAAAGGGAGTGTTGTCGGAGTTAAAGATTGGATTATTATAGCATGAATCACCCTCTAGCCCCACCATTTCTGGATCTTTCTGACCACATATGTCATTTTCCTTAGCAAGATTTTGCCTTATTTCTTTCATTGAGTCCTTATTTAATTGTTCTATAGCCGTGCCTTGCTGGCTCTAATTGATGTTCTGTGCATTGAACTCTTGCAGGGTGGAATAATGTTTGTATTTGCAAGAATGCGACAGGCGCCAGTGTTACTGACTGTTGTACTCATGAGTCCTAATTGGAGCCCAATATTTGCCTTAGCTGACCTCCTGACCAATTTTTTAATGGTTACTCCTTCAAATAACTTGTAGTATTGACTTACATATTTACATTGTGTGCATTTTAGCCGTTATACCCAACAAATACCCAGTTTCCGCGATTTCTCTACATCAAAGACAAGGTCACCAGTACAGTCAAGATTAAAAGCAACATGTACCTTCAACTGTGTATTCTTTGCACCTCATATGGCTGATAAACTTTGTTAACAAGCAAATCTGGGTGAACATTGTTTGCATTGGGTGTTGCATATTTTGACAAGAGTGATGTTTTTCGACCAAGCGGTCGTTATGGTTTTTGATGCTGTTTCAGACCCATCTACATCTTGGAACACTAATGACCCATCTACATTTTTATGAAATGTTTCAACATTTAATCTGGCATAGGTTGACTTAGTATTGTTAATTGCTGGTGAAAACTCAATCTTCTTACCTTTATTTACATTCGGAATGCCTTTTTGGAAACCAGATATTTTTGAAAGCCTTTGACGCCTTGTAAGACCCATATTGGACTGTGTAGGCACCCTGAACTTACCTATTTTGCAGATGGGCTGTGAATGTCTAACTATATTATTGTACAGAATGTATTTTATACTCATAAAGTCACTTACACCAATTATGTGTGCAGTGGACCATTGAACCATATCTGAAGTTTATTTGATCTCTTCCCTGCTCATTAACACCTTTTCAAACAATGAGAATAATCATTGGCAACTTGTTTTGATGGAATTAAAACATCACAGAGGTGTCAAATTTGGAGATTAAAATTTTGCTTTAAAGTCATAGCAATTTATATTGAATAATTGCCTTCAAAATTAGTAAAAAAAAAATAAGTATTTAAAATAGGTATTTTTCCTTTTTTTCCCCATTTTTTGTTGAAATTTTCATACAAAAAAAGAAAAACAAGAAGAAAATGTAATTTAGCACAATTGTTTAGTAATATGGACACTTACGCATGCATTACATGCTAAATTTACTTAAAAAATTACGCTTTTTTTGTTTAATGTCTCATATCTTGATAGATTTAAATATGCCTCGGACAACAATTTTACAGAAATATGGCCGTCAAAATGATGGGTTGCTAAAAACAGACATAAAATAAAAATATTTACAAGTATCTGGCAGAACTGAGAGACAAAAGGAAAACAGAAAATATTTCAATTTTTTCTCAATTTTAGGCAATTTTTATTTGAAAAATGGGTTTTCTTTGCTTTAGCATACATCTGCAGTGTAAAAGACAGATAATACAGAAAATCCCATGTTGATATGAAGTTTCATTCAAATTTCAGAAGTGTTTGACCGACGCACCGCATATTCAGCTAGATAGTTTATGAATTTGTATTTTCCATAGGGTTCGCAAAACATGAGCGAGAAAAAAAAACCTGGCTAACTTATGTATTTTATTGTTTTAAATTACTGGTCTTGGCTATACTGAAGATATTAAACCAACAACAATGTCTGCTGCGCTGCTTTGGTGCTCAGATGTTTGAAAAGGCTGTACAGTAACCCTATGGGAAAATTAATTGAGGTGTGAGACCTAAACGTCGTGAACGTCAAAAGATGTTTACTTTCAAAAAACGGAAATGACCTCGTCAGTTACGACGTCATAACTGTGATTGGGATAAAAACATTATTTCTCTTTGAATATGGTGGTGTTGCATATCAAACTGAATGTTATTTAAGGCAGTGGTATCAAAAAAAATGCCCCATGGTTATAATTTGGGGTGTAGCGAGGTCAAAGATGTGGTTTTATGGCGAGCAGGCGGATTTACGATGGCGCGCCATCTACTGCATGATATACCGTGTTCAATGCGGTCCAATCCCTGTACGCCGTTTTATCGACGAGACGGGAGGCAAGCATATCGTACCTAGCAAAATGTACTTTGATAACAAGTACCAGAATGATGGAAGGTAAATACAGAAAGCTATTTTAGGTTCAGCAGCTTAGACTTGTACATGTTCTGATTTAATAAGAAAGAAAATCACGGATAATTAAAAATCTTATATATAATAGTTGTTTAATTAGTTATATGTTGCACTTCAGTTATACATTAATAACACGGGTTTTATAAGATAAAACATGAGTATCATAAAGCATTCGCATTTGATTTATAAAGTCGCAAGTAGAAGGAAATCCCCTTTCGTTCTGTATAAAATATTCCATCCTATCTAGTTTCCCATCAGCTATCTACACAGCAAGTTCCGTTGCAATATCTCTTTACACAAGTTATTGTCCAGAAACCTTTTTTTTTCTAATTTTAGTTACCGCGATCTCGACCTGAAATGCAATCCCCAAAGTATTTTCATATAAGTCGGACTGGAGACGACAAAATCCAAATTATCGTCCACACAATGTGTTTTCATAGTTTTGATATATTTAAGATATGCTGATTCTGAATCGGATTCATTGGCATCATTGAGGAAATAGAAATATCCAAGATGGCTTCCAAGATAGCTGTAGCACACGTGACATTCAAATGACAATAGGTTGAATTAGCTAGAACAATCAATTTGGTGTCTGTGACTAATGTTTTGGGATCAATGAATCCATTTCTGACTTAACATAGCAAATTTGGTTCTAAACTAAAGATACTTTGCAGAAACATGTTAGTAGCAGTGATACCCACACCCCTCCCGGCCCCGTCCCGCCCCGCCCCGCCCCTCCCCGCCCGTCCCCTCCCCTCCCCGCAACGCCCCGCCCCGCACCGCCCGGCTCCGCCCGGCCCCGTGATAGTGAAGCAGAGATGACAGATAAGCGGCGGTGACAGTGAAGCAATGGTGATGATGAAGCAGATGTGATAGTGAAGCAGTCATAGTAAGGTAGAAGATTATAGGCATGAAAGACAATTTGGACAGAAAGGCAGATAATTACAATAATTATAGATACTAACACGTGCGAAAGGATTTTGGTAAATTAATAAGAAGTTATTCATCACGTACATTCTGAGAGTGAAGTAGGATATAGAACAGAGGCTTGGTCCTCCACGACCAGTAACCAAGCATTGAGGAGAACGAACATAACCACATAGGAGCGGTCGTTTATGGGTTGATCAGCCATTTCTTTTTTATGTTTTTCATAATAATATACCTAACCAATATGTGTACTGTGTTACAGGTATGCATACGTATATGTATACGTAACATAAAACATTAATCCTGTAACATAAATTTACATAACCTAAATTGAATCAGGAAGTTCTATAAGTCTCATCAAGAAATGTCTAGAGCATACTCATATGTCGTATTTGAACGTATGTAACACCCCTTGTTATTAACCTATACATCAGGCATACATATTTTGTGGCGTGTCAGCAAAAACGTTTTATTTACGCATGTAGTCACTTCCGGTTGATTTCCTTGTTTTGGTATATTTGTCTATATCCATTAAGAAATCCTGCTCTCAGATACACCATTAATTTCATATCGATTATGTGATTCTGCACCTGAGTGAGCATTAAATGCCATTAGTTGTGAAAAACATATCCCAATATTATTGTAAAAGACATGTTTTACAGGCTGACCTTAACATCTTACGTGCAATTAAAGTCAATGTCAAATAGTAATAAGTAATTGAATGTTGTTGGACGGCTCATCAACACATTAAATTGTATTTAGAGCCGCCAGAGAGAAGGAAAGAATACATAGCAATCCTGGAATCTGACCTACACTTACTAACGAATATATTCCTATGGTTCATTAACGTGCTCGAACGATAAACTCCAATACACGGGCCCGCTCGGTTAACGTCCCCATCTGGCGTCGGCGAGGCTTGAATCCAGGTCTTCCGGATTATATTAACAACCATAGGAATCTATGACTGTAAGAGCAAGACAGATAGTTGTTTGTGTGTTTATCTCCAAAACATGTGCTAAATTTTTCATTTCTTCATTACCAACTATACATTTTAAATTTGATTTAATAAGGTATCGATTAATTGCAAGGAATTATAAGTATTATTCTCATTTGTAACCATTGCAGTTGAGTATTTTCAGGTATCTTTAGCATAGGTTTGGTCTAAGGAAGGCTTTCGATCGATCCCATCACATACGACTTCTAAACAGCTTGATATTTATGGGACAAGAGACAATACACTTCATTGGACCCAATCCTTTATGATGTAAAATAGAAGCCCACCGGCATATACGATGGTGCGATGTCACACAAAGCACCGGTAGTCAGCGGAGTCCCGCAGTGCTCTGTACTAGATCCACTGCTCTTCGTGCTATTTATGATTGATCTGCCAGATTGTGTCAACTCTAACACCAGATTATTAGCAGGAGAGAACATAATATATACAGCTTTCAATACTGCAGAGGACACTGCAGGACAGTACCAAGCCATAGGACGACTTGAAGAGGCTAGCCGGATGGGACCATGCATGGGAACATCACATGCTGACAAATGCACCATCCTTCGAGTCGGCATGCTTCAGCCACATTTGACAATGGACTCAAGGGCCAATTACAAGGGGTTGTTAGTAAAGCTATATTCTTGGAGTGGATCTTACCTCGCCTGGAACCTCCATATCGACAGAACAGTGAGAATGGCTAATAACATGTTAAGCTTGCGAAAAGAAGAGCAGCCGCTAAACCAAAACATCTGGCTTATTTATGTGCATCGATCTGGAGCTTCCACTTCCCAGTTGAAGAGTAAGATAGAGATGATGCAGAGGCGAGCAGCCAGGTTAGCCACCAACCGGTATCATAACATCAGCAATGTTAAAGACATGCTCGATGACCTAGGTTGTGAGATACTTAAGACAATGCCAATTAAGCTTTAGTTGACCATGATATACAAAATACTCAACCACATAGTACGCATCCCTGTAGTATATATAATGAGGGTATAAGTACAGTTTTCCAATCATAGTCTCAAAAACGCAAGCATTTAAAATGTGTTAACCATAGCTCTCAACCCAAGCACACCATAGTTAAAAACAAAAACTGGCAAAAACAACTTTCATATTTTGTATATCATGGTCAACTAAAGCTTAGCTGGCATTGTCTTTCTAGGCTATTGTTTTTTGTATTTATATATACACGAGCATCTTTGTGTTTTACTTATATTGCCTATTAATGCTGCCTTTTTGATTAGAGAATATTCCATGGCGGGAATTCTTTATTTACATATGCCGATACCCTCATTATATATACTACTCACCAATCCGGTTTATCAATTCAACGAATATAATATTTTCATTCCCCGTCTTCTTTCATAAATAAGTAATAACTGAAAACATTTTTAAATGATCAAGCAAAGTCAGACGGAACCGGACAGTAGTCCTTATGATCGCTATACACATATCATATTCTACCATGGAATTTACTTATACGCTTATGTATTAAACATTACAATTGTGTTAAGGATATGTATACAAGCAAATGTTCGTTTTTAGTCATACCGACAGATGGATTGTCCTGGAAGTGAATAATAAAATGTGAAGAATAAAGGGGTTACTACAAAGACCGGAATACACCGAATCACCGGAATACACCGGAATACACCGAAATACATATAATAAAGGCATTATTTATGTAATTAATGGATAATCAACGATTATTTATGATTTAAACATTGATATATCCACACAGAAGAGTGATTTATGTGTTTGGGGGCTTATATACGCACACTAGTAAGTGTGTGTACGCATTTGGAAGAAAAATTGTCGCTGCTATAAACAAAACGTAAAATGTCTACGGCAGCATAACGTAATAACAAGGAAGAATACGCAGGTGATAGTAAGAAAGGAGTCAAATTCTCGTTAAGCAGAAGATTACAGATGTGATGGTAAAGCAGGGAGAGTAAGAAATAAGAATATAAAGGGAAAAGATACGTAGAAATTCCACGAAAACAGGTTTTCCATAAGTTACCCACAACGTTTCGTTCCAATATATATTTCCGTATGAGCTTCAATATCTCACGCCTCACTCAAGTAGTTGCCCTGAGTTTTTATTTTGTTTTTAGTAACAGCAACCTTGACCTTGACCAAATGACCTCAAATACAATGAGCGCATCCGTGGTCGAGGGGTTAACGACGTTGCGGTGTAAACCTTCTCGCATCTCACCGCTGCAGGTTCGAATCCCACTGGAAGCTCAACTTTTAAGTGAGAAAGTGTCAATTCTTACAGATGGCGGGAGGTATACCCAGGAAAAAGTGGGTGGTCTGCCTCCATGACAAAAACTACGGAGCCCCGCAGGTGACATGCAGAACAAATAATTTAAAGCGTTCGCACGCTCTATCGCACGCTCTACTACAGCGTTCACACGCTCTAGTGCGCATTTTTTATGCATGTCACCTGCCTGTATGGCGGGAGGTATACAGATCTACCCAGGAAAAAGTGTGTGGTCTGCCTCCACCACAAAAACTACGGAGCACCGCAGGTGACATGCAGAAAAAATAATTTAAAGCGTTCGCAGGCTCTAGTGCGTGCGAACGCTGTAGTAGAGAGTTTCCACGCTCTGGTGGAGCGTTCGCATGCTCTAGTAGAGCGTGCGAACGCTCTGCTACAGCGTTAGCATTCGCACGAAGTAGCTAGAGCGTTCGCACACTGTACTACAGCGTATTTTTTCTGCATGTCACCTGCGGGGCTCCGTATATTTTTACGGATGGCAGGAGGTATACCCAGGAAAAAGTGGATGGTGGTCTGCCTCAACCACAAAAACAAATCTACCGTCATATATATATTTAAAAAGGTACACACGGCAATCTTGATATTTTAAAATCTCACGGCGTCCCGTTAGTTTTTCTCGTAACTTCTCGTAAGTTAAATCATTACTATTAATTGTTAGAATCGTTAAAAGCAAATTGTTTTTCATATTATTGACTTTTGATAATATTGCACCAAGAATATATTTTTAAAAATGCGTAGAACAACGGAGAAGGAAATATAATTCTCATTTTTTTTATTTAATTATATGCAAGCAGTTTTAAATTCAAAATGATACAGGATTAATTAATCGCTTTACTAATGTAATAGTAATGCCTAATTGCCATGATTGCCAAGCATTAAAACAAACAAATTTAATGCAATCCTACGTTTTCTTTTCATACACTTCGTTCAAATATCGAGGGGATAGCAAAGCACACGTATACAATGAAGAAAACAAAGCTGGATCATAGTGAAATAAGACAGAAGGACAGAGGTGGCAGAATCAAGCTTGTACAGATGGGGAAAGAGTTAATCCATTTTAAAAATAATAAGTTAATACAAAGTAGATCAGAAGAAATTGATAGTAAGAGAAGGAAGAATTCAAATGAAATAGACAGAGATAACAGGAATGATATTAGGAACACAAAAGTGAACGTAAGGCAGCATTGGGAGTTAAATTCAGAGATCTTAGTAATAATGTACTCATTAGTGAAAAGATTAGTCGAACTTACCATGTGAGATGAAAGTAAGATATAGGAAAGGTGCTTGGTCCTCCACGACCGGTGACCAAGCTAAGAGGAGAACGACCATATCCACATGAGATTGGTCATGAAAAGGTTGATCAGCCATTTGGTAATCTACCTAGTATATAATATTCTTTACGAATATGTTTGCTGTGTTTCAGGTATGCAGACGTATATGTATACCTAACATAAAACTTTTATCCTGTAACCTAAATTTGCATAATTTAAATTGAATCAGGAAGTTCCTGAGATATTCATGGTGTGTACTACTATTTCCTCTCAATATGAAATCAGATAGCTTTCCTATATTGCTGAATATGTCTCACTGTTGAAAACGGCACACATATAGTTAATATGAAATTAAACACTGAAATTTCTTGTTTGCAAAACGTTTCATGTACGTTTGTAGTTACTTCCGGTTGCTAATTGTGTTTGTTAAGATCATAACCTCAAGTAATCAAGGGGGTAGACATAGAGTGAAAAAGGAAAAAATAATGAACGGTTGAAATAACTATAAACAAAACAAATATATGAACTAAAACAAAATACTCATTTCGATGGCTTGCATTTCGTTGTGAAATAAATAAATCAATGTAGCCTTTCATATGTAAATTAGAATGCGTTCACTGCCAAAGGTGAAGCTTACCGAGCCCCGCAGGTGACATGCAGAAAAGGTAATTTAAACCATTAGCACGCTCTACTACAGTGTTCGCATGCTCTAGTAGAGTGTGCGAACGCTGTAGACTAGAGCGTGCGAATGCTTTAGTACAGCGTGCAAACGCTCTAGCTACAACGTGCGAACACTCTTCTACAGCGTTCGCATGCTCTACTACAGTGTGCGAACACTCTAGTAGTGCGAGCGAACGCTCTAGTACAGCATGTGAATACTGTAGTAGAGCGTTTGCATGCTCTAGTAGAGCGTTTGCACGCTGTAGCTAGAGTGTTTGCACACTGTAGCTAGAGCTTTCGCATGCTGTAGCTAGAGCGTTCGCATGCTCTAGTAGCCGTAAATTGATAATGACATTGTGTTCAAGTGCAAGAACACTCAATATGTCTTTATAAGACAAACCTATAGTGAAATAAAATTCAATAAGTTCTTTCATGTCCACCATGATGTATTAACTTAGCATAACAGTATAACTGTACTCGTATCTACGACGGCCCATTTGACTAACTTTTATTTCACTTCATAATTCCTAATTCCTAATTCTGTAAATCTTTTAAATATTGGGTATTGTACATTGGAAACCCCAGGGTTCGTGGGTTCAAATCTCACTGGAGGCATATATTTTCTGGGTCATATAGTAGTCACACTGTCAATCAGTCCGTCTGTCCGTCAGTGCGTTCGTCTGTACTATCTTGTCTTGTATATATTTCAGATCTATACCTTCAAAAAACATTAAACTGTACTCAAGGGCTGACGCGTCGCCTTGTACTAAAGCATTCGCACGCTCTAGTCTACGTTGGCGGCCACCGCTGATGCTGGAAAAGTGATTCAGAGACGAACGGACGGACACTGGTCACCTTTTGTATCTCACTCCCACCACTCAACGGCGGGTGCATCATAATTATCAATTTCCTAATATAGTTATTATAATAGTTAACCAGACAGTATAAACCCCAAAACTGGAGCATCGAATTAAGAGTACTCATAATTCATTTTACGCATATGTAATCACGGGTATTGTAAGAACTCTTGAATGATCAATACTTTTAATCGGCAAATATACCTCAATATGTGACCTGAACACCTGGATAGTTTTGATAAACGGTTTTGTAGTGTACTTTTGCCGTTATTGGCGGGTTAGTTTCTTTAATACCATGATCTTTATAATTATGACACTATCTATCTTTCTACTACAGCGTGCGAATGCTCTACTACAGCGTGCGAACGCTCTAGCTACAGCGTGCGAACGCTCTAGCTAAAGCGTGCAAACGCTCTACTACAGTGTTCACACACTGTAGCTAGAGCGTTCGCAGGCTCTACTACTTCGTTTGCACACTGTAGCTAGAGCATTCGCACGCTGTACTACAGCGTTCGCACGCTCTACGCACGCTCTACTAGAGCGTTCGCACGCTGTAGCTAGAGCATTCGCACACTGTACTAGAGCGTGCGAACGCTGTAGTAGAGCGTGCGAACGCTTTAAATTAAAATCAGTGGGTAGAAGAGGATTAATTAGACAGATGTGATTATAAGATAAAGATGAAAATACTTGGATATATCTCTGTTGCCTTTATAACACCATTGCTGCTCACATTTGACTGTTTTCTGTTGGTGATTTTCAAACTTAGATTTTCTCTACTCGAAACTCGATATTGTCTACTCAAAACTCGATATT
The DNA here is from genome assembly GCA_037043455.1 of Cyrtodaria siliqua. Classification (NCBI taxonomy): domain Eukaryota; kingdom Metazoa; phylum Mollusca; class Bivalvia; order Adapedonta; family Hiatellidae; genus Cyrtodaria; species Cyrtodaria siliqua. The sequence continues at coordinate 620,229 of JAWPHD010000097.1, forward strand.
CTCTACTCGAAACTCGATATTCTCTACTCGAAACTAGATATTCTCGACTATAAACTCGAAACTTAGAAAATGTGAACACTTTGTACACATCTGCAACATGACACGATTAATACATCTGTAAAGGTCCAAGGTGCTCTGGTTTATATTTCTTTGAATTATTTTCGTTCAAGGTATTAAGTCTACAACAATGAAACGACGGGCGTATATGCTCCGCTTGGCGATGCTCTCGTTTTTTTACATGGGACATTTCATAAAAAAATACGTGAAGCCGTTAATCCATAATGACATAATGCAGTTATCGAAGATAGAACAAGAAAAAAGGCTCCAAAAGGCCAAATCACAATCCAGTTTTTGCGGACATACAGACAGAGGGACAGACAGACGGAGAGTAAATTTATATCCCCCTTGTAATACCTTGTAATTCAGAAATATTAATTTTAAAGGAATCTATATTGAAGTACATAGGTATATAATGTATGTGTATCCAACATCTGGCAGAACTGAAATGACCGGTCTGATCAGCATGTTCAGCAGAAATTTAACCACATGCTGATAGCTTATACATATATATATATATATATATATATATATATATATATATATGTATATATATGTTGAATTATGATACATAGATATTAATTTCGAAATATAACTGCTGTTGGTATGATATATGCATTGGTGTACTGTATACTCACGGACCTAAAGGTATTTTGCATTGAATAAAACAAAAAAATATATGTTGAATATTTTGACAAGTGATGTCCAATAATACGAGAAGACATGTTCAATAATCGTGTACGTTTGTCATCGATACCTGTGGCCTTACTATAATTCAATGCTTTGATCATATTGATTAGGTCATTTGTTTGCATACATAAGCATTAAATTTTATATAATAAGGTTGATATAATGTATTCATCATATTCCAAGATATATGATTGTAAAATTGTTCCAATTATGGATTATGCCTCAAGCGTTTGGGGGTATAAATGTTACTCTAAGCCAGACACATTACACAATAGAGTTATACGATTTTTCCTCGGTGTACATATATATACTTCTAATCCCGCTATTCATGGTGATATGGGCTGGATACCGCCTAAAATTAGAAGACAATTAAACAGCTTACGTTTATGGAAACGACTGATATCTATGAATAATAATAGACTTACAAAAAAGATTTTTCTTTGGGATTATTCAAAATGTAAAAACAATTGGTCGCATGATATTAAAACAATTTTCAAAGAAATTAACTGTGTTTCGGCCTTTGATAATTTGTCACTACAAGATTTTAACAATACGTCTTTTATACACGAAGTTAAAGCAAAATCTAATGACAATATATAAGGAAAAATGGCTCAATGATGTTAATTCTCAAACCAAATTAGCAATTATAAACTTTTTAAAGATACATATGAACGCGAAAATTATGTTCATTACTGTTCGCATTTTATTAAACTCGAAAAGATAATACCCAACGAATGTTTATGCATAATCTTCGAGAACATCTTATGCAAATATTTGCTTTTCCCCCACATGAAATGTCTCGCATTTGATTTTCGTCCAGCAAATATGCAGTAATATGCAGAATGTGATTAACACTATTCTGCTATACTTAATTGTTCTGATAAATGTTTTCTAGTGAATTTTATTAAAACTTTTATAAAGTTTTTAAAATAAAGTTATAAGTATGACAGTCTAGATTTGGCCCAAGTCGAAGTCCCCAACTCAGGAAAATGTGTGAGGAATATGCGAATAGAACATATTTATGGTGGTCTATGAATAACTACAAGTTACACATTTAAAGTGTCACTGTAAATGTCTATGTAGCACACATTATTGCACCTTGCACACAATCCTAGGAATTTCATTGGATTAGAGCGGTCACGTGGTGACCCTCTATTACTCTAAAGTGGGTCAGTAGTTTTCATAGAGGGTTACAAACACATTATGGACTGTAATTCCGATTCAGAGTTTAAATAGTTTATAAATAGTTCTTTAAGGCGTTAGTAACAAACATAATAAGTAAAATAATAATGTTAATAACGTGCATCGGTCGTGACGTCAAATTGTATGAACTTCTCAATGACGTTAACGTTCCATTAACATATGTTAAATATCGGTGTTTGCCTTTAAAAAAAAGGTGCTTCATGCAATAAATCAGTTATTGGGTTTGTTGCTGGCCCCCTAGAGAAATATGTGGGGTCAGTCAGATATATAGGGGGACTCGACTATTGCCCAGGCCCCTATAAATCTAACTGACCCCACATATTTCTGTAGGTGGTCAGTAACAAACCCAATAACTAATAATAACTTCTAGTTCGAAGCGTCACACATGTCTAGCTTCCTGATACTGATAAGAGTTCTTGATGGCCACAACTAGACCATGACATGAATGTTTGACCAGTACATAAACAAATGTGGCTCTGGCGGGGACTATTGATGACTACTTGTTTGTTACTCTTGTAAGCACATGTTTGCATTCTCTTTCAGAAACTTAAAAGAAGGGAAACAGCACTTCTTAAGAAGCATTCGTATACGGATGAGTTGAAGGGGCAGATCAAATCTTTACTGACGATCGACTTCATGTCGTCAGAGTCTGAGGTGGAGTCAGACAATGAGGAGTTTTTTGCTATAAAAAAAACTGTCTTGGCAGAGTGACAACGCCAACAAGTTTTTTAGCGAACTGGACAAAAAAGCAGAGGAAATGATGACAAGTCGGAGTAAAAAGCAGAGAGTGAGGAGAGTAAGAGGAGACAGACTGTTCATGAGATCATTGCCCCAGGTCTCAGACGAACAGTATTGGGGGGTTCAGGAAATCTAATGACTTGAATTTAGAGGTTATTTACTGGTGTAGGTGTGACTGTTTGTGATATTGGCCCGAGATAGCCGTTTGATTCCCAAGAGCTTTAGCTTGAGGGCCTCATATGGCTATCAAGGGCCAAAGTCACAAACAGGCACACCTACTCCAGGGTAGGTGTGCCTGTTTGTGATATTGGGCCTCATATGGCTATCAAGGGATATGTCACAAACTGGCACACCTACCCCAGTTAAAGACCTGTTTATTACATGTGTAACCAAAACAATATTATTTTGGATAGTAAATTGTGCAAAGTAAAAATGTTTTTATTTACATGTGTACTTTTTGTTTAAATAAGACTCTTTATTTAGAACCATTTTATTCATTCGTTTACAAGAATAAAATAAACATATAACGCCAATAGACCTCAATCGTAGAGTGTGCCATTTGAAATAGGCAATTCGGTACCTTGTCCCGTGCGTCACTAATTCACCCCCTCAAATAAAATTACGTTGAAACGTTACTGACGTAATCTTTTTAAGAAAATTCGTCATAATAATGACGTCGTTTTTGCCAGTGACGTTTTCAGTCCACGGCCTTGACGTCGTCAGATATTCTGTTTACGTTTGAGCTTGTAGAAAAATGGCATTTGGTTTCGCAGATATAATTTAAGATAAAAATATAGGAGATTAGAATATGTATTATCTCTTTATGAAATGTAAATGAGACCCGAACGGCAGTACATATTTTGGTTGCTGAAGACAGTTGGATCAAAAACAACATAACAGTTGATATTGTACATGTATAATTTAATAAGTTAAATCTATCACACCATCGCCAAAATGTAGAATGGTCGTCTCTTCGTCGGTAAACGGGTCAGCTCTATCTTCGAATTACTGTGGTAGTTTCATATGAACTTGTCTACTTTCGTAATGGTCAAGCAAACAATTCTAGATTCATATTTAGTATTTTCAAGTTGGATTTCCTCGATGCGTTCAATCTCCGAGCCAGTCACACATGTTTTTCGAGTCATATTTTGCTATAGACTGAATCGTTCTTGTTTATCATTATTCCACAATTTCATTAACGTCCGTCCTCATCTTTGCATGGTCTTCTAACGATCTCCTGCGTGCACTATGGTAATTTTGGTAATTTTGACAGGGTAGCGAGCATTCTGGCTGCCATTTACAACCATCGTTGGATGCACGATATGACTGGTTCGTGGTTGATTATTAAAACAATATACAAACAATGTAATGCTAAATGTATATAACGCAGTCTAGATTTCATATGGATTTTCGGCCCAACATTTTTTTTGGCACTTCATATGGACTTTTGGCCCACCGTTTCACGCGCTTTTATAATGTGACCGCATAGACAACGCCTGTATTACACGAAAACTAGCCATTTTTATTACTATATATATATATATAGGCTTAACATACAACTTAATACGATTTGGGTCTGCTACGTAACGTTACCGATACATATCACTTGAAACATCAGCGGTATCTGTCATGTATTTTAGTGTAATTTCCATGTTGAATTTAAAAATGAAATACATTGTATGATCGTTGATTATTAAATGTTATTTTTTTAAAAAAAAAGTATGTTTGTTTGTATAATTTCTGTCATATTTAATTTAAGCATACCTTGAAAAAGAGTAATCAACATATGATCATCTGCTTAAATTTAAACAGGTTTTGGGATTTAATATGCCAAATTTAAAAGGTGTATATTTAATTGAAATGTAAGCAGTCCCTGTGAATTAGTACACCATATTTAAAAGGAGTTGAATTGATATTTAAGCAGACCTGTAATGATTTAGGAACTCAAAGTCTTAAGGTGTTTTGTTGGAATTTAAGCAGGCCTTGATATTTAGTTTGTCGAATTTAAAAGGCATTTAATTGAAATTTAAGTAGCTCTGAGGATTTAGTATACCAAATTTAAAAGGTGATCTATTGATTGAAATTTAAGGATATGGTATACCAAATTCAAAAGGCGTTTAATTGTAACTTAAGCAGGCCTAATAATTTAGTATTCCAATTCAAAAGGCCTTTAATTGAAATTTAAGTAGGCCTTAGATTTGAGTAAACATCATTTTAAGGTGTTTAATTGAAATTTAATCAGGTTTAAAGATATAGTATACCACATTTAAAAGGTGTTTACTTGGAATTTAATTATTAAAGATGGGTTTAGCACAATACAAGGCAATGTTTACAGTTTATGTTTATTGGAATATATTGGCCACGGCTTCAACAAAATAAAATATAAAACATATTCATGTACTTTATGAACCCTGGGTACAGCAGTTCACAAAGACAAATGTACCTAATATAGAAGATAAAATGTGTAGTTAATTAAACATATGTATGTACTTTATGAACCCTGGGTACAGCAGTTCACAAAGACAAATGTACCTAATTGAAAGCTCTTGCATTGAAAATGTCAAAATTCTTATTAACTACACAATAAGTTATTGCTGTGACCGCGAAAAACTGCCGCCACCGTGTGGAGATCCCGAACGTGGACTGCTGTAAACTCTGTTGAAGCCGCGACAGAAGAACCCGACTGAAACCGATGAAATCCCATGCTCTGAAAATAAAAACATAAAAAACCGAAAACACTGTTTTCAATAACCATGATAACAGGAGAGGGTGGGTGGGTTTATGTTGCGAATACAGATAAAATAAATGTTTTGTACCGAATGAATTACTGAACCTTTCTTCAATCCAACTGTGTAGACAAAAAAGAATTTGATAATTAAAGTTGCCGGTGTCTATGTATAAAATGCACCGGCAGAATTTATACACTAAATTTATTTTATATTCCACTTGAATAACAGTAATTTGTCCTTCAACGCACAAATTCCATTATTAAAGATGGGTTTAGCACAATACAAGGCAATGTTTACAGTTTATGTTTATTGGAATATATTGGACACGGCTTCAACAAAATAAAATATAAAACATATGCATGTACTTTATGAACCCTGGGTACAGCAGTTCACAAAGACAAATGTACCTAATATAGAAGATAAAATGTGTAGTTAATTAAACATATGTATGTACTTTATGAACCCTAGGTACAGCAGTTCACAAAGACAAATGTACCTAATTGAAAGCTCTTGCATTGAAAATGTCAAAATTCTTATTAACTACACAATAAGTAATTGCTGTGACCGCGAAAAACTGCCACATGTCATGCAGTCCTGCGTGACACCGCCACACATGGGGGAAGCGGGACACAGCTTAGAGACTAGACTAAATGCAACATGGTTTAAATATATACGACAAAGCTGAGTGGCCAACAGAAACTATTTAAAATAAAAACCTCAAATAGAGGAAATGGCTGACGCAAATGTCTCGCCAAAATAAAAAATGCCTCAAATAGAGGAAATGGCTGACGCAAATGTCTCGCCAAAATAACAAACGCCTCAAATAGAGAGCGCAAAGAGAAAAAAGCCTCAAATAGAGACTGCCTCAAATAGAGGCAACACACTCCTCAAGTATCGGAAATAGCTGAAGCAAATGTCTCGACAATATAAAACAAAAACGTCTCGAAATTGAGAACGTTCAAAATAAAATTCTTCAATAGAGACTGCAACAGTATTAGCAAACTCCCGACATGTACACACTAACAGTCACATTGCCAGAGGGGTAAACATTGTTATTCATTGTTTAAAAGTGAAAGAAAATAATGCAGCCCGAGACGTAGGTTTTGCAAGAATACTTTATTGCCTTGGTCGGACAAATGAACTTTGCCAGAATACAAATGCAAATTTGACTCGGCTATTTCCGGGTATTTTATATACCCGCCCCCCAATTTAATCACTTCTGTAGCCGCCTTACTATTAACCCTAACTCTCACACGTTCTAAAGCTGAATGAGATAACTCATCCCGCCAAACTAAACGCGGAAGAATTTGTGACCACACAATAAAAACTCCAGGTATTATAAGGTCTTTGATATTGTTTAAGGTTTTAACCATTTGGTGCCTTAATTCTGCAGCTGGTACTTGACCTATATCATTACCGCCACAGTGCAACACTAGTACATTAGGAGGGTCTTCAATAGTCAACAGTAGTTGGAGCCTCTTCTCGACCTGGCGCCATCTCAAACCACCTTTCCCCTGCCACCAAACACTCGCACGGAGCTCGTCTAATCCCAGGCCGACTCCTTCCGATGGTGATTGTCTGGCATATGTAAATGCCCCCGTAATAATGGACGAGCCCACAAACAACACTCGAGATCTTGTATCTGGAATACTTAAGACTCGATTCAACTAGGGGAACAATAGTTGAGCTGTTCGGTCGGAACTCGGATATATGTTTTGTAAGCCTTAGAGTCCCATCGCCCAAGCTCTCTGATCATGTCATCCGACATTCCAAGACGCGACGCATTGGAAGCTGCGCCAATACGTAGAGAATGAGACTTATAATTATTGGCATCAATTCCTAAAGCGATCAACGCTTTTTTTAACACCGCGCTAAATTGATACCGAGTGACTTGACCACCCCCAAAATGAATAAATAGCTGACCGATACATTTGGGGCGAACCTCTAAATACGATTTAAGACGAGTGACAGGACATATTGTAGAGTTAATAGCTGGAAGTGAAATAATAGTGCCCACACCCCTCTGATCTGTTTTTGAGTGTGCCAAATGTATTTCGAGTAGAGTGTTTTCTTGAGAAAAGTGTATACTGTCGAAAGTCAGTGCATGAATTGAATGGCTCTTATTATCCGACACTAATTCTCCTGCTCGAAGAAACCCGAAATATGCCAGTGCAAAGGCAGCTGCGAACATAGAAGCTTCATAATTTGAACTGCAAATAGCCGGTAAGATTTTTAAAATCTTGACCAACATATCTGGAGTAACGGGGAGTCTGGGATCGACCCTTTTATCAAGACGATTCATGCCAACTAACATTTGTTTAATTACGAAATTATTTGTTACATCTGATAAATGCAAAAGTTTGCATTTGAAACTAATGCCAGACAAATATGAACGAGCTGTTGCGGGTGCGCACACTTTAAGAGACAGATGAGCAATGAAATCGACTACTTGCTGTATGCTTGGAGGCCAGGCCAATTGCATATTATAATTAACCCGAAAAGTGTCAAATGAGTTAATGCCTGTATTGTAAGATTCCCGCGTGTTGAAGGCCAACGATGCCTCTAAAAGCCTGTCTGCTCGAGACTGGATATCAAAGCTAGGAAAGATGCAGGAACTGGACATGGGTGTTGTTCTGCCCTGGGAGCCAGCTGCTGAAAACGAACCCATTGTTTACGAGATAAGGCATCAACTATACAATTGTTTTTACCTTCAATATGAACTGCATGAAACTGTATGTTAAACAACATAGTTTGCAAAACAAGGGGACGAACAAGGTGCATCACTCTAACAGATCTGGACGTTTTTCTGTTTAGAATAGAGACCAGCGCGAGATTGTCCGTATGCAGGACAATCTTTTTACCCTGGAACATATTGCCCCATATTTGAAAAGCCAAAACTATGGGTACCAACTCGAGAAAAGTTATATCCAATATCAGTTCTGTGTCGCGCCAACTATTTGGCCACTGGAAAAAAGTCCAATGTGGTTCGAAATATGCAGCACACCCTAAATTAGCATTGCCTGCAGAGTCAGTAAAAAGATGCAAGTCGAAATTGCTGGTCCAAACTGAATCAGGGAAATAACAGTAGCCATTAAAGCAATCAAGGAATATTAACCACATTTTTACATCGTCTTTCATTGGTTTGGACACTCTAATGAAGTGATGTGGTTGTGCTGCACCCGACATAGCGTCATAAAAACGCCTACAAAATGCACGAGCCGCTGGTATTGCACGTGAGCAAAAATTCAGCGAGCCAGCAAGAGACTGCAGAGACTTGAGAGTGACCTTCTTCTTCCCCAAAATAAATGTTAATAAGCTCCTTAACTCGATCAATTCGCACTATCATTTTCTCAGAATCAATTTCAAGGCCTAAAAATATTAAAATATGAGTAGGCCCCACTGTTTTGTCATCCGCAATAGGAACGCCAATTTCCATGAACAAATTACTAAAACTAGCCATAAGCAAGGCACAGTCTGAGTATTCTTTCCTACCGCCAAAAAGAAAATCGTCTAAATAATGAATAACACTATCTAATCTGGACTGTTGTTTGACTACCCACTCAAGAGCAGTTGCAAATTTTTCAAAAAGAGAACAAGAAATGGAACATCCCATCGGAAGGCACATATCGTAGAAGAATTGTCCCATAACATTAAAGCCCAACAACTCGAAATCTAGATAATTTATTGGCAGTAATCTAAAAGCAGATTTTATGTCCATTTTCCCCAGCAAAGCCCCTGGTCCCAGGCCCTGGATCATTTCAATGGCCTGGTCGAAAGAAGCATATTGAACATTACATAAATTTGGATCAATAAAATCGTTAATACTGGACCCACATGGGTATGACAAATGGTGTATTAACCGAGAACTACCGTCTTTTTTCGGGACCAAACCGATTGGAGATATTCTTATGTTTTGAAAAGGTGGATCCCAAAAGGGGCCTGCCATACGCCCTAAAGAAATTTCCTTGTTAATCAATCTTAAAGCTTCCGCTTCATTGTTTTTGACAGAGACTAAGATTTGGCAATCCGAAAATTGCCTAGGTCCCGAATAATGCAATCTAAATCCATTAACAAAACCATTTATCAATTCATTGGCGGTGGCTGTATCGGGGTAAAACTCCAACATGCTACAAAGAGGTTTGATTCTAATGGGTGTTTGCCCGCGAGTTGGCATATCTAAATTGGAGCCTTGGCGAAGCCCCAACTGGCGCAGCTGACCTATAGACTGGACGTGTTGGGTAGCATGGCACAGGAGACGGGAAACGTGCCCCTTGCTGACTTCCACCGCCTGCCCTAAAATTAAATACATTACTAGCCTGAGGTTGGTTCAATTGTGAAGCGTGACTGTTGCATCGCAAAGATGGGTGGAAACCCGAGCATCTCATACATATATGAAGATAATGGCATGGTTTTTTGGTACACCAACCCTTGGAATTGTAGTCGAAACACTTGTGATGTTTTATACCCGATTGAACAGGTGTAGAAGGCGTGTAATACATATATAACAGCCATAGTTCCTGATCAACCAAACCCCAAGAAGATGATGGGTCACGGGCTTTCTTCAACCTAAATTGTTCATCATACAATTTCCAACCCAGCCCTGCAAAACGTTTGGCCCTCAAGCGAATAATACTTAAGTATTTTAATAAACCAGATATTGCCTCTGGATGAAAGGAAGTATAGACACTTATATAAATCAAAAAAGCGTCTGTCCATTGCTGAACATCAGCAATTTTAGATCCAGAAGACCTTGACTGCAAAATCAATTGCCCATCAATCAGAGAGACATGTTTTGAAATGTCTTCCTGGGGCTTTGAAAGGAGTAACGCAAGATCAACATATTCCCCGTTTAAGATTTTGCTTGATAAGCTAGGCCCAATGTTGGAACCCAACTCATCGTGAATGCTGGTTATTGACACGGGTAAAACGGCATTCTGTGTACTCGTACCTTGGAGTGGGGCCTCAGGTCCAGGAACCACGACACCGACCTCAGGTTCCGGAACCACGACACCTCGCCTGATGCCCCCAAGCGACTCGACCAAATGTGGGGTCACCTGTCGAACAACCTCCTTAATAAGTTCCGGGTCTACGACTGGAGGTTCTAGTGTCCTGCTTGCCGAATCTGGAGTCACCACTTTCTGACGCCTGGCGTACGGGCTTTTTGACTGTCGTTTAGGCATTTTTCAACTGAAATGTAACGTGAGCGATTAATCCGTTGTCAATTAGCATCCATAAGTATATATATTTATTACATTTATTATTAGAATAATATTTTTATATACAGGTTCTTTTTATTTATTTAAATTATTTATGTTTTTGTTTTATTAATTCTATTATGTAATTTAATTATATTATTTTTTGTAGTTATTTTTTTTTTTTTAAATCTTTCGATTTACGAAATATATATATATATATATTCTTAATATTATTATTTATGTATTATTATTTTTTTTTTTTTATTTTATTTATTTATTCTATAATTTTATTTATTTATTCCCCCTCCCCCACAAACATGCAAAAGATCAGCCTGATCAATGATCAATGACGGAACATCCAGGTCACAACAGCATTTTCCTTCCCTCGGTAAGAACAATTGCTATGATCAATCGTGTGTATTTCGAAGGTGAAAATTAATTATAATATGATAAAAAACGAGCCCTGTGTCCAGTAACAGCATCCGCCGATTCCTAGCTGCAGACCTCTTCAGGACCCAATCACTTACCGCACTTATAAAACAAGAAACAAACATGTATAGTTTATAAACGAAACAATAACAACCACGTTAAGAACATCGAAGAGGAACCACTCCAACATTAAAACATGTATCATGTAGGAACAGTTATTTCCCTTGAAAGAAAAGGTATGCCGGTGTTGAGATAAAATCTACCAAGCATAATTTGATACAAAGTCATTATTAAATTAAATACGTTGCAAATATTTATCTACGAAAAAGATTATTTTATAAGACGACTATTAAATATTGCTTCTTCGGCCGTAAATGAACAATACATGATATAGAAAAATGCAGGTAACAAGAGTTGGATCGATTACGTCATGCATATGTAATACATGATAACTATGACTAATGCCAGTAATGGCGACGCCCTCCTTCTGCTTGAAGCATTCTTACAAACGCTTTTAATCCTAATAAACTAAATTCCCCTGCAACAAATAGTTCGTTACAAAATGACCAGTATGGTGCTTACCAATTTACAAAAGCCTTAAATGTAAGGTTTATGTTGCGAATACAGATAAAATAAATGTTTTGTACCGAATGAATTACTGAACCTTTCTTCAATCCAACTGTGTAGACAAAAAAGAATTTGATAATTAAAGTTGCCGGTGTCTATGTATAAAATGCACCGGCAGAATTTATACACTAAATTTATTTTATATTCCACTTGAATAACAGTAATTTGTCCTTCAACGCACAAATTCCATTAGCTCTGATGATTTATATTCCAAATTTAAAGGGTTTTACTTGGAATTTAAGATGGCCTTGGATTTAGTGTCAAATTTAAAGGCATTTAATTGAAATTAATGTAGCTCCAACAGTTTATAACACCAAATTAAAAAGAAGTTTTATTGAAATTTAAGCAGACGTACAGATTTGGTATACCAAATTTAAAAGGTGTTTTATTGAAATATAAGTAGACCTAAGGATTTGGTATACCAAATATAAAAGGCATTTTATTGAAATTTAAGTAGGCCTTAGATTGAGGTAAACCAAATTTAAAGATGTTTAATTGAAATTTAAGCAGGCTTAACGATTTAGTATACCAAATTTAAAAGGTGTTTAATTAGAATTTAAGCAGGCTTAAATATTGAGTATACCAAATGTAAAAGGTATTTAATTGAAATTTAAGCAGGCTTAAATATTGAGTATACCAAATGTAAAAGGTATTTAATTGGAATTTAAGCAGACTTAAAGATTTAGTATACCAAATTTAAAAGGTGTTTAATTGGTATTTAAACAGGCTCAAAGATCCACCATACGAAATTTAATTGTAATTTAAGCAGGCTTAGATATTGAGTATACCAAATTTAATTGGAATTGAAGCAGGCTTAAAGATTTAGTATACCAAATGTAAAAGGTGTTAAATGGAAATTTAAGCAGGCTGAAAAATTTAGTATACCAAATTTAAAAGGTATTTAGCTGGAAATTAAGCAAACTATAATATATTTAATATACCAAATTTAAAAGGTGTTTAATTGGAATTTAAGTAGGCCTTAGATTTAGGTAAACCACATTTCAAGGTGTTTAATTGGAATTTAAGCAGGCTTAATTATTTAGTATACCACATTTAAAAGGTGTTTAATTGGAATTTAAGCAGGCTTAACTATTTAGTATAACAAATTTAAAAGGTGTTTAATTGGAATTTAAGTAGGCCTAAGGATTTGGTATTCCAAATTTTAAAGGCATTTTATTGAAATTTAAGTAGTAAACCACATTTAAAGGTGCTTACTTGAAATTTAAGCAGGTATAAAGATTAAGTATACCAAATTTAAAAGATGTTTAATTGGAATTAAGCAGACCTGAGAATTCAAGATTCCATATTTAATTTCCACAAGATGCATGTATATGCCATATATAATAGCATTTAAGTCCCAACTTAAATCATCATAAAAACGCGGAATTGTGTGGAAAATGAAATGTTGAGTATATAACAGTATATAAAGTCTGTTCAGTATATAAAGTATGTACTTTGTTCAGTATATAAAGTATCCTGGGAACTTATGAGCTTGGGCAGATGGTGTTGCATTTCAGTATGACTATTGCGTACATTATTAACGATTATTATTATGGTATTTATTAGATCCCCGTTGACAAAATCAAATCACTAAAAGTGCTGACGAACGGTGCCACTGAGAAAGTATATATCAAAATCAATTTCCGAAAAAAAGTGGTTTGCGTACTAAGGTGGTGAAAATTTGTGCAAAATATTATTGAAATCGGATGAGGCATTATCACAGTTATGAGATCGGACGGAAGGACGGACGGACAAAGGCAATTATATATCCTTCCGCCTAATCGGCGGGGGATAAAAATTGAAGTTATGTAGAAATGTTTAAATGTTATAAGTGTCAAAGGTACGGTACGGCTTTTACTCCCCACCTCATATTGACGCTTGTTTACGTTATACGACATATGCGCATTAACTTGTACAGAATAAAATCACGTCAAAAACAGCCATTACTTAAATGTAAGTTAAAAACACTCAATGTTTACCAAAGCTTACATATTTATCAATATGTTGTCAATATACGAATATTTGCCCATTTACAGTCTTGCAAATGATACTACATTTATCGGGCTATGATCTGGTGCTCTTTGGTTTCTGCTAGAAATTCGTTGTGCGCCAGAAGACACTGTCCAAAAAATGCAAAAGTATGTGACAAGCAAATGTTATAAGTTAAAGGTTTTAAAGTCGTACATGTCAGATTCCCTTGATATCTCTAGGGAATTAAATACAAATGGATGATAAATAAGAACCTGCATAGCTGAGTGCGAATGCAAGCATTAAGGGATACCTCACGATCGATTTTGGTACAGGAGATTTGTATAATAAAACATAATAATAACGATTGACAAAATTGCAATCTAATTGACGTTTAAATAATTTAAATGTTTTTTAAACGAAAATAGAATTTCAACCATAGCTTTAACATATACAATTAATATTGCTTAAAATACGACGTTTTGGAATGTTAGAAACGTTGAACGCTTTCGTTTCGTTTCGCTGATTAATGGAATATTTGTGAGTAATACAATGGGCATTTATTAGTTCCCAGACAGTCCCGGAATTTTCATAGTTTTACCTATAACATACTACTTTGATGATGATGGTTCCGGAGTCACGTCTTGTTGACTGCCTCTGTACCGTTCGACTTCCTTTGTTCGTAGAGAAGAGTTTATGAATGTATAAACAGTTCAAAATCAGCTGCTTCACGTGCTATGGTTCTGCGTTCTGTGAATGCTACATTTCAAGTGCGACCTTTATGACAACTTTCACAATTCTTACACGTTTCCAGGCACAAAATTACATTAACAGTTAAAGTATCCTTCTTTTGTTAAGTGAATGCATTATATTCTACAAAGTCCCCATGGAGGGGAACTTATAAGACACCACTTTATAGGATTTAAGTTACGTTAATTGGATTGTCTACTGTCAATTTTGAATTTGTATGGGATTAGACAAAAGCTTCTTAAAATCAAATTGAATCCGTATAATTTCCAACCAGTTAATCCAAAAGCGAAAAATGAGAAACCGTTAACATACGGTATCCAATAGTATTATTACTGGGTAAAAAATAAATATTCAAACGAAGACTTGTGTTTGTTGCTCTCAAAGGATCACCTTTATCAGTATTTATTAACATTCACACTAGCGTTCGTTTAGTGCAGTGTGGCGGCTGTAAAAAGTCTCCCCGTGCTACGAATCAGTAGTGTTATTTTTATTGGTCCTTTGGGACCAACGAGCCCAATATCTTTTTTCATTTACATTAATTTTTAATTACTACTTCAATTCTTCATCTTTCATCAGTTTTTTTCGCACAATATGAAGTGTTAATGTGTCGACGTGCCGTAAAACACCATTCATCCATTCGTCCTTCTACCAAAGGTTTAAATTTAGTATTGGTTCCACAGGAAATTGTATCATTTTATATTTGCCTTCTGTTATTGTAATTGTCTATGAAGGACTGTAACAGATGTTAGTCATTACGTGGTCCGAGTATTAACGTTCATACCCATCCAATACCTTGTCCAAGAAGAGAAAACGGGGTTGGCTGGGGTATGAAATAAAATCTTAATTTCCGCTTAAAACGTATGCATATTGTAAAATTAAAACATTAAAATAGTAATTTTAAACAGGTTATCGCATTTTTTCAGTAAAAAAATGTTTTTAAACGTGTTGTATTGTCGTAATATCCATTACAAAATCCTGCTTATGTAAGCTTTCCCATCACTTAATAGAATTTAGGCGGGACCAATGGTTGTTATTCTGCGGTCAATCAAACGTATACACGGCTTTGAAGTAGAATACCGCTTAAGCCGGTGCTAGGGGGCGTGAGAAGTGTTGCTTCTTTCATTACTTCTCATTAACAGATTCAATAAAACCGAGTCTGCTGCTTTATTCTCTTAGTTGTGTTTGTTGCTCTCAAAGGATCACCTTTATCAGTATTTATTACCATTCACACTAGCGTTCGTTTAGTGCAGTGTGGCGGCTGTAAAAAGTCTCCCCGTGCTACGAATCAGTAGTGTTATTTTTTACTGGTCCTTTGGGACCAACGAGCCCAATATAGGTGGCTTTGAAGTAGAATACCGCTTAAGCCGGTGCTAGGGAGCGTGAGAAGTGTTGCTTCTTTCATTACTTCTCATGAACAGATTCAATAAAACCGAGTCTGCTGCTTTATTCTCTTAGTTGTGTTTGTTGCTCTCAAAGGATCACCTTTATCAGTATTTATTAACGTATGGAAATAATGTCTTGTATTTGCGACTGCAAAGGAGACAATTCAAAAGATATGCTAACGATGTTGAAAATAGTACTCATATACACATCAGATAATAATGGCAAAACAATAGCATTATACTAGTATACCTCCTATCAATTCCCCATGTTAAATTCCCGTAGACTGCTATTTAACATTTCGCGCTGTCGTACTCTGTTGTCATGTCACACCATGGAGTGACGTCACTGGAGGGCAGCATTTGTTTTAATGTTACCCTCTCAATCGCATCATTCCGGAATCAATGTCAACGTTTATAAATAGATATTGTTTTTTCTCATGGCCAACACGATATTCCCAAATGAATCGTTGAACACTTTATTAGTATAAATTATGTATTATGTTATTTAAATACCTAAAATGTTGATGTAATGTGCATTTCTTTTTAAAGATATAAATAATGTTTTTATTGACATTAACATGGTACTTAAATCAAGAAAAGGTTTATAAATAAATACAAACATCCTCCTTTTTAATGAGAACGAAATGGACCTTTTCATTACATGTTTCATTTCCCAAAAACAACTTCCCCTTTCTCGGTATCAAAAAAAATAAATATTGCATCCCAGCGAGGGCGACAGTGGATATTGTCAACCTTGACAAAGTAATGTCAATCTCGTCTTCGCCTCGGTCGAAATGATTTTCCTCAGGTTGACAATATCCACTGTCACCCTCATAGGGATGCAATATTTATATAAAACCGTATACATTAACAAAAGCAACACACAATCAAACCAATGTACTCAATAGCCAATCCCAGTATATATTCCACCGTGCACAGACCAAGCAACAAGGCTCAAATAGTTAAAAGTCGGAAATGAAATGTAGCATTCACAGAACACAGTCGACCAAAAACAAGCATAAACAAATAAACAATATTTACAAGGAGAAATGCAAGCAAAGAAAGCGACACCACGAACATAAAATGGTTGACAATAAGGGTACCGCCTTGGGATGGTCAGTGGCAAGGATAAATACAAGCAATGGAAGCGACACCAGAAACATAACCTGGTTGACAATATGGGTACCGCCTTGGGACGGTCATTGGCAAAGAGAAATACAAGCAATGAAAGCGACATCACAAACATAACATGGCTGATAATATTGGTACCACCTTGGAACGGTCAGTGGCAAATAAATCGGTGAGAGTATAAACCAGTTCACTCAAGCGAAAAGAAAACAATTTTATTTTATTTAATTAAACAATATTGCACAAGAGGCGTTAGAGGAATACGGACGCTCCATTGGCTTACACGGCTCACATACTAATATTACGTAGGCGAAATGATATTTACAATTTTCTTCAATATCACCAAAAGAACAAAGAAGTGAAGACAAAAATAAATAACAGCAAACAACTTAATACAAATTGCAGACGCAGCCGTTTATAAGAGAAGATGTTCATATGACCAGTTTTACGAGTATAGATCTATATCTAAACTACATTTCATGAGAGTCATGCCCGTAGAAACCCCATATCACTTTTGGTTTTCATTGCAACTTGCCAGCTACGCAGGTAGATTAGGGTACATGGTACGGTAAGGGTTAATCAAGAATTCAAACTGCTATAGATTTTTTCAATTATTTGTATATCGCATCACAATTATACCACACAACAGCCAATTCATATGGCGCCGCATCGTCGTTTAACCATAACTTCCTTTACTGATTTTAATATGTTGATTTTTTCACTATAGGAATAAACGAAAATAGTCCTACTTTGTCCCAGTTCTTCCATTGAGCACGAACGATAACCAAATTGTTCCTACTTAGTTTAAAATAATACTTTGGTCACGGACGATTCCGGAAATGAAGCGCCCATTTAGGGACTTCCGATAAAGCCGAGCATTTTAAGAATTATTACTTTGGGCAGAGCAATTTCGGAATTTTTGATTTGCCCATTTTCGCATAGCATTCCGTATGGGCAGGCCGAGAGATGGACACAATCATAGGCAGGCCTAGTCATCGACAAAGAATGAGCAGTCTGAGATATATGGATACAGTATTGGCAGATCGGGATTTGGATACAGTATGTGCAATCCGAGACTTGGATACAGTATGGATATGCCGATAGACGGATACCTTAGAAATGTCGAGACATGGAAGCAATATGGGCATGCCGAGACATAGATACAGTATCGGCATGCCGAGACATGGTTACAGTATGGGAAGGACGAGACATGGATACAATATGGCATGCCGAGGCATATATACAGTATGGGCAGGCCGAGACATGGATAAAGTATAGAGATGTCGAGACATGGATACCGTATGGGAAGGACGAGACATGGATACAGTATGGGCAGGACGAGACATGGATACAGTATGTCAGGCCGAGAAATGGATACAGTATGGACAGGTCAAGACGTGGATACAGCATCTACAGGCCGAGACATGAATACAGTATGGGCAGGCCGAGACATGGATACAGTATGGACAGGTCAAGACATGGATACAGCATCTACAGGCCGAGACAAGGATACAATATGGGCAGGCCTAGACATGGATATAATATGGGCCGGCTGAGACATGGATATATTATGGGCAGGCCGACACATGGATACAGTATCTACATGACGAGACATTAATTCAGTATCTACAGACCGAGGCTTAGATACAGTATCTACAGGTCGAGATATGGATACAACATGGGCAGCCCGAGACATTGATATATTATGGGCAGGCCGAGACATGGATACTTTATCTACAGGCCAAGACATGGATACAGTATGGGCAGGCCGACACATGGATACAGTATTTGCATAGCGAGACAATTCATACAGTATGGGCAGGCCGAAACATGGATACAGTATGGGCAGGCCAAGACTTGGATACACTATGGGGAGTCTGAAACATGAACACAGTATATGGTCAGGCCGACACATATACAGGATGTGCAGGCTCAGACGTGTATACAGAATGGGCAGGCCGAGCAATGGATACAGTATGGAGAAGCCGAGACGTATATGACGCTCCACGCTTTCACTTATTTTTTTGTTGGGAAATAATTTGGGTATTTTCTTATACTTTCAGTCATAACCAGTCAGACTAATTTATTTGAATGCAGTAGAATAATGCGTACTGATATTTAAAGTTATGTTCTGTATTTAGACTATGATGGCGTTACGTATATGGCACAGCGTAGAAATTTGCATGCGGTAATGTATATCGTATTTCAGACACTATTGTCACCTATATCTGAATGTTTACATGTTGCATTGCATGTTTATTATTGATTTGACGTTGTAAGAGAGCTAAAATTAGAATAGATTTAAGCATGTTTACCATTTATGCAAATTATTGATGCAAATTCATTTATGATGATTTGGACTGTTTTCCTTGGACTGTTTTAGTGGGGAAGCATTTGGAACAATCTCTGGCAGTATATAAACTGTCTCTTGGAGCAGCTCAGGAGTTCAGTTCATTACGGAAGATTAGTATTCAGTAAAAGGTTAAATTTGAATTGGATGCTTTTAAAAATATAAAATATATTGTGAGAGGATTTACTTATTGTGCTCATTCATAATAACAGTGACATTGGACATTTTGACTAAACCGGAACTAATGGAAATTAATTTGGACTTAAACGACAATTAACATTTGGATTAAAGAAATACAATTACTGTTTTGGATTAAAGATATACTTGCTAATATGAATAAAAGGAATATTGGATACTTTTATTTGAACTTAATTCAAAAGAAATGAATTGTTAATGCTGCTTTGGCCTCTAACAAGTACATGAGTATCTGGTGTGTGGCTTCTAGGCTTATTGATATTCATATATAGATGAACATTTTATTTTATACTTATGTTTCCTACTAATCGCTTTAATGATGACTAGCTTGTTTGGGGATATAGCCTGGCGGGATTTTATTTATTAACTATGTCCCATTTTATATGAAAGAAATTAATATAGAGTAAAAGTGAGGTTTGTTGCACTCTAGAACCTGGTTTAATACGCAGTGGTCTTTATGTCACAGACCATTCCATGGAGGTACCCATATTGTCGTTGACCATTCCAAGAAGGTACCCATATGTTCAACCTTTTGAGTTTGTCATTTCGCATACTGTAAGAAATTATTATTTAGAGGTCATCTTATTTTAGCGCTATTAGCCGAAGTTTTCCGTGCGTTAATTCAAGATGTTTGCTAACAAAACAATTATTTCCTTACCAAAACTCATATATTTTCTCCAAATGATTAAACTTAATTCGCAGTGCTTTAGGTTAGTATTTTCTAATTCAACGAGAGGAGATGGACTAACGCCGTTATGCAAAACAATTGTGTTGGCAGTTTGAAAGCATGATTAACTAATAAAAGTAATCGAAACTGACGCGTCGATGATGACCGATCGGGAGTAATCGAATAATCGGAAATTGCCGGAGAATGTCGAAATTCTGCGGAGCAAGCGAGGGCGCTAAAATAAAATGGAGTCTATGGCCAAGCGCTTATTCATCATTCCGCTAATATGCCCGAAACCATCGAAAATCGTCTACTGCGCTAAATTTTGACTACGATAAATAATTATTTTTACAGTGCTTTGCTTTCTTTCTTTTTATGAGGATGCTAGCTGGTGTTCGCCAGTTTAATGAAACTGTAATGATAGCCATCATAACATTAAAACCAGATGACTTGGTCACTTTTAGGAGGTTTCTAGCTGGTGTTCGCTATGTTAATGCAAATGTAGCGATGGCCATCATAACGTTGAACTCAGATGACTTGATCTCTTGGAGGAGGATGCTAGCTTAGCTGAAGCGGATGTTAGCTGGTTGCCGCTAGTTGATTGCAATTGTAACCATAATACTGGCACCAAATGGTCTCCTGGAGGAGAATGCCAGCTGGTTTCCGATAGTTTAATGTAACTGTAACGATGCCCATTATAACACTTGAACCAGATGACTTAGTCACTTGAGGGAGGATACTAGCTTAGCTGAGGAGATGCTAGCTGGCTGTCGCTTGTCTATTTAAACTGTAACGAAAGCCACTATAACACTAAACCAGATGACTTGGACACTTGGGAGAGGATGCTGCTTAGCTGAGGAGGATGCTAGCTGGTTGCCGATAGTCTATTGGAACTTAAACTATGCCCATTATAACACTAAACCAGATGACTTGATCATTTGGAGGAGAACGAATGCTGGTTTCAGATAGTTAACTGTAACGATTCCCATCATAACACAACAACCAGATGACTTGATCCCTTAAAGGAGGATACTAGCTGGTGCTCGCTAGTTTATTGTAACCGGTGTATTGCCTATATATTAGTAGCAGTTTCACATTGCTTGAAATATGTTTGTGCGCCAATGTTAATACTAAATGTATTCTCGTTACACGTTAGTAGCATTTATATCGGAAAATATTGACTACCTCTTCTACATGCGTTTGTACCATTCAATATCGAGCCGGTCATGTGATTGATCACGTGTGGTTAGTGTTGCTAAGCGTCTGTCTGTGTTAGTTTCCTACCATAACCTCCGCAGCAACATCATTGTAGGTTGAACAGCAGGAGACAATGGATCGGTATTTGAATTCATGACAAACAGTTGTGTGACAAATACTGGGAATTAAATTTTATAAACGTTAACATTGCTCATTGAATGTGAGTTCACAATGTTAGTTTTAATATCAGATTTAAATAAATATAACATGGATTTTAATTAGATTTTTTGTAAAGCATACACGTTTTAAAACATAATGCAGTTGATAATTTTTCAAACAGTTTTAGTTAAACAGTGAACTCATTGTGAAATATGTAAGTATTTGAATCAGATGTGCTTTGAAATAATATAATATATGTACGTTAGTTGTGTTATCCATTTATAATTGTCGTTTGTAACATATGTTTTAGTTCTTAATTTAATCTAAAAAATGCATTTATATGTGCTAAGATTGACTATTATTTTTTCTGTGTGTTTACTTGTTCAAAACGCCGCCGCACAAGAATGTCGTACAAAGAACTCCATCAATTTCAATATAAACCACTTCAATCATCGACTAAACGGATACGTGATCCAAAATATAACCGTACCTGCTGCAGCCGATTGTGCACGTGAGTGCTTTCGTCTGACAAAATGTTTGTCCTTCAATATGGCTACGTCAATTGGTCTCTGCCAGCTTAACTCAGCCAACAGCAGCACAACTCTTATTCATAACTTAGTGGGCGACAACAAGTTCAACTACTTCGACCTCTCTGTAATTCCTGAAGTAAGTATGTGTTTTTCTAACCTTTCGGACTGTGTTTCAGCCCAACAAATTTAATATAATTCAATAAGTTGCAATACGAGGAAAAGCTACAGCGACGCCAATTCTCACATTATTTTGGCATAAACGCCCAAACCGCACAATTTTAGTAAGTTATATAGAACTGGAAGCGATGCCAGTTAAACAAATTATAACCGAGAAAGAGAATGCTGCAGCTACCCGCAGTTGATGGGAATGGGATGTATAAACAATATACAATCACTCATTCCAACCACGTTAACGATATTATTATTTAAACAACACCACCACAAGCCACATTAAGTATATAACAGCTATTGCAACTATTGCAATAACCAAAACAATTGTTTATCTATTTATTGTTAGCTTGTGAACTTTATATTTTGATTCAAGGTCTTTCCCAGTACATGAGTACAGCAAAAAACCTGTGAAATTAGAAAATATAGATTGCATATATGGTAATGAAAACACTGAAAATAAATGTCCTGTTGAAATAACATTCGAGAATAACTCATATCCATTATTACACAAATATAAAGCCAAACTCAAAACAACGTTATCCGCTGGCTCTATAGTGCTCTATTATGGTAGAGCAGGCTATGTTACAATGATTAGAGAAGTGATTAGTTATGTTGCTACTTCAAACGACAGATTAAAAATGATGTTCTCCTGTTATGCGTTTCTCTCCAAATGTACGAGTTACGTAAGAATGCGACATTAATAACACATATGTTTCCGTATACTCCGTAAGAATAACTATTCAACGTATATATTCAAAGCGAGGTGTGTTGACTGGGTTTACAGGAGGGTTCCGATTAAGAATTGTCTTGAGGGTTTCGAGTCCAAATGTACGAGTTTACGCCCACGTTACGTAAGAATGAGACATTAATAACTCATATGTTTCCGTATACTCCGTAAGAATAGCTATTCAACGTATATATTCAAAGCGCTTTGTGTTGACTGGGTTTACAGGATGGTTCCGATTTAGAATTGTCTTGAGGGTTTCGAGTCCAGAAAGTATTTTTGTAAGGGTTTGGGTAAAACACGTTAGCCGAGGGAGATTGACATATTGGCATCCAATCTAAATATAGCTTTGTATTTATCACAAAATAGCGTATCAACTGACCCTGATCGATTATTTGACAATCGACATGAAAAATGAAAGAGGCATTGAATTTGGAAATATAATATAATATTTCTGTATTAGGATGATACAATGTATGCCAGCGCATGTATTTTGATGATGTAACATATACTAGATTCGTTTGTGAAATGATGTGCTACACAATTAGTTTGATCATTCTTACAGAACTATGTGCTTTCTTCACATATTACCTACGCATAATAATTACCTTGTTTAGGATCCTCTGTTATATTGTATTGTAGACAGCTGTGGGCCCCTGCGGCAAGAAGCCATGCTTGATGCATCAGATTTGTCTACCATCGAATGGTAAACACACCTGTGCCAACGTAGGTAAGAAATGTAGATAAGGCACGTAGAGAGGTCATGTTGGTAAGCAATGTAGATATGCCATGTTAAGGAACAAATACGAGTTCATGGATCGTGCCAGGTTATCCATGCGTGTTACGAAACTAAACATATTTCATGACATAAGTCTATGTTTATGTTTTATGTTTCTAAAAATTTGTTGTGAACAAGATCAGTAGATATAAACAAGGTTTTACGCAAGAAGTATACAATACCTGCCGCAGGAATATTATAAGAATCCTTCAAGGGTATCCGATGAAGATAGGGAATTCCAACCCTCGGTGTAAGTATTTTTATAGGAACCGATGGTTGGAATTCCCTATCTGAACCGAATACCCATGAACGATTCTTGTTCTTGCATATCAGCGACATGTTGTGCGTTGACGCAGCCACCAACTAACGTGTTGCATGTTTTCCTCAGTACCGGATATTAGTGCGCGCGTGACTTTTATCTTTACCCATAAAGATAACCCCCGTGTAAAACTTGGATAGCCTTATCCGGTATGCAAGTATATCTGGAGAGGAACTTAGATAACACTTTTTATTTAAAAATAATACAATAAGTCGCCGGAGATTAATAAGAAGATATTAAGGTCGAGCAGGTAATGCAGCATTCAATAACCACAGTCAAACAAAACCACGCATCAAAACAACAACAATTACACTGGTAAATAAGAGGCAAGGTATGTGTAGTCGCACATATAAAAGGTTGATAATAGGACTACCGCCTTAAAATGGGCAGTGACAAAAAGGTTGCTGGGATTAAACAATATTGAGAAAGAAGGCTGGTTACGAAGTGCGCATCCAAACGTGTTTACTTATCAGACTCATTGTTGTCCAAATTACAAACCTAAGTCTGCGTAAACTACGTCATCGAATTCATCAGTAAGATCATTTTCTACTAAACATGCTGTTTGTATTTTCAATTGATGTATATATACCTCATTCCGCTCTATGTTTATACTTTATAATGCCTTCATAATACACACCATTCTACACATTCGTTGCATTAGCTTGAGTAAACAACTAAAACATATGTTTAGTGATATCATGTGCATTTGTGCTTCATATAAAAGTGGAATATCAAAGTAACTTGTGAAAATCACAGTTCGTCTAATCTATATAATACGTCCTTTCTTTATATAGTAGATATTACGAATGATTTTGAAGAGTAATATCTCAATAACTACACATGTATATTATATACCGGTATTTGGATTAAATCCTATTGACAGGTTGTCTTACTGTCTAAGCCAATGACAAAAAAAAAAATCTCATAACATATCCCGCCTGCTGCTTCATGTGAGATATTGCACTTATTTTATTTAATGATAAGTGACACTGATAACTCCGCCCACCACACTCCTACTTGAATTATTACATTTGTTGTGTTTTATAAATATTGAAAGAAAGGATGTGGAGTTAAAACCAAGTGTGATGAGGCCTAAAATATAATATTTTTTAAATCACCTTGTGTTTTTTGAGCATTATTTACAAACTCAAAATAAATGGACAGAATTTTAAAAATTATAATTTAATCGCGAACAAAGCATTTCAAACAAAATAACCCAAACCTTGTCTTGTTAGATCTATCCTTTCAAATGATCTTAAATGATATCGTCAACCCTTTTGTGTTTGTGATGTCTTATTTGGCGTTTTATACGTATTTAAATTTGTTCTTTGTTTCTGTGTGTGTTTGTGGTTGACTGTCGTTCTTGAATACTGCATATCCTGTTCGATATGTATATTTATTATACGTTAAATACTTTATATTTTATTTCAAACACAAAACAAATAGGTCGATTTTTTTTATTTCTTCCTTTAATGTTATAATATTTGTTCGTTTGGTGATTTCCGTGTTCCAGCTCAGCAACCATTTTTCTTGTCATTTTTATCTCAACATTTGTTTAAACAGAGATTGGTAGGCGCAAGGTCACTGTACCATAACGTTACGTCCTTGATTACGTCATCATCATTAGTATCAGCCGAAACGTTACACGGAGTCTATACAATGTACGTGGCATATCGAGTCAACCTGTAAGCCGGTTATCGTTTATATTTTGAATTGTATGGAAGTTTATGCTGCGGTCCGCTTCGCGTCGCTCGCAATAAGTTCCATCAAATTAAAAATGTAAACATTTACCTATACATACCGTTCTTTCAATGAAATAATATATATCGGTATTATGATAATTCATCATTAGTATATATGTATGTGAGATATGGGCATTTCATCAGAGGGATTAACAATGCCATAAGGAACGAAGTTCGGATCAGGCGAGTTATATGCCCTATTTCACATAGATACACTTATGACATGTATGATGGATACTCAATACGGGCTAAGTGAACAAGAATGAGTTTGTTTTGACGTCATAATAGGTCAACGTCGTCATGACGTCATGAAGTATCATGCAAGCTTTAAATAATTCGTCACTCATATCCATGTGAGATAGGGAATTCTTACATACCGTATACGCTTTTCCGCGTTTATATAAGTGCCGGAAAGTCTGACCTACACATGGGGCAGATGAAGGTCAAGCGCAATAACATCGATAACATCAACAGTTGCATGACGTCTGTTTGTAAATACACGTGCATATCTTTAATAGTTGGTGACGTCAACGCATAACATGTCTATGGAATGCAAGAAAAATAATCATTCAAGCGTATCCGATTAAGATCGGGAATTCCAACGCGAGCTATAATTGATAAACTTTTCATTTTAAGAGCCTACTTTCAGATTAAAACAACTATACCTCGTGTAGCAATTCTCCATATTCACCGGATACACATGAAATCGTATTATAATCTTACGCGAAGAACACCTATCGCATATGTCTAAATCTGGAGAAAGAGTTATCACATAACAGGCAAACATCACATATGATTCAAATGGGAGAGCATATACAACATAGATATAAACAAATATTTACAAAGATGTTTAAAAGGCAAGATATGACATCACGAACATAAAGAGTTGAAAATAGGGCTACCGCTTTGTAACGGTCAGTGGCAAAAAAAAGGCTGCTTGGGGTTTAAATCAGGTTCTACGGTGCACCAAACCCCACCCGTACACTATTGTCATCCCAATAAAACAGGACAGTGTAAATAAAGACATGCCCGCCGAGTCATATTCTCTGAAAAATAATACAGCATTAATAGGCAATATAAGTATAACACATAGATGATCATGTATATATGAATATAAAAAAGCTTAGAAAGCCACAAAGCAAGTACTTAATGACTTGGCAGAGACCAAAGCAATATGAGAACACACCATTAAGGGTAGACAATACAAGATTTAAGACAAACATAAAAGCTACCGGGATGTGTGAATTTAGGTAGACGTAATCATAGGGTACACAATCTGTCTGGACATCGCACAACAAAAGAGGAAAGCATTGTGTCGACCTAGAAATGGGTCAACCACAAAATATTCACTACGTTGCAAAATGATAGCATCATAACCTCTTTTGAGACAACAACAAGTTTAATAAAGATCGTATTGATTATGCCAAGGATCTTACGCAGTTGGTTAATCAAATCACCATCAAAGTCAGGTTGTGACAGTCTTTGTCACAGAAGAGTTCTTATGTTACTGTTATAGTTTAAAAGTAGATCATGATTACACGAATACAATGTTGCTAAAGGTTTTCAAGGTTTATGGTAATGGTAGCCCTGATGGAGTAGCTTCTTAGTTATAGAAGGATTTCAAATATTAAAATCATCAACTCGTCCACAAGCTCTAGAAAAACGAATACTTTGAGAAACTAGACCCCATAATAATTAGCTCGGGGAACATTCCCATCTAAGTTCGGATAATTAACAATGTCAAAATTAAGACAATCTCTCTTGTCATATAGTTTGCACATTATTTCTCCATGTTCAATGTATGTTAAACCGTTTTTGGATGATATAATATATATCGGTATTTGGATGTGTAGCGAGGTCTTACGTCTTTGAATATAAACTGTTTAGTAAGTAACACTGAAGGTTAGAATGTGGAATAGATGGGTCAGAAAACATATTCAGGATAATTTATTTCTCCATGACAGCCTTTATTTTCTATACTTTAAGCTCCTATGCCTTGATATTAGATTATTTTAAATCTGTGTCTAAAACCTCCCCAGAAACAATGCTGTTTTTTTCTCGGCAGCTACTTGTAACGCTTGCGTAAAACATTGCTTGCTATAACATAATATTATTACACGAACTATGCTTTTCAATATATGTCAACAATGTGTGTTTTATACTAACCGGGGTAAATATGTTAATGTATGTTTTATGAACATATACTGCTTTGAACATATTTCTATTTTAGAATGTTCGCCTTATATAGCACCAAAAAACGGTATGGTTAAACCAACCACTGCGATCATCGCAGAACGAAATGTGACAGTGTCTTGCCGAGCTGGATTCAGCATTGTCGGAGATAGCTTACTTACCTGTCAATTCGATGGACACTGGACAGGTGTTGCCCCCAAATGTAAAAGAGGTAAACACGTTGTGTATAAGTGATTGTTTATATCTGTCTTGATTTGGTTTCTGCAGGAAGACCATGTGGTCATACTCAAATATGAAATACCGGTATATGTATATATCATCAAAATAGCTATATACATATATATGTTCATCCAAATATGGACATATTATATCACACACAAACAATATATAATGGCATCACAATACAGGTATAAAATATCTGTATATATAATATATTCCAAAATATCGGTATATAATGGCATCCAAATACCGAAATACATTACAGCATTGACATATCCGAACCTGTAAATATTATATCATCCCTAAACTGGTATATATTATATCATTCAAACACCTGTATATATTATACTATCCAAATATCAGTATAATATTATACTTTGAAAATATCAGTGTAATAGTGTATACTTATTACATAATTAACGTTCTTGTATATATAGTATCTCCAAAATATCAGTGTGTATTATATATAATACACATACTGGTATATATGTAATGCCATCTACACGCCGTTATACGTGTAATATCATCTAAATAGCGGGATATATGTAATATCATCTAAATACCGGGATATGTAAAATCATCTAAATACCGAGATATATGTAATATTATTCTATACCTAATTTATACATCCAATCGTAGACGCTCTTTCGAGTCATGTGACCGTACAATATATTTCCGTATCGGGACGCACGCGCGTACAAAATATCCCGTATTTTGTTCGTATTGTACGCTTCACAGGTTCCATGTTAAACCTATGATAAAGACCGAAACGCGTGAAAAGGTCCGAATAAAAATCAGAACCGACAGGCTTCTGTCATTACCTAACCATAAATTGTTGTCAAGTAATGAAAACCTATCTATTGCACATATTTTTATTTAATTTTCCTTTATAACAAAAAAAAAACACAAAAAACTAGCATAATATATCATTGTTTGAAACTGACCTTCGGTAGTATTTAATCACTGTTGACAACGGAGAAATGGGCATTCTTTCAAGCAAATAAAGCTTGAGAGTAAGCCATGTCGAACACAATATATAAAATACATAGACCTACATGCAATTGTGCTTTCGATGTTCATAGCGACTTGCTTGAAAGCATGAAACAAACGAAAGTTATATCCGAATTATAAATGATTGGTTAAAATAAAGGTATAGAATAAAAAGGTTACTTAACATGGTTCTGTACAATACGGGATATATTTGGACTCGTACACAGCTGGAAAAAATCATATTGGACTCGCCTAACGGCTCGTCCAATATGACTTTTCCAGCTGTGTACTCGTCCAAATATATCTCCGTATTGTACAGAACCATGTTAAATAACCTATAAGTACCTAACTGCCGGTATATATGTAATATTATCTAGATGTCGATATGTATGTAATATCATCTAAATACCGGCATATATGTAATATTATTTAATTACCGGAATATATGTAATATCATCTAAATACCAGTATACACTATATTAAAATGCGCTATTTAAAGTCCAATTGGAATATTTCTAATATATGTTTCCAATTGGATTGTTTCCAATGACATTTTAAGACCAGTATTTTTTAAAATCTAGCACATTTGAATTTTAAGATAACAATTAAGGAAATAAATAGATCTGGCAAATAAATAATGTTCAAAAAGTCATTGTCTCGTGTTAAACTAAATGACTGCTGTCATTTTCATTGACAACAAGGTTTCATGGATGATACCGTCTCAGATTTACACATTTTACATTTTACTTATCTCTTTAAACTGAATTTACTTACTTAAGTCGTTCACATATTGCATAAACAAACGGTTACTAATGTAATGTAAGTTTACAACATATTTACGATGATAATGCGAATTTAGTTTAAACACAATATCTATACATAGTTCTGATCTGTCAGTCAGTCTTATGTCCAAACGATATTTGAGCCAAGTGTTCAGTCATTCAGCCGATATGCTAGAGAGATAAGGCATGCAGTTTGTCGTTTAACGCGCGGGATGGTATTTCATATGAAACATGTGTTAGTGAAGAACAATAATGCTTTAGAAAGAACCGTGCACTAATTCGATTTTCATTTTTATATATAACGTCATGGCTCCCATTATCGTGGTATATCTTGGTGAAACGTGAACTGCACTACAACCATTCTTAATTGTTCTCGATTTCAATGACCTCTGAATTCAGTAATATATTATCTTTGTTTACATTGACAAAATTGTCTCCCGTGAATCACTGTTTACAGGATGTCGTGAACTATTCCGATTGGGTCGGAAGATTCCATTATTGCTAGAGGGTCCCCATTATCGTGGCAATTCGAAAATTGATCCAAATGAGACATTTTAAGGGTAAACCATGTTGTGAAGTTAATTAAAACTTTATTCAGACAAGGTTTAATTGATGTAAACATGATTTACATATATAATATCAGCTAAATTTTAAATTGGATAAGTGTAACGGACACGTGTTTACTTACCGACTTTTTGCGTATTGCATCAGATCACATGACCAGCTCATGGTTTTGCTACTATATCGTATAAACTCAAAAAAATTGTACATATAGTAGATTTTTGATTAAATATAGGCATTTTTTATGTTCTATAATTATTTTAAATCAAAAACACAAGGTTCAAAAGCCAGTCCATGACCGCTCTTTTTTCAATTTGAAACCCACACATCAAGAATTTGGCTTGGCAGAGTAAATGCTCTTTATTATAGGAAGTACGGTATGTTCTACGCAATGCCTTTTTATGAATACCCCTTCAGAAAAAAATGAAATAGTCCGAACTGGTGTGACCCAGTAGAAGCAGCGTCTGCATTCTGGGACAACAGACGGATGAATGTAAACACGAAGTAACTTTGTTAGGGGATATATATGAGGTAGAAACATTGTCCAAACTTAAAAAACAGTTGTTCTTTAACAGATTTTTACTTTTTTTAATACTTTAGGAAAATTGATGCAGTTGATTTACTTTTACAGTGTTGGGGATTCCCTTCTGGTAAAAATAGCTCACGAGATGTGACGTCACTCATCGTCATATATATAATACATATCGCGTGTAATGACGTACCACGATAATGGGAATACCACGATAATGGGGGTCATGACGTTAGTTGTTCTTTGTTTCTGTGTGTGTTTGTGGTTTACTGTCGTCCTTGAATGCTACTTTGCCTGTTCGATTTTTATATCTATATTATATTTAGGTTGTATTGCAAATTAGTTTATATTTCGAGTCCGCTAGCCGCAGTTTTGAATAGGATTTGTCAACTTTACAGATTTTTACATGAATGCTTTTGATTAGGAGTGAACCATACTGAAGAACGAAATAGGTCCATCTGTAATTTATTATGGTCGTCGTTACTAGTAATAACCATCATCGGCTTTCCAAGAACGGCAACATTGACAATTACTTTTAGAATTGATAACTAGTTATACATTATCAACTTAGCGTTTCCTTCTACGTTGTAAAAGGAAATGTATAAACACTCCTCAGGAACTATTTTATATTGTCCAATACAACTGGACAGTAATGTCACTTTAATACCGTTTCAAAGTTGGACATTTAAGCTCTTATTTATCTCTTTAACATTTATAATAAGCCGGTCATACAATAAAAGAAACGGTTACTACAATGAATAGTACTGGTGTATTTTTATGTAATACAATTCAGACTGCCCACCAGCTGCAGCCCCATCAAATGGACAGGTATCAGCACCAAACAGTTATGAAGGAGAAAACGCGACATACACCTGCCTTGATGGCTACTCTCTCATCGGCTTTGAAACGGCTACGTGTGCAGAAGGAGCATGGAGTCCTTCAGCTCCCCTTTGCAAACAAGGTATTGCTTACCTATGTGGTAGTGTGTAAATGTTGTAGCTTTATATAGTATACATGTTAAACGACTCAAACAAGTAAATGATATGTTATTTGGATATGCATTGGCATTTCCGTACTCATTGCAGAAAACTGCATGCAAAGCAACCATTGATCCGTAATTTATTATTGTCGTAGTTACTTGTAATAACCATCATCGGCTTTCCAAGAACCGCAGCATTGACAGTTATTTTTAGAATTGATCACTAGGTTATAAATTATCAACTCAGAGATCATCAAGCCCAATCCGTGAGGCTTTAAAGTAGAATATCGCTTAGACCCCTTTACAGTATTTATTAGTGTTTCCTTCTACGTTGTAAAAGGAAATGTATAAACACTCCTCAGGAATTACTGTAGATTTTTCAATAAAACTGGACAGCAATGTCACTTTAGTACCGTTTCAAATGTGAACGTTTACGCTTTTATTTATCTCTTTAACATTTATAATAAGTCTGTCATACATTGTTTTAAAGCAAAGAAACGCTTAATACAGTGAATAGTACTGACGTATTCCTATGTAATATAAATCAGACTGCCCACCAGCTGTAGCCCCATCAAATGGACAGGTATCAGCACCCAACAGTTATAAAGGAGAAAACGCGACATACACCTGCCTTGATGGCTACTCTCTCGTCGGCTTTGAAACGGCTACGTGTGCAGAAGGAGCATGGAGTCCTTCAGCTCCCCTTTGCAAACAAGTTATTGCTTACCTATGTGGTAGTGTGTAAATCTTGTTGTTTTGTATAATATACATGTTAAAAGTCTTAAAACAAGTAACTGATATGTTATTTGGATATGAATTGACATTTCCGTACCCATATTAGAAAACTGCATGAGGTTTGGTGCACCCTAGAACCGGTTTAAACCCCCAGTGGCCTACTTTGCCACTGACCTTTCCAAGGCGGTAGCCCTATTGTCAACCCTTTTTTGTTTGTGATGTCGTTTGCATTTTTTATTACTTTTGCCTTTTCGTTTGTCTGTTTGCGTGTTTGTTTTTGTGTTTTGTGGTTGACTGTCGTCCTTGAATGCTGCTTTCCCTGTCCGATATTTGTATCCTTCTTTGTTTCCATACCCTAGTAAGGTTAAGATGATGTAATGTAAGTTTACAACATATAGTATGATGATAATGCGAAGTTACTTTAAACACAATTTCTATACATAGTTCCGATCTGTAGGTCAAGCTTACATCCACAAGAGATTTAAGCCAATTAAACGTATAATCGACATGTACACCTGAGTGTAACAAAAGCTCGTGTTGTCCCACAAACAACTCTAAAATACAATATATCACATGTTTGTGGGAACTTGACCCTGAAACAATAGAGCTCGGAGCTATAAACTGAATGTCGGAACTATCAATTCGATGGTAAGGCTAGGCCTGGAACAATAAAGGGCGGAGCAATACACTGTCGGAACTATCCATTCGGTGGTAAGGCTAGGTCTGGGACAATAGAGGGCGGAGCTATAAAGTGTCGGAACTATCAAATTGATGGTAAGGCTAGGCCTGGAACATTAGAGGGCGGAGCTATAAACTGTCGGAACTATTGCGTCGATGGTAAGGCTATGCCTGGAACAATAGAGTGCGGAGCCAAAAACTGAATGTCAGAACTATCCATTCGATGATAAGGCGAAGAACAATGAGGGCGAGCTATAAACTGAATGTCGGAACTATCCATTCGATGGTAAGGCTAGGCCTGGAACAATAGAATGCTGAGCTATAAACTGAATGTCGGAACTATCTATTTGGTGATCAGGATAGAGAGATATGACATGCACAATAAACAACACTTTTTCGTTTGAAGCTTTGGATGATATTACATATGAAACATATTGGCATGTTAGTAAGGAAACATAATGCATTAGAAAGAACCATATATTCCATTTTAGAAGTAGATTGTATTGAAAATCAAACTATATTTGGTGTCCGTTAGCAGTAGTTTTGAAACGGATTTGTCAACTTCACTCATTTTGATATAGAGTGGACCATAGCGAAGATCGAAATATGTCATTCCGTTATTCAGTATGGGCGCCGTTAATTGTTATAACCATCATCGACTTTCCAAAAACCGTTGTATAATTATTTTTACAATATCAAAATAAACTTGTTCGCCTATGTTAAATTCAGAGACGTGTAAAACGAAATGTATACACAATTACTGTAACTGCTGAAATTAAAATTCTGAACAATATGATTTTTTTTGGGTGATACCTATTCATATCTAGATATTTTAGCTTTTATTGATCTCTTTCCGATCTTTTTATATTTCTTTAAACTGATGGTCTCTGTAACAAGTCAGTAACATGCTTAAATGATGTGTTATTCAGAGATGTCTTGGCATTTCCGTTCTCCTTTTGGAAAATACTGACGCTATTAAATGATATGTTATTCAAATAAATAGCTTGGCATTTCCGTGCACACTGTAGTAAAACTTAGTACAAAGTATTGATGTGTATAATGCAAACTGTAAACACACAGTTTATTCGATGTGAAGGCAATGGACATAATGCATATAAAAGAACGAACCAGTTATTAATTGTCAGAATAGAGGTGATAGTTAATATAAATCTATATATTTCATATAAAACATGCAAACGAACCATATTTTCAAAAGTAAGGGTAAGGGGATATTATGAATGTTACCTATATATAGTGGTCATAATGAGAAAGATAAACACAATCTGTATTTGATGTTGAGACTAGGGAGAAACTCATTATTCAGCGCTAATAAAATTCCTTCCGCATGTTTCTTGAATCGGCCTTCATGCATGCTGTGTCTTCCGTCTTTGTCAAGTTTTAGAAATGACCAACAAAGGAAACCTAAACTGTATGCACATGATAAACACAATAATCACGTTATAAAATAAGAGCGTTCAGAGGGCCTAATTAAAACCGAGTGTGTATATTTTTATATTCATATCTGTATAGTCTTTCAAAAGGAAAGTTAATTCAATATTAAATAAATATTAACTCTTCTTCAAATTTTCGAACACTTGTTCTTTTTCAAGAAAAAGCACAGAAATACAACTTTTAAGTAAAATCCATCTTGTTGTTTAAATGGCTGACGTTATGATGAAAAATATACCATAACGACGTCACGTCATTTCCTGTAAGAAGAGTTACTATTTATTTAATATATTTTTATAGCTCGTGACTGTTATGATGTCCTAAACTTCGGCATTGGAAGCAACAGTGGAATTTACACAGTATATCTTCAGAATAACAAACCACATGACGTCTACTGCGACATGGTAACGGATGAGGGCGGCTGGACTGTAAGTTAGCCTATAGAACTTTAAACCATTAGTTATTTGCCCTTTTGTAATTATTTCTATTATATTTTCCTACAGTACATATATGCAGAACTAGAATTTTTTCTGACAGCAAATAGTATATACACGGTTTTCTCTTAATCAGCCAACATTTATAGCAAACAATATTTTATGTGTATTTACTGCAAGATAAACAATCATATTTTATAAGGCACGAGCAATGGGAAATGCTTTCCCTGGACCTGACGCACTGCTCATATCCATTTATTTATTAATGATAAAACCCGCAAATGATACTACATGTAATTACAGTTGTCAAATATGTGTAGTCAAGCCAAGAAAAACATGTTAAATGCGCTAAGCAAATAATCTGCTACAATCGTCTAACAAAATTCTAACAACTAAACATTACTTGTAGGAAAATTGAGTTTTATTCTTCTCTTTCTGAAATTTAAAGTAATAATATGCCGTAATTGAACTTCTTATGTCTGTCTTATACGTTGTCTCGTTGTGTTCTTATGCATGACAAGTTCTCTTAGACTCGTCAGTCGGATGGGGACGTAAACCGGGCGGTCCCTGTATCGTTGTATATCATGCAAGCACGTAAACCACCGTATGAATCTTTTCATTATTAAGGGTAAAAAAGGCTCTAAGCTTCCATTTCACATTCTGTCTAGGGTGGCTTTAAATCAACTGTATTGTATTGACGAGCCAGTAAACAACATCCAATTATATACATTTTGGCTTTTATCATTTCATATCCTCACTAAAACAGTCATTACTCCATATCATTCGATAGTATTCCGGAGTTTCATTAGAGCAATATATAGGCTGAGTATTTAAGCATTTTACTCATTACTATTTTTACAAATATCATCAGTTTTTTTAAAAGTGCAAGTATGATTATGTGTTTTATTTGTATGCGGTGTCCAGTGGAACAGTCGTATCCGTATTTACATGATCATGCGTCTAATAATAAGAACAAAAACATAGCGTGTTTCCCTTTACCTAACATCCATTTAAATAGAATGTGTGTTTCTTTAAAAATGGATGAAATGGATTCACATCCATCGTGGAAACATGAACTGTTTAAATTGATTTTACTCTAAACGCGTTTATGAAACTCATTCACTTTGAATCTAAGAGTAAATACCCACTGTAGTCAAAATTATCTACAGCTCTGACTGTTTTATACAAACAAACAAAAAATGCAGTGATTATAAATATAAAACTAATGTCTTGGTTGATAGATAAAATAGGCACGACCTGAGGCTGACCGAGATGACCAAACCGTTATATTTCAGAACTCCTGTCCCCATGCATTCTCACTCACCGAGATGATATGGATAATAGGTAGGTGCCCAGGTTGACCGCGTCGTTCAAACCGTTATATTTTAGAACTACTGTCCCCATGCATTCTCACCCACCGAGATGATATGGATAATAGGTAGGTGCCAAGGTTGACCGCGTCGTCCAAACCGTTATATTTCAGAACTACTGTCCCCATGCATTCTCACTCACCGCGATGATATGGATAATAGGTACGTGCCAAGGTTGACCGCGCTATCCAAACCGTTATATATTAGACCTACTGTGACAGTCCCCATTCCCGCTATTACAGCTACTATCAATATGTGAAATACTGAAGGATTATGAAGTACTAATACCTATTCAGAAGCTCAGCACTATATAATCTACGTGTATATATGCATACAATCAGATGTGTATTTCAGAACGAAGCATATATGCTAGTATGTTTTAACGATCATTGTATGATTGTGATTCATACACTACAGTTAACGCCCACAAAATTGGGTAACTATTTTTATAGGTAATTACAATGAAACGCAAGCACGCACGCACGCCCACAAACACACACACATACACACACACACATATATACACATATTATTAGTTTTTACCAAGTCAATGTTTACTTGTGTACTTGTTATTCATTTTACAATTTAAAATTAGAATACAAAAAAGTCAATAACAAAAAAACACAAAGTTTGTCAGGTTTCTTTAGAAGTTCATCTTTCAAAACAAATGGTTAAAATCGCAATGCACGGAGTCTGCACGTATTACAGCTCCCATGTTGGCTGAAACATGATGTACACATTACGCACAGTATATATACTGAAAGGAAAAACAAACGCATACTCACAAATTGCCTATACTACGCTATTATATACACCTAATTTCACGTAATTATTCCAGATAAATCTCAACGTGTTTTGTACAAAAAGGGGTTTCAGCTAATTACAAAAAGGACAACTCTGCCATGGAGTAGACATTTTAATCAAAGTATACTTTGTTACATGAAATGCACACATGTTGAAGTTTCGCTTGAAAAATTCAAGCCATTTCAGTATTATGTTTAAAGTTAAGAGATTGCAACATTTAAAGCCTAAGTTTGCTTACCTGCTTGAGCCAAATGCGCATTCTGTCGATAATGAAACTTTAAAGGGGTAACCATTGGTCTGTTCGGTGCTGTTTAAACCTTCTTTCAGAAAGGACAGGCTTAATGTCGCCCTGTACCATTCGATTAGCAGTAGCATATTAAACATACAATATATAGCGGAAATACCCATTATGCGTTTCGTTTTCCTTTCAATATAGTATAGTTCGCAATTTAGGTTCGTATTTTGTATTTGTGTAGGAGCTGATTCAATCAATGGATCAGACATGTTTTTCTACTATTTTCTTTTATATGTAAGATGTATTCATGAAAAGGGGAATGCCTTGATTTGCTTTTGGTTTTCAAGGGAACGGAGTATATGGCAAAGGAATGTCCTACATAAACATGTTACTTAATGACCCTTGTCAGCTGAAACCGGTTTAAAATGTATTGTCTCGTAGGAAAATACTGACCTTCATTTGGTTTTAAGAATAAAACGTACCATTTACCATAACCTGTCCGTAGACATCAGTTATAAGTACGTTCTCCTTTATATGAAACAAAAAACGACAAAAAAAAAAGAGATTGGGTTTAATTTAAACATGTTTGACACCTTGAAAGAGCAGAAGAAGTGTCTCTGTTCACCTCGTAATAGGTATTGTGGGTTCGTTGCTATCCCCACCTAAACCTTACAATCATTTCAGTATTTTACAATAAGTCGTAATGAATCCATGAGCAAAATGTGTTAATAGTAATTGTATGTTAACATGTATATTTAAAATGTTCAATGGCGGAAATCAGTGTCGCCCGTTTGAACACGTGTGAACCGATTGCGTAACACGGCGTCTTCATAGTATCTGCACGTTTTTGCATTTCATGTCCTCAATACCTTTGTATAATAAAGCTATGACATTCGGGCATATCCATCATAATTGTCCATATAGAAGTGTCTTAGCTGTTGTTCTCTTACAACCGGATATTTGTACGTGTAAATGGTGTTCGTGTAATTAACTGTATTGGCATACTATATCAACATTTAGGATGGTAAAGTACGAGGAGTATTTCTCCTAAATGAAATTTGTCTGTTCAATATAGGAAAAGTTATCGTGAAAAAGTTGATTTCTTTTATGGTGGGGTTCGAGTATTTTACAAACACTGTGGATGTAAACTGGCCAGAGACCCTGGAAAACACGACGACTATGAGAAGTTATGTTATTACCATACACTTTAACATAGAATAGTATTAGCATCTACTTCTACCAAGAAAATTGGAATACACATTCTGTTCACCATGGCGATTGGACGATTGGATCGACTCTGGGAGCCCAAATGGCCGTGCAAACCCGGAAAACTTGAAATTTATAAGTAGCTACTGTTGAGACCTACTGTTGAGACCTCCTGATTCATAAACTTTTAATATCCATTAAAAGGCCCCAAAACGCCATTTTGTGGCATGGTTAGCTTTCGAATTAACCCTCGTTTAACATCTTTGGACGTCTCAGTCGAGAGCCACAATGTCTCGTAAGGAGTACATTTTGGACTATTTGACCGGCTGTGGCTGCCTAACCAAAGATCGGAGCCGAAAATAATCGACTACTATGAGTAGCTACCTAAAAGACCTAAAATAATTTGTCACATTTTTAATTTTCTGACGGCTAACGAAAAAGTTGATTTTTATAGTTGGGGTTCGAGTCTTTTACAAACACTGTGGATGTAAACTGGCCAGAGAGCCTGGAAAACTCGACGACTATGAGTAGTTATGTTATTACCATACACATTAACATAGAATATTATTAGCATCTACTTCTACCAAGGAAATTGGAATACACATTCCCTTCACAAAGGCAATTGGATGACTGGATTGACTGTGGGAGCCCAAGTGGCCCTGCAAACCCGGGAAACTTGACAGTTATAAGTTGCTACTGTTGAGACCTTCACAGTTACATTGCGTTTTCCTGGTTCTAACTTCTAATATGCATTAAAAGGCCCCAAAACGCCATTTTGTGGTGAGTTTGAGCCCCGAACCACCACTCAGTCGGCGGATCGATGAATTTATAAAACGCGAAAATTTAGGCTATGGGGCGTGGTTAGCTTTCGAATTCAACCTTGTTCAACATACTACTTGGACGTCTCAGTCGGGAGCCACAACATCTCGTACGGAGTACAATTTAGACTCTTTGACCGGCTGTGGCTGCCGAACCAGAGGTCAGAGCCGAAAATAATCGACTTCTATGAGTAGTTATGTTATTACCATACACTTTAACATAGAATATTACTTGCATCTACTTCTACCAAGAAAATTGGAAAACACATTCTGTTCACCATGGCGACTGGACGATTGGATCGACTCTGGGAGCCCAAGTGGCCCTGCAAACTCGGGAAACTTGACAGCTATTAGTAGCTACTTTTGAGACCTACTAAGCTATTTCACGTTTTCCTGGTTCACAAACTTCCAATATCCATTAAAAGGCCCCTAAACGCCATTTTGTGGTAAGTTCGAGCCCCGAACCACCACTCAGTCGGCGGATCGATGAGTTTATAAAACTCGAACATTTAGGCATGGTTAACTTTCGAATCCGTTTAACATCTTTGGACGTCTCAGTCGGGAGACATGACATCTCGTACGAAGTACATTTTGGATTATTTGACCGGCTGTGGCTGCCGAACCAGATGTCGGAGCCGAAATTAATCGACTACTATGAGTAGCTACTTAAAAGACCTAAAATGATTTGTCACATTTTTCATCTTCTGACCGCTAACGAAAAAGTTGATTTTTTTATAGTGATTAATAGAGTCTTTTACAAACACTGTGGATGTAAACTGGACAGAGGGCCAGGAAAACTCGACGACTATGAGTAGTTATGTTATTACCATAAACTTTAACATAGACTATTATTAGCATCTACTTCTACCAAGAAAGGTGGAATACACATTCTGTTCACCATGGTGATTTGATGATTGGATCGACTTTGGGAGCCCAAGTGGCCCTGCAAACCAGGGAAACTTGACAGCTATAAGTAGCTACTGTTGAGACTGTTACATTGCGTTTTCCTGGTTCATAAACTTCCAATATTCATTAAAAGGCCCCAAAACACCATTTTGTGGTGAGTTTGAGCCCCGAAGCACCACTCAGACGACGGATCGATACGTTTATAAAACGCGAACATCTAGGCTATGGGGTGTGTTTAGCTCTCGAATTAACCCTCGTTTAACATCGTTGGACGTCTCAGACGGGAGCCACAACATCTCGTACGGAGTACATTTTGGACTCTTTGACCGGCTGTGGCGGCCGAACCAGAGGTCGGAGCCGAAAATTATCGACTACTATGAGTAGCTACTTTAAAGACCTAAAATGTTTTGTCACATTTTTCATTTTCTGACCGCTAACGAAAAAGTTGATTTTTTTATAGTGGGGTTCGAGTCTTTTACAAACACTGTGGATGTAATCTGACCAGAGAGCCAGGAAAACTTGACGACTATGAGTAGTTGTGTTATTATCATACACTTTAGCATAAAATATTATTAGCATTTATTTCTACCAAGAAAATTGGAATACACGTTCTGTTCACCATGGCGATTTGACGATTGGATCGACTCCGGGAGCCCAAGTTGCCCTGCAAAATCCGGAAACTTGACAGCTATTAGTAGCTACTGTTGAGACCTACAAAGTTATATCGGAGTTTGAGCCCCGAACCACCACACAGTCGGCGGGTCGATGAGTTTATAACACGCGAAAATTTAGGCTATGGGGCGTGTTTAGCTTTCGAATTAACCCTCGTTTAACATCTTTGGACGTCTCAGTCGAGAGCCACAACATCTCGTAAGGAGTACATTTTGGACTCTTTGACCGGCTGTGGCTGCTGAACCAGAAGCCGAAAAAATCGACAACTATGAGTAGCTACTTAATAGACCTTACATGATTTGTCACATTTTTCATTTTCTGACCGCTAACGAAAAAGTTGATTTTTTATATTGGGGGTTCGAGTATTTTACAAACACTGTGGATGTAAACTGGGCAGAGAGCCAGGAAAACTCGACGACTATGAGTAGTTATGTTATTACCATACACGTTAACATAGAATATTATTAGCATCTACTTCTATCAAGACAATGGGAATACACATTCTGTACGACTATGAGTCTACTTATCCAGCGATGAGGATAATTTTTATTTTATAACTTTTACTCCATTTCAAGATGTTGTTTTTTTTTAATTTAACAGTATTTATTTATATGTTTTCACTTCACCGTTTTATTAATGTTTTCTTTCTTTGATTTGTGGTTTATATTTTATTTTTCAAACAATAACTAGTATAGTGATTATTAATATTCGCTATCAGTATCAGTCTGCTCGTCACTTGTTGCAATACTGATGACAAGCTCGTCTACATCTCTTTCAACAGCTTTGTTGGTTGCCCAGTAGCGCTTTTTCGTCGCAGTGCTATGGTTACAGCAAGACTGCCATTTTCCCGCAGTAATTGTTTCCATGCCAAAAATATGTATATTACTTTTCACAATAAATAATGTCTTTAAAAACATTTGAACTCATATAAACCGTATTTATTTATTGTTTTTAAAAATAAAATCGAAAAAAAAATAATCTATTAAATAAACTCGTACGAATCGAACCCGTGACCCTATTTAGCAAACTCATCACTTGGAAGTCTGTTATCGTATCCACTGGGCCAAACCAGCTATAGACTAAAATGCTATAACATAAATATGTAAAGCTTCCCTACCTATATGACAATGAAATAATCGAAGTTTGTTTACAGCAGTTCCAACTTACCTGACCTTTATTTTCCTACAATATAATACAAAACCATGTATCACCTCTAGAAATTTACTGAATCCATAACACTATGCTACTAAACATAGATGTCGGAACTTCCCATACATAAATGTCAGATTGGAATGTTGGGGATCGCCCAACTAGTAATCCATTAAGAACAATGGATGTTTTAATATGAAATGGGAAGTATCAGAATATTTGTTTGTGCATTTGTGAACATTGTGGGTTAATTAAATAATTTAACATTATGTCATTTGTAAATTCACCAGAATTTGAATTGTTTACCAATGTGTAATGAATACATGTGTAGACCCATTTGTAATGAACACATGTGTAATTGTTGCAATGTAATGTACATGTTTTAATGCGCGTGTAATGTATATGTTTTCATGTCTTTCCTGTTGGTGGTTTTCAGTTAATTTGACTTAATACAATTTTGTTTTAAATTTGTTTTAATTTGTTTTTGATACATGTATTCTGTTTTAATGATGTGTAAAGAGGTATATAATAAAATGATCATTACTATAGTAACTTGTTCAGGAAATTTGTATCACCTCTCGTAGGTAAATGCCAGATCAGGATCGCACTCGAGGCAACGCCTCTCGTGTGAACCTGATCTGGCACTTACCAACTCGAGGTGATACACACTTCCAGAACACGTTACTATAGTAATAATCCTATTTTATTTTATTTGGAAATGATGTCTCGTGTGGTATTTATAGATAAATGGAGAATTATATGGACTAATTTATTTAACATGAAACACAAAACAACTTTCAGTAAAATTGTACCAAACATTTTGAATATAAAGGGTACAATTTCTGCCATGTACGTTTTTTTCTATTATTATGTTCTCATCAATAGTGTTGAATTACTGTCATATATTATATTACTGACATTGCTCATGCGTATATTATGCAGTTGATTGACAATACTTATTTCAATTAACCATAACCCATCCATTTTGGATTGTTTATGTCAAAGTTTGCTGACCAACAGCTCTTAAAGAACAGCAGTTACCATTTTTGAATCAATTATCAATTATCTTATGTTGTACTATATGTATTAAATTAATATATAAAGGAGAACAGTATTGTCAGTATTGAGTAT
The DNA here is from genome assembly GCA_037043455.1 of Cyrtodaria siliqua. Classification (NCBI taxonomy): domain Eukaryota; kingdom Metazoa; phylum Mollusca; class Bivalvia; order Adapedonta; family Hiatellidae; genus Cyrtodaria; species Cyrtodaria siliqua. The sequence continues at coordinate 663,797 of JAWPHD010000097.1, forward strand.
GTCACCGCCCGTTCCCCCCAATACACACACAGGCATACAACTGTAAATACAATTAATATATTACATATTGTACTGTATAGATCTATATATATGTATCTGCATAAACCGCCGGCAGTCAACAGCAAGTGATTTGCTGCAAAAAAAGTTGACATTTCAACTGTAACCGACAGACACACACATAAAAAATACACATAGACATTGCTCTCCCAAAATAAGACCCGTACCCAGTTATTAAATAGTAGTAATATCAGTAGATTCTGTATAAAAATGCAGGTTGTATTCACTACCGTTCGTACTAATTAATAAATTCGACAGTGTTATCTTTCGTACTACGTCGATCCTATTTTTTGTATGGCTTATCCTATAAAATCGTAGGTGTACGGTACTGTTATTTTTTCAGAACGAAACACCAATTAAACCAAGTTTATACGCATGAAATTTGACATATGCATTACTTGTAATGTTTTGTGTCTGAATGCAAGCAGAAAATTGTATTTTAAACAAACGTATTTTATTAACAAGAGGCCCAACAGGGCCTGTGGACGCTCTACTGGCTCAAGATAAAGTTTATATAGGTGGCTTTGAATTAGAATACCGCTTAAGCCGGTGCTAGGGGTTCGTGAGAGGTGTTGCTTCTTTTACATTACTTCTCATGAACAGACTCAATAAAACCGAGTCTGCTGTATTATTCTCTTAATTGTGTTTGTTGCTCCCAAAGGATCACCTTTATCAGTATTTATTAACATTTACACTAGCGTTCGTTTAGTGCAGTGTAGCGGCTGTAAAACGTCTCCCCGTGCTACGAATCAGTAGTGTTATTTTTTACTGGTCCTTTGGGACCAAGGAGCCCAATATAGGTGGCTTTGAAGTAGAATACCGCTTAAGCCGGTGCTAGGGGACGTGAGAGGTGTTGCTTCTTTTACATTACTAACTTTTCATGAACAGACCCAATAAAACCGAGTCTGCTGCTTTATTCTCTTAATTGTGTTTGTTGCTCCCAAAGGATCACCTTTATCAGTATGTTTTTCAAAAATCATTCAACCGGAACATGGTGAAGGTATACGCAATAAGGCTTGATATTGACCATCCCTGCAAAATGTCGTTGAAATCCAGCCAGGGGTTCAGGAGAACTAGTCTAGACAAAGTTAGTGTATTAAAACCTTTAAGGGCTCATAACTCTGCTAAAATTCACTCAACCAGAACATGGCAATGACAGGTGCACCTAGGCTTAATACTGATCATCCCCGCCAAGATTCGCTGAAATCTGGCAAAGAGTTCAGAAGAGACTAATCTGGACAAAGTTAGTGTATTAAAACACTATAACTATAACTATTCCAACATCATTCAACCGAAATATGACGATAATATGCACAACCAGGCTTGATACTGATCATCCTTGTCAAGTTTCGTCTATATCCAGCCAGGGAAAAATCTGTGGTATCAAAATCTTTTAAAGAGCCATAATTCTGCAAATATACGTAAACCAGAACGCGACGATGACATGCACAACTAGGCTTGGTGCTGATCATCCCTGCAAAGTTTCATTGAAATCTGGCGAGGGGTTCAGGAGAAGTTTGTGTATTAAAACCTTTAAAGGGCAAAAATTCAGCTAAAAATCATTCAACCGGAACACGGCAATGATTTGCACAACTAGACATGGAATCGATCATCTCTAAAAAGTTTCGTTCAAATCCAGTCAGGGGTTCAGGATAACTAGTCAGAGCATAGTTTGTGTATTAAACCTTTAAAGGGCCGTAATTCCGCCAAAAATCATTCAACCGGAACACGGCGATGATTTGAACAACTAGACATGGAATTGATCATCCCTAAAAAGTGTCGTTTAATCCGGCCAGGGGTTCAGGAGAACTAGTCAGAACAAAGTTTGTGTATTAAAACCTTTAAAGGGCTATAACTCCGCCAAAACCATTCAACTGGAACGAAAACGGTGACTATGTACAACTAGGTTTGGTACTGATCATCCCTGCAAAGTTTCAATGAAATCCGGTCAAATGAAGGCCTTTTCTTCTTAATGAGGCAAAGATATAGCATATTTCAGAATTTCAAGGGCTATAATGGTCCAATCTGCATGGTTTTCGAACTTGTCCGAGCTTTTATTGATATTGACACTCTGGTTAAGTTTCGTAAAGATCGGATGAAAGATGAAGACCCTATCGCCTTAACGAGGCAAAATGTAGGATTTTTAACTAAATCAAGGGCCATAATTCCTCTGTTACTGGTCCAATCTGGCTGGTTTTCGAATTTTTCCGAGCTTTCATTGATATGTCCGAGCTTTTATTGATATTGACACTCTGGTTAAGTTTCGTAAAGATCGGATGAAAGATGAAGACCCTATCGCCTTAACGAGGCAAAATGTAGGATTTTTAACTAAATCAAGGGCCATAATTCCTCTGTTACTGGTCCATCTGGCTGGTTTTCGAATTTTTCCGAGCTTTCATTGATATTAACAATCTGGTAAAGTTTCGTAAAGATTGCATGAAACATGAAGGCCCTATCATTTTAACGAGGCAACATATAGCATTTTTAACTTAATCAAGGGCCCTAACTCTGTTGTTACTGTTCTGATCTGGCTGGTTTTCGAACTTGTCTGAGCGTTCATTTATATAAACAATCTGGTAAAGTTTCGTAAAGATCGGATGAAAGATGAAGGCCCTATCGTCTTAACGAGGCAAAATATAGCATTTTTAACTGAATCAAAGGCAATAATTCCGCTGTTAATGGTCCAGTCTAGCTGGTTTTCGAACTTGTCCGAGCTGTCATTGATATTACAAATCTGTGCAAGTTTTTTAAAGATCAATTAATAAATGAAGGTGCTAGAGTGTTCACAAGGCTAAATATGGCATTTTTCAGCAAAACAAGGGCCATAACTCCGGTGAAATTATTCCGATCTGGCTGGTTTTCGAACTTGTCCGAGCTTTCATTGCTATAAAGACACTGACAAAGTTTCGTGACACATTTTAAATTTAAAAATATGAGTACAAAGAGGAAGACTTGAACTTGTGAAAGCTATTTGCTAGATTTTCTGAAATTAATTAGTAAGTAAATTAGTAAGTAAATATCTCCTATATAGTTCTATTGGCCGATTGGTAGACTCGTCGACTCGTCGATAAGCCGTTTGAGGCAAATTCTTTGCTATGAAAGGTTATCTCGGATAAAGGCCCTTGTTTTGCATCTGAAGAATTTGACAATTTTGCTAAAGAGTTGGATTTTAAAACATAGCACTTCAAGTCCACAGCACAGTGCGGGAAATGGGTTTTCCTAAGCCTATGTGAAAATATGCAAACGTATTTTCACTAAAGCAAAGGCTGCTAAGAAAGACCCACTGATAGGATTATTAAAGTATAGGACCACACCCTTAGATATTGGTTTCTCACCCTTAGAACTTTTAATTGGTAGGCATCTGAAATATATTCTCCCAACCTCAAAACAAAAATGTGTTTCCCTGCCAAATTTTCCCCAAAATTGTTAAAGAAAAACTACAAGCTATGAAACAAGTTTTCGCTAAATATGATCGTTTTTTAGGGAAAAAACAACAACACTGATTTATATTGACATGCCAAGTCAACGCACTATGCACATTATACTGTTGGTTACATACACAATATAATACCTACTATTTTACATTAAGAAAATCTATAAGTTATGATTTCAACTCTAATGATAATGAGTTAACTCTGATAATTATATGTAATTAAAGAGAATATAAAAATATTTAGCTATTATTTAGTTGTTATATGTAC